>CM040619.1:58945125-59122449 GCA_022817965.1 Solanum lycopersicoides
ATCAAAATCTCCTCTAATTTTATGATTTTAAATATGCATCATGAAAAATTGAAATTAAAATTTTAATATTCCCTCCGTTTAAAAAGATTAGCCTAGTTTTGAGTTGGAACGGAGTTTAGGAAAAGAAAAAAGACTTTTTAATCTTGTGGTTCTAAATTAAAGTTATGTCAAATGTACTAAAATGCCTTTAATATTGTGGTTTTAAATATGCTACGTGGAAAGTTAAAGTTGGAGTGTTGCCAAAAAAGAAAAAGGGGTCATTCTTTTTTAAAAATAAATAAAAAAAATAGAAACATTTTTTTTTAAACGAAGAGTATAAAAAAATATTTTTATATAAACGGACTAAAAAGAAAAAAAAATAGCAGCTAAATTTTAATGTGTACTATTGACTTTTAGCGAATAAAAGAAGAAAAAGAAAGAATTTTTTTGAGCATGGGCCATGGGGAGTTATTGATGCGATTGATACTTCAGTAGCGCAATCATTAGCTATTGAGCTGAAGAGTGAGTACTGTGCACTATTTTTGTCCAGACATGAGCTACGACACCGCCAAAGAGGTAAATTAAAGCTTCTTGTACGCCACATAAATATCCATCCGATTATCCCTTCCGTATGGTAAAATAATCGTACACTAACTCGTATACTGTCACAAAATTCTGCAACCCATCGACAAGTTAAGAACAAAGAAGCTGCATTTGATTTCGTTGTACAGGACATGATCCGATAAAATTGAAATCATACAGAGTGCTAAAATTAAAAGATGCGGAGCATGGCGAGTTCAGTCTCATCCAAAGGCATTGCTGCCATTGTTGGTGTAGGCCCCAAACTCGGCCGTTCAATCGCCCGCAAGTTCGCCCACGAAGGCTACACCGTTGCTATCCTTGCCCGTGACTTAGGTTCGTGTTCTCTCAGTCAACCTCTCTCACATCTTTTTCATAGAAACAGATCTAGAATGAATTTTATAAATTCGACGAAATATATTAATTAATTTTTAGTTGAAATTTGTAATACATATAAGGATATTTATTCTGAACTCATTAATTTTAAATCATAAATTCGCGTATAGCTTTTGTCATTTGGTATATATATGACTAAATTAGAGTAGTGAGGTCACATTTTAATAGTGTGTTGTAATTTATTGGAACAGGTAGATTATCAAAATTTGCTGATGAGATAGCTAGAGAAGAGAAAGCGCAGGTGTTTGCAATTCGTATCGATTGTTCAGATTCGCGAAGCATAAGAGAGGCATTCGAGGGAGTTTTATCACTTGGCTTTGTGGAAGTGTTGATTTACAATGCACACCAACCAACATCTTGGCACCCAACAAACTTCACTGACATTAAAATTGAACAATTTGAAAAATCTCTCGCTGTCTCCTCCGTCGGCGCTTTTCACTGCGCTCAACAGGTCTCCTTTTTTTTTTTTTTTTTTTTTTTTTTACATACCACATATTCGTAATTATGTACGTTCGTGGAATCAAAATTCTAATTAAGTACCACTGAACAGCATTGATTACCTTGTTTGAGTTTCTGGTTTCAATTTTTTTTTAGCAATTTGGGATTGAAAATGTCAGGTAATTTTAGGCATGGTGGAAAGAGGAAGAGGGACAATTCTTTTCACTGGTTGTTCAGCTTCTCTTAGTGGTATAGCTGGTTATTCTGAATTATGTACGTGATCATCATAATTAATTTTCTTTTTACTTACTATTTTTATTTTTGTAAATTTACGATTCGATGAATTAGTACTAAACTAAACTAATGAAATTTGTGTTGTTTCCGTGTTAGGCTGTGGAAAGTTTGCAATGAGAGGGCTATCCCAATGTCTGGCAAAGGAGTTTCAACCTCTTGGAGTACACGTGGCGCATGTCATCATCCACGGTATCGTCGGCGCACCTGCCCGGTTAGTCTTTTTGCTCTCTCTAAGATTCTATTTTTACTCAACTTTTTTTTTCTTCTAAAAAGAATTTTAATAATTTAATTAGAGTTTAAGTCATTCGTAAAAAGAGAAAGAAAAAAGAACAATATTCAATAAGATGCAAGGAATCCTTTAGCTGTATTTATATATGTAAACAATGACAACTCATTCCTTTTTTTTGGGATATTTTTTTGGGAATATATGTAGCTTAATCACAATCCTATAAGATCATTAGAGAGAGAGAGAGAAAACAACATGACATATATGTTGTTCTACCTGACTCAGCAAACAAAATATCTGATTTTAAAAATATCATTTGTGTTTGATCAATATATTTACAAAAATATTTTTAAGCAGACTAAATTTTTTTAAAGAGTTTTTAACTAGATTTTTCTTTTCTCAAGATCCTTTTCACAAAAGTTTGAGGAAATTCTTAGGTTTTGAAAAACCATTTGCTATTTAAATTTGATCAAAAACCTTTTAGAAAAAAATATTTTGTCCTTTTAAAAACTTATGTGAAATTAGGTTCTTAGGCTTAATTTATATTTCAAAAGCTAGCTCGGAGGATTGCCCTACTCTTAAAGAGTTCACTCATCTCATTAACCACAGATGTGGACTTTTGTCATTCTTTAACACCCTGTCTCGCACCAGTGCTTAGCATCTGGTGCGTGGACAATTTTGATATTTGGGAGCTCCAACATCGAGTGAGACGGATCATGCTCTGATACCATAAAAATTAGTTCTTATGCCTAACTCACACCCCAAATTTTCCCACTAAACCTTGTGGTGAGTAGCATGTAAATTATTTATTTTTCGGCCAAGAATGATACGTTTTAATAACCTGTATTAGTGTAAATATTTTTATACATATATATAAGTTAAAATATTACAGGGGGGCAATAGCGTCAAGTTCGCAACCGAGGTTGTTGGTTGGGGAACAAGAGCAGCAACATACCGGCGTATGGGCCGGAGAGGAATTAATGGACCCCGATGGGCTGGCCCAGACCTACTGGCATTTGCATATCCAACATCGATCTGCTTGGACCCAAGAGATTGATCTTCACCCCTACACCCAAAGATACATCTAATTAAGATCAAATCAAAAACTTTTATATTAATTTTAGACGTGTGAAATTATATTATCCTATATTTTTACTAGCTTTTATTATCTACAAAAGGGCATGATATGTGTTTTATAGACATTTTTTTAATATTATTAGAGTGTGAGTGATTTATTGTGACATTTAGTTAATTTGGTTTGGATGTGTAATAAGAATAGTTATTGGATTTTACTTGTAAACATTGATAATGTTTTTTTTTGTTTGTTATTAGTGTAATTTTGCATATATATTTTCGAATAGCTAGTTCGGTTTGTTATATTTTATTTGTAGGGGGTTAAGTGGCATAATATTATAAAAAAATTTAGCTGTCAGTGACCACTTGTTTGGATGGTTGTTTTATTGTATAGTATCATTTCAATTCATCGTTAGATGACAAAAATTTTTTATTTTGTGTAACAATTGATTTGGTCTGATCACATTATTATCCTAATATTTTATTTTTATTTTATCTCTATTTATTATTTAACGATCCTATTTTATCCCTTATCCTACATTTACATAGTAACTCTGTCATGCAGACGAACCCAATAGCTTTTCCATAGATTTTGTATTTGTAGTAGAAAATTAAATAAGTATATATATGTATATTAATTGGTGAAGCGTAACAAAATTATTTGATGATTTAATGGTAAGAAAAAGACTGTGAAATTGTTTTTCATGTTAGAATTGTGGGTATGATATTAAAGCACCTTTTGATATTTCTACATATATAATTTTAATTTAATACCACAAGCTTCAAAAATATTCTTTATTTCTTAGAACTCCACATCAAGTAAAAAGTAAATAAACTAATTAAATTGGAGAAAGTATATATATATATATATATATATATATATATATATATATTAAAAAAACATATGAATAAATTAACAAATCCAATCCATTAAGACAAAAAAAAGAAGTTAAATTACACATTTGGCTGGTTTCTTAAAAATAATAAAAACATTTGCTAGCTAAATATATAGAAGTATCACTCTATGTGTGTTTGGTATGAAGGAAAACATTTTCTGGAAAATGTTTTCCAATTTTCCCATGTTTGGTTGGGACAAAAGTTATGGAAAATGTTTTCCAAATCAACTAATTTTCCTCAAAATTAAGGAAAATGACTTCCCTTCAAAAATTAAGGAAAACATTTTCCAAAACTCTCCTCCAATTTCAAATTACATTTTTTTTGGGGGAAAAACATCGATTTTAAAAAAATATTTTTAATTTTTAAAATTTTATTTTTTCACCCGATCCCTGACCCCCCTCACCGGCCAGCCCCCCCACCCCAACCCCAACCCCTCCCCAAAGAATTAACCCACTACCCCCACCCCACCCCACCCCCACCCCAAAAAATAATAATTTTGATTTTAAAAAATATTTTCGATTTCATAAATTATTTTTACTCTAATAAAAATAAAAAATGTCTCTCAAAAACATTTTTCATTCATAAATCAAACACCAAAAATTATTTCCGAAAAATATTTTCTACTCACCAACCAAACATGAGAAAATAAGTCTAAAATCTACTTATTTTCCTGGAAAATATTTTCTAGGAAAACATTTTCCATGGAAAACATTTTCCTTCGTACCAAACACACCCTCTATTTTGCATTATATATATAGTATAAGTATAAGTAAACATTTGGTAACTATTTTTATGATTTGGTAGCTCTTTATGTCACTTTCAGCGGGAAGAAAAGGCATATGATTTGAGGGGCAGATGTTGCATGGTTAGAATAGGAATTCGTGTAGTAATACAGAACACACAGAAGCACTTCCTCCAATCATATATTTCATCTGTTCACATTTATTTCCTCCGTTTAAAAAAAGATGACCTAATTTAACTTAGAATAGAATTTAAGGAAAAAAAGAAGATTTTTTAATCTTGTGGTTCTCAATTAAAGTTATGTCAAATGTACCAAAATTTTCTTTAATCTTGTGGTTTTAAATATGCCACGTGGAAGTTAAAGTTAAAGTATTGCCAAAAAAAGAAAGAGGTCATTTATTTTGAAACAGACTAAAAAGAAAATAAGGTCATTCTTTTTTAAACAAACGAAGGGAGTAATTAACTTTTTTTTTTTAGAGTTAAACGATAAAAACATTAATTAATATTTTACAATATATTTTTTCATTATATTAATATGTATAAAATCACATTTTTAGTATATTTTTTTGTATAATTTTTTGCATATTTAAGCTTTTTATTCAGAATATCAAATTAATTTAATTAAATTTAATTTTAAATATTAATTATTTTTACTTTTAATAAAATAACATGACAAATAAAAATAGATTAATTCAAAAAGAAAAAAGAGACTATTGAGTGTCAAATGATATGTCATCCATGATATTATTGGACCAACCAAAACAAATAATTAGCCGTCATTTTCTGGTCCATCTTATTGATTTTTGGTCGCATAACGACTTATAAATAATTAGATTCATCAAATCAATCCTCATTCCCAATACAGTATTCTGCCCTGCCTTTTCATTTTGTTATTTCCCTCGTTTCATTTTATATTTTGTGTAAGACAGTTTAATTAGATATAAAATTTTGAAAAAGAAAAAGAAAATTTTTAAAATTTATAATTCAAAATAAATAGTAAAAATTTATATGACTGTAAATCATTTTATTAAAAATAAATATTTTATAATTAAATTATCATGTAAAATAGAAATATGTCATTCCTTTTTAGAAGAAAAATAAATCATATAAATTAAGTCGGAGAGGGTATTTTTTTTCAACCTGCTTTGAAATCTTAATCATTTTTCTCACATTCATGAAATAATGTTCATCGATATTTTTGTCGTTTTCTTAACATAGTTTTTATTGAATTCTTTTTACTTTTAAGGTATCCCTAAGTGAAGTTAATAATTCAAGACCAGGCATTTAATGTGGCCTGCTGTAATTTCTTTAGCTTTAACTGAACCCCGCAAAAGGTCAAATTAGAACGAAAGTTCAGTGATTATACGATCCATCAGAATTGTCAAATTGACATGAAATGTACTTGTTAAGACGTAGGATATTTTCATATTGATAATAAATACATAGTTAATATCTCAAAAGATTATTTAATTTTAAGAATTTATGTAGTAAAATTATTAAACTTTATTTTATATTAATAAAATCACTTAACTTATACTTTTATATCAATAAAATCACACTTTATTTATTTTGTATCAATAAAATCACTCAAATAATGAATTAAATATATCGCATAATTTTTAATAGGGATAATTGTATATAATAGCAAACTAATAACCTAAAATAAATGGAGTAGCTAGGTTTTGATTTAATTGTACTTCATAGCAAACGTTTGCAAAAAATTGCCAGACGCCTCTCTCCCAAATATCTCGCTCGCCACTCTCCTCGAATCTCTCCCTCGCTTCCTCACTTTTTATACAAACACAAGTGTATAAAAATTATTTCGAATTGTATAAAGCAGAGGAAATTGTATAAATACATATATTTTTGTTCCCCTCTCTTCCCTCTTCCAGATCTCGCTCGCCACCCTCGCCTTTCTCACTTATACAAACATAAACGAAATGTATAAATTGCGTTATCGTTTGTATAAAGCGTAAAAAAATTGTATATACACATGCAAGTACATATATTTTCGTCCTATACACTTATAATTATACAATAAAAATACTCCCCTGCCCAATTTCTTCTGCCTTTCTCTCTTTCTCGTTTTATACAAATTTCAAATTGTATCTAATTTCTCTCTTTCTCGTTTTATACAATTGGATTCAATTGTATATTCCCTGCCAAGTCTCTTTTGTCTTTCTCTCTTTCTCATTTTATACAAATTCAAATTATATATAATTGTTCTATACACTTATAATCATATAATTCGTTTTATACACTTCGTTTTTATACAAGTCTCTGACCAAGTGTCTTTCTCTTTCTCGTTTTATACACTTCGTTTTATACAATTCGCTTTAACTGTATATGTATAGCGAATTATACAGTTTCTATGTTTGCTATGGAGTGCAATTATGCAAACTTTGCTATAACTTACAAATATGAATTTTTTATTTGCTATATATGAAAACGGTCCTTTTTAATAATCCACATGCAAGTAGACCAAAATCCATTAACAATCCTACCCATTAACCCAAACCCAATTAAAACACCCTGACACTTGTAACACTTCTTCATCTTCTTCTGACCCTCAATAGTCAGTTCCAGTGATTCATATCACTTGAATGCCCGACAGTAAACAAAATTTTGTTTTCGAAAAACAAAACAAATCTGTTTTTTCAAAAAAAAAAAATTACCCTCTTCCCCCCCCCCTCCACCAACCTACCCCGAAAAAAAATTATTTTCGAAAAACAAAAAAAAATCTATTTTTTCAAAAAAGTAAATAAATTACCCCCTCTCCCGGCCTTCCACCAACCTATCCCTAAAAACTTTTTATTTTCGAAGAAAAAAAAATTAAAAAATTGCCCCCCCACTCCCCGGCACCCCCACCTTCCACCAATCGACTACTAATTTTTTTTATTTTCAAAAAAATAATAAAATTATTTCATTTCTCAATTATATGGACTGAATATGGATTCTCATGTTAACCCATTTTGTCCATATTTGTTTGAGCTTAAATAGGTTGAAGACCATATTAACCTATTTAACAAAATGAAAGAAAATATGAGTGATTCATTTAATTTAATATGGATACAATTAATTCATTTTACTAATATAGGCTGAAATTGCCACCCCTAAGTAGGTTTAGGTGCTCTACGACGGGTAAACAAAATATAGATCACTCAAGAGGATGGATGCCATATTGGAAGATAGATAACACAAAAGTATTTGGCCGAAAAAATGTTTGTGTTACAAGTAGTGATGGCAAATGGGCGGGTTGGGCCAAATGTCGGCGGGTTGAAAATGGGTAAACATAAAATGGGTAATCATTCAACCCGCTCATATTTGATATGGATAAAAATGGATTGGGTAAAATACTAGTTTACCCATATTTTATCCATATTTCATGAATAAATGGTTCTTTACTTAAGAATTCAATATGCAGAAAATTCTTTAGTCTTTTTTTAGATGAAATCTGTTGAAAATGATTCATTTAGTTTTATTTTATTATAAAAATAAAAAAAATATATTTAAAAAAAATCGGTGGAGGGGGGCTGATAGGGGATAGCAGGGGAGGGTTAAAAATATTTGAAGTCAAAAATATTTTCTAAACAAACTTAATATTTTTGAAGTGTGGGGGTTGGTTGGGGTAGGGGGTGGGGGTGGGGAGACGATGGCTGGGTGGGGTGGGTCCAGGGTAGGGTGAAAACATAAATATTTGAAGTTAAAAATATTTTTTTAAAATAAACTTAATTTTTTTTGGTGGGGGTGGGGGAGGGATTGGGGGATGATGGTAGGGATGAAAAAAATGAAATTTTGAAGTTGAAAATATTTTTTTAAAAATAAACTTATTTTTTATTTTTTGGGGGTGGGGGGTGAGGGGCTGGTGTGGGGATGGGGGTTGAGGTCGAGGGTAGGGATGGAAAAAAATAAAATTTTGAAGTTCAAAATATTTTTAAAAATAAACTTTAATTTTTTTGGAAAGCATTTGGTGGAGGTCGAGAGTTGAAATATTAATAGGGACCCATATATGAAAGTTTTGAAAAATCGCTTCTAAAACTTGATAACATAAGATTTTTTGAAAATTTGGAGAAAACTTGTAATACCCATATTTGACCCGTAGTTTATCCATAATATACCCATATTTTAATGGGTAAAATAAGGGTATAACTCCAAATATTACCCATATTTAAAATCACTCTTTCAACCCATATTTGAAGGGCTATTTGGACGGGTCAGTAAAAAATGGGCTTAAATTGCCAGCACTAATTACAACTCATTGTTTCAGGAACGACGAAAAATGATTTCGGGCAATCAATTTCAATAGAATTTTAACTAGTTATATAATACGATAATGTTTGATTAACCTGATTAAGTTGCTTTAATAAATATGAGATTTTATATTGATGAGCAGTTTCACTTGTAATCTTAACTCGCGTAGTTTAGATTGGATGATGCACAATTAAGTTATGTTAATATATGTGTTTAAAAAATAAAAATGATCCATTTCAATTTTGAAAAACAAAATGTCAGTTTTGAGTTAAGTGATTTAGTTGATATAAATATGTAATTTGAGTGATTTTATTGAAATAAAAGGAAGTTCAGTAACTTTGTTAGATAAATTTTCAAAATTTACTGACTCTTTGAGATATTAACTCATAAAATACATAGATATTTTGGATTATTTTGATATCTTTCCTCGTGAAGATAGAGATTCAATTCATTCGTTAATTACAAGAAAGGCTTACACAGACAAATTTAGAAGCCCAATCAATGTGCCAAAGAACTTCAACCATTTTGATGGAGCTTTAAGATAGGCTAATAGTAGCCCAATTAGAACTGTCTTTTTACTGAAAAAAGAATTAATCTTAGAGGTAAGACACTCTTTAGTTCATTGCTTCTCCAAACAAGATTGTTGAGTAAAAAAAAAACAATCACACAAAAAGAGAATACTAACTACCAATTTTTAGATTCAATAAATTTTTGCTCAGCAGATTGTCTATTACATTAATAATGTGCCTGAGACAGTTGAGAACGTATACAACATCGTGGATGAACTTCTGTTTAAACGAATGAAAGACGTAGAATATCATACTTGTGTTATGATGTAAATCTCAATTTTTACTGTCAAATAAGATAGGAGCTAATCAGCAACACTTGACAGAATCTATGGTGGGCTATATAAGTTCCATTACCTGAAGAGTTGATGATTAACTCAGGGGGCAGAGTCATTTCAATGCCACAAGTTCTCCAGTTTGGTTGAGAAGCAAGAAAGTGATGAATTTTTTTCAACTATAAAGGGTATGTTTACAAACATGATGATACAATCATACAATGCAATGGCAGTGGTCAGGGCTGTCTAATAGGTTAGAACATCTTGTATAAGTGTGTCTAGGAACCAGCTGAGAGATACTATCATCTGTAACCAAACACAAACTAACTATTCATTTACACGAGGAATACAAAAACTATATGACATGGCGCCAATGCTAAGATAAAAACATGCTCTGCTAGGAATTCATCTCAAAGGAACCACATACTGGTCCCTGAAAGTGACTGCATCACATATCACTAACGTACACGGTACAGGTATATGAAGCTTCAGAGTGGGGGACCGAAGTTGAGCTTAACCAACAACTCATGTGCTGCTCATGTAATTGTCAATAACACATCAGCAATGATATGAGGATAAGAATGCACTGAAAGGACTTATTGAACTCATGTGAATCGAGCAGCTGGAATCATTGAACTTTTGTGATTGAGCGGCTTGACACACCATGCAACAACTTTGCAAAACCAAGAAAACTAAGCTTTCCATCAGTGTGTCTGATCCAGTCAAGAAGAACAGCATGAACAGGAACAGATGGACCAAGACCAAGTTCCTGGATCAGAAATTCAAAAATGACTAACTAGTCAGGTTCTCTTCCTAATTACTTACATGCTTCCCAGCCCTCAAAAGAAATAGTGCTCCATCCCTCTCCCAATTAAAAGTAAGAAATGGAAAAAGATTAAAAAAAAAGGAAGGGAATGGAGTAATAACGCTCCTGTCATTCTCAAAGAAAGACAGAGAAGGATAATGCTCCGGTCCGTCCCAACAGTAGAAGAAAAAAAAGAGTATTTTTTCTACGAGACAAGAACGGAGAGATCAGTATTAAAGTTTGAAAATAAAAAACAGGTAATTGAAAATTACCGAAGCTAATTCTTCTATGACAATTGCTCTGTTGCCATCTTTCTCAAAAATTTCATATGCACAGCGCGCATGTCGTTCCCATTGGTCAAGAGCCTCAAGCTGATATACACTTAATGCAGCAGCACAGAATTCCTCAAAATCCATCCTTCGGTATTGCAGTGCATTAAGCTGATATGACAAGAGGGGCAAGAAAACTTAGCATCACAATTTAGAGCTTAACATATTCAGTAAGATAACTAAATATGAAGGACTTAAGAGCATACTGAAGCAACGAAATCATGAATGCGTGCCTCCTTCATGGCATCTGTTGCATATTTCATCAGGGCCTGGAGATATCAACTTATAAATGTCAGAAACATCCATAAAATCATAGAAACAATTACCTATTAAATTTGGAAGAAGACAAACTGCTTTAATGTTATCCAAGTTTATTGTGCCATTTTTGTTTGGCTCCAGCAGTGCAAACTGCTGCTTCAAATGGACCAACTCATCTACGGTCAATGTCTTTGACAAAGCCTGCAAAAACTCCAATGACAGAAAATCAGAGACGCAGAGAAGTCAAATGTAAAAGTAGTAAATAAATAGAAAGCAAACACTAAAGCTGCTCAATAATAGGCGTTAACACTCCATCGATAGAATTGTACATAAAAGACTAAAGAGAAACAAAAGAGCTTTCTCAATTGCATCACACCTACCCGTAGAGCAGCTTTCCGAAGAGCAGATGAACGCATGTAAGTCTTCATGAGTTTGAATATCAGTATATCCAAAGGCACTTCTACGTCGTAACTATTCTTTATCCAAGGATGACCTGAAACAGTAAGTCTTCCAGAAGTTTCAGAAAAATAAAGAACAGAATCGCCCTTCTCTAAGTTGACACAAGAAACTCACCCAAGGCCTGAGCTGCTGTCATTCTTTTCCGTGGATCCTTATTCAAGAGACGTTTCACAAAGTCTTTTGCTTCAGAAGATAATGTGGGCCATGGCTGCTCTTCGAAACCTGGATCAGCTTTGAGAACAGCCCTAAATATCCCAGACTCAGTTCGAGCCCAAAAGGGACGGCTGCCACACAGCAAGATATATGAAATAACACCTATACTCCACACATCAGCCTCTGTACTATAAGATCTGTGTAGAACTTCTGGCGCTACATAATATGCACTACCAACAATATCATTAAGCCTTTCATCTGCAAAAAAATATGTCTGCAAGTTAAATCACAAGTTGTGTAGCTACTGAATAATAATATGAATAACCAGTTCCTTTTCTATTTCTTTTCCTCTATTTATATTCTTTTTCTTTAAAGAGGGGTTCCCAAAGTCACAAAGTATTAACCTTAATATCAAGCGCAAATGGACAAACCTGGCTTCACAAAATCAGACAACCCAAAGTCTATGGCTTTAAGTTGTGCATTTTCGTCCATGGACATGAACAAGAAATTCTGGTCCATTAAAAGGTACAGTTAGAACTGAAAGAGTTACAGAAATGAGGAAAACAAAGCAGATAGGATATCTTTTCTAACAAATTATAGTTTCATTACATGCAAGAAGAAAAGCTGATTTTGAAAAATAATCTTAATTCCCAGTAGCGCATGCCATATCCTTGAGCAATAAATGTGACCATTTGAAACTGATTAACATCGCATCCTAATCCATTCAAGTGATGGGCTTCCTTTTCCTTTTTTTATTTTTTATCTTGGGGTACGGAGGGTTAGGGAGATGATTCACTATATAAACTGATGTATGTTCTTTCTAAGCAAGCATTTTAGAACTAGTAAACTTTCACACCTCTGGTTTAAGATCCCGGTGCACCACACCTTGAAGATGACAAAATGCAACAACTTTCAATATTTGTGTCAACACAGCCCTTGCATCATCTTCAGTGTATTTTCCACCTCTGCAGCACAGAAGGATTGGCATTTATATTCTTGATCTCATAAAAAAAGATTTACTAGAAGTCAACACTGACAAGGTTCAAAAATAAAAGAATATTTTAGCATAAACACCAGGGACTACCTTAAGAGTATCCTATCCAAAAGCTCACCTCCTTCACATAGCCTGAAATTCGACAAGATTGATTAGCTCTATTGCAAAAGAGCAATGAGAACATGAGAATTAGCAAGTCAAACAACATATTTTTAATAGCAACTGCAGAAAAAATGTGATAACCAAATCCATATTTTACTGAAACATCAAGAAACTTTCATATGATGCCACTTGACCCAGATTGATAATGCATACAAAGTATACTTTAGGCTAAAACTAAGGTTCTGTATGCCATCAATAGATACAAATGCAACAGGAATTGAGCAGCTAAAACTTACTCCATCACTATGTAGACATTTTCGTGATCTTCGTATGCATCATAAAATTTTACTAGATTTTCGTGTCCTGTTAAAGCTCTTAATATCTTCACCTCTCTTCTCACATCCTCAATGGCTATCGTCGTGGTCATCTGGAAAAAAAGAGAGTAAAGATGAGTATCAGAGAACTCAGATGAATCTGGAGAAGAAATATAACCCAAGGATGCCCCGACATAGTCTACGCACAAGTAAAATGCCAGAAATACGAGAAAGCAGCTTAACCAACACAAATTTTCTTTGTTCTTTTTTTTTTTGTGGAGATAAGTTCCATCCCACAGCAGTTATTTTCCACCAAACAGCAGAGACAAACATACACGCCAATTATTCTGAAAAACGCATAAAAGGACTCCAACTATAGGAATATAAAAGAATTCCCATCATACATAATGTCAGCTAACCCTGATGATATAGATAAAGCAATCATATGCATTATTTTATTTTGATAACATTAGTGCCTGGGTCGACTAATTCCACGCTACTTGCTACCTCCCACCAACAGTATTACTGTGTAATTATATCCACCAAGGCTTGGACAGCATACAGATGAAAGAATCACCCAATGCTTTTGCCTCCACTGGGATTTCAACTTGAAGCTTTTTCCCTTCATCATTATAGAAATTCAGAATGCAATTGTTTGTCAATATGAACCTATAATCTCTAGAATATGAATGGTTTTTGAAGGGAAGGGAAAAAGAGATTGGTCGGAGCTGGTTGCTTTACTACTGATGATGACCTCTTCCTCAGGGTTCAAATCCCTGATGATGCCCGCTCCCGGTTAATGCTACTTTTAGTGAATCAAATGGAGAATAGAACAAACAACATTTATTTGTCACATAACTCTAGTGATCTGAAAATGATAAATGTGCTTCTTACGAAAATTTCAATTGGACCCTTAACATTAACCAGAAATACCAAAGATCATGTCAAGATATTCAATCAGCAAGTAACTTCTTCCTTCCCTCACTTTATCAGCTCCGAACTTACTAATTAGTCAACCCGAGACAAACAGAACATGATGGACCCATTTCATAAGGTTAACAAGTTATCCCTGATTCACAGCAACTGAATTTCATAATTCTTCCAAACTCAAAAAGATTCAAACTTCTAATCAGGAAGAACATAAATAAGAGACACAAATAATACTCTTCCTATTTTGGTACACTAAATCATTCAATTATTACAACCTTCAAATATATTCAAATTAATTGAACTGTTAAATTTATGAACTTTAACGAGATAATTTTTTCCTTGCTGAGCAGATCTGACCACTATAAACCAAGAAACAGTAAGCAAAGTCAATTCAATTAACTCAAAGATCAAACTTAACAAAAAATTTCAAACCTTTGCTTTGGGTATGACCTTTACTGCAACTTCTTGTCCCTTAAGTTCACCCTTCTTGAACTTAGCTTTACAAGTATACCCAAAATGCCCTCTCCCAACTTCTTCTCCAAGTTCATACTTGTTTCCAAAATTCTTCGAAAACCCAAAACTCTTATCAAGACCCCCACCCCCCTCCAATTCATTTCCTTCCGGAATTGCATTGGGTTTCACAGAACCATGCCGCCGTGCTAGCACAGCTCGTATGTGTTTCGCCGGAGACGGTGGAGGAAAGGGACGCTTAAAAAACTTCCGGGGAGTAGAATTCGCCGGAGATCTCGCCGGAGACTTCTTTGAAAAAAAATAATGCGCCGGACTTGGACTGTAAAATGGAAAAAAAGGCGACTTTTTACCCACTTCAGCTCCCTCCTTGCTCTTACTCTCTTCGTTGCTATTATCTTTAGCCGGAATAGCAGCTCCATCGGGAGCATAGAGATCATTGTTGGAATAATTGGGTTCAGGGGAAGGAGGTTTTGATGTGCAAACACCCATTGAATTAGTTGAAGAATTTAGTTAGCTCAAAGATGAAAACTTTGCATGAGAAGTTTTTTTGTTTAAATTACTGAGAAACGGCATTTGTTGTTCTCTTTTCTTGTTTTATGAATGGCGTTGGAGAGAGATGATTAAACAAAAAAAAAGGAAAGAGTAGACGTTGGCTTCTGTGGAAATTAAATTAAGGCTGAACTGAATGTTTTTTTTTGCTTTTCATATCATAAAAGAGAAAGATGATAAAACAGATAACCAAAAGATGGGGCCAAATGATGTGATGTTGTATGTCTATTTATACCGCCCAAAGTTTGTTGTGAGATAATCCCAATTCTATATTCCTAATTACATTCAAAGTGTTACTTCTCACCCATCTCAATTAATTTTATGAAATATATATTTACTGTTCTATCGTAATAGATTATGTGTAATGAGCTAGTGTTGATCTTATAATGAGCAAAATCGAATTTGTTGATTAATAAATTATAAAACAAAAAATGTTATATTTTTTTATGTGGTTTATAAATTTATTATACACTGTTTCAAGAAAAATCAAAAAAAGTATAAGTTTATACATGTCCTAATTCTTAACTAATTTCATGTTATATTTGTCATCTTTCATCAGCTGAATTCTCAAGTAATTTCACCAATCAGGTAACTTTGTCGATCTAAGATTATAACATTTAAGAATAAATCACTTAATTGTTTTATCTCTAGCAACTAAAATTTAAGCATGATATATCATGATTCTCAACTTACTTTATTGATTATTAAAGGATATCTTTGGAGACTAATATGTGGATTTATTATCAAAGGATTAATTTATGGTTGAATTTGATTTGGAGGATTATGTGTTGATTTGGTGGTTTCAAACAAATGTTTTTTTTATGAAGAAAACAATAAGTGGATTTATTTTAAGAGACAAAACAATTATTTTTTGGTTAGTTGTAAATACGTTATGAATGGCCTTTTAGTTGGGTGATATGATGATCCAACCATGTACGGATAATAATTAGCTTTGTACAAGTAGGTAAGAATATAGTAATACATCTACGTACTGCGTACAATGAGGTTTGATGATCGACTATGACCACCTCAATTGCATAAACGATAATTGATTCTTAATCTTCAAATTAAATTTGCACATGAAATCTTATTTTTTTTAAATGAAATTTATATATTTATATATTACGTAAAAAGTACTATAAATCACGATAATTGACAATTCAAAATATTTTAAAGATATATAAAAAATTTATGATTAAATATACTTATTTGAATATCGAAATCTGAAATGTGTTACTTGAATTGAAACGAAAGAAATATATATTATTTATTACTCTAATTAATATGAATTTGGATTGACCACATAGGTGACCGGAACCAATTTCCTTCACCATTCATGTTTTAGTCTAGTCTATATGATGTTTTCCATCATACAATTCATGATCGAAGTTGCGCATATGGAGGAATTGAATGTTAAAGTATATATGCTAAGTTAGTTTCCTCTTTGTATCAAATCAAATAATTTAATCAGATTAGACAATGATGGATCCAAATCCACATAGCAATTTATTGATTTATGAGAATTCAGTAACTTTTATTTGGATCAAGTATATCTTAAGAAAGCTACTAAATATCTAATTGTAAATCTATATTAATTTAAAATTATTGTAGGATCGAAACTCATATAGTTAGTGAAAATTGATGTACAATATTAAGGTGTATGTACATTCATGATTCATTAAAAAAGTTGTCAAAGTAGTCTTGATTTAGACGCCAAAGCTATTTGAAAAGCATAGCAAATCTGAAGTTTCAACCACAGAATCTCACTCGTGCTTGTCCCCCACCTTCAAGGGAAGCAATGAAACAAAACGTCAACCAAGTTTCGTCTAATTTAAGTTTTGAGAATACATCAAATGCATGTTTATCAAGCATTTTATTATTTTTAACTTGTAATCTACATGTAAAATAAGTAAAAGAAAAAATTGAACAAGCTAAGCTAAGGGCTATCATATGAACCCCACTGCTTGAATGTGGCTCCACTCCAATTTTGGATGAGTTGTTTATCTTCTTATATAGTTTTGACAATCAACTCATCATGACTAGCTTCGAGGGTTGAGTTAATTCAAAGATTCATTTGTTCATATGATATCAGAGTTCAACCATCTCAATTCTTGATTTATCATATAATATAATAAGGTCTCATGTTATATACTTCACACTCCAACCATATACAATATTAAGCATATAAAGGTTACTAAGTTCCCAGCAGCATCGGTAATCGAGTGATGAGGCATTTATTTTCTTACCATTCACATCTCATGAGCTAATTTTTAGGTTAAGTTACGCTCCAGATCCATTTCTTTCATATAAAGATATTATAAAAATTTTAATGTCCTAATTTAGATAAAAATTAGACGTCATGACTTTCGCATTCTGATCTAAGTTATTCTTAGAGATCGAGGAATTACATGTTAAGAACAGTAGTACATCGTTTAATATGATGAAAATACAAATTGCAACAACTAGTGCAGGTTCATTGGATAGACATAGACAATAGGAATAAGTGAGAGGGGTGGCTGAATTGTCTGCCACGGAAACAACATTAACAATTGGAAAAAAAAAACTTTGATCCTTTTTTAAAAAACTTAAAATGAAAAAGTTGGTGATCGATATTCATATTGGAGATCGAAGTCTTTTACGAATTATTCGAATTCGAACATTACAGGGCTCATTTCCAAGGTAGCATACTCTACATGATTTTTCTAATTCTAGAATTCGAATCGAGACTTTAATTAAGAATAATGGAGAAACCCAAACAATCTTACCATAACCGCACAACCCATGGATGATTGGTTGAATTTGATTTTCAACATGTGCGTTACTGCACGAGATCATCTTGAAAAGACATAAGATGACTTTAATTTTTTCAATCTTCTAGAGGCAATAAAAGGATATATAAACAATGGCGTACACAAAATTTTGCGTAAATAAAATAAGTTTATTATTGCGATTCAGCTCATAAGTGTGTTTAAATTAAATTTGAAAATGTAGTGATTCTAACTTTTAATTAAGGCTCTACTTCTGTCTTTAAGTTAAAGAGTATCTATTTTACTTTATTGGAATCTAGCTATTATATAATATACATATTATTTCTTAATTTTAATTTGGTGACATGAAATTTTCTTCACTGGAATTGGAAAATTAAACATGAAGTGATTATGTAGGGTTGACTTGTCTATTTTAAGAATTATTTTGTAGGTTGATCTCTAAACAAAGAAACATAAGTGGATATTATTATGTTGCTGCCGGACAAGTATTAATTGAATGATTAAGATTAACTAAAATAATGTTGTAGTCAACCCTTAAGTCAATTTCCACTAATTTTGTACTCTAAAACTCTAAAAACATCATTTTTGGATATTGTCATTGTCGTAAGTGGATAGGATTTAAGTAGTGTTGACTTTTTTTATTTTTGTTGCCAAAGTAGATGGATTCATGATTCTTGCTCCAAAAGAATCCTTATTAATGTTGTGCAAAAGTCAGCACCAAATCACACATATGTGATATGCCTAATTATATCCACATTTATTGTCTCGCATCTTCAAATGAATCCAATTTTTTAAGTAAGTGTATGTCAATAACCATTGGATCCGTTGTGTTTTTTTGGCATAATTAGTAGTGGCAAATGAGTGGGTTGAATCAAATGTGGATGGGTCGAAAACGGGTAAATATAAGATGCGTAATAATTCAATTTGCCCATATTTAATATGGGTAAAATGGGTTGAATAAAATACTAGTTTATCGATATTTTACCCATATTTTATGAATAAATAGTTTTTTACTTAAGAATTCAATATGGAAAAAATATTTATTCTTTTTTTTAGATGAAATATATTGAAAATGCTTCATTTAGTTTTATTTTATTATTAAAAAAAAGAAACTTTTAAAAAAAATTCGGGATGGGGGGGGGGGGAGAGGTTCAGGGTAGGGTGAAAAAAATTTGAAGTTAAAAATATATTTTAAACAAACTTAATATTTTTGAAGGGTGGGGGTTGGTTGGGGTGGGGGGACGATAGCTGGGGTAGGGTGGGTCCAGGGTAGGGTGAAAAAATAAATATTTAAAGGTGAAAATATTTTTTTAAAACAAACTTAATTTGTTTGGGTGGGGTGGGGGTGGGGGTGGGGGGTGATGGGAGGACGATGGTAGAGATGAAAAAATAAAATTTTGAAGTTGAAAATATTTTTTAAAAATAAACTTAAATTTTTGTTTTTTTTGGGTGGGGGGTGAGGGGGCTGGTGTGGCGGTGGGTTGGGGGGTCGAGGGTAGGGGTGAAAAAATGAAATTTTGAAGTTTAAAATATTTTTCAAAAATAAACTTTAATTTTTTTTTTAGAAAGCGTGGGGTGGAAGTCGAGAGTTGAAATATTAATAGGGACTCATATATGAAAATTTTGAAAAATCGCTTCTAAAACTTGGTAACAGAAGGTTTTTTGAAAATTTGGAGAAAACTTGCAATATCTATATTTGACCCGTAGTTTATCCATAATATATCCATATTTTAATGGATATAATCCCAAATATTATCCATATTTAAAATCACTTTTCAACTCATATTTGAAGGGCTATTTGAGCGGGTCATTGAAAAATGGGCTTAAATTGTCCACACTAGACATAATACATAAATATAAAATTGTAGAACAATTATGTCCTATAATTTTGAGTGTGCACAAGTAGACACTTAAACTTGCATAAAATTAAACAAGTAGATACATGTGTCCTGCATGACATAATACACATAGGATGCCATGTAGGACACAAAATTATCATGTAGGGTGTCATGTAGGACAAATATGACTATTTAATCAATTTTATATAAATTTTAGTGTTTACTTGTGTATACCAAAAATAAAAGTCATAGTAGACAGCCATATTTTATGTATAATGCTTCTTTTTAGTTTATGTATGTATCAGATAAAATTATATATATATTGAGAAATTATTATAGTATATACTATATTAAATTGTGCCAGTATGTACATACATTTTGCACTACCTTAACCACTAAGCTATCTCTCTCAATTGGTTTATTTGTATTAATATTTAATTATTAACCTAGAATCATATTTGACCTATATAATTGTGTTTATATCATTGCTCACACTATCGATAAGCAATCGGATACAATATTTTAATTTCCAAAATTATCATTGAAACTTTTACTGACATTTGTGTTAAGATAATAATGTTCTTACATTTTTAAATTTCGAGTCCACTTTTAAATGCTCTTATTGTGTAGAAAATGAAGTTCTATATTACTTGGTTCACATGAATATATAAAAAAATTAAAATATATAATTCTACTATAGTCTAAAAATATAAAGTTATAGTGTTATAAGGTTGGGTACTCGATAGTGACAAAGTGATAGCCCCAACCGTCCAATTGTTTTCATTGTCCCTCTCAATCTTTTCTTCACTATGTGCAAATTGTAGCCATGACAATGTGGTCCATAGAGTTTTCTTACCCTACTTTATCTCATTGGTACATATCTCTATGCTTTGTTTTCTTCTTTCACTTCATTTTCTTTTCATTAGGGATTTATCTTTTCGATAGTAGAATTCAATTTTAAAATTAATTAATTCTCATTTTCTTGTAAAAAGAAAAAAAATGCATGCCTTGGACAAGAAAAAGAATCCACGGAAATTATGAGAAGTATAGACAACTAAAAGAAGACCAAATAAATAATAAAAATAGCGGGGCACACAAAATAAGTCATGTCATTGTACGAAAATATTTAATAATAAAAGATAATGAAATTGTATAAAATAAATATTGTTAATTACAAGTTAAAATATTAAATAAATGAACATAATTTTAAAATACTAAGTTATGCTAAAATTAGCAAGTACAATTAATTTCATGACTAAACACTAAATTTTAAAAGGAAAGTAAAACTAAATTACATATTTTCTCTATTTAAATCAATGTCAAATTAATTTTGATATCCAACAATGGTATTAATATAAATCAAATCGAACTAAATCATAGTACTTGGTATTTCTTAATATAAAATCAGATGTTGGAGTGGAGATGAGGCAGTACCAGTAGGGTCATATTTGGCACAACAAAGCTGCCTTTAAAACTTAAAAGCTGTCAAATCTTGCTTTAATCCTTTGGTGGAGGATTATTGGGACTAGTACCTAAAAGAAATTGGACTTCTTGTCACAACACTTTGTCATAAAAGAGCTTGTTAATATATATATTTTTCCTCTAATTATTTGTTTATTTTTATTTTTAGTTATTTTTAATTATTTATTCTTTTTTAGTTATTTTTAAAAAATAGATATTATTTTTATCTATTATATCCTCAATTAATTATTTTGAATAAAGATAGAACTTTTTGAAAAGTTTAGATTTTGAACCCATCCACCTCATAATAAATTAATAAGGATAAAATAATAAACTCACCATGTCAATAATTATTTTCTTAATAAGTGCGTCAATTCAAAAGCACTATTGCCCATTTACTGATGAGATATTTCCAAGTTTTTTCTATCAGTTTACTTGCTCTAATTAGGAGTTTGGAACATAAATAAGCCATAAAAATATAAAAGTGATCAAAATAAGCCACTGTTTTAGCAAGGAACTAAAATAGGCTTAGTGGAAGAAAAAAATTCATTTTATGCAATATTCCAAACGTTTTCCGTTAGTCTCATGACGTGTATATCTTAATATATAACGAAACTATTTTTTATACCTTGCAAAACGGAACTATTTCTTACATTTTATAAAGTGTAAATTTTTCTTACACTTTGTAAAGTGGAATTTTTCTTACGCTTTACAAGGTGGAAAAAAATGTTACATTTCAAGAAAAATTACTTTGTCGAAATTCAAAATGATGGGTCTCTTTATATATATATATATATATATATATATATATTACACATCAAATTTTACATTTCAAAAGTTGAAATCCCGTATCATATTTTTTGGAGAATTTAAAATTAAATTTCAAATTATAATTTTAAATTGCATACTCAATCATTAATTATAAATCATGACTTTATATCGTATGTCCAAACACAAGTTACACACCATCAAATTGATGTTTGTACTGATGAAATAGTGTGGTATAGATTGCTGCTCACAAGCCAGTGAAACCCAAATAATGTTGTTTGACATAATATTATTTTTATAATTAGTTTTAATTAACCTAAAGGAAAAAATATAAATCTTTCATATTTGACTATTTCTTTGATTCTTGGAGTAAAAGATTTTGGACTCTTATAGTTTGAGATTCGACATTTTTTCCTACTTTACGTTATACACAATGTTCAGGTAAAGTAATTTTTTTAAAGTGTAAGAGGATAAAGACATCATGGCCCCAGACCGATTCAATGTTGGATATGATGAGGATTACAAAGAATGGCTGAAAGACAACATATGAAGTATCTCCTCCCCAATTCCACGCAGCTTTCGCAACGTAACAGACAAGAAAGCCAAAGCAGTGGTCGAGCTACGAGAGGTAAAAAGCGAAGCCCAAGAAATATACGCCAAATTTATTGAAAACCAAGATGCTCTTGAAAAGAAAACTCAAGAAATGGAAAGACTAAGGTTTCTTTCACTTTATAAAGTGTAAGAAAGATTTCGCTTTATAAAGTGTAAGAAATAGTTTCATTTTATAAAATGTAAAAATAATTTCGTTATCTATTAAAATATACATGTTTTGAAACTCACAAAAAACGTCTGAAATATTGCATAAAACGAAAAAAAAATTCTTACACTAAATCTATTTTAATTACTTACTAGAATATTAACTTATTTTGATCATTTTTATCTTTTTGTGATTTATTCATGTTCCGGACTCACTCCTCTAATTAGTTGATTGACTTGATTCCACATATCTTTATGCGATGTCTAACACATTTTTCAACCGTATTGCTATCGATTTCTTTTTATAATAATTATGTTGCTATTAGTTACGTATTAATTACTTATACGTTATATGACCTTGTTTTCGTATATATAGGAAAATTTTCCTTTTATAAATAAACAACTATATTTTGATAAAAGTTGTTCTTTTGTTATAATAAATAACTAGTATACCCTCAGATCTTTATGTTCAATATTATAAAAATTAAATTATCTTTATTAAGAAAAGGAGGAACAAGGGATATAGAGTGAAGAGAAAATTTGGGTTTTTATTTTGGGTAAAGGTGTTCTAAGAATCAGAAAAAATTTCAACAATAATATACTAGTTAAAAACTTTGACAAACCGAAATCGCTTTGAAGAACTTTCACATATAGCAAATAAAAATTCATATTTGTATGCTATAGCAAAGTTTGCATAATTGCGCTCAATAGCAAACATAGAAACTGTATAATTCGCTATACATATACAGTTGAAGCAAATTGTATAAAACGAAGTGTATAAAACGAGAAAGAGAAAGACACTTGAGCAGAGAACTGTATAAAAACGAAGTGTATAAAACGAATTGTATGATTATAAGTGTATAGAACGATTATATACAATTTAAATTTGTATAAAATGAGAAAGAGAGAAAGACGAAAGAGACTTGACAGGGAATATACAATTGAATCAATTTTATAAAACGAGAAAGAGAGAAATTAGATACAATTTGAAATTTGTATAAAACGAGAAAGATAGAAAGGAAAAGAAATTGGGCAGGGGAGTATTTTTATTGTATAATTATAAGTGTATAAGACGAAAATATATGTACTTGCATGTGTATATACAATTTTCTCACGCTTTATACAAATAGAAACGCAATTTATACATTTCGCTTCTGTTTGTATAAGTGAAAAAGGCGAGAGTGGCGAGCGAGATCTGGGAGAGGGGAGAGAGGAGAACAAAAATATATGTATTTATACAATTTCCTCTGCTTTATACAATTAGAAACAATTTTTATACACTTGTGTTTAGATAAAAAGTGAGAAAGCGAGCGAGAGATTGGAGGAGAGTGGCGAGCGAGATATTTGGGAGAGAGGCGCCTGGCAATTTTTTGTAAATGTTTGCTATGGAGTACAATTAAATCAAACCCTATCTACTCCATTTATTTTAGGTTATTAGTTTGCTATTATATAAAATTATCTCTTCTAAGAATCAGAAAAAAATTCAACAATAATATACTAGTTAAAAACTTTGACAAACCGAAATCGCTTTGAAGTTTCAAAAGCCATAAATTTGTGGCTTGACTTATAAACACTTTGGGTATTTATCAAACGTATAGGTAAGCAAAAAAATGCTTATAAGCTAGATTAACCAGCTTTGCCAAACACCACCTAACACAAGTTGATGTGCTAACAAGGCGTATTTAAGGATTATCATCACGCATCCCCACTGAAAAAACATCAATAATGCAAACCTCACTTTTACCATGCATAACTAGTGGTGTAAGCATATACTACACAAAATAATGAGGGACATGTCCATATAATCTAAATGATGTAACAGAAAATACCTTTTGTCCTCTTATAAACATGGACTAAAACTTCATATAATCATTCCGCCAAAGACACTGTCAAAGATGCCCAATGTCCCAAGTGCAAGTCAGAAGGGATCTAGCCTTCGGCATAATGTCAAATCATCTCATCTTAAATCATAAAACATGGTCACTACAACAGCAAATTAGTCGAAACAAAATTGTTCATTGACTGATATACAATCGAGCAATGACCAACGACATATAGAGAACAGAAAGCAAAAGGGCATCAAGTTTGCTCAATTGTTAGTTGCATCCCCCAACTAGCAAGTGAGGAAGAACTATCCATCCCTCATGGATAGAGATAAGAAAAGAAAGTGAATTTATTGAGTCCCCATAAATGAATCACAATGGTCCCGATTTCTCTAAAATATTGCCTTAAGCTTTTAAAAGAAGAAATGACTTGAATTACAACAAAAGGAAAAGAAGACTGGGTAATCATTGTCTAACAGCCTTCCTGATCATTAACAAGTTACTAAAGCATTCAAACGGGATTGACATAAATAATTCAATATCTCCATTCATGACAAACAATGTATAGTACCTCTTTGCAAGAAATCTGAATGTTGAGAGTAGCATGCCAGAATTAACCGGAAGTTTTGTCCCCACCAAATCCTGAGTTTAGAAATTCTGTCTTGTTGAGATGACTTACATCAGCCCAGAGTTTAACGGTCCATTCATCCTTATCAGACAAGTGAAGTATACCAACAGATGTATTCCAGATCTTACTTTTAGACCTCCTATGTGGGGAAGCCCGCATGTGAAGTGCTCTGATTGCACCCCCGTGAGATACCACAACTACTCGTTTTCCTACATCATAAATAAATAAATTTCATACCCACAAAGCATCTTTATGATATAACACTCTTTGATCAATCCAATAATTAAAGAAACCTCTGTGGTCCTTTGAAATCCTCTGTAAACAAGAAGTGCAGCGTTGATAAAGTTGATCTAAACTTTCCCCACCACCCTGCAAATAAATGGTGGAAAACTGAATACATGCAACTATGAAACTGACAAGATCAAACAGTCTCTGTTCCTTCCCCTCTTTTTCTTTTATCTTGGATTGGTTGATCGTATGTCCTGGGAGTCCTGATTCTAATTTGGTTCAATCTAATGGCAGTTAACGCTTCCTTGATTATCGATTTTAGTTCAATTTTCCAATTTGGAGCTCACTTATGGCATACATATGTGACGAAGCAGATTGAATAGCCGAAAAGCATAAATAGAAGAAGCAAATTGAAAAAAATTCATATTGATGACTACAAATTTGTTAAAGAATGTAGGATAATGCTGATCATGGCAGTAATAACACATGGGGTGCTCTTCTACTTCTTTTTTCCTTTGTCCTTTTGGGTTTGTATAGGAGAAAGGAGTACTCACTGGAATAACTTGATCATTTCGGTCAGAGAGAAAAGCCTTATAAGCCAGCGGTTGGCTTTTGGCTGCTTCACGAAGCGAAATACCTTGAAGATCTCCTAGATGTCTCTCTCGAAGGTCTGGATCTTTAATGACCTATATTAAGCACAAACCAAGACATAAAGGAAAGTTATTAACTCGAATATGTTGTCTAGTCAGCTATTCCAAGATTACATACAAATCTCAGCTATCAAACCCTCAGTTCCCTATCCCTCCCTCATATCCATGCCGAACCCGCGCAATTGCATCTGTTCCACATTGGACGGGCATCAGCTCCTTAACATTGTTAATGACTTATTGCTTCCCAGATCTATGCTTGACAGAATGAAGATAGATTCATACTATAGATCTTCAATATCAGTTACACAAAACTCTAACCCTTTCTTAGCCTCTTAAGCATCATATTCTACTGTGTAGTATTGCCGGTAACACTCTGACTGACTACCCATCTAGGGAACTGCGGAAGACCTGTTTCCAGACTGAAGAGTTGCATTCTTACTAAGAGGTGAGCTGTCTTTATTCCTGACTCATACGCAGAACTAATGGACAACAACAACATATTATGAAATCACTAAGCTCCTCTATTCATGCTCATGACAGTTACATTAACAAGAAGAAAAAGAAGTGAAGCAACAATAGCTTAATTGTGAGAAGCATTCACAGGAAACGTAAAGCTACATACTAACGAAAATAGGAAGGGTGACTGATTAAAGCAGGATCACAGGAAACAGAGCTGATACTGCAGGTCAAATCGAATTCCAGGAAAATCAAGAGTACACAGTAAAAAAATAGTCAATTGTTTGAAAATAAATGATAAAAGAAACCAATTGTGAAAGCAAAATAGATATCATGAAACAATTAATGAAAATTTTCTTCCATCTACCAACTAATAAATAATTGAAACCTGCAAAAGTTTCTAATGAGTATATCACATTATCCAATTCAGTGACAAAACCAAAATCTCTTTACATAATCAGACATGATGAGAATAATAATACGTGTATTTGAAGTTAACTGTAATCTGCTTGAATTCTGACAATGCAAATCCATAGTGAATTCATACCTCTAGATCCCCACAACTCCTTGCTATTATCTCTGCTGTCTCATGGGCCCGTTTCAAGTCAGATGAATATATGACAGAGATCCTTGGCTCCTTGGAGAGCCGGGCTGCCACCTTGAGTAAATTAACTTCAGGCGTTGCACCAAAAACACCAAATAGAAAAGAAAAAATGAAAATGGAAGAAAAAAAAAGGTTGAAGTTAACCCCACTTAAAGTTTTTAAGCTGGGAAACCTTGAAGTCCCACATCCCCTACCCCACAATAAAAACAGACAAAATGAAACAGGTAAAGGTACAGATTATCTCCCTTAACTAGTGGTATCTTAGGAATTGAATCTTTTCTCTTAACAAAAATGTTAACAAAGATTGTTCAAAGATTGTGAAAAGTTTTAGCTAAGGGCTGAGCCATACATCATTTCTTCTCTTTTAAATGCATATACTTTAGAACAAATGCTGAATGGCGCATCTCAAAAATTATGAGGGGTAGTGTACATCAATTGCAAAAGTTCAAAGCAATTAAGTGAAATACAGAATTTACAAAACAAAATTCTATTCTACAGATACTTACCGCAGTAGCTTGTTGTCTTCCGATGTCATTTAATTCGACATCTAAATGTCCCTGGTGAATAAATGAAACAAGCATCAGTTACCACATCCTCTTTTTATGATCCATTAACTATTAAGTGTTATTGAATTTTCCATACAAAGCCAAACGATAACGATTCACAAGAAGTTCCAAGTGTATACATCATGGACTTTTTATTTTGATAACTGAGAAATTTTTGAGGGTCCGTGGTGCACGGTTAGAAACTCGGTGAAGAATGGACCCACTCTTCTACCCCCTTCTCTACTTAAATACTAGACTTCTGTCTATGGCAAGGCTCGAACCCGTGACGTCCGCTTAACCCATACATCACAAGTTGCGCTCTTACCACCGGACCAAAGCCCATCCAGCAACATCGAGGACTTTCAACCACCTTAAATGTGGTAAAAGATTCTATCCATATTTCCTCTGGTTTTGCATTATGCCACTTACGCTTTATAAGTATTTGGTAGAATTCCTCAATATGATACCAAAATATAGACAATGGATTAAATACGAGCAGTAATGAGTACAAAATATTACCAAGTTTGGACAAATTTTTCTTTCACAATGAGCATCTAGATGGCAAACTAATTAGAAAGAAGCATCCTAGCTTAGAAATACTCCAAAAATTCAAAATATCAAGTTTTGCATGTCAGTTTTACCGGCTAAAGACTCCTAAAACTTTAAACAATTACAAGTCCAGAAAGAACAAGGGCACATACTTTAACAAAAAAAAACAAAGCTAAAACGAGTTAGAAAATTACCTGAATTCTGCCACCAGCGTTCCATTCCGTCTCACCATGACGGATTACGATAATCTCAGTGAAATTAGGACTCACATTTTCAGATTTCACATCTCCGCCACACTCAGGCTGCGATATAACCCTGATTAACACACGTAACAAATTCACATCACAGGTTAGGGAAGAAAAGGATCGAAAATCAAAAACAAAAAACATGATTACCCAAATTTAAAGGCAGTTAGTAGACCTCTTAGAATATAAACACAACATACTTCTCAAAATTTTCTTTTGGTTTCCAAATATACAGATATACCTCTAATCAACTGCTTATATGCCAATGTAATTCAAACTTCTAAGCATGACAGTAATAGGTGCACGTATAGCAACTTCTTATACATAATGAAAGGTAAGCGATGTAAATACAGACCTAGAAGTAGAATCAGCCATGGAAATATGAAGAAGAGGAGGGATTGAATTGAATCTCAAGGCTGGTATTCTGAGAGTATGCTTGGAAATTGGTAACAATTTTGAGCAACAAAAATTGCTGGTCTGAGAGTGGCGGAGAAGCAGATGAATGTCAAGCTTTAGTGATTCCCCATAACGAAATGAGATCATCTCCGGCTCCGTAGAGGATTTGTATTCCTGTTACTGATGAAAATAACAAAACTAGATGGGCTTACGGATCTGGGCCAGCCTAATAGGTGTCCAAAATTTTCGATGGGCTAAGAGAGAGTCAATCTTTTGAACTTTGAAAATAGCAAAGAGTTAAAAGATTAATGAGGCAAAATAATTATAGTTTGCTTAATTACGATTTGTAACTATATGTTAAAAGGGAAGAAAGGCGAGCGAGGTTGGAGAAGGAGAACTGAGGAAAGAAGCGAATTGCATTTGTATATCTATTGGACAACTGTATATATGTACCTAGGATATATATGTATCAATGATTTTATTTGTAGACTTATTGGTTAATTGTATATGTATTAAAGAATAAAATTTGTATATACAATTACAATTTGTAACAATGAAAATTTAGCAAATTGTAGTCATAGATTAAAAATAATCAAAATTATAGCGGTATTACATTAAATATCATTTGTTATTTCACATAATTTTCCCTTTTTTGGTTCACTATTTAGAGTTTCAAAATTCCAAAATAATAAAAAGAAGGGAAAATTACGCGGATAAGCAAACTTATACTATTTTTAATTACCCATCATAGCTATAGTTTGCTATAATTACCACTCGCGACTAACATTATACATTAATTACGTGGGCTGACTTCGAGTTTGTATAATTAATCATGTTTGTATATGTATAATTCACCAGGATATACAAATAAATATGTATAATATGCAATTTTTTAGCCTATATACATATACAATTCACCTCTCTCCCACTCTCTGCCCTCTCTCGCTCGCCTCTCTCCTCCCTCTCTCAATCTCGCTCCCCTCTCTCCTCTCTCTCCCAATATCGCTTGCCATTTATACAAATGTATATGTATAATATACAGTTCTATACAATTATATACATATACAATTTACCTCTCTCCCACTCTCTGCCCTCTCTCTCTCGCCTCTCTCCTCTATCTCCCAGTCTCGCTCGCCTCTCTCCTCCCTCTCTCTATCTCTCTTGCCATATATGCAATTACATATGTATAATATACAATTATCTAACCAATATACATATATAATTCACCTTTCTCCTACTCTTTTCCCCTCTCTCTCGCCTCTCTCCTCTCTCTCCCAGTCTCGCTCGCCTCTCTCCTCCATAAAACATGTAGCTACAAATTGTAATTATCAAACTATAACTATGGAGAGTAATTAATTATTTTAAGTGGCTATATGTGAAAGTTTCCCTAAAAAGAATTATCTTTTGTTCTTCTCCTTCTCTCTGCATGTCTTTATTCCCCTCTCCCCCAATCTTTTATCATTTTTTTCTTTAATTTGTATAGTGAATTTAATTGTTGACTGCTTTCAAAGTATTGTAAACTCTCTAAAAACAATTACTATGAATCTTCTAAAGTTTAAAATTATCTTTATGAGAATATATAACTTGCTCAGAAATCATTAATTCATTATCATGGCAATTGACAAAATCTCATGGAACCAAATCAAACGATAATAAAATACACTCATCATACTTTTACAATCTGAATAGTACGCTTCAATATTCAACCACTCTTCTTAGGATATGGATGCCTCTTAATTGTTAATAAAAAACATTGAATCTGCCAAACACATGCCTTATAGCCAGCATGGAATATACTCTAGTTATAGCTTATCCAAATTACAAGTGGTTTATGTACTGTTCTTATATATGCATTACAACATTTGTCCGACAATCTCTTCATTTCACGTATAGTTGAAAACTCATTTTAACGCTATTGAAATAATTATTATTTTTGAGATATAAATAATTATTTATTTATTGCTCACGTAAAAAAAAAAAAAAAAAAATGAATCAGAGAATATGATAAGTAAAATGAATCAGAAAGGGTGTACGGTAAAGTCTATCAACTATATATTTAATGTGGCCATGTGTTTGTGACTTATAATTAATTATAAATAAAATATACTTGGGTGCGTAACTAATAATAATACTTTGATCTTTTTCATATTGAAAGTCATATAAGAACGAAGTTTCAACTTTAACCCACCAATGTTCAAATAAGACTGAGCACTTTACCAACTTGTAATTTGTTTTACTCGTCCCAATTATAATATAATATCTCTTTGTTTTTTTTTTTCCTTCCTAATTGATGGGATAATTAATTAATAGTACGATATTTGGTATCACGTCTATTATTCTTGAATAGCTCATTTGAAAAGCAAATAAATAGGGTAAGTAGTCAACTTTGAGGAATTACCCAGAAAATCAAATACCAAAAATTATATTAAATTTTGGACATATAAAGAGATTGGAGGGGCTAAATATAAGGAGAAACTGAATTTAACATTGTTATTTCAAGTCATAAGTCATACGTAAGAGACTAATAGTTGTTAGGTAGATGATTTGGAGTTAAGCTATACATTTATTTTATTTTGCATAAGTAATATCACATTTAATAGTAGTTGATTTAGAAGGTAAATTATATTATTCATATATAAAATCAATACAATATTTGATTTGTACTTATGTAGGATAAAAAATGAAATAACTAATCCCTAAATGATTAAGAAAAAATTATATATAATAGAAAACTATTAATTCAAATTAGATTTTATAAATATACTTTGATTAATTGTATCCTATATCAAACTATTTCTATTTTCGCCTCTCTTCCTGGTGGAATCTCACTAGTCACTCTCGTTTGGTGGCAGTCTAGTCTCGCTCGCCTCTCTTGCTTATATACAAACACAAATGTATAAAATGTGTTTGTGTTTGTATAAAGGAGAGAGAAAATTATATATATACATATATTTTTGTTTTTCTCTCTCTGCTCTCTCAGATCTCGCTTGCCACTCTCCCAATCTCGCTCGTAATCCTCGCCTCTCGCGCTTATACAAACAGAAACGAAATGTATATTGTGTTTTTGTTAGTATAAAGCAAGAGAAAATTGTATATACACATGCAAATACATATATCTTCATCATATTCACTTATAACTATAAAATACAAATATTTTCTTGCCCAATTTTCTTTTGTCTCTCTCTCTTACTCGTTTTATACATACACAGATTATACAATTGATCTTTTGTAAAAAACTAATTTCTTTTGTAAATGTATATCAAATTATACAACTGCTTTCTTTATGTATGTATAGCAAAATATACATATTTATGTTTGCTATGGAGCACAATTATGTAAATTATATAACTATAGCATATGAATATGATTTTTATATTTGCTATATGTGAAAGTTACTTGATGATTAATATCTACATAAAATAATACTCCCTCTATCCCATTTTATGTGACACTTTTCATTTTTCGAAAGTCAAACTGTTTAATTTTGATCGAATATTTGTGTATGGAATCTTCAAAATTTTTGAAATGAAATTTATATATTTGTAAACTACGTAAAGAGTACTATAAAATTGATAATTCAAAATGTTAAACGGATCTATAAAAAACTTACGGTCAAAGATAAATTTATTTGAATCTCGAAATGTAAAAAGTGTCACATGAAATGAAATGGAGGGAGGGAGCACATATTTTCAACGTATTGACGTATAGCCCCACTAGGTCACCAGGATTTCATCGAGACGGTTCAAAGGTATACAGTAATAAAATATTTTAAAATAGCAATTGGATACAACAGACTTTTGATTTTTGACCATTTTGCCTCCACTTTCTAAAAATATAAAAAGATTTTGTCAACAACCCAAACGACATGTATAATCGGTTAGCAGCCATCGAGATTATGTCATGACTAAAAGTGTACAAGGAATTTTATGTGTATAAATAAAGCACATTTCACCTAAATTAATGAATACAAGCCAATATTTAAGTTTGTTATTCTTTTTCCTTAGTCATAAAACTTAAGAACATTATGGCTAAAATTTTCGTAGTTGCACTAACTTTATTAGTAACCCTTCAAGTTTTACATATTCCTATAGCTTTTGCTGCTACAACAGGAAAGAAAATAACAATTTTGAGCATCGATGGAGGTGGTATCAGAGGAATTATTCCTGGCACCATTCTTGCTTTCCTTGAATCCAAACTTCAGGTAGTCGTCAACCACTTTAATTATCTACGTGCTACAATAATAATACTCAGTAACAGAGTCAGAATTTAAAAATACATGTCACCTATGCTATGATTTGAATTTACTATTTTGATTTTTTAAGAGAAATTTGTGATGGTAATTGTAGGAACTTGATGGACCAAATGCAAGAATTGCGGATTATTTTGATGTTGTAGCTGGAACAAGCACAGGTGGATTAATAGCCACCATGCTAACAGCTCCAAACAAAGATAATCGTCCTTTATATGCAGCAAAAAATATTACAAATTTCTACATGGATCATGGCCCTAAAATATTTCCTGAGAACAGGTTAGATGAGTAATTATTAATTCAGTGTGTTATTTATTTATCCTTTTCTTTGTGAAAACAAAAATATTAATGACATGTTATGTTTACATATATGTTACTAATGCAGTCGCAGCAGCTTCTTCAAAAGGCTAACAAATATATTTGGGGGACCAAAATATGATGGAAAATATCTGAGAACGTTGGTTAGATCGATATTAGGCAATCTTACTGTAACACAAACATTGACTCAATTAGTCATCCCATCTTTTGATATCAAGCGCCTTCAAGCCGTGGTCTTCACAACTAGTGATGTATATACGATCTCGATTTTCAACTTATATGATGTCAGTATGCAAAACTTAAACTCATTCGTTATAATTTTTATTTCGTTGTACAGGCCAAAACACATGTCTCTAAAAATGCTTTACTATCGGACGTCTGCCTTAGTACCTCAGCAGCACCCACTTATTTCCCTGTACATTATTTTGAAACAAAGGATTCTCAAGGCAAAACACGTACATTTGATCTAGTTGATGGAGGTGTAGCTGCAAATAATCCCGTGAGTAACATAAATTTTTTATTTTTTTGTATGAAATAATTTTACTAGTGGTTGATCGAACAATTGTATTTACAGACTCTAGTAGCAATAACTCAAACTTCAAAAGAAATGATGTTGGGTAAATTGCAAAACGCGGGGTTGAAACCCATGGATTGCAAGAAAATGTTGGTTCTATCACTAGGCACAGGTATAGCCAAAGATGAAAAGAAGTATAGCGCCGCGGCGGCTTCAACGTGGGGTGTACTTGGTTGGTTGTACAACAATGGTGCAAGTCCATTACTAGACGTTTTTGGTGATGCAAGTTCTGATATTGTCGATGTGCACCTCTCTACCATATTTCAGTCCCTTGATAGCGTAAACAACTATCTTCGAATTCAGGTATTACCAAATTTCACCATTTAACATGAACTAAAACATGATTTTTGGAAAAAGGGTCTGAATTACTATTTCAACCCTTCATTTAAAAAAAACTGACCTCCCTTACTTTTTATTCTGTTTCAAAATGAATGACCTCTTTATAACATTTTAATTTCAACTTCCCATGTGGCATATAAAAGACCACAAAATTAAAGGGCAATTTTGTACATTTGACATAACTTTAATTTAGGACCAAGGATTCAAAAGTCTTTTTTATTTTTTGAACTCCGTGCCAAGTCAAACTAGACTATTCTTTGTGAAACGGAGGGAGTATAACTTTGACCGAAATTGTTGTTACGATATCAAACTTTATGGAGGACATTTTACCCCTGCACTATTTAATAGTGAATTTTAAATGTATATATCTTCCCACGTGGACATATTATTGTTTATAATTGTGCAATATTTTTTATGTCCACGTGGGCACATATATACCTTTAAAATAGACTATTAAATAGTGCAGGGGAAAACGACATTTTTAGTTCCTATGTTAAGACTATATTCTTATTTTAGTCATCATGTTATCTAACATAGCATTATTAACCTTCAATTATATCAAGTAAGTGATTTTAGTCCTTCAACTTACAAATTCAAAAAAAATTAACAGAGAGTTCACTGCTAAAAGGGGTAGTTCGAGTATTTCCTTTTTAATTCTCTCTCTTTGAAGAACAAGCTAAGTCTTCCCTATCTCTATCTAGAAGAACAAGCCCGTCGATTTGAGCTACAATTTCAAAAAACCAACTTGATAGGCATTAACCCTCCCTCTCACACCGACAAATGATAAATTATGCAACGAATGATTCTTTTTAAAAAAAGTTTTCTATTTTCTCAAGCAATTACTTTAAAATATCTGAATTATCCCTTTTAGCAGTGAACTCTCTGTTAATTTTTTTGGGTCTGTTAGCTAAAGGATTAAAAATCACTCACTTGATATAATTAAAGGTTAATAGTGCTAAGTTAAATAACAGAAGGACTAAAATAAGAAATTAGCCTTAATATAGAAACTAAAAGTGTCGTTTCCCCTAGTCCAAGAGTAAAATGTCTTTTCCAAACTTTGGTATTGTTACAACAATTTCAATCAAAGTTCAAATATATTTCAGATATTTTTCCCTTGTTCAAACTAACACTAACTTGTTACATTAAGTTAAAATTATACAACTTAAATTTCGATAACATACTTGATGTTGATTTTTTGTAAAAATAAAATAAAATGTGTAGGATGATAGTTTGAGTGGGGATGCTGCATCTATGGATGTTGCAACTAAAAAGAACATGGAGGCACTTGTACAAATTGGTAATGATCGATTGAAGAAGGGTGTTTCAAGGGTTAATTTAGACACTGGACGTTATGAAGAAGTTAGTGGAGAGGGGACCAATGAAGAAGCACTTATTCGTTTTGCTAAGTTGCTTTCAGAGCAAAGAAAAATTAGGCAACCAGTTGACGAGTTCGTTTCCACTAGAAAAATACTCTAATAATTTCTATTGTACCAAAAATAGAAAACTACTCTTACAATTACTATTTCATTTTGCTTTTAATTTTCATACATAGGTTGAAGACTTCTTTTTAAGTTTATTTATACGATTTGGATAAAGGTAGACGTGGCTTGCTTATCACTTATCATGTACGATTAATGCTTTTCAAAAGACAAATAAATTAGTACTTATAATATGATGACATCTAATTTGGCAATTGGCATTTGTCTTTTTATAATAATCTCTATTCCTCAATTTGAAGGGTATGAATTTTGCATTTTATCCTATAATTCTGATATGAAACTCCAGTATTCGTCGATTCTTTAATAAAAACTAATGATCATTATGCATGGTATGAAAATAACTTAGAAAGAACATCTTTAAGAGTGTATTTCGTTAAAATATCCTGTCTAGCGGTTATATGTTGATGTTAGTTAGAGTTAGATATGGATTGACTTTGCCCACCACTTTAACGGGCGCTATCTAGTCATGTAGGTTTGGCTGATCTTCTTAATTTTTAAAAAAATAAATATAAATTCTAACCTAAAAATATTAATATAAATATTTATAAGATAATATTTTATATTGTTGCTAACCAAATAACAAATGATAACTAAATTATCTCAATATAAATTTATTAAGTTCTAATAATTATTAAATGTTTATACTTGTTAGTAATGCCCACTAAGTAGAGGATTTTCTCATTGCTTTGTCGCTTTCAACACAATTTTAGTTGCATAAAATGTATGTCTACTTATGGACTTAGTACTAGTTTTGTGATTTTTGGTTCCAGTTTGACTTTAAGAATTTGATTATATAGCTTTGTGTCATTTTCTTAAACGTTATCTGTTACATCTAGTATTATTCAATATAGATATCTTGTTACCCCACAAACTTCTACAAAAATAAATAAATTTTGACTTTTTTTTCTTTTCAATCGAACACATTTTATTAGAATCTCTCGAACTTACAAAGTCACAATAACAAAGTTGGGAGCCAAAAATTAAAGTTCAAAAGAAAAGTATGCATTGTTTCCAATTAAATTATTAAGTATTTTCAAAGACGATTTATTTTTATGTTTGAAATTTTGTGTCAGTCAGGGACCAGCCCGTATATGTTACTGTATAACATCTGTTAAAAAATTTCAACATTCACTAAACCACAAACCCTTACACTAGAGGATGAAAGTAAAAATTATGGATAACACATAAACATTATTCTTAATTTGGCTTCAGCGAATAATTGTCCTCTCTAACTTTGAGTTTGCACAAGTAGACACTTAAACTAGTAAAAATTTGAACAAATACTCACACGTGTACGTCCTATATGACATAATATACGTAGGATGTCATGTATGACACAAAATTATCATGTTAGGTATCATATAGGATGAATATGTCTATTTATCTAATTTTATATAAGTTTAAGTATTTACTAGTGGATACCCAAAATTAAAAATCATAATTATCTGCTGAGGCCACGATAAAAGTCATGTTTAATTATGAATTATGCCTAAAAAAATATTGGGCGAGATTTTACTTGTAAAAGGTCAACCAAGCCCATTATAAGACTCCAAAATTTCCTATAGCTATTCACTCTGTATACTACTCTTCTATTCATTCATAAAGATTATTTTCTTTAAATATGTTAATTAGAGTTTGATTGTAAGGCTTGCCAAATAAATATATGATGAGTTAAGTAGCATTTGTGTTTGACTCCCTTTTTTGTTATTTTTAATACTTTACTTTTTTTTTATTTGTAAGTTTTTTAGTTGGTCAAACATCACAAATCTCGTAAGTTTAGAAGCTAATTACTTTTTTTCATGTGAGTTTTCAATATTAAGAATCTTATCAAGGGGCGGCTTAACATTATCGGAGGTCTAAAGCCAAATTTTAATTAGAGGCTTAAATTCTAAACAAATTTATATGTATTTATTTCAAATTTATTGTTCTTACACTTTTTAGATGCAAATTTTACTTGATATTTTTTATAAATAATTTCTTTGAAAAAAACTCATCCATATTATTAATTTTATATTAAATTTTATCAATTCAATGTTAAGACAATCATTATAAAGATTGTTAACTTTATTTATTTTATAAGTAATAAGTTGACACCTTGAACAGCTTTATTTATTTTATAAGTAATAGGTTGACACATTTACAAGGGGTTAACGAGAATAAAATAATACATATACTTTTTAAAAATCTCTCTTTTATTACAAAAATATTTTTTTAAAATAAAAAATTAACATATGATTTCTTTTTAGTAAAAATTGAGGCCTCCCAAAATTGAGGTCTAAAACATATGCTTATTTTTTATGCACAAAGTCGGCCTTGTCTTACCGGATAGAATTTAGACTTTGAATAGATGTATTTGGCTCGTCCAGATGAATGTATTTTGGGTCAAAATTGGATGTAATTTATTTCAGATATATTATATTAATGTGGATTCACATAATTTATTGGTCAAACGTACAAAATTACCCTTAATTTTGTGACCTTAAATATTTTAAAGTGTAATTAAAATATTATAAAAAAAAAAAAGAGGTCATTCTTTAATAAAGAGACTGAAAACCTATGTGGAGCCCAATTTTGAATTAAACGGAGGGCTCAGTAGAGAGGAGGCCAGGTCGTGAAGGGATCTGCTCCAATATTTGATCTCATTAAACTCAATTTAGATTATTTGCTTGGTGATATGATCAGGATTAATAAAAACTAAAATGGATTGGAAAAATATTTTAATTTTAGTCGAAATTGTGGTTAAGATACCAAATTTTATGAAGGTTTTTTTTATCCTGCACTATTTCTATTAAATAGTGCATGAGTTAAAAAATCATTTTTAAAAATTTAGTATCGTTACAATAATATAGGTCAAAGTTCGAATATATTTGACGTTTTTCCTTAATGAAACTTAAATAATAAAATTGTTCAAGATATGTGATCAACGCTAAATAAGGACTGAAATAAATTAATGGGAATGCATACACCAAATCACCAGATATTATATAAAATACACCTCATAATCACGTACGTGTTTTAATTCCCTATAAGATAAATAGGAGAGAGGCAGAAAGATTTTATTTGTAACGTGGAGCTTTAAGGAATAGAGATGCATGGAATATTAAAATTTGTAGTCAATAATACAGACGGAAAAAGAGGATCAAATCACATGTAAATTACCTAGAATATGGAAGGAGAAAAAAAAGAATTCATCAAGTTCTAACAAACACCATTCGAAATCCAAACAAGAGAGCAAATGTGAATATATAAATGGATCTAAATTATACTATTAACAATACAAATTTTTATTTTTATATCATGTTATTTTGTTAAGATTAGTTTATTCAAAGTTATTGATCATCAATTCTTATACTCCCTCCATTTTAATTTCTTTGATCTATCTTTTAGTCCGTTCAAAAAAGAAAGATTTTTTTTTTCTTTTAGCAATTCTTTAGTTTCAACTTTGCAGTGTTGCACATGGCATGACATGTTTAAGATCACGATCAAAGTACATTTAGGCGTTTGACATAAGATCACATAATTCAAATGTCCTCTTTGTTTTATTAAACTCTGTGTCAAATTAAAACAAGACAAACAAATTGAAATTAACAGAGAGAGTGAAAAGGTATGTAAATCTTGTTTACACCATATATAGTGTGTATGGAACTTGTATAAATCTTGGTGTTTGGCAATCTATAAGCCTTTGAGAAGCTATATCTTTGTCCTCTGATACAGTATGGGTAGGACTTTTGTAGCTGCACTATTAATCACTTTTCTAGTACTGTTGCAACAATATCCTATAGCTTGTGTAGCTACTAAACGAAAGACGGTAACGATTTTAAGCATTGATGGAGGTGGTATTAGAGGCATTATTCCTAGCACTATCCTTGCATTCCTTGAATCCAAACTTCAGGTATACTTATTGGTCAGCCATTTTATCGTACTCATATCCATTGCGCGCTAGCTACTTTTACATATTTTAGTATGATGAGCTATATCTATACTCAAAACTCTTTATGGCTATGTTAGGAACTTGATGGAGCCAATGCAAGAATTGCAGACTATTTTGATGTAATAGCTGGTACAAGTACAGGTGGACTTGTAACCACAATGCTCACAGCTCCAAACAAGGATAATCGCCCTTTATATGCTGCAAAAGACATTAACAACTTCTATATGGAACACGGCCCTAAAATCTTTCCTCAAAGCAGGTAATTACAATAATTGTTAGAGTTGCTAAATTTTCATTAGTTCAATTGCTGCACACTAAAAGGCGAATTTAGTATTTGAAATTGGTAGATTCAACTAAGATTCAATTTCAAGTTCAGTTACATTTAATTGTATGGATTAAGGCTTTATTGATGACAGATTTTTATATATGTGTAATGTTGAAGCCGCAACAACTTCATGAAGAAGATGTTAAATTTATTTGGTGGACCAAAGTATGATGGTGAATACCTGAGATCGTTGGTTAGGTCGGAACTAGGCAATCTTACTATGAAGCAAACATTGACGCATACACTTATTCCAACTTTTGATATCAAACGCCTTCAACCCATCATTTTCACAACTACTGATGTAGGTTCACTATTAATTACGATTAATTCAATTCATGTCTACATATTTATATTTACACTGAACAGGCCAGAGCAAGTGTGTCTAAGAATGCACGCCTATCAGACGTTTCTCTTGGTACTTCAGCAGCACCCACTTATTTCCCTGTACATTATTTTGAGACTAAGGATGCTCAAGGAAAAATACGTACATTTGATCTTGTTGATGGAGGTGTAGCTGCAAATAATCCTGTGAGTATTCATTTGAATAAGAGCAGATCGACTGTTTGTATTCAACATCTTAGAAACTTTATTCCTACAGCAAACAACATATCAAATTCTTTGTAAGAAAACTATGCAGAATTAATATTCTTTGAATATACTGGCAGACTCTACTAGCAATTACTCACATTTCAAGAGAAATGATGACGAGAAGACTGAAATACGAGGATATGAAAACTGTGGACTGCAAGAAAATGTTGGTTCTGTCACTGGGCGCTGGCACAGGCAAGAATAAAGAAAAGTACAATGCTGCCACAGCTTCAAAATGGGGTCTTCTTAGTTGGATGTACAATCATGGTGCCATTCCATTGCTAGACATTTTTACTGATGCAATTACTGATATTGTGGATATACATGTTTCAACTATGTTTCAGTCCCTTCACAACCACAAGAATTACCTCAGAATTCAGGTTTGGTCATCAACTTTAATTAGTTATAAGCATTCCCTCTTGACGGTCAAACTGATACGTGTCAGATTCTTCAAACACAATAATATTTTTGGAAAGTACGAGCAATATAACTTATACACATGCACATATATATATGTTTTTCATGATGACTTAATAAATTTGTACAGAATGATAGTATGATCGGGGAGGCGGCATCTATGGATATTTCAACCATAGAAAACATGCAGACACTAGTGCAGACTGGTAAAGATCTGCTGAAAAAGCCTGTGTCAAGGGTCAACTTGGAGACAGGCCGCGTTGAAGCAGTTCGAGGGGAAGGCACCAATGAAGAAGCTTTGCTAAGTTGCTTTCAGAGGAAAGAAAGTTTCGACGATTAGAGACATGAAACTTAAAAAATTATTATAGATTGAGAATTTGTTCCTGTACCAACACTTTGTCAAAAAATTATCAAGAGAGCACCTTTATAAAATTGTAATGAAGTTTTATAATTTCTTCATTTCGTTTGTCAAATTTCAAAACATTATATTTTAATTGCCTAGCTAGACCACTTCTTCGAAACATTATACTTCAATTATACGTTCCACAAAGCAATTTTATCTGGAGTTAATAGTCACTAGTAGTTTATTTTTAAAAAAAGTTCACACTGCAGAATCTGAGAGCATATAGCTAGCCAAGGCCTAAGAAAGCTGAAACCGCACAAATTTAAGGAACGTACAGGTTGTGAAAAACAAATTGAAATTGAGCAAACAAAGATTCATATAGTTGACGCTGTATAGAGGCACATTTTTGTTATATGTTTGTCAAAGCTTTTGCTTTGTGAATTCATTCAGCTGCTTTACATTACACAGCTATCATAAAGTACTTGAAAGATTGATAGATTAACTAATAGATTAACTAATACAGCTTTCAAAGGGCTTCAATATCTTTGAATTTGGTCATTGTATCGGTATAGTTGTCATTGTAGCTCCATTTTTGTTATTAATATACAAAAGATAAGATCCAAGGTCTGCAGGGCAATTTCCCTGGACTATAAACATGTCTTCCTCTCTTCTAAGCATTGAGGAGGGACAGTACCTCGTGGCTCCAACTCCCTATGCCTCCAAGCTATCTACAGAGCACATTGAGAAAGGTCTGTGATGAATTTACGAGTTGAGCTCTCTTTAAAAAACCACATCAATAAAGATGAGTAATCCTAAATAGAACTTTGGAAGATAATGTAGCTTGCTTCCAAGCCACTGCACCACATGGGCATGTACTCATAGTAGTCGGCCCAGAATGCCTCTGTTCTTCAATGGGATGAACGGGGGATGACCATGGGAGTTGAATGAGCAAAATAACACAGTCCCATTGCTATGTTAGACTATGAATGATGTCATTGCTGCTGTGTAGGCATAAAGCTTCGGGGCAGGCAGACATTTAAGTGAACTTGCCCATTTGAGGACTCCATTCTTTAGATCACAATTTGTACTTCATTGCCAGATCTTTCCGAGTGCTATCTTTCTAATGATACATGCACCGCCTCAAGTTTATAACTTAGCTGCTCTCTTTGAGAATGCAACTTTTCCTGTAAAAGGTATACTATGGGATGAAGAAACACAACCAGCAAAAGAGGAAAGGGAAGAAAGGGACTGAATATACGTACTGTTAGTCTTATCCCGTCAACTTGCTGGACAAAAGAAGGAACTTCTGGCTGATGCGACATTCTAACAAATGGATGTTCTAGCAACATGCTAGCTGATGGCCTCTCTGCTGGATTTCTACGGAAACAACAATGCAAAAAATCTTTCCCTTCTAGTGATAATGTTTCAGGTATTGGTGGGGTATCTTTTAGAACCTTGAACATTGCTGCAGCCTGCCATAGTTAAATTAATTGATAGAATCAAAGATTTGTAAGTTTAAGAGTTTAAAGAAAGCACTGCATGGTCTTGCTCTTAGGTGAAATTTTACAAAAAAAAAAGCTTGCACAAGTAGAGTATAAACTATACTCAAGTGCTATGATTTTTCAGCTGCTTGACATTCCTCCATTTCTGATGTTGAAAAGTTCATAAAACAATTAGCGATTTGATAATTCATAATTTGATTTTCAGTTTCGACCAAAGGCAAATCTAAACACAGTGAAAGATATCTTTAACTCTGTTAGATGGCCAATGACAAAAATAAAGGTACATTGGGAGAAATCGGATATTTGGTTACACTTATGCCCTGGTCTAATGGAATACCAGCTTCACAGCTAGAGTAACAAATTCATATGACCCCTCGAAACAAGAAAATGTAGCATGATTAGTTTTTATTTGCTAAGTTCTTGGAGCCATGTGAATCTAAGAGGGCATGTCAAGAAATGGATCTCTGCCAGGAAAGATCACCTACTAAAGTGTTAATTAAAAAAGTACAAAAAAAAGAAAAGAATCATTCTTTAAGATAGAGACTGATAAACCTATGTGGAGCCCATTTTTAGTTAAACGAGGAGGGATGGCGTAGATACGAAGAGCATGCAGGTGCAGTTATTATGGAGTAATCTGCCAAACCTCATGGATTTCTATATTATCTAATCTGACTTACAACTAGCAAATTACGATTATTTAGCTTGATGATATGAAGGTTAATTAATAAAAGGTTGAAAACTGGTCATTTGGAAAAATTATTTTAATTTTAGTCGAAATTGCTCGTCTAAGACTAACACATTTTTATGAGGATTTTTTACCCTTTGCACTATTTCTATTAAATAGTTGGCATGAATTATAGTCTTTTTTAAATTTAGATTTGACAATAATAGGTGCGGTCATATTCGAACTAATTCTGACCTATTTTGATCTTTAATGAAACTAAATAATAATAAATTGGTCAAATAATGTGTTTGCAATCATAATTAAGGAACTGACATAAATTAATGGGAATGCACTACACAAATCACCAGATATTATTAAAAAACATAAAATAACAACCTCATAATCAGCGTACGTGTTTATATCCCTATAAGATTATATAGAGAGAGGCAGAAAATTTTATTGCTAACGCTGAGCTTTAAGTAATAGAGATTGCATGCGCAATATTAAAATTTTTAGTCAATAATGCAGACGGAAAATAGAGATCAAATCACATGTAAATTACTCAGAGAATATGAGAAGGAGAAAAAAAGAATCATCTCAAGTTTCTAAACAGCAAACTTCTAAATCCAAACGAAGAGAGAATCAGCAAATGTCTAGAATTATATGGATCTAACTTCAATAACAAAAATTTCTATTTTACTATTAATCTGTTTTTGTTAAGATTAGTTTATCAAAGTTTTATTATCATGCAATTCTTATAACTCCTCATCAGTTTAATTTCTTGCACTCTATCTTTATCCGTTCAAAAAAGAACAGAGTTTTTTTTTCTTTTAAGCAATCTTAGTTTCAACTTTGCAGCTGTCGCACATGGCATGACATTGTTTAAGACAGATCAAATACATTTACGCGTGTTACATAAGATCACAATATTCAAATGTTCCTCTTTGTTTATAACTCTGTGTCAAATTAAAACACAGACAAAACAAATTTGAAATACAGAGATGAGTGCAAACGGATATGTAAATCTTGTTTAACCCATATATAGGATGTGATGGAATTTGTATAATATTTGTGTTGCAATCTATAAGCCTTTGAGAAGCTATATCTTTGTCCTCTGATACAGATGGTAGACTTTTGTAGCTCACATTGAATCACTTTTTCATAACTGTTGCATTAACAATATCTATAACTTGTGTAGCTAGCTAAACGAAAACTTCGATAACACGTTTTAAGCCACTTGATGAGTTTCGGCTGTTCAGTTCCGCATTATGTTCATGTTATTCTACACTTATCCTATTCCTATCCTTAACAAGACGTTGTCAGGATACTTAATTGCCAGCCATTTATAGCTGATTACTCACACCTCCGATTAAGATGCAGCCTAGCGTACTTCTTACATATTTAGTATGAGCTATATCTTACTCAAACTCTTTAGGTATGGTCAGGAACTTGAATGAGCCAATGCAAGAATTTGCAGACTATTTGATGTGATAAGTTACAGGTACAGGTGGACTTGTACCCACAAATGCTCAACGCCAACAAGATAGATCGCCGCTTTATATGCGCAAAGACATTACAAACTCTATATGGACACACGGCGCTAAACTTTCTCAAAGCCAGAATTACAATAATTGTTAGATCTAGTTAGCTAAATTTTCTATTACGATTCAATTGCGCCACATCCTAAAAGGCATTATATATTTGAACATTGGTAGATTCAACTAAGATAATTTCAAGTTCATTACAATTTAATTGTTGCGATTAAGGCTTATTGATGACAGACCTTCTTATATATGTGTAATGTTGAAGCCGCAACAAACTTTTCATGGGGGGAAAGAAAATTGTTAAAATTTTTTGTGCGACCAAAGTATGCATGGTCAATACCTGAGATCGTTAGGTTGGTCGGAACCTGGCAATCTTACTATTAAGAAATCATTGACGCAGTACATTCTTATTCCAACTTTTGATATCAAACGACATTCAACGCATCGATTTTCACAACACTGTATGTAGTGTTACTATTAATTACGATAATTAATTCATGTCTACAATTATATTTACACTGAACAGCCAGAGCAATGTGTGTCTAAGAATCAGCCGCTATCCAGACGTTTCTCTCTGTACTCAAGTTCGAGCACACCACTTATTTACTGTCACATTTTATGGTGAACGCTATAGGATCCTCAAGGAAATACGTAATTTGATCTTGTTGAGGAGTGTAGCTGCAAATAATCCTGGTGAGTATTCATTTGAATAAGAAGCAGATCGCTGTTGTTTCAACATCTTAAAACTTTTTCCTACAGACAAATATCAAATCTTGTAAGACAACTCATGCAGAATTAATTACTTTGAATATACTGCCAGACTCTACTGCAATTACTCACATTTCAAGAAGAATGAGACGAAGAAGAACTGAAAATACCGAGGGATATGCAAAACTGTGGACTGACAAGAAAAATGATTGGTTTCTGTCATGAGGCGCTGCACAGGCAAAAACGAAATAAAATGCTGCAAGCTTCAAATGGTCTTCTCTAAAAATATTAGTAATATAAATATTTTAAGATAATATTTTATATTGTTGCTAACCAAAATAACAAATCATAACTAAATTATCTCAATATAAATTTATTAAGTTCTAATAATTATTAAATGTTTATACTTGTTAGTAATGCCCACTAAGTAGAGGATTTTCTCATTGCTTTGTCGCTTTCAACACAATTTTAGTTGCATAAAATGTATGTCTACTTATGGACTTAGTACTAGTTTTGTGATTTTTGGTTCCAGTTTGACTTTAAGAATTTGATTATATAGCTTTGTGTCATTTTCTTAAATAAATTTTGACTTTTTTTTTTCAATCGAACACATTTTATTAGAATCTCTCGAACTTACAAAGTCACAATAACAAAGTTGGGAGCCAAAAATTAAAGTTCAAAAGAAAAGTATGTATAACATCTGTTAAAACATTTCAACATTCACTAAACCACAAACCCTTACCCTAGAGGATGAAAGTAAAAATTATGGATAACACATAAACATTATTCTTAATTTGGCTTCAGTGAATAATTATTCTCTCCAACTTTGAATTTGCACTAGTAGACACTTAAACTAGTAAAAATTTGAACAAATACTCACACGTGTACGTTCTATATGACATAATATACGTAGGATGTCATGTATGACACAAAATTGTCATGTTAGGTATCATATAGGATGAATATGTCTGTTTATTCAATTTTTTATACAAATTTAAGTATTTACTAGTGGATACCCAAAATTAAAAGTCATAATTATCTGCTGAGGCCACGATAAAAGTCATGTTTAATTATGTATTATGTATAAAATAATATTGGGCGAGATTTTACTTGTAAAAGGTCAACCAAGCCCATTATAAGACTCCAAAATTTCCTATAGCTATTCACTCTGTATACTACTCTTCTATTCATTCATAAAAATTATTTTCTTTAAATATGTTAATTAGAGTTTGATTGTAAGGCTTGCCAAATAAATATATGATGAGTTAAGTAGCTTTTGTGTTTGACTCCTTTTTTGTTATTTTTAATACTTTACTTTTTTATTTATTTATAAGTTTTTTAGTTGATCAAACATCACAAATTTCGTAAGTATAGGAGCTAATTACTTTTTTTCGTGTGAGTTTTTAATATTACGAATCTTACCAAGGGACGGCTCAACATTATTGGAGGTCTAAAGCCAAATTTTAATTAGAGGCTTAAATTCTAAATAAATTTATATGTATTTATTTCAAATTTGTTGTTCTTACACTATTTAGATGCAAATTTACTTGATATTTTTTATAAATAATTTCTTTCAAAAAAGAAAACCATCCAAATTATTAATTTTATATTAAATTTATCAATTCAATGTCAAGACAATCATTATATGAATTGTTAACTTTATTTATTTTATAAGTAATAAGTTGACACCTTGAACAACTTTATTTATTTTACAAGTAATAGGTTGACACATTTTCAAGGGGTTCACGAAAATAAAATAATACATATACTTTTTAAAAAGGGAAACTTTCACATATAGCCATTTTAAAATAATTAATTACTCTCTATAGCTATAGTTTGATAATTACAATTTGTAGCTACATGTTATATGGAGGAGAGAGGCGAGCGAGACTGGGAGAGAGAGGAGAGAGGCGAGAGAGAGGGGGAAAAGAGTGGAGAAAGGTGAATTGTATATGTATATTGATTAGATAATTATATATTATACATATATATTTGTATATATGGCAAGAGAGATTGGGAGAGGGAGGAGAGAGGCGAGCGAGACTGGGAGAGAGAGGAGAGAGGCGAGCGAGATCGAGAGAGAGGACAGAGAGTGGGAGAGAGGTGAATTGTATATGTATATAATTGTATATAACTGTATATAATACATATACATTTGTATAAATGGCAAGCGAGATTGGGAGAGGGAGGAGAGAGGCGAGCGAGATTGAGAGGCGAGCGCGAGAGGGCATAGAGTGGGAGAGAGGTGAATTGTATATGTATATAGGTTAAAAAATTGTATATTATACATATGTATTTGTATATCTTGGTGAATTATACATATACAAACATGACTAATTATACAAACTCGAAGTCAGCCCACGTAATTAATGTATAATGTTAGTCGCGAGTGGTAATTATAGCAAACTATAGCTATGATGAGTAATTAAATAGTATAAGTTTGCTTAGCCGCGTAATTTTCCCTTTTAAAAATATCTCTTTTATTACAAAAATATTTTTTTAAAATAAAAAATGAACATATGATTTCCTTTTAGTAAAAATTGAGGCCTCCCAAAATTGAGGTCCTAAGACATATGCCTTATTTTTTATGCACAGAGTCCGCCTTGTCTTATCGGATAGAATTTAGACTTTGAATATATGTATTTGGCTCGTCCAGATGAATGTATCTTGGGTCAAAATTAGATGTAATTTGTTTTAGATACATTGTATTAATGTGGATTCACATAATTTGTTAGTCAAATGTACAAAATTACCCTTAATATTGTGACCTTAAACATATTAAAGTGTAATTAAAATATTACAAAAAAAAAGAAAAGAGATCATTCTTTTATAAAGAGACTGAAAACCTATGTGGAGCCCAATTTTTAGTTAAACGGAGGGAGGGCTCAGTAGAGAGGAGGCCAGGTCGTGAAGGGATCTGCTCTAATATTTGATCTCATTAAACTCAATTTAGATTATTTGCTTGATGATATGATCAGGATTAATAAAAATGAAAACGGACTGGAAAAATATTTTAATTTTAGTCGAAATTGCGGTTAAGATACCAAATTTTATGAAGGATTTTTTACCCTGCACTATTTCTATTAAATAGTGCATGAGTTAAAAGGTCTTTTCTAAAATTTAGTATCGTTACAATAATATCGGTCAAAGTTCGAATATATTTGACATTTTTTCCTTAATGAAACTTAAATAATAAAATTGTTCAAGATATGTGATCAACACTAAATAAGGACTGACATAAATTAATGGGAATGCATACACCAAATCACCAGATATTATATAAAAACATAAAATACACCTCATAATCACGTACGTGTTTTAATTCCCTATAAGATTAATAGGAGAGAGGCAGAAAGATTTTATTTGTAACGTGGAGCTTTAAGGAATAGAGATGCATGGAATATTAAAATTTGTAGTCAATAATGCAGACGGAAAAAGAGGATCAAATCACATGTAAATTACCTAGAATATGGAAGGAGAAAAAAAAGAATTCATCAAGTTCTAAAAACACCATTCGAAATCCAAACAAGAGAGCAAATGTGAATATATAAATGGATCTAAATTTACTATTAACAATACAAATTTCTATTTTTATATATTTGTTTTTTGTTAAGATTAGTTTATTCAAAGTTATTGATCATCAATTCTTATACTCCCTCCATTTTTTAATTTCTTTGATCTATCTTTTAGTCCGTTCAAAAAAGAAAGATTTTTTTTTCTTTAGCAATTCTTTAGTTTCAACTTTGCAGTGTTGCACATGGCATGACATGTTTTAAGATCACGATCAAATACATTTAGGCGTTTGACATAAGATCACATAATTCAAATGTCCTCTTTGTTTATTAAACTCTGTGTCAAATTAAAACACAGACAAACAAATTGAAATTAACAGAGAGAGTGAAAAGGTATGTAAATCTTGTTTACACCATATATAGTGTGTATGGAACTTGTATAAATCTTGGTGTTTGGCAATCTATAAGCCTTTGAGAAGCTATATCTTTGTCCTCTGATACAGTATGGGTAGGACTTTTGTAGCTGCACTATTAATCACTTTTCTAGTACTGTTGCAACAATATCCTATAGCTTGTGTAGCTACTAAACGAAAGACGGTAACGATTTTAAGCATTGATGGAGGTGGTATTAGAGGCATTATTCCTAGCACTATCCTTGCATTCCTTGAATCCAAACTTCAGGTATACTTATTGGTCAGCCATTTTATCGTACTCATATCCATTGCGCGCTAGCTACTTTTACATATTTTAGTATGATGAGCTATATCTATACTCAAAACTCTTTATGGCTATGTTAGGAACTTGATGGAGCCAATGCAAGAATTGCAGACTATTTTGATGTAATAGCTGGTACAAGTACAGGTGGACTTGTAACCACAATGCTCACAGCTCCAAACAAGGATAATCGCCCTTTATATGCTGCAAAAGACATTAACAACTTCTATATGGAACACGGCCCTAAAATCTTTCCTCAAAGCAGGTAATTACAATAATTGTTAGAGTTGCTAAATTTTCATTAGTTCAATTGCTGCACACTAAAAGGCGAATTTAGTATTTGAAATTGGTAGATTCAACTAAGATTCAATTTCAAGTTCAGTTACATTTAATTGTATGGATTAAGGCTTTATTGATGACAGATTTTTATATATGTGTAATGTTGAAGCCGCAACAACTTCATGAAGAAGATGTTAAATTTATTTGGTGGACCAAAGTATGATGGTGAATACCTGAGATCGTTGGTTAGGTCGGAACTAGGCAATCTTACTATGAAGCAAACATTGACGCATACACTTATTCCAACTTTTGATATCAAACGCCTTCAACCCATCATTTTCACAACTACTGATGTAGGTTCACTATTAATTACGATTAATTCAATTCATGTCTACATATTTATATTTACACTGAACAGGCCAGAGCAAGTGTGTCTAAGAATGCACGCCTATCAGACGTTTCTCTTGGTACTTCAGCAGCACCCACTTATTTCCCTGTACATTATTTTGAGACTAAGGATGCTCAAGGAAAAATACGTACATTTGATCTTGTTGATGGAGGTGTAGCTGCAAATAATCCTGTGAGTATTCATTTGAATAAGAGCAGATCGACTGTTTGTATTCAACATCTTAGAAACTTTATTCCTACAGCAAACAACATATCAAATTCTTTGTAAGAAAACTATGCAGAATTAATATTCTTTGAATATACTGGCAGACTCTACTAGCAATTACTCACATTTCAAGAGAAATGATGACGAGAAGACTGAAATACGAGGATATGAAAACTGTGGACTGCAAGAAAATGTTGGTTCTGTCACTGGGCGCTGGCACAGGCAAGAATAAAGAAAAGTACAATGCTGCCACAGCTTCAAAATGGGGTCTTCTTAGTTGGATGTACAATCATGGTGCCATTCCATTGCTAGACATTTTTACTGATGCAATTACTGATATTGTGGATATACATGTTTCAACTATGTTTCAGTCCCTTCACAACCACAAGAATTACCTCAGAATTCAGGTTTGGTCATCAACTTTAATTAGTTATAAGCATTCCCTCTTGACGGTCAAACTGATACGTGTCAGATTCTTCAAACACAATAATATTTTTGGAAAGTACGAGCAATATAACTTATACACATGCACATATATATATGTTTTTCATGATGACTTAATAAATTTGTACAGAATGATAGTATGATCGGGGAGGCGGCATCTATGGATATTTCAACCATAGAAAACATGCAGACACTAGTGCAGACTGGTAAAGATCTGCTGAAAAAGCCTGTGTCAAGGGTCAACTTGGAGACAGGCCGCGTTGAAGCAGTTCGAGGGGAAGGCACCAATGAAGAAGCTCTTACTCGCTTTGCTAAGTTGCTTTCAGAGGAAAGAAAGTTTCGACGATTAGAGACATGAAACTTAAAAAATTATTATAGATTGAGAATTTGTTCCTGTACCAACACTTTGTCAAAAAATTATCAAGAGAGCACCTTTATAAAATTGTAATGAAGTTTTATAATTTCTTCATTTCGTTTGTCAAATTTCAAAACATTATATTTTAATTGCCTAGCTAGACCACTTCTTCGAAACATTATACTTCAATTATACGTTCCACAAAGCAATTTTATCTGGAGTTAATAGTCACTAGTAGTTTATTTTTAAAAAAAGTTCACACTGCAGAATCTGAGAGCATATAGCTAGCCAAGGCCTAAGAAAGCTGAAACCGCACAAATTTAAGGAACGTACAGGTTGTGAAAAACAAATTGAAATTGAGCAAACAAAGATTCATATAGTTGACGCTGTATAGAGGCACATTTTTGTTATATGTTTGTCAAAGCTTTTGCTTTGTGAATTCATTCAGCTGCTTTACATTACACAGCTATCATAAAGTACTTGAAAGATTGATAGATTAACTAATAGATTAACTAATACAGCTTTCAAAGGGCTTCAATATCTTTGAATTTGGTCATTGTATCGGTATAGTTGTCATTGTAGCTCCATTTTTGTTATTAATATACAAAAGATAAGATCCAAGGTCTGCAGGGCAATTTCCCTGGACTATAAACATGTCTTCCTCTCTTCTAAGCATTGAGGAGGGACAGTACCTCGTGGCTCCAACTCCCTATGCCTCCAAGCTATCTACAGAGCACATTGAGAAAGGTCTGTGATGAATTTACGAGTTGAGCTCTCTTTAAAAAACCACATCAATAAAGATGAGTAATCCTAAATAGAACTTTGGAAGATAATGTAGCTTGCTTCCAAGCCACTGCACCACATGGGCATGTACTCATAGTAGTCGGCCCAGAATGCCTCTGTTCTTCAATGGGATGAACGGGGGATGACCATGGGAGTTGAATGAGCAAAATAACACAGTCCCATTGCTATGTTAGACTATGAATGATGTCATTGCTGCTGTGTAGGCATAAAGCTTCGGGGCAGGCAGACATTTAAGTGAACTTGCCCATTTGAGGACTCCATTCTTTAGATCACAATTTGTACTTCATTGCCAGATCTTTCCGAGTGCTATCTTTCTAATGATACATGCACCGCCTCAAGTTTATAACTTAGCTGCTCTCTTTGAGAATGCAACTTTTCCTGTAAAAGGTATACTATGGGATGAAGAAACACAACCAGCAAAAGAGGAAAGGGAAGAAAGGGACTGAATATACGTACTGTTAGTCTTATCCCGTCAACTTGCTGGACAAAAGAAGGAACTTCTGGCTGATGCGACATTCTAACAAATGGATGTTCTAGCAACATGCTAGCTGATGGCCTCTCTGCTGGATTTCTACGGAAACAACAATGCAAAAAATCTTTCCCTTCTAGTGATAATGTTTCAGGTATTGGTGGGGTATCTTTTAGAACCTTGAACATTGCTGCAGCCTGCCATAGTTAAATTAATTGATAGAATCAAAGATTTGTAAGTTTAAGAGTTTAAAGAAAGCACTGCATGGTCTTGCTCTTAGGTGAAATTTTACAAAAAAAAAAGCTTGCACAAGTAGAGTATAAACTATACTCAAGTGCTATGATTTTTCAGCTGCTTGACATTCCTCCATTTCTGATGTTGAAAAGTTCATAAAACAATTAGCGATTTGATAATTCATAATTTGATTTTCAGTTTCGACCAAAGGCAAATCTAAACACAGTGAAAGATATCTTTAACTCTGTTAGATGGCCAATGACAAAAATAAAGGTACATTGGGAGAAATCGGATATTTGGTTACACTTATGCCCTGGTCTAATGGAATACCAGCTTCACAGCTAGAGTAACAAATTCATATGACCCCTCGAAACAAGAAAATGTAGCATGATTAGTTTTTATTTGCTAAGTTCTTGGAGCCATGTGAATCTAAGAGGGCATGTCAAGAAATGGATCTCTGCCAGGAAAGATCACCTACGAGCTAAAAAAATGCAGAAATAAAGTCCTTACAGCTTCATATTCACTCCAAGGAGGTTTGCCATTCAGCATCTCAATTATAGTACAACCCAAACTCCATATATCAATAGCTAAGGCAAGATCGCTACTATTATCTCTCTGCATAACAGAGTGCATAAGCTGCAGGAAGCAGAAAACATAAGCTGTGGGAGGTGAGAAAACATAATTAGATAGATGTGCTGTTGAAGGGAAGTACCTCAGGAGCCATCCAATATGGACTTCCTTTTAAAGAGAGATTAGCTGAGTGCCCGTTTAGCTGCATAACAACAGTTGAGGTTCAAAGAAAAATATAACGCTTGCAAAAGTCTGGCAACAGCCAGTCTGTTAGTCTAAGATCTTTTGATTATACATCTTAGAGTGACAACATAGAAAAAATGTTACAACTATTGTTGTTGTTTTTCTGAATATAACATTCTTGTTTTACATAGCAGCACAAGAGAATGTTGTCTTCAAAATAAAACATTTACAGTTATTATTACAAAAAAAGAAAGAGGTTTAAAACACCCATATTTCTCCACAATGCTATAGATGAAGCATCTAAAAACGCATATTAACACTCCACTGAAGAGATTTACCATGTAAAGCACAAAGATCTATGGATCAATCATTACATTCTACTAAATAGAACATTATTTACTTAAAAAAACTGCAAACTGAAAAAATGACTTGAGACAAAGTAACGTACATGCTTAGCCATCCCAAAGTCTGCAAGTTTGACAACCCCATAAGCATCAACAAGCAAGTTAGCCCCTTTAATGTCCCTGTACAAGGAACATTTCAATAATGGTTCTTCAGAAGGTTCTATATATTATATCTATCATGTTGAATATCTGACTATTACCTGTGAATGGTCTTTTTACTATGCAAGTACGCTAACCCGCAAAGAATATGGCGAGTGAAATTCCTCACAATAGATTCTGTAATTTCCCCACAATGGTCTTGGATAAATTTGTTGATAGAACCAGGATGAACATATTCTAGATAAATGTAAAAGCAGTCATCAACCTGCAATATCAAAGAATAAAACACAATCAGTGAACAGTATGTACAAGGATGAATTAAGTTTATAACTTGTAACAATTTCTTACTATTTCACTGCCATAATACTGGACAATGTTTGGGTGCTTGAGGTGGCTGAGAACATTGATTTCCTGGATCAACATAAAGAATAAATGTTGAAAAACATTTCAAGCTTGAAATTTATGGGGCAAAGATAATGTTCTGCATTAAAATGACATTCAGCTTCAAGTACTCATGAAAATAGCCAGGGAACTGCACTGTCAAATGGTATTAAGGTTTGATCATTCATGAATCATGACCATTATGCTCGATAACTGGTGCTTCTAATTCTGAGCATGCTTTCAATTCATCAGTTAAGAGGCAGACTATTGAGATTTTGAATATTCTAAACCATAGTGATTGCGTTAACCAATCAAGCAAGTTGTATATCTATATATCTACCAAAAAACATGGATATGTAAAACTAATATCCTGAGAAAGACAAAAAACGTTGCAGGTTAAAGTGAAAAGGTATGGAATCTCCACTCATTAATTTGTAACTTAAAGCTGTTAATCCTCAACATAGTTTTCAGTAAGTTAAGACTGTTTGTATGTTCTATTTTACCGTACAAAGCCTTCATTTTCTCCCTTAATTGCACCCTTTCAGTTCCTTTATTGGCCAAGCTTTTTGTAATTGAAATATCACAATTCACATGCAATAATGCAGATAAACCCCAAACATCAAATATTTCAGCCGATTCAAGCAATGCAGGATTGCCCATAAATGATTTTTAATAACTCCAATCAAAATCTATACAGAGAATACAAGTATTCAAGGATTATGAAACAAAGACAGTGAAGGAAATCTGACCTGTTCTAGCTGCCTTATAGACTCAGCAGATTTTGGGTCATCTGGTAATAATTCAACTTCTTTCAATGCACATAAAGCTCCTGTCTCTCTGGTTAAGATCATAGTGTTACATTAGAAAATATTGAAGGCTTTAAGATATATTTATACTATCAGCAAGTTATAGCACCATAGAGACATGCAACGACATCCATCAACAAGATTTATATACCTGTTTGATGCTACGTAAACACTTCCAAATGTCCCACGTCCAATAAGCTTTCCTTTTTTCCACTGGCCTTTAATAGGTGATATATCTGCTTTAGGGGTAGGTGGTGAAAGGATGGGTAGCTAGAGGAGGAAGGGGTAAAGGATGGACATTGCCTTGAACGCAATTCTCACGACGCGCCATTGGGCACTGATCATTTGGTAGTGGATGATGTAAAGGTGAAGTAGATCCACTTGGACTCCTGGATCTTCTCTGAGGACTTAATCTTGGACTGTGAAGAGGAGAGTTATCAACACTAAAAGGATGGTTATAAGAGAAGCCTAAACCATGAGGGGCATCTGAAGGAGGCATCTCAGGGGCAGACCAAACTTGAAAAACACTAGGAGGTGTGACGAAAAGAGGACTCGTTATATGATCACCACTTTTCAGTTGTCTATGTGTAGGACTTGCGTAAGGACTAGTTGGAGCACTAGTCCAAAAGTCAGGAGGGATTCTTTCTGGGACAAGCAACATCCGAGGTGGCATCTTTCTGGACAATGGAGTTGCAGAGTGATCTGTTCTCTTTCGAGCATCTTGGTTTAATAGTCTGCTGAAATATCAAACAAAGAATAAAATCATTAGGTCTACATAATCTGAAACCTACAATATATGACTACAACAACAACATACCCAGTTTAATCCCACGAGTGAGGTTCAGGCAGGGTAAAGTGTATGCAGACCTTACCCCTACCTTGTGCAAGTAGTGAGTTGTTTCAGATAGACAATCGACTCAAGGGAAACATAAACCCAACATTTATGGAAACATAAGCAGTAGCATTAGCAGGATAGTAAGAAACCCACAGCATAAGAGAAAACAAGTAGGTCAATATAATAAATGACTACACGAGAGTTAATTGCCAGCTACGCCTAGAGAAAAAGAAAATTGTTCTTGTGGATCAACTACATCTTGATTTCAAATTTGACAAATTCAGTCACTAAAAGTATCAGGAAATTGTTCAAAACATGATGACCCACAACCAACTACAACCCTAAGAATTTGATTGTAAAATGCACAAATTAATTCATTTGAATAAGAAATTTAGAGACCTAATAATTCGAAGATTAACCTAGAAATCGAATTTACACAAATATAATTGAAACTTGAGCAAAATAAGAAACAATTACTGCAAATATTGAGAAATTTTCGCATACCCCTCTCGTGTTGCTCCGCCATTGAAAGCATCCATCCTTTCTCTTTCTATTTCCTCTCCAGCTTTATGATACGAAATTGCTTCACTAGGCGAAGGAAGTGGGACGCTGGGGGCTTGAACCAAATTAGGATGTTGACGGAGCATCACATGTAATTCCGGCAAAGGAAGGGGTTGCGGCGGCGGACGTTCCTCCGGTTGAGAACTTTCATACGAATACTGAGAATGCCAATCATCTCCGACGTCGACATTGTGGTGGTCACCACCACGGTGTTGGTTCTTCTTCTTCTTACGGGATACTTGGCGCATACGGCTACGGGTGCCGAAGAGAGCTGATTTCAGGGCCGAACGAGCGCCCCCGTGCGTGACGATCACGCTATCATCGGAATGAACTTTTCTGTCGGAGGTAGAGGCACGGGTGGAAGACGAGAAGCTCGGCCACCAATGCATTGCATGAACTTGACGTGACACAGCCAGAAATTCTTAATATGGAGTTTAAAAAATCACCCTATTACCTAAATTAATAATTTTTGAATGGCCCTTGATATCATATCAAGGCCATTCAAAAATTTTGTATATACAAAGGAAAAAGGTATTAAAAAAAATCACTAAATTAACATTCTGCATACACCTAACTCCGCCTTCATAGCATTTGAGATCACATTATACGTTACATGCATGCACGCATGAAATGATACAATTGAAATTCAAGGTCATGATCATGAAGATGTTTTTAGAGGAAACCTAAAAATGTTATTGAAGATCGAAGATAGATCAAACTCCAAAATAAATGAATTTTATTTGAATGCCTCGTCAATTATAAATAAATTGAATCAGCTATATATATATATCAAAAAATTTAAATATGAAATAGAAGAATAACACTGAATCGAGGAGAAGGAAGGAAAGAGAAGACAAGGAAATTGTCGTCCTCCTTGAATCACCGGAAAATGAAGAAGGGAGAGAACACAAAGGAGTTGTTGTCCTCCTTGAGTTATCGTGAAAATGGAGAAGGAAGGAGGCAATTAACAGAATTAAGGTAGAAGGTGAATAGAATAACGGGGAAAAATTTAGCACGACGACAACAAACGTAAAGGGGGGTCGAGGACAACTATATCAATTCTACGGTCAATATAATAAACATTCAATTCCTTTTATTTAGTATTTATCTTCTTCTAGAGCATTTCCATTTCTGCCTAAAGTCAAATACATCAGCGTATATTTACATCATTGGTACTAAATTTATTAAATAAAAAATATTTTTTAATTGTATTGCTTTCAAAATGTCTTTTAATTTATTTTTTTTAAACGTACGAAAAATTAAAATTAAAATATTATAAAAAAAAAACGTGTTTTAAATAGATTTAAAAAATCATTCTAAAGTATCATTCCCACGTAGTTGACTACTTTTAGTATGAAGACCAACGCGGACCCACCTCATTAGGATTAATTTAAGGGCAAAAGACAGAAATCACATACTTTTAAGATAAAATTATCATTTATCCCTTATAAGTTTATAATGACAAAAATTTCTCAAATGATACAATAATATAAGCGCTGATCCACTAATCTGATGCGTGATATATATTAATTGTTAAATAAGATACATTACATTTTATACATGATACACTTATTTGATATACTTTTTGTACATGATACATTAAATTTGATGCGCGAGATACATTAATTTGATGTGTGAAAATAAGATATTTTGGGAATTTGTAAAATTAATAGGGAATAATAGTAATAAGAGAACTTAAAGGTGGATTTCTGTCATTTATCCTTAATTTAATTCAATCTTACTAGCCCTATTTTCTTCCTTTTTCATTATTATTTTTTCTGTGTGTTATTTTGCAGTACTTAATAAGACCAAATATAAAGGCTCGTAAAATATTTACAGCATATGAGTTCGTTCATTAGTTTTTTTTTTAGAATTGAAACGAGAGACAAGAAAACATTTTTTATTACGATTAAAAGGAACAATTTCAAATAGATCAAGAATCAATTTCGGATGATGCCCCGTTGTGTCGATCAGCAGCGGGATGCTACTTACGAGCTGGTCAGAGACAGATTCCAATCACTCTTGCGATACTATGTCATTGTGATGGCACGAATATCACCGAATGGGGCAGCTTTCATCTCATAGTTGGTATGTGGAAGATCAGTACATTCAAGCACACCGCAGCTATTTGTTAATGATTAAAGGAGCAAATATGCATCCCAAATTAATTATGGGTCATCAAATTAGAGATCGTTTGGGTGTGTGAGATAAAAATAAAATAGTTATGGGATCAGAAAATATAGTAATGTGATAAAAAATTTATATCTTGTTTAGTTATCATGTTTGGGATAACTTATTCCACAATTTACACCATATTGATGGGATAAGTTATCGCATATACATGGTACAATAAGTTATTCCAGAGTAGCTAATCTCAAAATAACTTATCACATGATAACTTATTCCAACTAAACGATCCCTCAGAAACACAGGAAAGTGATCATTATATTTTAGTGATTTTTTTATTATGTTTATTATAATGTGTTCATAGTTGAGTAACCGTACATCTTTATTTCTTTTTGTCTTGTAGCACAAATGAAAAAGGAAATTGGCAAAATTGCAACATCTCAAGGGGACAATGATTTAATTTGTACGGCATAATATGGATTAAAGAGAGACAAATGTGATTATGGTCTACCAAAAAGAGCTTTCAATATTATTAATTGCAGAGACTAATTGTTCAATAGTCACCACACACAAAAAAGAAAGACCATAATCTATACACTTCTTTTAATTGATTCGGTACTAGTCCTCATTTGCTCTAGTAACTCTTTGTTCCCAAGTCTTTAAGGGGTTGTATTAGTAAAAAAAAATTAATAGAATGTATTGGTAAAAATAATGCATCAATGAATTATATGTATTTGTAATATATATTTGGAAAAGTATTATAATTTTGGTATAAATTAGAATTACAAAGTACTAGTAAATAACTTGTTACAATTACTATGTCGTGACAAGTCACTGCCTTAAAAGGGATTTATTATGCATTATTTGATTTGATGCATTAATTAGTAGATAACTTATTACAAACACGGTGTATTAATGCAAACATTACTAATGCAAACATTATTATGTTTGCATTATTAATATATTTTTAATAATTTTCGCATATAGCCACTGAAAACAACTTAATTATGTTTCATAGTTATAATGTGCTAATTACGATTCGTAGCTACATGTTAGAGGGAGGAGGAAGGGCAGAGAGTAGAGGAAGACGAATTATATATGTATATTTATCAAATAATTGTATATATGGAGTTGGTATACATATGTATTTGGATATCTGGCGACCGAAAAAGAATGTTACATGCCTAATCGTAATAATTTGTGACCATTGTTAGTGTATACTCAATGTATAACAAGTATATAACAAATATGATAAGTGTACAAATTGATTCTACAAAAATTATAAAATGATTATATACTGATTATATACGGTATATTGTGAATTTTATTGGGTTGTCGTTGAGTAGTGTAAGAATCCTCGTATACAATCAACTACTAGTAAACAAGCACCCGGGCCCAACATGAATAAAAGTTATATCATAATTAAATAACAAATAAATATAGCGATGAAATTGAGGGTAGAAATGAAACAGATTTTTTTTAAATTTAAGTGAAAATAAACAGAGCAGAGGTAACATTAGGGCTTGGAAGGTTCAGTTTTTTTTTTTAATTTTTTTTATAGCATTTCAATTTTTCGGCTATTTTATAATGTATAACCAAAATTAAAGTTTTAAAACCATTCCAATCCTAATTTTTTGATGTCGTGCGGATATTTAAGTTATCAATTATTGTAATTTATAGTACTTTTTATTTAAAATTTTAATAACATATGTTACTTTCTATGTTCGAGAGTTCAACCAATTTTTTATGTGTCTCCTAAATATTTTAAGTTGATAATTATTATGATTTTTAATAATTTTTAGGTCATTTTCAAATAATCAGTGTTACTTTTTTAGTCCCATTTTATGATGCACAATAGAATTTTGAGAGACAACTAAATTTTTGTTAGCAAATAAAACTTGATATTCATAAGAATGATATCTGAAGAATATAGGATCGGATGTACTAATTGAAGTCGGTAGTTGTACTAATTACTATTTTGTCCATCCACTTTTAGTTGTCATGTTGCGTTTTTCGAAAGTCAATTTAACTAATTTTCAAAGTTAAATTAGATTATATTAAATCGATAACTTGAACCAAAAAAATAGATATTTAAGAATTACACAGAAATACTATGGATGGCGATTTTTCCATATCAATATGATGAAAAATCCATCATAAAATGTTAATTGAAGTTTCTATAGTTAGAACTAAAAAAGAAAATCATAACAATTAAAAATAAACGAAAGAAATATACGATAAAACGTAAAATTGGTGATAGAACTGAAGCGGACCAATTAGGGGATGAATGTGGAATACCTACCAGGATCCCTACTTAACTTTGTATGTTGAATGGCAAGAATTAAAGTGGGCCATAAATGTGAATACGAATAAGCAAGCGTGGTTGACGGAGTGCAGATGGAATAACGAAAATATGAATAAGAAATATATTTACGTAAATTAACATTAAATTAGATAAACGATAAAACATATGTTTTAATTTATGGAAATACATAAATAAAAAAGAAAGAGAATTGAATGGAAAAACTAAAAGCCGAAAAATTGAGTAATTGACTGAATTAAAAATAGAAATTAAAAAGTGACGCGCATGTCTAAGTTCGATCTTGATACCTTATGCATAAAAAGTCATGCTGCAACCAGCTGGACTAAGCAAGCAGGACAACCCTAAGCTGCTGTTTGTAGCCTCTTAGTACAAAATATATAGGGAAAAAAAATCATGCTGCAACCAGCTGGATTAAGCAAGCAGGACAACCCTAAGCTGCTGTTGTAGCCTCTTAGTACAAAATATATAGGAAAATTGGGCCATGGCTGCAGGGAGAGTGTAAAAAATAGCCATTTTTGGGATCCTATTTAAAGAATAGCTAAAGTTCATAAAAAATGTTATAAGTTTAGCCCTTTTGAGAATAAATTCAGATTTGTAAAGACTGAAGTTGAAAATTGAAGGTCTAAGATTTCAATTTTACACAAATGAGTCTGAAGTAGGACTTTAAAAAGCCTAACTTCAAACTTGTATATCTAATTTGACCTTCAATTTTAATCAAATTCATGTATATCATGTCTGAAGTTAAATTTTTGATATAAGTATTGAAACTTACATTATATTACGCTTGCATAAACTCTGTACACAAAAAAAATCAACAATTCTAGATTAGAAGATATTTCTTGTATGCTTAGAATTGTTTTACACACTTATTTACGAATAATGGTTAATTTAAAGTACTTTTAAAGCAACCGAAAGGTACCTGATATTCAAAAAAGCAAAAACTTAAACTCCTCCTCAACAGATGAGAAAATATGACCAATACTTCGAAAGAAGTACTAGAATGGATCATCCATGTGTTGTTTATCTCTGATTTGCTATTTAAATTCCCTAAGAACTAAGAAGAAAGAGAATCGTCTAATTTTTTTGATAATTTTCAAAATTGGTCCTACTAAATAATTGTACTACTATTAGTTATTTAGGTATCCTTGTATTTAAATAGATTCAAGAACTATATTTCCTTTTATATTTCACCGTTATTTGTCAATCAATATGACATGTTCAGATCGCAATGTCTTTAACTATGACGTATATAAGCATAGTAGCTTTGATTTGCCACGATCGAAACTTAAAAATTGGATCAAAGTGGACAGCATAAATGAAAAGGAGAAATAATGATATGTGTGTTTGCAACAAATTTTAAACATATGGAAAATAAATAAATCATACAAATAAAATATGAAGAAACATGATTTTATTCATCAAGAGGGTACAATTCTGTTGATCCCTTGATTCTACTCTCCTAAGATTTATCCATAATTCGAGGGCCGTTAGTGGCATATTTCTCGAACTAGGATGATTTAGATTTGACCTCTCTATATGAATATTCCATGACTTTTGTGGAATACTTCGAGATCTTGATCTCCTTATGCAATTTTTGAGATGTCTTTTAAGAGAATTTAGTACTCTTTATATAGACATATACTAGGATTTAGGGTTGAGTAGCCTCCAAGAATCCTAATTAGAGTTGAACACAATTTGTAGAGTTCCAACTCGAATTGAATGCATCTTGTAGAGTCCCACAAAATTTCAATGTCTACAAATGCCCCTGCTTCAAGACTTGTCGGAGTGTAGACTTGATGAAACTCAAAGACGAGGCTTGAAGTACGTACTCATTCTTCCACCTTTGAAGCTTCAGATTTTCAGATTTCTTTTAAGAGAGAAGAGATGAAGGGCAGATTTGGTCCTACTGGGCGTGCCAATTTGTTTGCAACAAATTTTAAACATATGGAAAATAAATAAACCATACAAATAAAATATGAAGAAACATGATTTTATTCATCAAGATAGCGGGTACAATTCTGTTGATCCCTTGATTCTACTCTCCTAAGATTTATCCATAATTGGAGGGCCATTAGTGGCATATTTCTCGAACTAGGATGATTTAGATTTGACCTCTCTATATGAATATTCCATGACTTTTGTGGAATATTTCGAGATCTTGATCTCTTTATACAATTTTTGAGATGTCTTTTAAGAGAATTTAGTACCCTTTATATAGACATATACTAGGATTTAGGGTTGAGTAGCCTCCAAGAATCCTAATTAGAGTTGAACACAATTTGTAGAGTTCCAACTCGAATTAAATGCATCTTGTAGAGTCCCACAAAATTTCAATGTCTACCATGTGTCTTAAAATTATGTTTATATATTTGGTTTGTATGTATATAATATATAGTTGTGTAATACAAGACTTTTTTTTTTCAAAATTTGGGATAGCGAAGAGATCCCGCTGATGGCGACATGTACACATCTATGATTTATAATAAATATTCTCTGTCTATTTTTATTTATCATGTTATGTTTTTCTAAAGTTAAAAAGTATACGAAAAGTACAAGTATAATTTTTTATATATCCATATGAAGAAAATATACGTAATAAAATGTTAGTCAAAATTTTATAGTTTAATTATTGAAACAATGAAATTAAAAATTAATAAAAATAATGATACACAATAAGATTTAGACATTTAATGGAGATAAATTAGGAAAATGTAGTTATCTAACTACGTTTTTGTCAATTATGAAGATTTTCTACAAAAGCCAAAGATCCTTTGCACGCTCACGTTAAGCATGATAGTCAAAAACGAAGGGGCATTTTATTCTACACCAAAGCAAACCTATGATTTGATTTTTGATTATTTGTATGAAATGACTCAATGTATTTATTGACTTCATATCACATCAACGGGCAGTGCACGATTGCACTGATAATCCCCATGCATAAAAGAAGAAAATGTGATGGTGACATTAAAAAAATAATTATTGATGTAGGTATTTTATAAAATTATTTCCTATTAAATGATAATTTAAAAAATAAGTATTTAACGTTGAGGGTGAAACATTGAATTTTTTTTATATGTAAAAAGTGACAAGTAGAAACAAAAATCTATTTTAAAAATAAGTGATAAATAAAAGTGAACAGAAAGAATAATTCACCAAGGGTGGAGCTACGGTATCGAAAGAGAGTTTGTACGAATCCATTGATTTTTCGTATATCCTATATCCGTATTGAAATATCAAATACAAAATACATATATAATTTCTGCGAACCCAAATGCATGGTGAGGCGCGCGGCCCAATGGTCTCTGCTCACCTATGGAATTCCTTCTGTTTGCTATTTTATACAAATGAGAAAATATGTAAATGTAAAAAAAAAAAAAATAGTGTTTGTATCCTACTCTAAAACATATCTAACTATTGATTTATACTAAAATTTTGAAAAACTTTTAAGCCAAATTTATTTTCAATAGTTAGGGTTCTAACTTTTATTATTGATTTGATTGCTACTATATGACCTCTGCCCTCCGGTATGTACAATGTATTCATGTCTCTTCTTTTTCATTTTTTTATTTGTTTGTTTTTACCCCATATAATTATTTTTTTAAAATTGATTTTTAATCTTTGATTTTAGGGTTATTCAATAATTATTATTTGCTTGCTTTTCAGGTTAAAATAATTGTTATTTGTTTTTCAAAATTTTAACTTTTTAACACAATAATGATTCTGGACTTCTAGGTGATAATGAAACTAATAAGATATATATTTTAGGTGCTAAAATGTTAATGTGAATTTAATAATTATAATCTCACTTAGAACAATATTGAAAATCATAGTAAAAATGTTCAAAATTTATATTTAAAAATTATTTATATTTTATAAATAATATTTTAAAATTTTAAATTAAATTACTCAAATCTTCATATTATTAACTAAATATTTATAATGATAATATCTAAGATAATATTTTTCAAACATGACTAACATCTCATTAACATAATTTGTGTTTTTGGGATTTTTAGAATTCAAATCGTCATTTTTTAAGTGAATTATATACTTGCATATATATTCATTAACTAAAAATTATTATTTTTTAATAAAAAGTTAAGTTTTTTTTAATTATAGAAATGTAACATTATTTTTACACAAAATAACAAAAAAAGTTTAGCATAAATTATGAGAAGAAAGTATAAGAGTCAAGGGAAGATCCATTACAAATGAATCTAGTTTAAGATTAAGAATTTAAGATTAAGAATTTCAAAAGTAAAATATAAGGACATATTAACTGTGCAAATTAAAATATGGTGCATGCATGTGAACCCGTGTCCTTTTTATCTTATGATAATGGAGAACCTATATATATTTTGATTGATTTTCTATCGCTGCTAAATTATATTTTGATTTAGATAAAATACTTATAAAGGGGTTCATTCCAATTTTATCTGGCGAAAAATTATATTATTTATATATGATCAAAATAATTTAATATGTATATATGTAAATGTTGAACCCCCTTCGGCTATTTCATGTGTCTATTTCTACAGATTCTGAACCTCCTTATTGAAAATCTTAACTCCGTCTCTGAATTTGTGGTAACTAATTATGTTTACCCAAAACAAGATTTTTTTTAGTGCTGATCTTGGACTTAGTCAGATATTCTAATATAATTTAAATTTATTCTAAAACATACTTGGTCCAATATTGACTTGAATCATTAAGATTATTAATCAAAGTTCAACTAATAAATGTCAAATTTGCTGTTATCAAGGCTTAATAATATAATTGAGAATTTAAATAAGATTGTGTACATTTTAGAAAGTTTGACAAACATGTTAATTAATTATAGTTTGATTTAATTTAGAATTGTCCTTTTTTCTTTAAAAAAATAAAATTTATGATAATAACCGTGTCCTCTATAATAGCTTATCATTAACTATTTCCAACCACACAAATGTTTCATCATTCTAAAACGGATCGAAAATTTGCAAAAGTTTGCATGAATAAGATTAAATTGAATAATTCTTTCATTACAAAACCAACAATATAGAAGTAGCTTTATTATTTTAGGACCATTAAGGCTATGTGCATATCTATTATACAAGAATAAACAGTATTGAAAGATTTGACCACTTCTTTATCGGGCAAATTAAAAGAAAAAAAGTATTCGATATTTTCAAATTATACAAACTATATTCTACTGAACTTATTATGCAAACTTAAGGATCATAATATATACTGAGACTATAAATGAAAAGCGATTCAGTAATATAAATATTATTTTCATTAATTGAGTTAGTGCATTTCATATTAATTGTGTCATCTCATCTTTGCGTCAATTCCCATAGTACCATCCCACCATGCCACCAGTCACATCCTCACTTGCTATATTATTTGTCTAAATTATATATAAATATTTCTTACTAAAAAATAAATAAATTAGAAACAAATATATTTGTAAAAAACATTTATGTTTATACTGAACATACACCTTTGCTAATTATTTATTTTCAACATTTAATCACCGACATTTAAAAACGAGTAGAGCTGAAAATAACTTATTACTTACTATACTTATTAGAGACTTGTAAAGAATGGCATCCAAATAGTCATAGTTACTATGCTAATTTAGTATCTAATTAATCTTAGATGTACCAAATATATACATCTAATCATATATAATAAGTACGACTTTCAAATAAAAATACTTAATGCTGAACGTCTATTAAGAAATTTTCTTTTCTCATGCACGTGAGAATATTGTACGACGTAGCTACACAATTTTAATATAATTTAATATAATTATATTAATTATAATATAGTCACCGACTTACTACATATATATAATATAGTAGGATGAAATAGCTATATAGAAGTAAAGGGTTTAACTCAAAATTCTTCATCAACAAATTTGATCGATATGACTATTATATTTTATTTTATATGAGGCGCATAATTAAATTATTCAAAAAAAATCAAAGTCACACGAGTATTAAGTGGTTTTTGGGTAGGTGGGAAATTCATTGAGCTGGTTTATTTATTTATTTTGGGGAGAGTTAGGAGTTTGCAGTTAGAGTAGAATTTACTCTAACGATTAAATTTGATTTTATTTGTATTTTTTGCTTAATTCGATGTTCTATATAATTTCGAATTTAATATAAATATAATTTTATATTTAAGGGATTCAAATTTCATACCTTCAGTTGGAAGAGTATTTATAACTACACCATAACCCTTATTAGTAAGGAACTAAGGATTAAAATTGTATACATCAATAATGAAAACTTTAATAAAATTAATATCATTTAACTTGTTATAATAAGTTATTAATCATTTTTTACTAAATTATCGATTAATGTTAATACTAAAGATTTACCTACAGTTGTACTTGTAATGATTAATTTCTTTATAGCTCCGTCCAATAATAGTTGTCAAAGACTCAAGATTATTAAAATACTATGCCAGTTAATTTGTTATTTACAAAAACAAAATGAAGCTAATTATTTTTGTCTTATTTAAATTAGTATTAATTGTTTTTTAAATAAGATTAGTTTATAACATATTTGGCCAAATATTTGGTAGGCAATGCTTAATTTTTTCCAAAAAAATAATTTAAAAAATGAAGCATTTGACCAAGTTTTAAAGATAAAATGAATAATTTTGAGAAATAGCAGAAATATTTTTCAGAAACTAAATAAAAGTTTTCTCAAAACTACTTTTTGAAGAAAAAAAAAAACAATTTCAAAAACATCTACTTAAAACACTTTTTAAAAGTTTAATCAATTAACAATAATTAAAAGTATCTTCCCTTTTAAATTAATCAGTGAAACACAAATTACTTATCAGAAATAGCACTTATTTGAAATTGTATAATTTTGGGGTATGAACTACTACAATTTTCATTGGAAAGAGATAAAAAATCAAATAATAAAAATAATTTTTGTTTATGAATTTTCTTTTATAAAAAAACTTTTTAAAAAATGTGAAATAATATGAGACATAGGGGAGTAATGTTTATGGTAGAGATTTTTGCATAATCAGAAGTTAATTTTGATTAGGTTTATAGTATATCAGTAATTTAATTTTTTTTGCCCGTTTGGGCATGCGATATGGTATCGTGATGAAATCATGATATAGTATCATAATATGGAATCATGAGATGAAATTGAAATTTTGTTTGGACATGCGATATGAAGTTTTTGTGTTATATAATTTCACATAAATATAATAATCTCATAAGTTGTATAACTATTAAAATACCCCCAATTTTTTATTCAATCTTACCGAATAAACAAAAAATTATAAAATTGCATACTAAATTATTATAGCTATTTGTTTTTCACTTAAGTAATTATTTTATCAAACTTTAATTCAACAAAAAATTGAAAGTAAATTGTAGTGAACTAGTCTTTAATACAATCTTCCACATAATAATGACAATCTCCTCACGTTGAACTTACGTTTTTTGATCATGTGACCGCGAAGACGAACCGACATTGTTACTGAGTTATTTTTTGGTCAATATCCGCAACTATATTTTCATGATCATAGACCATAAATATTTCATTACTCTTTTTCGCAAATATGTAACACTACACAAGTTATGACAAGTTTCACTCGTGTGTCAATATCATAATGATTCATGCCTTGTTTTATTATTTTTAATATATTATTTCAAGTTTTAAAAGTCTGTGCGTTGTTTTAACAAATTATAAATTTGTGGATCAATTTCATATTTAAAAAATCTCAAATCATAATATGAAATTCAAGATATGATATTCCATCTCATGCTATGGATTCATGAGATAGAATCAGCATAAAATTGCATGTCTAAACGCTGATTCAATCTTACAATTTTATAGCATGGTCAAACAGCTACTTAGTATCCTAAACATGACATGACTTTTAATAAGGGTAAATTTGGAATATGAATGTGTGCAGGGACAAAGAAGCTAATCAGATTCACATTAGTCAGAAAGTCAGAATATGGAGGTTTCTTCCTCTTTACGCGGTCACCATGACTCCTCTTTCACATTAGACCCCAGTAATGAATATATTTACACTCTTACCCTCTATATAATAAAAATGACTTCGACTAAATTATACTTGTCCATTTAGTAATAATCTTTTTTCCTTTTTAATCTCTCGTATCTATTCTCCCCCCTCACTCTCAAATTCTCTCTCATATATTCATTCATAATTATAAAAAAAAAACTAGAAAGAATAATAAACGTGTTATCTTTTGTTGTATTCTTTTGAAGATCGATCGGATCGACAAGAATGAATCTTCATTTCCTCAATTCTTTGTCATAAAAGGTAAATCAAGCCCTTTTCGATTTTTCTATAACCATCTAGTGTGAATCAATTAATTCAGATTCATATCGTATTTGCAAAGTAGAAAAATCTCATTTATCTCATCAGTCATCACAACTTTGTGATTCTTGTTTCTGTTTTTTACTTGCTATAAATAAATAGTTAAAAAGTAGAAAGATATAAGTATTAATTCTTGTTTATAATTTTTTTAATTCATTTTCTACTCACTCCATTTTCCCCAGATGATATGAATTTTAAGGAGAGAGAGACGAAGGATTAAAGTTTGATCTATAGTGGTTTTGACAAAATACAAGGTGAAATTTTCTTTAATTTTTATTTTTTTAAAATTTACCTCGTTTTGAGTTTTTGGATCTTTATTTGTGTGTTTAATTAATTTGTTTGTGAATTGGAAAAGATGTTGAGTTTGATAAGGAAACACAATAAATTTTGTGTTGATCTAAAGAGATCTTGATTTACTTACTAACTTTAGATCTTAAATTACAACAAGTTTCCTCTTTACATAACTGCCTTCTTTTTATTTTAATTAAAAAAATCTACCCTTTTGCTACTATTATTCTTAATAGATTTTGGAAATCGTAACAGCAAATTTTTTTTACTCATCACTTCCCTAGTTACCTTGAATAAAATCAATTAAAATACCTCTTAATTTATTCTATTGATGATATAAATATATTTACTTGCCATGTTTGCTTCAATGTGACTTTAATGCCATGCATTCTTTTAACATACATAATTTTACCATCTATAATTACTCTTTCTTTTTATCATACTGCAAAAATGCATTTTGTTATAAGTATATTTCTCAGATTTTAGGTCTCTTTTATTTATTTTTTTTGTCTAGGGCAATAGGAAGGGCCAAAGATCATGTCATCGTCGAATTCTCCATGTGCAGCATGCAAATTCTTGCGTAGAAAATGCACACAAGAATGTGTTTTTGCGCCATACTTCCCACCAGATCAGCCTCGAAAATTCGAGAATGTACACAAGGTGTTTGGGGCTAGTAATGTGGCTAAATTACTCAACGAATTAAACGCGACTCAACGGGAAGATGCTGTAAACTCCCTAGCTTATGAAGCGGAATATCGCCTCCGTGATCCGGTTTATGGTTGTGTTGGACTGATTTCAATACTTCAACTTAAGCTTAAGCAAGTTCAAGATGATTTATTGAATGCTAAGAAAGATTTAGCAACATATATTGGTCCACAAGCAATGTTACCAATGCTTCAACACTCTGGATATATTCAACAGCATCCCAATAATCCCTCTTCTTCTAATATGATGGCTTATAATATGCAGCCAATGGGATTGCAAACAGGTATGCAACAACATGGTGCTCAATTAATGATGCGCGATCCTCAACAACAGCAACAACAACAACAACAGAATCAACAGCAAGTGATTGAAGCTCATCAATTAGCCGCGGTAATGGCTGCAAGGGAACAGGAGATGATGAGAACTTATGAGCAACCACAACAACAACAATTCAACAATGGATATGATTCTGCAGGTACGGTAACAGAATGCTAATTATTAGTTATAATAATAGAGTAACCTGATATCTATTGCTGGTGGGAGTTAAAGGCTAGTAACAGATATTTCATGGAATTAGTAGAGATGTAAATACTACATCAAAATGAGCTTTAGTGGCAATTAATAAGCAATTGCCGCTAAATATGTATTTTTAGCGGCAACAAACAGTCTTTGTATATGTCCCTAAAGATTTTAGCGACATTAGATCTAATGAGACTTAACTAATGCCCGTAAAGACTTTTAGCCCTCTTTATTATGTGTCTATTTATTGCCACTAAAAGTTATTTTTATTGTAGTGAAAAACTGGTCCGGACACCAGGATCATAAAAACAACTAATGACATCCATTTAGAAAACGGATATTTTTTAAACACATATATTGATTATGTGTCTTGAACTTTTTTTTTAAGGAATTTAGAATTTATTAATTTTAAATCTTGAGTCCGTCTCTGTCTACAGGGCCAGTAACCGCAACAGGATTTCATCAAATGAGTTCATCAGTATCACCTTCATTGGCATTAGCCTCATTTGACAATGATCCTTATCAGATTCAACAAGCCCAGCAGGAGCAGCATCGCGGCCAGGTTCAGGTTCAGGTTCAGCCACATCAATTGCTTCAGCAACAACAACAGTTACCGCAACAACCACAGACACCACAGCAGCAACAGAGAGCCAACAGTGAAGAGGAAAGGAGCATTGGTCCTTCATGTTAATGTTACAAGTCATTTTTTTCTTTTAACAAATATTTTTAAATCTTGGTAAGTACCTTTCAATGCTTTTCCTTCTTCTCTTTCATATTTTACATATGAGTTCAAAAAGTATAAACCTTGATAATCTCTTTATTATTAATTATTTTTACATAAATAACACTTGCATAATTAATGAAAGTGTAGTTTTACCAGTTATACTATGTACTTAGTATTATATTTGAAGGTTACAAAACCAGGCTTGTTAGAAGGTTACACTGTGTACTAGATCTTTTAGTGATAGTGTAAAATATTTAACTCATCCACTATGATTATGTGAGTAATTATGCAATTTTCGCATCTGTTAATAGATTGCCAAACACTAAAATATGTTTCAAAAAAAACTATAATCGAGTGGCAAAAGGTGGAGGATTTGTGGCTTAGGTAACAGGTTCAAACCCCACATACATCACACAAAGCGAAGCCCGATATTTAAGTGGAGAAGGGTAGAGGGGCGGACCCATTATCCACCAAATTTAGAAGACTTTAATTAATTCAAAAGGCGGGTCACAAGCGAATTTCTCAGTTATCAAAAAAAACATATAATCGTATGTGGCAAAATTAACATTGGAATATTAATATTGTTAGGTTCTTTTTTTTAACATCCGTCAAGTGGCTAACTGCCCCTTTTCTTTGTACTAGTTCATACATAAGCAATTTGCAAGAACTAAACAAAGTCTTTCCTTCTATTTTTAGGTTGCTTGACCACTTGTTACTCTTCTCAATTATATATAAGAAGTTTGGCACTAGCTCTCTTTTCTTTTATTGCAAAGAAAAAAAAAGGATTATGTGGCTTGCACTCTTTCCTCTCTTTTGAGTACTTCACTTTCTTTGTTAAGCAACACATCTAGTTTTTTTTCCATACAAGCAATATATTTAAACGAGTTGTTTGATGTAAGGTATAAAGTACAATAATTTTAGGATAAACTATATGTAGAATTATTTTATCTCATATTTAGTTAGAGGTATTAGGTAGTTCTTGAATTATTTATCCCATCATTTTTGATGTAGTGATTGGATAAGTTATTCCATATACATGTTGGAATGGTTTATCCGGAAATAGTTAACCCAGGGCAATTATCTCCCAACCAAACAACCCCTCTTATATCGCTGTTGCAATTTAAACGACATGTTCAATATAATCTCATAAGTGATATATAAAAATAATAAAATATAGGGAAACTTTCACATATAGCTATTTAAAAATAATTAATTACTCTTTATAGCTATAGTTTGATAATTACAATTTGTAGCTAGGCGAGCGAGACTGGGAGAGAGAGGAGAGAGAGGGGGAAAAGAGTGGGAGAAAGGTGAATTGTATATGTATATTGGTTAGATAATTGTATATTATACATATGTAATTGTATATATGACAAGAGAGATTGGGAGAGGGAGGAGAGAGGCGAGCGAGACTGGAAGAGAGAGGAGAGAGGCGAGCGATATCGAGAGAGGGAGGAGAGAGGCGAGCGATATTGGGAGAGAGGTGAATTATATATGTATATAACTGTATATTATACATATATATTTGTATAAATGACAGCGAGATTGGGAGAGGGACGAGAGAGGCGAGCGAGATTGAGAGAGGGAGGAGAGAGGCCAGCGAGAGAGGGCAGAGAGTGGGAGAGAGGTGAATTTTATATGTATATAGGCTAAAAAATTGTATATTATACATATTTATTGGTATATCTTGGCGAATTATACATATACAAACATGACTAATTATACAAACTCGAAGCCAGCCCATGTAATTAATGTATAATGTTAGTCGTGAGTGGTAATTATAGCAAACTATAGCTATGATAAGTAATTAAATAGTATAAATTTGCTTATCCGCGTAATTTTCCCTAAAATATACGCAGAACTTACTCTTATTTAACCAGTTATAATGTTCTATTACTCTATTAATCAAGTTACTATCATAATAAGTTACTATTATAGTAGTTAATATATAAACTCCGTATCTTATGATATAAATATTCAATATACCGTCTGTGCATAAAACCTAAACTCTTTTGTCTTAACATTTATTTCTTTGCGTCTGATGCGTAAACCAGTTTACAAAGATGGAGATGAGAATATTCAACTGATAGTGAAAGGTGACAAGTATCTGACCTTGTTTTAAGATTTTTCTTTCTTGTCACCCCCTTTTGAGTTGTTGAATGACATGATTTAATTATTGTGGGAGTTGAATTTTTTTAAACATATAATAGAAAATTAGTACTATTGTCTTTCATTTACCATAGGTGCTGACTTTGTGCAACAATCATACAAGTTCCTTTATTTTTCAACTTTGACTAGCTTATAGTCAATTATTTCCTCCATCATGCTGTGGATTCAAAATTTCTAATTATTTCCTCTTTCACATAGTGACAATTATATTTCAGGATTTTTAATTATTTTCTCTGTTTCATAGAGAAACACAAATAAATCGCTCCAATTATATTAACGGTATGACTTAACACTGTCAATTAAGTGAGGCAATAATAATGAGAAATCATAGTTCAAATTTTAATAAAGATAGTAATAAATTAGTAAATGATTTCTTTTCATTTGTACAAGTCCTGGTGGATGAGTTACTTGACACTTACACCGATGCAAAATACTAAATAGCAGTGAAATAATAGTACGTTGTGGTTAATTTAGTGGTTTAACAATAGCAATGGATTCAGAATTTCTTATTATTTTCACTTAATTTGATATTTAAACTACAGCGATGGATCCAAAATTTCTAATTATTTCCTCTTCATATAGTGATTAGATTCAAAATTTCTAATTATTTCCTCCGCTCCATATAGGAATACAAATGAATCACTCCAGTTGTACCCAACGGTGTGACCTAACACTATCAATTAAGTGGGGCAATAATCATGAGAAATTATAATTCAAATTTAATATAGATAGTAACGAATTAGTAAAATGATTTCTTCTCATCTGCGTAAGTCCCCGTGAATGAGTTATAACTTAAGTTAATTTGAAGTTAAACTATACTGATATTTAATTTTAACATAATGATAAATGGATGCAAATAAAATAAAATTGATGTAAGTTTCTCAAACAACGCAAGTAACAGCCTGTACGCAGCATGCATATTATACTCTACTATTGACCTCAACCATTTTTTGTTTAAAAAATTAATAATCTTGTTACCACTGTTTCCTAAAATCTCAATTTTGTTATAGATTTCAGAGCTTTCATAAATGATAGTATGCTACTAAGGAATATTTTTATTCCATTTACAGTTGGGCTCATAGATTTCATGAAATTACGTCGATGGACATGTGCTGTTTGACTTTGATACATGGAGGTTAGAGTAAATTATTTTCTCCGTTCATTTTATTTGTCACATATTTTTAAAATATTTTTTTATTTATTTCACCCTTAGGACTACATACTATTCCCCATCTTTTTTTCAAAACCTAATACGTTAATGCTAAACATCATTTAATAGAATAGTATTGTAAAATACTTATAATTATTTTCTTACTTGATAGTGACAAGTAAAAATGAATGAAGGAGTTCGTTTTTAATTTGTTTTACTATCTCCGTCCCATTTTATATGTCACATTTCAAATTTTAAGAGTTAAACAAGTTTATTTTTTACCGCAATTTTTTCATAGATCTTATAGACACTTTGAATCATCAATTATTGTGAATTATAGTACTTTTTACGTAGTTTACAAATATTTAAATTTTATTTAAACTAATTGAAGATTCTATACATAAATTTTTTATCAAACTTATAGTGTTTGACTCTCAAAACATAAAAGGTGAAAATTGGGTTGGGGGAGGGGGAAACGACATATTGTCCCGTAATAAGTACCGTTTTAAGACAAAATATAGTAATTTATTACAACTATACCTTTATATTAAGTAATAGTTTAAATTGTTTTCGGAGGTGGCCGGAAAATTAGAAGTAAAAAAGGAAATTATGAGGTGGAAATTGAATCCTCGTTATATAAAAGTTCATATAGTTGAACCATTATTAAGGCCTCATTTGTTTCTATTAAAAAGACATTCGAATCTAAATATACATCTAAATATTAAGATATACATTAAGATCTAGATATGCAAATCTGCGTAAATATCTGAATATTAAGATGTCGTCTCTAAATCTGAACACTAAATTATTATTATTTGTTTTTAATATCTGTATGTACATATGAAATTAAACGTTATATCAATAAAATAATAGAAAAACTTCATTTTAGTAAAATTATTTTTTTTCTTTAATAGAAAATAGTATTATGAACATTAGGTAATAGTATGATTTATCTATTAAGAATTTTACATTAAGTTACATCATCAATATGACTATTCTTTGCAGTCAAAACTTTGAGAATCTAATATAATGCAATGTAAAATAGTTTATATAGAACAATAATATAATGTTTATGTAAACATTTTATTTTATTATGGACATTTGTTATTGTTATCGATCAAATAAATAATATTTTCTTATTTTCTGAAACCGTGCTAAATGTTATATCATGACCAGAGTGCTTATCTATACAAATATATTGATTAATTTATGAAAGTAAAGAATGTATTAAGTTAGTAAGAATAAAGAAAATAATAACGGTAAGCATGTAATTAACATTAATTAAATAAGAAAAAAACTTTTATGAATTGTTGGATGTAGTTGAATCAAGATAGAAGTCTTATTTTTTAGTCGAAATGATGTTAAGAGTGTTTTACAGATTTGATTCATTCAGAAATATTCAAACCAATTAAAAGGCTTATAAAGAAATAATACAAACAAACTTAATAAATTAAATCTAAATAATTAAGATTCAATCTTAAAAATAAATATATTGAATAATTAAAATTCAAACCCACATAAATTACAAACGAATAAGTCCTAAGAATCCCCAAATTACATTTTGAGAAGTGAAATATAAAGAGAAACTTACATAAATATACTATAATAAAAAAATATTTACCATTTATAGTAATAATATTTCTTTTTCACTTGATCACTTTTAATTCATTTATAATACAAGTTTAATTCATATTACAAAGAATAATTTTTTATTCATATATAATACAAATTTTAATGATAGATAATTCATTTATCACACATTTTAATACACTTTGAATATAATGTGTCAAATTTTTAACAAACAAACCTAATATATTTTTAAAAATAATTATAATTCATATATAATTCAAATATATTGCATATATAATTCACTTTTAATATATATTATAGATTTAACATAGTATTCTTATAAATGATAATAAATAAAAAATATTGCTAAAATTAATAATTATTTATTAAAATGTATCAATATATCCAAATATGAATATCAAAATTGGTAGACTTCTTAGATCTCCTGCACATGGGTCCTTTCATTTTTGGAAGTCCAAGTGCAATGTACCTACTAAATTAGGAGGGTTAAACTGACGGGTTAAATAAAATTAAGATTGATTAAATATGTTCATGCGTTAATAATATTTAATGCATCATAATCCTTCTAATTACCTAATTTAAATCTATTTTCCATTCATTTGTTTTATTTTAAAATGTAATTATTTAAAAATAAATTGCTAAAATAATTTACTTAACAGCAAAGTTGTAGAAAACCAATTCTTTTCTTGACTTTTAACAAAACTACTCCATTTTAAAATAATTAAATTGTTGAGCTAAAATACATTCATTAAGATAAAAAGTTTAGAACATAGAATAAACATTTTTCATTTGTGTCTAAAGCCGTCAAAATGAGCTCCCATGAGGTCGACCCAATGCTACTCCTTATCGGGGTAGAGTTGAGATAGATTTTTTAAAGCTCATTTGGAACTAGGGCTTACAAGGCCAACCCATGCAAGTTTTTGGCCCTTAAGGCTTGATGAAGGCTGGACCGGGTCAGTCCATGGGCCAAAACTATTTGTTTAGAGGTAATTTACAAATTACAATAATCTCACTAGTATATGAGTTAATTAATCAAATACACGTTATGTTGTAAAAATTGAGAATCTTTCCGGATTTTGATACTTCCAAATACATGTATCTCAAAATTAGGTTAATTAGTTCTAGATATACTCTATCCAAGTGGATGTATGTATCTTGGATATATAGACAAATCTCGCAACCTCGCCTCCCTCTCATCTCGCTCGCGTATCTGAGATGCATCACACTAGATACATGTATCACGGTATCTAGTATCCTAGAGACATGTTAATCACACTAGATTTGCTAGTGTTATTGAAACAACATCATCGTTTGCTATATTTGATTTGAGAATCTTTTTTTGTTTTGTTTAATATTATCGAATTTTAGTTTGAAATGAAAAAAGAAGGACTAGCCCACCCCAACACTCGATCCGACTAGGGTTAGGTTGGGTCGAGAATTTTAGGCTCTTCCAAATGAAGGGACACCCCGCCCTAACCCATCAAATTCTTGGTCGCGAGGCTTGGGTCGGCCCTTTTAGACAACTCTGCATGTATCCTTTCAGATATTCTCTAACTATTCTTGAACATGTAAATAATTTAAAGTAAAATCATAAATATGAGCAATCAACTCTCTTGAAATTATCACCTAGAAGATGCAAATGAGAGGCAAAAATAAAAAAAAAATGTAAATTACATAAATCTCATAGTTTTAATATGAAATTACAATCTATCCCTAATAAGTTTCTAATTACAGTAATCCCTTAAAAAATAAAAAAATTGGATATAATAATTGAAACCCGGATACATTAGTATGTAGACCGGATACATTTAAACTAGCCTGGATACATAATATGTAGCTCAGATATATTAATTACAGGCCCGAATACATTAATATGTAGCTCGAATACATTAAATATTGACTGGGATACATTAATATGCAGCTCGGATACATTAAAGAAATAAGGGATTTGGAGATTTTAAAAGTAATAGGGAATAATGGAAATAACTGAAACAAAAGGTGTGTATTTTTATAATTTGTCCAAAAGTCGCTTATTTTGAAATGGAAGGAGTACTAATTTACTACAGGTTGATTTGATTTGAGTTAGTAATATAACCTAAATTGACCTAACTTTTTTGTTTCGTGTAGCCAAATGAATTGACACAAATAGACAAATGTTACATACAATTGGCAACATATAACCCAATATTGATTAGCAATTAATATCAAATAAAAAATTGACACATATTAACCCAAAATTTACATATTGGCATTTTAAAACATTTTAAAATAATAATAAAATATATTTAATATCATTTCTCTTCTAACTTTCAACACTTCTCCTTAAAACTAGCAAAAAATTATTTAAAATTATCTCTTTCCTTTCAAATTATTATTTTCTAAAAGAATAAAAGATACTTAATTTATATCCTCTATCTTATGGCTTTCAACCATTTCAACTTAAAACTAACAAAATATTATTTAGAATTATTTCTCTCCTTGAAACTAACAAATAAAAAGATTGATTATAACTATTCTTCTTTTAAAAAATTAGCAAAAATATTTGATGATGACTATTATTCTCAAAGGTATTCCTACGAGTTTACTATCTATAAATTCCATTATTTTGCTCTTTGCTAGATTTTATGGTTAGAAACTCAATCCAGATTCACTTAACAAATTTGTATATTTATTTGTATTAGCATTCATCTAATAGATTGATATACATTTATATTGGATACACTCGTATGTATTCATAATAAATTGATATACTTTTGTTTATATTACTATATTTCAAATTTTACGTAGGTATACATTTATATTTGATACATACATCTATATTCGTTAATAAATTGGTATATGTTTGTATCTCACACACACGTTTGCATATTATTTTGAAATGCAATCAAAGAAACTCATTAACAAATTTCTGCGAGAACAATGGATAAACATACAATTATATCACATTTGCTTAAATAGGGAAAATTAAGGAGTAGAAGAGAAAATGAAAATAGAAAAAAATAATATTGTGTGGATATAAAAGAGACAAGAAACAGAAAACGGATATAAAACTTATATGCATCTAGTATTTACACTAATTCAATGCATGCATGTCATGTGTTTAAGTTTATTGTTCATTTTACTTAACTTTAATTGATTAATTTCTGTTTTACTTGATTAAATCATATAATAATAAAAATTGAATTAATTTGGTGTGAACACCTAATGAGGATAAGTTTTAAAACAATAATAAATATAAGTAGAGAGAAAATAAGAATACTAAAATAGAAACAGGTGATTGAAAAATCAGATTATTTTTTTTTAACTTCTCAAGAAAAAGAAAACGTGATTATTGAATACAAATAAAATTAAAAAAATCTTTTTTTGCCAATAAGTTAAAAAAGGGTCATTTATTGTTAATTTAGTCTATATGTTTTCATGTTGTACCAAATTTTCAATTCAAGAACTTGGAGGAATTGGATTGAACATTTTTAGGTTAAAATTGACAATCGTCCTGTGGTGTAATTGTCAGATGAAATTCTTTTCACTTTTTTTGTCAACTCCTTAAAGTTTCATTAATATCAATGATTTACGTCTTATTTGATCATTTCAAAAATATATTCTACCATATATTTTTAAATAGAAGCAATTGTGTTGACTAATCAATTTGAAAAAAAAAAGTTTTATCAAAATATTAGAGCATATTTTTTTGTTTGGTCAAAGTTTCAAAATGTTTTATGAATTAACTACTTTTTTCAATTTCTCAAAAACAACTTTTGCAACTACTGAAAAATAGTATCTCATTAATCAAAATACCCCAATTCTCTAAAATCTGTATGTTAAATTAAAAGATAAACATTTTAAACTTTCATTTTGTTTTTAACTAAACAGAAAATAATACTCATAGTGGACGCATAGGTTAGGGTCGTACTCCCTTTGTCCCATATTAGTTGATTATTTTATTAAAAATAATTATTTTATATTAGTAATTGTCCTCATACTAAATTAAGAAAGAATTAATTATTTTTTTTATATTATCCTTGTAACTAATTAATTATTTTTGAAAGTGTTCACATTTAGTTGTAAAATTTTCAAGAAGTTTTTTAAGGGGTGAATCAGTAAAATTATTTTCTTATTTATAATTTCTTATGTAGCGTATAAAATAAAAAGTGATCAATTAATATGAAACTGATCGAGTAATTAACTAAATTGAGGAAGCTTGGTACCTACCATTTACCAATAGTTTGCTTCTCCTAATGAAAAGTGAAGAAAACGATTGATGTTCAGTAAAGACACAGAGAGATATTCAATTATTTATTCGTAATGTCACGTTTAGTTATATTTTTTTTTCTTTAATGACACAGTATTTGACTGTTTGAATAATTTAATAGAACATGAAAGATTTTTCTGTTATAAAATCAAGCTCATGGCAGTATAATCATGAAGAGAAGAAGACAAGAGAAGTAGATAAAGGAGACGACTTTTCTTCTTATTCAAGTGTGTTCTACAAAAGGTGAAAGATGTCTCTATTTATAGAGTTGAGATATCACCCCAAAGGCCACCATGATAAATGCCCAATTAGTAGATACATAGTTATCCAAATGATTCTTATCACCTTGGAAACATGTATACATGAATACAATTAAGTCTTGAGTATATCTAAAGGACAATCCACACAATTCAATTGATTTATAACACTCCCCCTTGGATGTCCATAGATAATGTGCCTCGTTAAAACCTTACTAGGAAAAATCATGTGGGAAAAAATTCTAGTGAAGGAAAAAGAGTACACATATCTTTTGATACGCATTATTTGTTGCCTCATTAAAAACCTTGCCAGGAAAATCCAGTGGGACAAAACCTCGGTCAAGGAAAAAAGAGTGCAACACGTATTATACTCCCCCTGATTAAAACATCACTTAATTTCTTACGATGATGTCTCCAATCTTCGTACATTGTGGTTGGTATATTCTTTTTCAAAAAAAATCCACACATTTCCTGAATATGGTGTGTCATTTATCTCAACCAGACGCTCTCTCGACTTGCTTCATGGAGGACTTTTATTTCTACATAGCAACATTTGCTTCATTGATCGTCACGATATTATTGTGCCTCCATATGCAAATAAATAGCGTGTTTGAGATCGTGCTTTATGCGGATCAGATAAATATTCTGCATCTCTTAACCAATCAGCTCAGACTTGAATTCTTCGAAATAGAATGAACCCATATCTATGGTCCTTCAAAGATATTCAAGTATATACATAACACCATTTCAATGTCCTTTTGTTGGGGAAAAATCGAATCTTGCCAATAAATTTACTGCAAAACAGATATCTGGTTGAATATTGTTAGACAAGATGCATTAGTACCCTAATTGCACTAAGATATGAAGTTTCATCACCAAGAAGCTCTTCATCCTTCTCTTGAGATCAAAATTAATCATCATTTATTTCAAGCGATCTCATAATCATTGGGGTACTCAATGAATGTGATTTATCCATATAAACTTGCATCAAAACTTTTCTGTGTATGTTGACTGATGGACAAATATTTTATTTGTTAAATTATCAATCTGTAGGTCATGACAAAATTTGTCTTACCAAGACCTTTTCACCTTTTCATACACTCAAGAGCTTTTGAAAACTCTTTAAGAGTTATTAATTTCAAGTCATCAACACACAATTTATAACAAATTCAGATCCTGACCTTTTCATAAAAATTCAAGGACAATTAGGGTCATTCTTTTTGTACCCTTTTCTTCCTTGATTATTTCAATCCATATAAGGATTCTTGAAGCCTTGTTGAAAAAGTTTTCTTCAAACTTTTATATGCTTCAAACACCTCGATTGCTTCAAGGATTTTCATATAACCTTCATTGTCTTGCTAGACATTACAATTATTCATTACATGCATTCAAATTTTTCATATGTTGCCAGATCAAAACAAACCTCATTGCATCCACCATAGGAGAAAATATCTCCAATAATGTCAGGATTTTTGCAACAAACCTTTATTCTTAAGATACAAATCGTATTTGATATCTTACGGTTATACCATCGCATAATAATTTATTTGTACCCCACTGACATTATAACTTGATTTATGGACTATTAGTCCAAAATGTCACTTTTCTAAGTGAGAAAAATTATACTTGAATTTTGCATTTTACTTGGCCAACCATTTATCTGTCAATACTATATGACAGATTTGAATTCAAGATCCTCTCCACAATTTATATCATTGAGCGCTACCTCATATCAAAGATACCGTCGACGGTTATTTGATACCGATTCCAACATGACATAACTTATTGAGATCTCTTCATTTTTTATTATTTTCAGGTACCTGACCCTTTTCCAAGGTTTTATGAATTGTTATGTCGTGGTGCTCTCTTATAGCACTTGCCTCATTAATATGACCAGATTGATCATTTGCTATTCTCCTTCTTCAAGGAATTTTATATTTGGAACCGATTGGTCTATTACGCTTTCGGCGTATCATAGATTCTGTCCTTCAAGGATTTCACATTAGAGCATTTGCAGCTGAATTATTTTATAGGGTCAGTACATTCATCTGGCAATTAATTTGCAACATTATGCAAATGAATTATCCCATGAACTATCAGTTCACATATTTATTTAACGAGGATCTAGATAATTCATAATTAACCTCACACATAATTTTCAGCTGTCAATTATCTCTCCCCCTAATGTTAGAAAATCTAACATTCACCCCAACCTTATTTGGGAATTCATCTTTGTGCGTGGTGGAGCAATTAAAATCATCACCGCACATTCAACATTTTAGATGAAAATTATTTGGTTCCTGATCCTGAACCTATTATGATGGGGAAACCTTGTTGGCTTGATTCATACATGTGTTGGTACATATTAAATCAAATTATCTCATATCAAATTTTATTTGGGAGTTTTATTCTCATAACCATGATTTAGCTATAATTGGAGGCATACAATTTCTGCTAAATCAATCAGCATTATCAATATAATTTCATAATTTGGAACTATGCTCTAAATTTAACAATTCGAGCAAACAACCTTACAAACACCAATTTGTAAGTTGACAACAAAGCACATGTGATCATCGCATAGATACGTCTATCATATAGTTGCAAATGATCCACATGGCAGATGAATGGGCCCATACTCACCTTTTTATATGTTCCAAAAATTTCAGGGAATTACAATCCCAACCTTAGCTGGTACAATGAAAACAAGCAACACAAGAGAATTCTTGAAGAATCTTTTATTTCTTCATCATATAAGCCACATGAATTCTCAATTATATTTGCATCACATTTAATCGCAATGGCCGACTGATCATGCCAACTGATCTTTATTTCAGTACACTTACAGTTTACTTTTACATGTGATTTCATCATCATGTCCATGTTTGTATGCAACAAACAAGAGGAAAAAATGGGTAATCGTTTACATCAATATTTATAACCCGCTTCGGTTGTAGTAATTTAAAGATATTAAATCCTTTCGTAATTTATAGTCTCAATATTTCTTTTTAATTCATCTGAAATTTAAAAAGTTTCTTTTGAGACTTACTACAACCCCAATATTATTCCTTTGGTAATAACACAACTCGTTGGAGCTTGCAATTAATTTTGTGTACTATCACATATTCCATGACACCATCCATATGGTGAACATCTCCTCAAGGAGAAATTATATTATTATTGTCATGGTATTATTACGAGCAAGACATGTTTCTTGCTTTACTTTTATTGTACCATAGGTACACAACCAATGACAAATTTGTATTGCCGCACAATAATATTATTTTTGTCATGGCACAATCTTTATAGGCAGGAGTTTTTATTTCTTTTGCCCTTTTGGTAGTTAAAAAAATAAACATACCATAACATTTATGACGTATAAACGTACATGACCATTGATCATTTCTGCCAAATAAATTTTTATTTATTCCTCTTAAACCTCTCGTAGAGATGAGATGTGACATATATCTTTTTCTCAAACCTTCCATAGAGGTGAGTTGTATATATCCAATCCATAATGATTTTATCACATCTTGACACATTCTCTTATAAAATGGTCGAGCATTCACGATACTCATCACAAGTCACATTCTTTTCAAGGAATGGACTAATCATTTATATGTACTTCACAAATTTGCATTATAAGCACATTATCATGGCTTTAAAATTCATTATATTTCCATGACACACCTCAACATCACTTTGAAAGATAAAGTGCACCACCAGTTTATATTCTTTTATTTTGATGGAAGATATATAAAACTTATCAAATATTGGGTCGACAAGATCGCAAACCCAATGTCCTTTCATACCATTTTGATAATGAAAACTGCCTTCACATTTTGAAGGACTATTTGGAGAACTCATAGTGTTCTTCCTTTTATAATTACCACAATGATGACTATTATAATTCAGTCTCTTCATGTCCTTTTTCATATCGTTAATCATTTGTCATCTTTCAGACTAATTATTTACTGCTATCACATTCATACGATAGAATGGAGCAAGTCAACATCAGATTTCAAAGTTATCATATGTTGCTACCACATTCTTTTCAAGGAATGGAGCAAATTCAATGGGACAAATTTCAAGGCTTTTCATCAAAAATATATTATTTTTCTTAGTCATCATTTTATCATCGCTATGGTGCATTGGCTCAAACTCAATGTCATACCCATATAAGGCGTGTTATGCCATAATTTTATGAGACTTGAACCCAATCATGGTGCATCAAAACTCAAATTGATGTCTTACCCTTTTGGTGCGATAGAACATGAATCTATCGTCTTACTCTCAATCATTTTACATGACTCACCCTTTGAGTCTTTCAAAATAATATTCAAACTCATGCTATTAAAACTTTATACCTTTTTCCATTTAAGATTTTTTTTTTTTGTATAGCATGTCATATTCAACCAATAGTAGTATATGCCTTTTGTTCCTGGTCAATGTTAGTGACTGAACATTATTGTATTCTAAATCATAAAAAGATTTTAAAAATTACATACCTGATTTTATGCATATAATACTTTGATCTTCATAAGAGATCAACCAAAATATGAGCTAAAGAAAAACAAGAACTCACTCTCAATTGGATAGAGTCTCGTGCTGATAACGTGTTATAAAATCAAGCTCATGGCAGTCTAATCATGAAGAGAAGAAGACAAGAGAAGTAGATGAAGGAGAAGACTTTTCTTCTTATTCAAGTGTGTTCTACAAAAGGTGAAAGATGTCTCTATTTATAGAGTTGAGATATCACCCCAAAGGCCACCATGATAAATGATTAGTAGATACATAGTTATCCAAATGATTCTTATCACCTTGGAAACATGTATACATGAATACAATTAAGTCTTGAGTATATCTAAAGGACAATCCACACAATTCAATGGATTTATAACAACATTTATAAATATTTTTAGAATTTAAATTTTTTTTTTAATTTAATAGAACAAGAAAGACTTTTCACATATATTATAAATATTTTTAGAATTTAAATTTGGTGTTTTAAATGTGTTATTATATTTCTATGATTATATAAGAATATACTATCATTTAAATATAATTAAAGGGCTAAAGTTGATGAATTTTCTAAAAGTATACAAAATATTGTTATTTTTTTTAAATAAAAAAAACAAGATTAAAATGGAAGTGTACAAGTTACACATGTTTGTAAAGGGATATATCTGATGGGCTTTCATATTAGGGAAAATTAGGTGAATAAGTAAATTTATACTATTTAATTAATCATCATAGTTATAGTTTGCTATAATTATCATTCGCGACTAACATTATATATTAATTACGTGGGCTGACTTCGAGTTTGTATAGTTAGTCATGTTTGTATATGTATAATTCGCCAGGATATACAAATAAATATGTATAATATACAATTTTTTAGCCTATATATACAATTCACCTCTCTCCCACTCTCTGCCCTCTCTCGCTCACCTCTCTCCTCCCTCTCTCAATCTCGCTCGCCTCTCTCCTCCCTCTCCCAATCTCGCTTGCCATTTTTACAAATGTATATGTATAATATACAGTTATATACAATTATATACATATACAATTCACCTCTCGCCCACTCTCTGGCCTCTCTCGCTCGCTTCTCTCAATCTCGCTCGCCTCTCTCCTCTCTCTCCCAGTCTTGCTCGCCTCTCTCCTCCCTCTCCCAATCTCTCTTGCCATATATACAATTACATATGTATAATATACAATTATCTAACCAATATACATATACAATTCATCTTTCTCCTACTCTTTTCTCCCTCTCTCTCGCCTCTCTCCTCTCTCTCCCAGTCTCGCTCGCCTCTCTCCTCCAAATAACATGTAGCTACAAATTGTAATTATCAAACTATAGTTATGGAGAGTAATTAATTATTTTTAAGTGGCTATATGTGAAAGTTTCCCTTGATATTATCTCTATATATTTGCTGTAATAAACACTTCGTTTGTAATGTAATTTCGAGTGCATTAATCGTATAAGTATTATTTGTATTACTGATGAAAAAATTAAGCTTCTTAGATAAACTCTTTTGATTAGTCGATTGATCTATCAAACACATTTTTTTTAAGGAAAAAATAAAGTTGATACACATTACATTACGCTCCTTAAATTTTATCATAAAATTTTATTAGATATATTATTATGTTCTCAGATAAAGTCCGTATGGGTCTGGTTGGTCTTTTCCAGAATTGGCAAATTTAATTATTTCCCAATTAGTGAAAGTGGTACTTCCTTAGATTTGGTATCTTTTTTCATACATTACTATCAAATAAAAAACAATATTTGGGCTTATTTTTCAAGAACGTGACAACAACACTGCCAGATAGAATTATTCTGGTGGATCGATCAATTATGTCTCATATTCTTTGCAGAAAATTACAAAATGTCGATATTTTTATTTGAATGTACTCAATCTTAAAGTATCTTTTTCAAAAGAGCGTGATGTGGAGGTCCGAGTTCTTATGTGTATTTTTTATGGTGTTGATTGATTACATATTGGCTTCGTTACTGTTGTCACTTGTTCATGTTATATGTTGATTGCCACTTGTTGAGTGCTATAGTTGATATTATACAATTACTTTATGTATATTGATTTCTGTTTCGAGTCGCCTGATGATATCTATTCAATACATGTTTCTAAGTACTGATACATACTTGTGTTTTTCTTTGTGTTCCTTTTGTGGAGTGTAGAGAGTGTATCACCAATTTCAACTCACCCTTAGCTCTAGCAAAGCTCCAACACATCAGGTTCTAGGGTGAGCTATTCATTCTAGTTCATGTTGGATTCTCTCGGTCGTGGCATGATGTCCTTAATTTTCGAATACAAACTATTTTATTTATTTATTGATGATAGTTTTGATACTCTGAGACTTGGTATTTGAGAATTAGATGTCTTTGATGTGATGACTTTCAAATTTTGAGAAACTATGTTTAATAGACTTTACTGAATTTGTATTTCTTACCTTAATAAGATTTGAATTTTTCCATTATGATTGAATTTCGTAAGTAGAACAATTAATAATGTAAGTTGGGGTTGAATCAGTTGATACCTTGGAGATTAGGTGTGGATGTCACTCATTACTCGTTTTAGGGTGTGACAAAACTACTTTAAATTACAATAACTAACAACTTGAAATATTAAAGAATATATACTCCCTCTGTTTCAAAAAGAATGATCTCCTTTCTTTTTTAGTATGTTTCAAAAAGAATGACCTCTTTCTTTTTTTGGTAATAACTTTCCACGTGGCATATTTAAGACCACATGATTAAAGGACAATTTTGTTCATTTGACATAACTTTAATTTAGAACCACATGATCAAAAGTCTTCTTTATTTTCTTAAACTCCGTGCCAAATCAAACTAGGTCATTTTTTGTAAAACGGAGGGAGTACATTTTTTTGTTTGACTTTCCAAATAATATCTATGTTACAAAAATTAGGATAAAAAAACAACACACATATTGAACTCTACTGCCACAAACCTATATATTTATAAAAGCAGAAATTTGCATAGACATATATGCATAATATGGCTAGATATGATGTCTGAACAAGCTCATTATAGTTTAAACTCTAAAGATAATATAAGAAATTCTAAATAATTATACACACTAAAATATGGCCAAGATTTCAAAAAGATAATATATATATCAAATATTCTGTAAAAGATAATATATATATTGCAAATATTTTTGTATATATATATATATATATGTAATTATAATTATTAATTATGTACTTATACAACTTGTTTGGTTAAATTCTTATATTATATTTTACTTTTATCACAATTAAATAAAATATTATTGATTTTTAAAATTTAAAATTAAATCAAACTAACTAAATGTTACTTTTTTATTTGAATTTAGGTTGCGCGATATTACAATTTCTCGTGAACACTCTTAGAAGTGGATAAAGAAAACCTAACACGAATTTGCTACTTTATAGCTATACTATTTAAAAGAGAGCTTTTACATTTAATTTCTTATAAATAAGTATTGTTATTTCTTTTAATCTATAGTGAATTGCCTGCTCTGTGGAGTTTTAACACAATTTTATAGCTCAATTACTTAGAAGAGTGATATAATCGACTAATGCATAAACGTATAATTCACGAGTTGACATTACATTCTTTAAAAGAGAAGAATTTATTTTATTAAAACATAAAGAAGAATAGAAAATATATCATAAAATCTTATACTTCATCGTAAAAGATCATGGAGGACTAAAGACTCCATTGTAAATCATTAAGCAAATAAAAATCAAAGGGAAACAAAGATACAAATGAAGACTACATACTAAAATAAACTACTTCACTGAAGATAAACTAAATAAAAAAAGAAGATAAATCCTTCTCTAAAGACAATCAAATCAATGACCCCCTTTAATTTGGCCGCAAAAGCCTTTAATTTGCATCATTGAGGAATCAATCTATTATATCAAAACTGTTGGAGGAGTAAAAAAGATACAGTTTGCCAGTCGGGGAGTAAGCAATAATAGCAACATGTGCTTTTGTTGTAATAGAAAGTTTATATGCGTCCTCGGCTAGACTTGCCCATTGCTTTTTGAAAGCTATAATATGTTTTACTTTAGATGTTATCATCTTCAGTTCAATCTTTCTTTCGGCATATAATCTTAGTTTGTGTCATTACAACACTTTTTGAAGGGAAAAAGATAGACGGAATAGGCTTGAGAAACTTTGGGAAGAAAGTCGCACAATTTATTCGTGATGATATTTTTTTTTCGTGATTAAGTCAAGTATATAAATGAATTGCTTATTATGTATGTTTCTTTGAGATTTATAATCCTTAAAATACATTTGACTCCAATTTTAACAGTACACGAGTTACAATTTTTTCATTCAAGTGCTTTTTACAATACTTAAAAAATATTTTGACGAGACATGAGTTAAATTTTTTTCATTCAAGTGTTTCAAAAGATTTACAATCCTTAAAGTACATTTTCACTCCAAATTTTTCCATTCAAGTGTTTCAAGAGATTCATAATCCTTAAAATACATTTTGACTCCACTTTTGTAGGTACACGGGTTATATTTTTTCCATTAAAGTGTTTTACGAGATTTACAATCCTTAGAATACATTTTGACTCCAACTTTGACGGTACATGAGTTACATTATTTTCATTTAAGTGTTTCAAGAGATTTTCAATCCTTAAAATACATTTTGATTCCACTTTTGTCGGTATACGAGTTGTATTTTTTTCATTAAAGTGTTTTAAGAGATTTACAGTCCTTAAAATACATTGACGGTACATGAGTTAATTTTTTTCCACTCAAGTGTTTCAAGAGATTTACAATCTTTAAAATACATTTCGACTCCAAATTTGACAGTACAAGGGTTACGTTTTTTCCCCATATTTACAATCCTTAAAATACAATGACTCCAATTTTGAAGGTACACGAGTTGTATTTTTTTCATTAAAGTGTTTTAAGAGATTTATAATTTTTAAAAGAGAAAAAGGACAAATATATTCCGAACTATCACAAATGATATATTAATACCCTTCGTTATACTTTAGGGTTCTATATACCCTTACCCTCTTTTCAGGTTGTGCATACCCTTAAACTAACGGATGGACACGTGACTTCATGTCAACCATTTACTCGATTTAATTTGTTTATTTACCTAAAATTAAAAAATCCACCCATTTTTACCTTAGGAAAGCCCTCCAATTCAATGCTTATTCAATGAAGCACACGAGTTGACTGAGACGCGTGTGCTTATTTACTCTCCTTATATTGTAAAAATAGTAAACAAATATTAAAAGAATGACAAAAGTCTCATATTGGTGATTAATGAGATGGGTGGACTCCTTATAAGGTCTGGGCAATCTTCTCCCTTTGAGTTAGCTATTGGAGTGTGAGTTAAGTTCTAAGACCCAATTTTACATGGTATGGAGTGTTAAAGAATGACGAAAGTCCCACATTGGTGATTAATGAGATGAGTGACCTAAGACCTTTGAGTTAGGCCTAAGACCTTCATTTCTAGGAGATGAATTGATCATCGTATTAACATCTACAAGATTCTAAATCATGATCTATCGTTTCATATTAAGATTTCAAATTTGTTCAAAAACCTACTTTACAGAGTACTAAGTTAACATAACCATGGTCTAAAATTTACAGAATACATATAATTAACCATTGTTGACAAATATAGCGATTCCAGCTATATTTGCAGAAGACGTATAACTGAATTCAAAGTATACGTAAATGCAATTACAACTTTAATAAATAGCTCACAATTCCAAAGGTACTAAAGTCTAAACATCTTAATGTTGAATTTCAATCCCTATAATGTGAGTATCTGTCAGTACTCACTGCAAACAGAAAAAATAAATAAAAAGTATTCTTGTAGCAACCCAGTATCGAGTTTCTCAATTACCCATCGATAAAATAACAAAATATGTACGTACCAAGTCTAATAAAGCACAGCTCATATATACCAAACTGTATTGCAAACAAGAAAAAAATAAACGTTTCTGACAATTCAATATAATAGACATACATCTATACACTAATGTTTTCAGATGAACAATAAAATGTAGCTAATAGCAGCAAGTTGACATATACTCTAACAGAATAAAGACTCCTATTGTAGCTAAAGAAAAATATCACCTTTAAAAGAAAAAAAGTTTTGGAGACGATTAAACACTGATCTCAACTAGAAGTATATATGTAAGTGTTGATAATCACATCTGCTCCCCAATTGTCCTTGTATATTTCCAGAAAAAAATGCAGAAAAGTACATGAAACGATATGAATATTCACAATTTTAATACAAGTACAATTCCTAAGTTCGTCAGTTTGAGCAAAATGAGGTTTTTACACTCATAGGAGAAGACTTGCGAATCAACTTGGAATCGTGTCCCCTTCTCGTATAGTTATTCACAGTACAGTAGTGTCCAAAAACATATCAACAGAAAAGATAGCAAAGATGTTGGCATCAAGCTTCAAACTCAAAGCAAAATTCTGAAGCTATCGAGATTTTCACCATATAAAATGTGGAGAAAGTACTTTCGTTACTCCAATTCCCCTGCGGGTTTCAACATGAAAAAGTTCTTTCAACTTCTCATCGCATATTATTTGCCTCTCATCAGACAGATCCTTCAAGGTAAAGAAAGAAAACCAGTCAGACCATTACATAAAGCATAAAGCTGAAATTGGGAATGCAACTTTTGTCACTCAACCAAACATTAACTTTCTCAATGATACTCAAAAGGAAATGTTAAATGCTTATAGGCACACACTAATGAATTCCTAGTGTTCTTTCTTCGTATATAAGAAATTTGCGTCATTTCTTGGGGTTGAGCTGGCCTAAGGTCCATTTCTAGGGGTGTCAAAATCAGCTTATACAATCATAACCCACCCAACCGGTTTATGTTTGGACAGATAAATAATTCGCTTAATTTATTAACTTGGCTCATTTTGACCTGCTTAGTTCAGCCCAAATTGACCCATGAGAAATTTTGTCTAAATATTTTTAAAAAGACCATATTTTTATATAGTACACAGTCATATATAAGAAAAAAAGTTTTATTAGGTACTCTAGCAAATTATAAGAAAACATTAAATTTAAAACTTAGTAAGAATTGGGAAGCTTGGGTTATGACCCGGTTTTTAAGCTCAACCCTACCCACTTTAGCCCAAATAATATTTAAGCAGGTCAAAGACCCCCATTTATGACATTCTCCAATTCAGCCCAACCAACCCATTTGACACTCTTATCCATTCCATAACATAGTGTCAAGCTAGACCATCCTAGATATTGGGTTACCTAATCTTGGCCCTTATGTTATGCTATTGTGTTCCAAATGTTAAGTCATGGACCCTAAGGGGAGAGGGCTGATTGTATGGGTAGCAGTCACTAGTTTCTTTATATGATTTTGGACAGTCTATTTTCAATAGAATTTTTTTACGGAAAGTTGAATTCATTAAAAAATGCAGGGTAAGGCTGCCTACAATCGACCCTTGAGGTCCGGCCATTCCCTAGATCCGCATAGAGTGAGCTTAGAGCACCAGGCTGTCTTTTTTCCTTTTTGAATTCATTAACATAGTTTTCTTCCATAACTACTTGGAACCGACTACGACTTGGAACCAACTTAGTCCTTCCTAAAATCAGACCTTAGAGGTAATAACAGTAGACACCTGACTGGCTTCATGTGTTTAGAAGATACCAGTAAGCATTACAAGAAAACTATTTTGTGTAGCAAATGAAAGCATTGAACACCTGTCTAAAACAAGCAACATTCAAGTATGTATCTGTTACCAGCAACATTTAATGTGACTAAAGGCAAAAGAAATGAGCACCTACCACAGGTCATAGCGAGAAATGACCTAGCTAAAGCAATCTTTAAAGTGAGAAGTAAAGGATTGTAATATCTCTAAAAGGGAAAGGCATAAGCTGAGGTTAATCCAGTGCAGAGATAAATTAGAACAGATACCACAAATTAATCACTACCTGTAAGCCATTTTGCTTAATATATTCCCAAATTCTTTTAACAATATTGGGTCGAGACAATTCACTCTCTCCAGTACCAAGGATATTAATCAAGGCATTAGAAAGCCGGAGTGGAGCATGCATACCAGAGTTCTTCTGCTTTTCCTCTTTCATTGGCTCATCCAAATCTAATCAAATAAAGGTGAGATCAGATACACTGTTAACAAATTGCGCACAACATATGGACAAGAATAGAAGTATAGAACTATGAATGAATCTAAATTTGTTAGCAACAAAAACAATGTAGGGAGAGATAACAACCCTTTACTATTTTTAAAGGTACATCATGGAGCAGAACTGAAATGAAGTAACAAGAATGAATGCTAAAATGAACATCTAAGAGATTAAAACAAGTCTTTTGGCATAAGGACAGTAGGCAAAAGCAACTTCCGCAGCTGGGAGCAAAACATAAAAACATTGACAGAATAATGTTTGAAGCTAAGTTATTACCTTCATCCTCCTCTTGCTTCCGCTGCTTTTTGTTTGCTGTAGAATTTACAGAACCAGAAGTTGTTATTGTAGAAACTGAATCACAAGTCACAGAGAGGTGAAAAGTAAAAATTAGAAATGCAAGACTTCAAGCATGTCTAGAATTAATCATTCAACAGGATTTAGTTTTTAAACCCTGAACTAACAAGATGCAACATCAGCTATATTACATACATAATATTAATATTTCCTCAAATAGTACTATTGAGTTACATGCTTACATGAGGAAACATCTATCATTCTTCATCCCAGATTACACTCCTGAAATTATGTTTCCCCACATATTATTATTGACTACAAGCTAGCCTTGGACTGCAACTTAATTGCACAGAGTGATAAATTAAGACCAAGCAGTTACAAAAGAAATAAGGTGGCCACAATTATGACACGAAAACTAGTAGAGCATGTGTACTTTTCAGACAGTTAAGGAGTACAGTTACATGGCAGAACATTACTAAGTCAGCAACATACAAACACAAATCTAAGATTGCAGCCTTTCCAGAAACTATAAGTCAGCAAGACTTTATGAGAACTAAGCATAAGTCTGTAACAGCTTATTTAAAAAGCAGCTCTGTGAAAGCGATTAATGTACAAAATTTTCTAAGTGGGAAGAATCAAGTGTCGTAGTAGAGTTTTACAGAAAGTATCAGCAAACCAAGAAAATAGAGAAGGAAAAAGAAAGAACAAAGAGAAGCGTCCTATACCAGCATCAGAATCCAAAGGCCAGATATGCTGTGTCAGGGCCTTGTTCATTGCAAACATGCCTATGGTCTCCACACCAAAAAGCTCGCGCAATGTGTCATCACAGTTTATAATCCGCTTATCTGATAGATTTTTCAACTCATTTGCTTTTATATATTGCCACATCCTCTTCACCACCTTCATAGAACATTTGTAAGGGTTTATTTACTTCATGCATGTTAATATTCATGGCAATTGGCAATGGAGACTTTAAACAATTAGAAGAGAGAGAGAGACAGACAGAAGCATGCAGAATTGTGATACCTCTGTCCTTGCCAGTTCAGCTTCCCCAGTAATTTTCTGAAGTTGCGGAGAAAGGCTGCATATTTTGGTAAATCCACCAGCTTTCCTTTTACCACTTTCATTCTTCTTCCCAGGCCTAATAAGATTGAATGTACCATTAGCTCAACTAGTATAGACTAGACTAAAATATAGAGTTCCTTTTAAGAGGCAAATAAGCAAAATAAATTTTCGCATACACAATCATGCAGATTTCATATTTACTCTCCCACTCAGCATTCAGCATGATCAGATTAATAACTAATCAAATATAATGATACTTATTGTTTGCCGCAAACATTTAAGTTTGAAATTTCTGGGTCAACAGGTATGATAGAGATTAGAGACTGGTTAGCTATCAGAATCTGTAATGATGGATCTGTGCATAAACAAAAGAGCAATAAACTAGCTTAGCATCACTAATCAGCAAAATCACCTCAATGTTTTGTTAGAAACTTTTTATTATTAATTCAAACATCATCTAAACTTAAATGAACCTAGTAATGCAGATCCAGACACGAGTAAAGATGTCACACAGCCACCAGAATTAAACTACAGACATGATTCATTCCCCAGCAGTATAGCAGTGACTTCTCCCAGAGAGAAAATGAGAGCACTCTCTCAGCAAAACTAACTGAAGTTCTAGTTAGATAAATTCTCAGGTTATGAAAGGGACATATAATCTCTCAGGTCACAAAAGGAAGATGCTGACCCTATAATCTCCTAAGCTTTTTGATTGAGACTACAAAAGAAATGAAAGTAAGATTTTCATCAACCTAATTGGTCTGTAAAATGTCAATTTTATATCTATTTAACATTGATGATCCTCTTCTTTTGCACTTCCCCTGAGGGGTTAATAGGGTACATATTGTTATTAACCTGTAAAGGAAACAAAATGGTAAAAGTGAACATGATAGTGTATTTTGACATTGCACTAGCTTTCTTAAGTATTCCTTTTCCCTTTCCTATTTCTTCAAGCCGATCAACCACTAAGAGATTTACCCTTCTGTTCTCTTTTTAAGTTTTTGGTTGCATCTGATTTCGCTCTTCATACGAGTAATTAACCCTAGTACAACCAGGTAATTTCTCTATTTCACTCACACTACAGAGAGATTCTTTGTTTTAACAAATGCAGAGGTTCGCAATAGTTTGCGTAACTTCTTAAAGAGATTTTTATGCTGATTTCTGGAAATATATCGGTTGCACTTGCAGTCATGAGAAAGAATGAGAACAATAGTAGCTAATGCCTTCCACAAAAAAGAGGATGAACAAGCAATAGTCTCCCAGGCTAATGCATCCAGAAATACTACATTTACTTTTTATCATTTTCTTTAAAAATAAATAGTACTAACTATATGCCATGGCCCACCACCAATCACTATTATCTTACATAGTTACAAAGGCGACATGCATTTTTACAACTCTAATAGTAAATGAGGGTCAAAGTTCAGGCTTCAAATTGAGCAGTGAATAAAATCAATGAGTTGAAAGAGATAGCCAATATATCAACAATTTTTTTTTTTTATGACAAGGGTAACACGCAGCCGCTACCCTTTGGGTGCGCACAAGGTAAAAAACCCGCTCCTATGCAATAGCTCACAAACCACATAGGAGAGGTAACCCGCACTAGGCAAGCCCGGTATGACGAGCTCGACCCAGAAGGCAACCCCCTGCTTTTGTTGGCAAGGGGTTTCGAACTTGAGACCTCCAACATATAGTTCCAAGCCCAAACCACTAGGCCACCCCAAAGGGTCAATATATCAAAAATTAGAGGTCAAACGTTTTGTGAGGATGAACGTTCTAGAACGTAATGCCAGCTGTCAGTCACAACAATGTCAAGATATTAGTTAGCAATTAGTTGGTTAAAACTGTCAGTGATCTATATATATGTATTAATGCATGCAATGTAAATGATACGAGAGAATGAAATAACAAGGAATCCAGTTCTTTTTTTTTTGCTTTCAATTCCTTTTCTCTCTTAATTCTCCATAGCTACAGCTTCCGTTGAAGAAGACTGTAAACTTTCTCAACACGTTTACACCTCTTCAAGCAAATCAAAACGCAATCCGGATACAGTACTAATATAATTGGTAAATGGAAAAGGAAGTGACAGAAACATAAGGATGAAAAATTGACAGAGATCGTAACTTTGATAAGAACAAAACATTTTTTAAACAAATCAGGCAGTAGCAGAACGCCGCCAGATTTCTACTTCCTAATTTCTCTCACTTCCAACCAATCTGAGTCTTTTCATCTTTTCTATAACTCATAGTGATCCTTTTTGACGACTCCTTAATTTTAATTTTTAAATGATATATTTAAGACTACAAGATTAAATAACATTTCGTACATTCTACATTATTTTTTTTAAGTTTAACACAACAAGATTCGAAAACCAGGAATGCAGAAAGGAAAATGGAAATACATATTCTTGCATATGTAATAATATAGAAGCAACAAAATCTATAATAGTAATATTTGAATAAGACATTTAAACATAACTCAGAATTTGGATATATATGAATGAACACATATTTAGACTTCACATGCATTAAAGAAATACATACTTTTTCTCAGAAACTTTTTGTTTTCCTTTATCAACAGCCTTAGATTCCTCTTCTTCCTCCTCCTCCTCCGGGTCTTCTTCTTCTTCCTCCTCCTCCGGGTCTTCTTCTTGTTCACTCACTTCCGCCGCCGACGGTCCTTGATCGTTTTCTACTTCCATTTCTTCCTCATTTTCTTGGTGAACTTGATAGTAGCTTTCAAGGCAAATATCAATTTGCTGTCGAATAAACACTTTTCTATCCGATAAATCGATATTGAAGTTCTCTTCGAGCTTTCGCCGGACGCTATTGTTGGTGGTGGTATCGAGGTCTGCCTTGCTTAGAATCTCATGAATCCGGTCGACGAGCTCGCTGTCCGATACCATTTCCTCTGGTTTGGGTAAAAGTTTGAGAGAGAGAAAAAATCAGAGAAAGAGTGTGGAAATGAAATGGCTATTTTTGGGGCTGAGGTGGAATAAAAGGGCAAAATCCCGTGGATTTTGTGGGGTAACCGTCTACACGTGGGTCTCGAGTAGCAACGAGAAGGGTATTTCTGGAACAATAATATGAATTTTGTGCACCTGATTATTAAAAATAATTGGTAAATCATTTTCGCTGCTCTAAATTGACAAATTAGTCCTCATCTTTCTGTTGCCTAGTGTATTGGACTCAATAATTCACGTGTTCTAAAAGCGACTGGCCGTTGCCTTTTTAATATGGGAAAATTATGCACCATAACAAACATTCTATATTAGGTACTACGGTGGTGATAGTTTAACTAAATTATAATTTATTATTATAATTTTTTAATTTTTGTTATTCGTTTAATTTGTATAATTCACTTAATTTGTATATAGTTTGGTTTTTGATTGTATAAATTGAAAATTTATATAATTCGATTTCTAATAGTATAAATTTAGAATTTGTAGTATATGTTTTCTTTAACTATTTGTATAGGATTAATGAAAAATATAGTAAGTTTATCATGTTTGTATATTGGCAAGCGAAATATACAAATAAAGTATGAAAATTCCTAAATATATAAATACTTGTCCTATTTGTATATTAACAAATGAAATATCCAAAACTGCAATAAACATAACTGTAACTATAAAATGTGATTATCAAAATTATAATATATAACTTTATTATTATGTTTGCTAATTCTGAAATTCTATCTTTTTAACTTTACCAAATGTACCAGGAACTGTGCCATAGGACAAATTTGGGCCTGCAGAATTGGACAGGGCTTTAAGTGAAGTTTTAAGTATTTCGTTTTAAAGTTATTTTTGTTAGGAATTAAAATATTTTTTAAAGTTATTTTTTTTAATTAAGGAAAAGATTAATATTTTTTAGGAAAATAATTGATTTATTGAAATTAAGGATAATGACTTGTGGAAGAATGGAAAACAAGGTCAGTAGACTATTCCATATAAAATTTGTTTTCTCCATCCTCCAATATACTTCATGTTCTCCTAATTCCTTATCCTCTATTTAGGAATGACAAAATCAAACTCAGTCTGTCCACTTTGTGCAACTCATTCAAGTTTGAGTGGGTTATTGATCCGTTCAATTAAGCTTAATTCATTTCAGTCCAATTAAGGGTTTTAAATGAGCAGGATGGGTTGAAATTGAGAATATTAAAATAGGTTGAAATAGAAGTCGGGTTGGGTCTTCACCTGCCCAAGTTTACTTTTGGCTTAAATGGGCTAAAAAACATGTTGGATTTTGACCCGCACATTTGATCCGATTAATCTCAATAATTTAACATATTGATATTTAACTTTTATAATAACAATTTGAATTTTAGCTCAAGAATTGTTTTTTAAATAAGTAACAAAGGAATAGATAAAGGAAAACTTACATAAATATACTATAATAACAAAATATTTATCATTTATAGCAATAATATTTCTTTTTCACTTGATCACTTTTAATTTATTTATAATACAAGTTTAATTCATATTACAAAGAACAATTTTTTATTCACATATATTACAAATTTTAATGATAAATAATTCATTTATCACACATTTTAATTCACTTATAATACAATGTGTCAAATTTTTACCAAACAAACATAATATATTTTAAAAAACAATTATAATTCATATATAATTCATATATATTGTATACATAATTCACTTTTAATACATATTGCAGATTTAACATAGTATTGCTATAATGGTAATAAATAAAAAGTATTGCTAAAATCAGTAATTATTTATTAAAATGTATCAATTTATGTAATTTTTTCATAGATAAACCCTAAAAGATGTTAAATAGAGAATAATTCATACCATAAATATAGAAACATATCTTAATAAAAAGTTTTAAAACGGGTTGAAATTGGAGATTGAATTGGGCTCAATTGAGAATTCTCCTCAAATGAGTTATGCTTGAATGAGTTGAGATTAAACTTAATTCAAATTATCTTGAGCCTAACGCTTAAAATTCTGGGCGAGTTGGGTTGGTTATCTATGTTTGGATTTATTTTTGACACCCCTAAGTCCAATCCATTTCAACACATTAAAAATGGGTTAAAATGCAGCCCAATTTGAGTTATGAGAAATTGTGTCAATATATTTTTTATTGGGAAAAGGGTTAAAAATATCCTTCAACTTTAGTTTATTAGTTGATTATATCCCTATCGTTAAAGTAAAGTTATTTATACTCTTGCCATTACTAATTTCACCATTTATACTCCTCAATTGACGAAAATCCCCAAATCAAACAAAATTGATCCAATTTCTTAATAAATGACCCGTTCCTCATTTTAAACCCATCTATCTATCTTAAACCCAAAATAATTTAACCCATTTTTTATACCCAATTGATGAAAAAAATGAATCAAAATCACCCACACCTGAAGATTGAGTAGTAGATGGTTGACTGTGAGTATTAGTGAATCCAAAATCATCTAACTTTAGAATAAGCACCACCGAGTTCAACCCCGTTGAAGTATTAATATTACTTTGTAGGAAACGAATCTGCTAAAAATTCTGATCCATCTGATTTAGTAGCATTTTGGAAATTCCCAACGAAAAATCAACCAACGAACCAAATGGGTCCTTGTTAACACCCAACCCTCCTCCAACTCCACTTCCAGACATATTTTTCAATGATGTACTTCCAAGATTAGGGGTTTTAGTGTTACCACCACTCTGACTCACACTAGCACTATATGCATTACCATTTACCAATACCAGAATTTCTAGTTGAACCCCAACTACCACCAGCGTTACTGCTACCGAAATTTCCAGCTGAAACTCAGCTACCATCAGTTTTCACGGAAGTGCCACTCTTTGGCAGATTATCAGCCATACCACCCATAGAGAATGCACTCTTGTTAGCAGTTGGGGCAACATTTCTCAACGGGGCATTGATATAAGGAAAATGAGTTAGATTATTTTGGGTTTAAGATACATAGATGGGTCGGACAAGGGTTTAAAATGAGGAATTAGTAAGAAATCGGGTTAATTTTGTTTGATTTGGGAGTTTCTGTCAATTGAGGGATATAAATGGTGAAATTAGTAATGGTGAGAGTATGAATAACTTTACTTTATCGGTAGGGGTATAGTCAACTAATAAACTAAAGTTAAAGGGTATTTTTGACCCTTTTCCCTTTTTTATTTAATATGTTAGTATGTATAGTCTTAATATATAGAGAAAAAATTATTAGCTACTAAAATATTATAAAGAACAAAAAAATGCAATTATAACTTAATAAAAATTGTGTCTGTTGAGTTATGATCCACATTTCAGCTTCTTTCAACGCAGTTATTTCGATTCAAATAACTTTTGAACAAATCAATAATCCCTTAATTTATTAACTCAGTCGAAATTGATCTGTCAAATTATGCCCAATCACTCATTTAACACCTATACATATATACCGAACGTCAAAAAATAAATAAACACTTTTTTTTTTAATTTTCCACAAAAGCATTTTCCTTCAATAAATTAAGAAGAAAGATATACTTCGTTTGTAAGTGGATCTTATAATGACAAGTTAACGCCTAGAACACGATTCACATTTCTTGCCATTTTCAAATGTTTTTTTGGTATTTTAAGTAAGGAGAACAGAGAGGAAATAAATTCAATTAGCTCTGTTTTTGTTTAATTAAAACTTAGTCATAATGCAGTTTGAATTATAACACAACTTGAGAAAATGTCAAAAGCATATTGATTTCTTCTCATTTTTTCCAAAAAAATAAAATATTTTGTAACGAAAAATATATATATTTTCTTGAGCAACAATTCGAAGCTACAACTTTTTTACTTCTCGAAAAGCAAAAATATTAATTCGCTCAACCAAGAACTAATATTAATCTAAACTCTCTCTCATTAATTTAACTGATAAATCTTTCAAATATAACTTCAACTCTTTTCTCATCTTCCATTTTCTGTTTAACTATATCTTTATTAATCTATTAATTAAATAGAAATAAATTTTCATTAAAGTCTTTCATCGATTTTTTTATTATTATTATTTAAATAAGAAAAATTTACTAAAATACACATCTTATGCTTCCCTTATTTCCAGATTTTATTTCCAAAAATCTCTAATTTTTTTTATCTTTTTAATACATCCGAACTACATATTAATGTATAGAATCAATATTTAATCAATCCGAGCTACATATTATGTATTCGATTTATTTTACAATGTATTGAGCTACATGTTATGTATCCAAAATAATTTTTAATGTATCCGAATTACATATTATTTATCTAATTTATGTTATAATATTTTTGAGATACTCTTTAATTTATCTGGTTTGTGTTACTTTTTAAGGGATTAATGTAATTACAAACTAAAGAGAGAGAAATTATAATTTTATATTAAAACTATGTGATTCCTAAAATTTATCTTTTAAATAATACTCCCTCCGTCCCTCCGTCCCTATTTAGTTCTCCATTTTAGAAATGACACACATAATAAGATAACAATAATTAGTATAGTGCAGTTATAATTTTACCCTTATTAATTATGATTTCAAAAAGAATGAATTAAAACTTGAAATATTTTAAGAAATTTAAATCATGATATAATAGAAAAATATTTTTATCCTTTCTTGATTGTTCAAAATGGACAAAGAAATAAGAACAACTAAAAGAAAAAATACAGATAAATAAATACGGACGAGGGAGTACTTTTTAATATTGTTTCTTTTTTCATAAATTGACATTAAAATATATTTATATCGTAATAAAATAATTTATATATAATCGGCACACTTTGTTTTTTCTTGCCTAAATATTCGTTTTTCCAATTGAGTAATGATGGCCCACTAAATATTGAAACTTAGCAACACCTTGACAAAGGCTTTTGAACCGAAGTTTCTATCAGTAGAATGGGTTAAAAAATTGCCTAAGTACAATCAATTTATCAAATATTATATACTCCCTCCGTCTACAATTATTTAACAGGTATACTAAAAATAAATATCTAAGATTAATTGTTAATTTAAATAATTAAGAAATAATTAATTACTTTTTCCAAATTACCCTTAATGATAGTATAGTTCAATTGGAAAGTTAGGTAAACTTTTGATATTCTTGATAGAGTTATATTGATCAAATTACACATTGTATTAATTTTTTTTTTAGGGGTGTACATGATCTTAACATGACAAACAATTATGGACGGAGGGAGTATGAAAGAACACATTTCAACTTAGTTGAGAAAAATAATTTTGGGTACAACTTATAGAGAACATAAAACGAATAGTCGGTGCAAATATGTCCTTTTTATGGGGATTGGGGTTGGGGGCTTTTATTTTAAGAAACATAAAAAATCACGAAAAATTCTCTGATCACATAGCTGAAACGATTGGTAATAATTCAGTCCTTAATCCAAAATATTTAAATATTCTTTACTTTAATAGAAATTTATAAAATTAAAGATAAAAATTATGTTTGTTCATATTTATAGTCAAGGAAAAAAAGAGTTTAAATTTAAAATCTAATTCCACATTAAAATTGAAAATTTAACTTTGAATAATATAAAATATGGCTTCAGAAAAGCACAGAATTGAGGCAAAATGAGAAGAAATAAAATAAAAACACGATGGGGTCTTTAAAGGATATTGTTTTTGCATGAAATCTTAATTGTAACGCATTTTTTTGTAGCCATTGGACCCCATACTTTCCAAATCAATAATACGTACACACAACAACCAACATAGCACATGGGTCTCACTCATAATTCATGTTTTTCTAATTCTCACAGAATAAATAAGGCATAATACGTATCATTTGATTTAATTTAATTTTATATTTATGTTTTCTAGTTTCGGGTATAGATATTTAAATTTATATAAAGTTAAATAACTAGACACATGAGTCCTACTATGTAGGACACATATAATCACTCGTATTTATCTATTTATTTAATTTTATATAAATTTAAATTTTTATTTATATATAACCAAAATTGAAAGACATAAATATTAAACGAGATTAAATTAAAACTATATTTTTATATTATCCGATAAATAATATTCCTTCAGTTCCATTATTGGAGTAAAATTTTTTACTTTTCCACAAAGGCAGCTAAAGTTTCTGTAAATATAATAGGGACAAAAAGTGCTAATTTTTTGAAGGAATAATTTTGAACTTACCCAAACATAAAAAACCATATTTGTAATTTTCTCAGTTATTTGCTGGCTGCTGTACTACCTAATCATTGCTAAACTTCTATAACCCTTTCTTCTTTATCCTCTCTCTTTAATCTTTACACCTGGAAAATGAAGGCAAAAGTAGAAATGAAAATGATAGAAAATAAGATTGGAATCAATGTCAATACTCGTCATATTTTGCTTATCCAAAATTAAAAAAATAAAAATTAGTCAAATTGAATGTCGAAAAGCGAGTGGAACATCAGGAAGCAGGTAATGTGCCATAAATATGTGAAAACGCGTGAATACGCCGAATATGAGAGTTGGCATTAGATAGCTAGGCTGCTTTATTACCTACCCATTCATTATTTATCTGCTGCTTCATATTCAAAATGCTTCACTTCTGAAGACAGTGAAGCAACCAATCAAGAACTCAGAAAGGATAGCTTCATATATACCATTCTTTCATTTTTTCCCCTAGAAATACTCAGCTAGACACTTCAAGAACTTGGTATGTTCCTTTCTTGTTCTGTTTAAAGCTGTTATCTTTTTCTTTTTTTTGTTGTTACATTCTTGTTTGAGCTGAAAATGTTCAAGAATTTCTTGATGACATCTCTAATTGTCTCTTTTGTACTTGAAGATGTGTTACATTGTAATGTTAACTTGGATATTGCAGGTATATTTAAAAAGGGGTTTGGGTGTTTATTCTTTCACCACTTCTCCAATGGGGAAATTAGCTTTGCTTCATTTGCTTTGTGGAATCTTGATTTTTTGGGCTGTCTCTGTGGTAAAAGCAGAGGATCCTTATAAATACTTCACATGGACTGCCACTTATGGAATGGCTTCACCATTAGGTACTCCCCAGCAGGTTAGTACTATGTTTCCGTTTTAGCTGTTGAGCTTGTGTTGTTTTGTCACTTTGTTTTGATATGGATTAATGAAGAGCTTCATTTTTTTTAATGAAAAGTTTTGATCTTTGAAATTGTTAGGTAATCCTTATCAATGGTCAATTCCCTGGTCCTAGGCTTGACCTTGTCACTAATGATAATATTGTCCTCAACTTGATTAATAAGTTGGATGAGCCCCTTCTCTTGACATGGTGAGTTTCCTTTTTCCAATCTATCCCTTTATGTACTTACATTTGCTTGAATATGGCCTTAACTTCTTTAAACTTACTTATTCGTGGTTAATTTCGTTTACTGCACTTGTTTGTGTGAGCTCGTTCACATTGCTGGTCCCAAGTCAGGATAAAGGAGGAGGGTTGCCTAGGGCTGCATACATCGATCTCACCCTCCTCAGACCTCACTTGTGGGATTACACTGCTTTGTTGTTGTTGTTGTTGGACTTGTTTCTTTCAAAATGTGTTCCCCTTTTGGATTGTGGCGACTGACTAGGATGACTGCATTCTCATTATGTTTTTTGCTCGAGTGTTCATGAGTAGAAGAGCTAGAATGGGCAGTGTTAAATGTAATATTGCTTATCATGTTTAGGAACGGAATCAAACAGAGAAAGAATTCTTGGCAAGACGGAGTTTTGGGAACAAATTGTCCTATTCCTCCAAACAGAAATTACATTTACAAGTTTCAACCTAAAGATCAGATTGGGAGCTATACTTATTTCCCTTCAACTCAACTGCACAGAGCTGCTGGAGGTTTTGGAGTGCTTAATGTTTATGCGAGATCTGTTATCCCTGTTCCATATGCTAAACCTGCTGGAGATTTCAGTTTGCTTATTGGTGATTGGTACAAGACTAGTCATAAGGTGAGTCTACTGCCTATGTCTTGTAGTCTTCTCTTTTATTAAATTTAGCGACAGTCAGTCACATCGGTGGAGCCAGAAGTTTGAGTTTATGGGATTTGATTCTAAAAAAGATAGCTGACTTGGTTCTGCATAAATTTGATCAAAGCTATTGTGTTCTGCCAACCCTGTAGCTTTCTCTCTAGCTCCGCCCCTGATCAGTCAGATGCTAGAAGTAACTTATTGAGGACCCTAATTTTTGTTTCATCTAATGATATGTATAAAAGCATTCTTTCTTGATATATTTGGGACATCTAATGAAAATTGAAATATACTTTTCAGACCTTTCCGCTATAGTCTAAAGATTTTTATGTATCTGTTATGTTTTCATTTTTAAGAATTTTGAGGAAATGTCAACTTATTTAGGAAACTGCTTGAAGGGAATTACATGAAGTTTTCCATTGCTCTCATGTATGAAGATTTTTTCGTATCCTGGGGACTTGCAGGTATTGCGGCAAATATTGGATTCAGGGAAGTCTCTTCCCTTCCCAGATGGTCTCCTTATAAATGGCCAGAAGCAGTCAACTTTCACTGGCGATCAAGGTTATTCTCAGCATTTTGAATATTCTCTAATGCCTATGTTCGTTACTGAATTGCCATTCACCATCAAAATGTGCTGCTGTTTTACCCGCTACAAGTAATAACTCATTAACAACACCAATCTTACTTATGATTTTCAGGCAAAACATATATGTTCAGGATTTCAAATGTGGGTTTGAAAACTACCATTAACTTCAGAATTCAGGGCCACAAGATGAAGCTGGTAGAGGTTGAAGGATCGCATGTCATTCAAAATTTATACGATTCTTTTGATGTCCATGTTGGTCAATCTTTATCTATCCTTGTCACATTGGATCAATCTCCAAAGGACTACTATATTGTTGCATCTACAAGGTTCACAACAACTGTTCTTACTTCCACCTCAGTGCTCCACTACACAAACTCTCAAACACCCGTATCTGGACCTGTGCCAGCTGCTCCAGTTAATCAATTTCAATGGTCGTTGATGCAAGCCAGAACAATCAGGTACACATCATCCAATGTGCATTCAGTGCCTCCTCACATCTATGCATTATGACCTCTCATGTTTTAGAATCATGGCTTCCTTTCTTGTAGTTAGTCCTGTACTTTAGTGAATGTTTTTGTTCGATTCATCATGAACGGACGCTCATAGATCGCTAGGGTGAAGGGTAACCTTAAATATTTTAGTAATAACAAGGGTAGCAACTACCACGAGAACACTTCAGAGAGGTAACTGTTTGTTTGCAATGGAAGTAACATGAGTTTTCCTACTTCAGTGTCCTTAATGGATATGATTATTCTGTTGCACCAGCTTAACGTTTTTAACCAAACATATAATTAGGAATATGGGAAAGAAAAGTTCCCAGATATGATGATTATAACTTCTCATGACCTAAGTTGTTTTCGTTTTGAAGGTGGAATCTGACATCAAATGCAGCTAGACCAAATCCTCAGGGTTCATTCCATTATGGAAAAATTACACCTTCAAGGACAATTTTGCTTGCCAACTCTGCACCACTTATCAACGGGAAGCAGAGATACGCTGTGAATGGTATCTCTTACATGAATCCTGACACTCCTCTGAAGCTTGCGGATCACTTTAACATCCCCGGGTGTTCACTTTGGATTCCATTAGAAGTGCTCCCACTGCTGATTCTCCACACCTAGCTACAGCTGTGTTGCCATCTTCTCTCCATGAGTTCCTCGAAATCGTTTTCCAAAACAATGAAGACACAATGCAATCTTGGCATCTTGACGGTTATGATTTCTGGGTCGTAGGGTATGTCGTAATCATTAAAAAGTTCTGATTCACTTCACTTGGTGTAAGGTCGGCTTAGTTTTCTTACTCTTCCTGTTGTTAATATTTGCAGTTTCGGATCAGGTACTTGGACACAAGCTAGTAGAAAAGGGTATAATCTTGTTGATGCTCTTACTAGACACACTACACAGGTAATTCCAGTTTCCTCCACGACAATAAAAATCCTCAACACTCTCAATATATGTCATTTTTGATCATTTTAGTTAAGTACTATTGATTATTCGTGGAAAGCTGAATTTTGCGGTTTCTAAGCTTCAAGATGAAATGTTTCTTGCAGGTTTATCCTAAATCTTGGACTGCTATATATGTGTCTTTGGACAACCAAGGAATGTGGAATTTGAGGTCTGCAATGTGGGATAGACAATATCTTGGACAACAGGTTTACCTGAGGGTATACAATCCAACAGCCAGTTTAGCTAATGAATATGACATACCTAACAATGCTCTTCTCTGTGGCAAAGCTGCTGCTCTTCCACATCCTTAATTTGGTCTCATATTTATGTTTTCTTGGTCATAAGAGGTTGACTACAAGAGATGCCAGCAAAAGAAACTACTTGCTACATATATGTTGTAATACATAGCAAGCAAATATTTTGTGAGTAAGTTCATATTTGATGTTTAAGATTTTACTATATTTATGGAACCTTGGCCGAAAGATTATACTAAACAGCCTTATGAACATGAAAGATGAGTTTTTTTAACGATCAATAACATGGATCCGGCTCCTCTCCATTTCTCTTTCTCTAATCATTTCCCCCAAGTTCTTATTTGGATTATTGACCTATGACATAGGTTAAAATAAATGATTAAGATTTAATTTCCAAAGTGAATCGCTAACCATAATTTAACTAATAAATTCAATATATATTTAGTATTAAAAATTATTATAATCTCACAATCTTATCAACATATTATTTTGTCCATAAATATAGAAAAAAAAGTTCCTCCTAATTACTTTTTTTTTACTTTGGATCTTTTTAAATTCTTTTAAATATTAAACTGTGGTCAAATATTGCTAATGTTAATTTTGGAGGAAATAGAAAAAAAAATAGAAAAAAGTAATCTCTTCAATAGCTAATGGTTATAAAGAAAAATTCAAAGAAAAAATGCAATAAAAATAGAGTTTTTTTAGGAATAGCAAAAGAAAAAATTCATATTCGCAATCTATAGCTATAGTTTCTACATTTGCGTTCAATAGCAAACATAAATTTGTTATTTGTATCTATTTATGTAAAAATCAGCAATTTAGATTCCATCAATATACAAATTTATTTTGAAAACTGATCCTATTTGCGGTTACTTAAAAGGTAGGGAATACCATAAATCATGTATATCACATTTTAAATAGAATTCCATTTGTTCAAGGAGTTCTTCAGCAAGGTGAACTCCCATTATTTCGTCGAACTAACTACTCAAGCGCAATACAAATCAAAGAAAGAAAATGACAACGAGTAATGCATTTAATACTTTATATTGTTTTGATTTTCATTTATGAGATGTATGTCCTTATATTTGAAAGACAGATTTGTATTGAACAGTCGAGAAGATTGAATTTTATCGTATATTGCGTTAGATTCTACTTTAGTTACAATTTGAAGTGTATAATTTTATATAATATATTGAAAAATATCTGATTCAAAAACTTTAGATATATTCAATTGCAATTCGTCATATTGATTTCTGAAAAATATTTATTATTGCAATTTTTAGGGCAGAAGTATAAGTTCAACATATAGATTTTGAATTTTAACAAAATTTTACGTTTAAAATCAACGTAATCCATAAATTCAGTTTGATTTGTATATTTTTGTCTTTTCAATTTGTATATATGATTGAACATACATGACTGCATAGTTCAAATTTATTTTGTGTATGTTTCATACACAAAATAGGACAGTATGACTCTATGAGGAGACATGATATGTTTCATATACACAAAATAGGACTGTATGACTCTATGAGGAGACATGATCTTCTCTTCTTCTTTACCAATTGAATGAAGTTCCAACTTAATTTCACATCATTTTCATCTTGTAAAGTTAAAATGTCGTTAGATCAAAATAATATTTTATGGTAAATTGATAATTGAGGTGATCAAGATTCAACTAATTTTGATCTGTAGTACTCAAATTTCTTTTTCCATTATTAAAAGTAAAAGTCTCCGATCGATACCCTTTTTGCATATTCACTGAAAAGAAAACATTTCTATTGATAATTCTTTGATATCAAATCAAATGAAAAATAAATAAAAATAAAATTGCTAATTAAAAGGATGACAATGCAAAACGTTGTTACTAACAAAATTATAATATTATTTTTGATGTATGTAGAATGAACAAATTGGTTTATTGAGATGATTTTGGGAGTTTAATTTGTTGAGAGTAGTGTGAACGGTGCATGTTATAAAGAATTTGTTAATTTTCTACAAATTTGAATAAAAAGATGAAAGTAGTTAAATTTTAAATATTTAGAGGACGTTTTCTTGTGAAGAAGGATAATTTAAGGATGTAATTTAAATTGAGGATATAGTTTAAAGATGTTTTTTTTACCAAAAACTCTAAATGATCCCTTCAAATATTTATCCAAGAGTATGGCTTGTTAAAACAAAAAAGCACAAAATATCTTTAATTTGTTTTCTTTCTATTGGTTAAATGCTTTTTTGTGTTTTTTTTTTTGAAAAAAAAAGAGCTAATCCACTTAAATTGAACTTCCTATCCAAATGCATGTTAGTCCATTTGCCATTTATCCAATCTTTTGGCTATGATCAGCATTTAGGATTTGGTCTCATCAATTTGTCTTCTTCCTGCATTATTTATATAAAGAAACACTAATTTATATATATAAAATATAAAACTCTTTGTTTAGATACACTACATATTTTATTAACAAAATTTAAAAACTTAGCTTTGTTGCTACTGAACAAGAAAGTACTCAATATTATCAATAAAGATAGTAAAGTGATATATTTTCATTCTTAATTAAGAGATCATAAATTTAAATCTCATCGAATACAAATCGAAATATATAAATAGAAAAGAAGGGTCAATAATAAAATTCTACTATTTATTCTCGTTTTGTTTGGGCAGCGAAAAATTGTCTCTGGCTTTTCGATTACTCGACAATATTCAAATTAATTAATTTTCAGTGAGAAATTGTTTCTGGCTTTTCGATTACTCGTCAATATACAAATTATTTAATTTTCAGTATTTGCACGAGATTTATTTTGTTGTTTAATTTAACTCCGGAAGAAGTCCAAAATAAAATAAGGCTAGCGAAATCCATGAATTGTAATCAAAGATAACTGCAAATTGCTCATTCAGTTGTGCTTTTTTCCAGTTCGCACGGTGAAATTCAAACTGCAACTTTAGGGTTTATTACAATTACTTCCATCGTCTTCTCGATCAATCGCGGATTTGTTTGTGAAGTACTAAAGAGGAATCATCAATCATGAATTGCGAAGTTTGTCAGCTAAAAGAACTTGTAAGTTTCTACTTTTGAATTATGTGAATATGAGCTCTGAGTTGGCTTGATTTTCGTTTAATTCTTCACTTGTTATCTTGCTGAAGGATGTGGAGCACTTCGAGATACGAGAAGTCCTCCGATGTAAGTTCAATTCCTTAATCGACTGCTTTATTAGTGATTGTAATGTTTTGAATTCTACGGATTAAATCCGCTGCTCAGACAATGTTATATCTATTTAGAAGAATATACCTACACCAACACACATATGCACCCGTTCCCTGTTAAACCTGGATTTGTCTATGCTCTAGTTCATGTGCAATTAGGGCAATAGGATGGATAAACTTTCAACTCATAGCTTATATTTGACTTGTTTGACTAAGTTTTGTGTATAATCTCAGCTTTGGCTTGATTGGTTAGTTTTGATGTCTAATTCTAGAATTGAATAACAAATTCCTCTCTAGATTACACATTGGTTCCTGTTAAAGATGAGATTTTTCTTTTTGAAATGGAGGCATTAGATGGTAGGAAACCATGAACAGTTGAAGATGAGATTTTTCTTTTTGAAATGGAGGCATTAGATGGTAGGAAATCATGAACAGTAAGATATAGAGGAAGTCGATTAAAATGGTTAGTGCATGAAAATCACATACTGGAGTTGACTTAGATAAGATCTTTAATTGTACAAGATACCTATTTCAGCCTAAAAGTTTTTTCTTATGTTGATGAATAGCTGAACAACTTTGTTCACATGTCACATTGTTCATGTGTTCTAAAGACTCTGCTTTTGACATTCTTACTTCTGTGCTTTATCTTGTTTGCTATTTTGAGGTCAGTTCCTCCTAGATTTCATCTTTCAATGGTTGCAGGCTCAGAGTTCCTAACAATTTTGACTGTAGTTTTATACACTGTGCAGCTCTATCCTAAACAATCGAATGGTCAATTGCAGGTATTTTACATACAATTATGTTCCACAGAGCCTTAGGCCTGCTGCGGCCGAAGGATGTTGATTTGGAACTTTTTGACATTACATATGTAAGTAATAAATTCTTATAGTGGTAGGCTTTATCTCTTTTTCCTTGTTTTCTTTTTCTTTTGAAATCAGTGTGGTGTATGGGAAAAAATGGAATAAGGTATTGTGGCTGGAGGAGTCTTGATTATTCAAAGACGAGACATGAGATGTGGATATGACATCATGAATTTTGGAAAAGGAGTAGATGACCACTATGCATTATCATTAGAAGCTAATATATTCTATTTTTTTCCAAGAGAAGGTGAATTAATGGTCAAACAAATTGTTCACTATTAGTGGAAGACGTTTCTAATGACACATTGAATTAGAGGGAAATCACTATATAATATAGAACCAAAAGCGAGGTCCTTCAAATTATGTTACTCTCAAGGAGAGGTTGGTGTAATACTGTAATATATCATGTGTCTTTTTCTTTTTTATTTTATCCTTCCCCTATTTTTTGATACATCTTTTATAGTGATGCAATAATTTGCTGATATTTTTTTTTGATCAGTATAAGCTGCTGATACTTACTATTTTATGGTATACTTTTGGTTTAAAGTTCTTTCATGTTATGTTATGTAGACACAGTGTGGTGACGTGGAGGTTGAAAAGAAAATTGAAGAGAAGATTACCCTATTCATTGATAGAGTCGAGAAGCACCCTAACAGGAAAAATCAGGTTAGCCAGTGGTTGCAGTTTGTTTCTGTTGGTGATGATCACTGTTTTGGCCAATGGCCATTCACTTTCCTACTTTATAGTTCTGTTCAGTGTTTTACATATTCTACTAGCCATTTCCTTTTCTTTTGATAAAGATAACCTTGTATTCACACCAAAAAACTCATCAAGAAAAACTGATGGTGGGATTTACAATCCCTGGGTGCATCATGATAAACAAAAACCAAAAAATACTTTACAGTTGTCCTATAATGTCCACTAGACTTTCTGCCTCTCCCGCCATGTCCTATTTACACCAAAAATATAGCAAACTCAGACTCTTCATCTTGATCTTTTGAATGCTGCTAGCTTGCCCATCACGGGATCTTCCATTCCTTTCCTTCCAAAGTGTTTATAAGATGCAACTTGGAATGCGTTTCCACCATCCTCTTTTGATCTTCTCCTTCTGCCCATTCCTTTGCTTTGTTTCAGCATGTCTAAAGAAGTTTTGGGCATTACCCAGCTAACTCCAAGTATACATTAAGAACATGTCCAACAGATTTACAACTGTTTTGCAATGTTGAAATAAGTGGTTGTTAACCTCTGCCTCCTTTTCACACATGTAACACCTTGAGCAAACCTGTTTACTACTTCTCTGTAACACTTCATGAGTTAGGAATGCCTATCACCAACCATGAGAAACATGACACCTTATGAGGGATTTTAATCTTCCAGATTAGCTTCCATGGCCACACCATTCCCATTGTCTGATTAGAGTTCATATTCCAGTAACAGGATTTCACAGTGAAGCCCCCTTTGTTGTGTAGCTTCCATATTGGACTATCAGGTCCCACTGAAACACCTGGGAATGAATTCAACACCTTCAACAGTCCTGCTACTCTACTAATCTCCCAATCATTTAGACTATAGCCATTTCTTTTTCTTCAATATGCTCTCTAGTCATAAGAATATCTTGTGATTTATGGTGGGTTCTTATTCCGTACTGTTTGATTCTTCTATTGTATGTTGCATTTTTTCTCAGGATATTGTTGCCTGTAACCTTTTGACTAGTGATATAAGTATCTTGTGGAATTTTACTCACTAGTGAAATCAGTATTGGTCTAAATATCTAAATGAACTTTCTGTTGTAACCTCAACATACATATTTGTGTAACTGGATGGAGAAAGTATGCAGATTTGCCTATCCTTCTGTGAAGTCAAAAACAAACAAGCCTCGTGGTTCACTACCAAAGTAGAGCGTTTTTACTGGGAACACTGGTATATAAATTTGAATGTGGCTCATCATCCGAAAGGTCATCCTGGCAAGTCTCATCTCTCAAAAGTAGTTGACCCAGGAGGTACCATACTTCTTTTCTCCTTTTCTTTTCTCAAACATTTTTTACATATGGTTTTACAATCTGTTCATTAGTCAATTTGTAAAGGGACGTATAACCTTTTGTTTGCAGAGAGTGCATCTGAGGAGAGGAGTGCTCGGCGAACAGTGTTGGAATCATCTCTTCGTGAAGTTATGTTTCAGATAATAAAATTTGTAAATGAGAAAAAGGACCACATTCCTGCGATTTCAAATATTGAGTGTGTCACATTTCCCTATGAGATCACTATCTCAAGGTAATTTCCCCTTTCTCTAAGTTGTGAACATGTAATTAAGTTCTGCTACTCATCATAGATCAGTATACAAGTGGTTTGCTATTATCGACTTCAAACTGTCATTATTGATTAGTTTCTGTCGGTTTTGCTTTAATGTTCTGATCTATATTGATTAGAATTCCGAAATGCATTTGTTTTTCTTGAGTTTCTTCCTGCATGAAGTTATAATCTGCTGTGGTACTGCAATTTGGTGTTTATGTTATTTGTTTTCAACTTCTTGCCATAGTAAGTAGGTTATCAGCTTATATGAATATCCTTTACATGAGATATAATATCTTCAAAATCTTCACATCTATGGGGTTAATTGACCTAAGGCAAAAAGACTATTTTCAGTGCTGATGTTCTCCTTGTCCGCATAAGTAGAAAAGTGAAAGTGGAATAGGCTTATGATAACTCGTTATAGTCTTCCACCCTATGTTAGTCTCAATGTTCCTCTTCTCCTACTTCTAGCTTAAATTGATATCAGTGCAGTTTGTTGAGTAGACACTTATTCCTGGGTCTGATAACCTGCATGACTATTTTGGCTAATAGCCTAATATGTTCTTTCCATACTAGTGGTTTTCTTTTTCTCATATATGCTCATTTGTACAAGTAATGCACTTACATGGGCCACTTTTGCTATGCTTGAATTTGTTAATATGTTAATTTGGCTAAAGCTTATCTTTTTATGAAAGATTTAAGTTTTTGTAGGATGTAGGCGGTTTTTGAGCCTCAAGTTTGGCTATAACACTCGTTCAGTAATTGCCTTTTGCCAAAGACACATACTCTGTCATGGGTGATGAGTCTGGTGCTCAGATCTCTGTTTCTTCTTTATACTTCAATTTTGTTCTAAGTTGCTCGAGTTCAGATGCGGGTGTCTGATATGGATGCGTCTAGAGGTCAAATCCTTTATGATCTAAATTATAAGATTCGATGGTATGGATATGGGTGTGGGAATTCGTCTAAAAATAATTCAAATATCTAAATATAGAGTTAAAAAATATGCCTAAATTATGGTGGACTATGTGGAAGGAAAGGAATGCACAAATTTTTGAGAGCAAGTTTGAATCTGTAATTATTTCGTACAAATGCATTTCCTTATTGATTTTTTGGTGTAACATTGCTATTGCAAATGATATAAGAGGTGTTGATAGAATTCTTGAGTTCATTGCGCATTCAGCAGTGATGTTGACCTATAAACATCTTTGAAGCACCTTCTGGTTGTGGACTTTAACAACAACATACCTAGTGTAATCCCACAAGTGGGTGTGCGGAGGGTAGGGTCTCAGCTCAAAAAAGCAGGATAGTAAGAAAGAAAAAGCGACAACAATATACCAATGCACAAAACAAGGTAGCAACAGATATTCAATACATATTGGAGAAAGAACAACGCGATACCTAAATCATACTACTAGAAGCATGACAACACTCGACCATCTACTATCCTTCTACCCTAATACTTGACCTCCATCCCTTCCTATCTAGGGTCATGGCCTCAGTCGGTTGAAGTTGTGCCATGTCCTCAATTGTTAAAGTTGTGCCATGTCTTGTCTAATCATCTGCCCTAGTTTTTCTTCGGCTTACCCAACCTCTCATGCCTCCTCACTGGCGCATCGTTGCACCTCATTTTCACGCGTCCGAACCATCTCAACATCGCTTCCCTCATCTTGTCCGCCATGGAGGTCACTCGCACCTTGTACCATGTAACTCCGTTCTTAATCATCTCTCGTAGTATGTCCATGCGTCCATCTGGGCATTCTCATCTCTGCTACCTTCGTCTTTTGAACATGGGCATTCTTGACGGGCCAAACACTCAACCGCATACAATAGTTGGTCTAACTACTGTGCAAACCTTTCTTTTAAGCCTTGGCGACACATTTGGCTAGCCACTATTTCACCCACTTACTCCAATACTTACTCCAATACAGTGCGCAACATTATCATCAATCGCTCTGTCTCCTTGAATTAGGGACCCAAGATACCTAAAGCTTTCCCTCTTGCGAAGTCACTAAACATGCACTCTACCTCATGTGTCAAGAACTTCCATCCTATCATTAACTCCACCAGGCATCTCATCAATCAATACTATGTCATCTGCCAATAATATACACCACGACACCTCCCCTTGAATGTATCATGTCAATACATCCATCACTAAGGCAAAAAGGAACGGGCTAAGGGCTGATTCCTGGTGCAATCCCATAACGATCAGGAAGTGCTCCGAATCACCTATCACTGTCCTGATTGAGTTTTGGTTCCATCATACATGTCTTTAGTAGTCCTACTATAAGCCACATATAAACATCTAATCTCTACAAACATCAGATGCCTTTTCTAGGTCAATGAAAACCATGTTCCAACAATCTGCATACAAGATGGATGGCTTCAGTAGTCGAATGCCCGACATGATTGGTTGCGGACTTTCTAATACAAATATCTTTTAACAATAAACAATTACTTCCCTAAATTAGGATTTCACCCTAATTTTTATTTTGATTTAAAATATCATTGGTAGCTGTCTCGAATTTCACTATCGAATTTAGTGATTTAGTCAAAGTACCCAAAAGCGAATGACCATATTAGGTGGATCCCACACCCATGTCGTGTCGACACAAGTGCGGCACCGAATGTGGAGTCAATGCAACTTAAGTTTTGTTCCTTCTGCTTCTAATGGCTGGTCAAAAAACTATATCCTCTAGCCGAAGTTTTAGCTATATCAGTAGCTGAGTAATTGTTGTTTTTCGAAAAATTCACACTCAACTGGGTCTCATACTCTGCAGTGTCTTTCTTCTACTTCTAATGGCTGGTCAATAAACTATTTCCTCTGGCCAAAGTTTTGGGTGTTCCTGTGGAGTCAAACTATTTCCTTTGTGGCCGAAGTTTTGGGTGTTCCTGTGCAGTCACACTATTTCCTCCGGCCAAAGTTGTGCGAGGAAAAGTAGTTTGGAAATGGACCACTAATTACAATTGACACCTAAAGAAATGCGCTATGTTTCTGGTTTGACTCAATCGTTTGAGTGTTGTGGTTATATTTCAACATGTAGGTACATATATAGAGGATAAATTACACTTGACCTTACTTTATGTCACCCCATAAGACATTTTATTTAGCTGATTAAACTATGGTGCACGTTAGGCTCTCAGTCCATAAGTTCTACCATGATTAGATGCCAATTGCATTAAGTTATGGTAATGACTCCCGAAATAGATGAGGTTATACGATCTTGGCAATATGTAGCTTTATTTAAAATAAATTTAACATTTATGACCTTCCAGCTAAGTTTTGTGTTACCTTTCTTTAGTTCATCAGATTCTGCTTTTGGGATGGATGTGATCAGGAGGATGCTACAGACTGGGCATCCAACCATGCTCAGCTGATTGGAGATACCCTGATGGCGGCCAATCTTCCCTTTATCTCATTCTTTAAGAGGTAAAATGGTTGTTCATCCAATGTCTGGCAATGTGAATATTTCGGACCAAGTATAGTATGGGTTCCTCTGGTCACACAATTGAAAGAAATGGAAGCTGTGGATATATTTGCGTAATCTACTAAATGTTTTTTTCTTTTCCATGTTTCATATCATAGTAAACGACATATACAACTGAATATTACATGATCAATCTAATTAAGTTTGTTTAGTTTTTTTCAGTACAGTTAACTTGTAAGAACCATGCTTCCTGACATGCCATAGGTGGTCTCTTGAATTTCTATTCCATAAAATTTCTTTATGCATCCAGCATAATGAAGGCCGCTAGGGAAAATATTTTGCATTCTACCAAAACTCTGAAATGCTATAGAATCAAGTTCGGCTCTGAAATTGTTTTGAGTGAGATTGGTCCGAATTATTTGGGCCTGCGATTAGGAATATTAGCCCATAAATATATGACTTGTGCCCATTATAGCCAGCGTATTTTAGTTCATACAAAAATGAGGAAAATTTCATAAATAGCCAAGATGTAAAATATAATACATCTCCTTAGCAGTTTGCCTATTTATATAGTGAAGCTATAGATTGCTATACTGATTCATGTTGTTCATGGTGCGGCAATTTCAATTATAACAACAAATGATCTGGTTAGTATATCTAATTAGAATTCTTTACCTAATATCACTTCTTCTTTTTGGCGAAAAAAGCATGACTCATTGTATATGTATATAATTTTATTGAGTTTAGAAAAAGAAATTTATAATTGAAGTGTATTCTGTACAAACAATATGATATATAGTAGGATGTATATGTTTATGAATAGATTGTATATTATAGATTTTGTATAAATTGAATTGGATAAATCAAACAAGTTGTTACGTATATCATATTTGTATTTGTATTTGTATTTGAAGTATATATTGCATACTTGTATGGGTCTTAAAATTATGAAAACATGTGGCAATAAAGTATATTTTAAACCAAATAAATATACATCTATAAAACACCTAATATATTTAGTTGTATAATTTATACAATATTGGCTTGCGTAGCTATAATTTTGAAAATTTTGGATGAATGAAATTTTCAGATTTGAATTTTAATTTGGTTTAAGTTATTCAATGGTGGTTTTAATAGAAAGAATAAGTTTTTCTATTAAAACCACCAAAATTTGATCGTCACATGTACAAGTCAGTAAATACGTAAAATGCAGAATTAAGAATAAGTACAAGTTTCAGTCTTTATTTCTTAAATAGAACAAAATATAAAAAAAAAGGAAAAAGAGGATTCGCCAAAATGACAAGCAACCACCTCTTCAAATTCTTGACAAACCTCAAAATGAGAAGGAGAAAGAGATCACATAGGTCCGGGCTTTGAACTTACACGAGTATAGAAGAAAGGAGTGATTACCAACTATACAGTTCCCAGCAAGCAACCTAATAAACAAGACATCTAGCTAGAATTCGAGCATCCTTTACTCTCCAACCTAACCTCCTCAAACTACAACCTGCACAAAAATCAACCCAACCTAGCAGTTCTACAATACACGATTCACAAGATCCAATATTCATAGTTCAATAATCACATATCAGCAATCAAACAAATCAAGTACATCAATGTCAATGTCATGTAAAATAGTTACACACATGTATATCAATCTCAATGAACAAGCAAGTCGCACATAAGCATCAAAATGCACCAACTCACCATTCAATCAATCTCTCGCATGAATCATTTCCCATCAACCAATATCATTAGCCGAAACCATTTTCCATCGACTTTATATCAAGTTACTAGCCTGAACAATATCCGATCGGCTTTATCAGCCCACTAGCCGGAACCATATTCCATAGGCTTTATATCAGTAGTCCAAATTATTTTTCATCGGCTTTATATCACTCACAGACAATGACTTTGACATTATAAACACTTGCCAGAAATGACCTTGGAAAAGTTAGGGTTATCAAAGCCACTGACATGCAATTGAAGAGGTAAAATCGCTAGGCTTCAGTATTTGTGTCAAAATGAGCTTCGTAGTTTAAGAGCAAATAAAGTGCAAGGGCAATTGAATAGTATACATAAAGATGAGAAATATTTCATCAAAGAGCATATATCAGTGATAATATTGTCCAAAGACCTAGAGAATACCTGAATTCAATTCCAAATAACTACATTTATATTACCAAACAGAATGGAAATAATAATGGCAAAAGCTGAGTTTATTTGAAGTTGACTACCTCTAAAGTTTAACAGTGCAGTTTTAGAATATTCTATATTAGGAGGTGTGACTACTTTCTTAAGCTAAATTTCTAACTTTATATTCCTAATTAAGAACCGTTCCTTCTGTTCTTGTTGTTATATTTGCCAAAAAATAGTTACTCCAAATAAACTTGTTATTTCAGAAAATCAAGAAAGAATTACACAATCCTTGGTGAGACAAAATGGTCTGATTGATCCCTATACTTGTCTGAATTTGTATTATGACTTTTCTACTTAACAAATTACCAATTGAATCCTTAAACTTAATAAAACACAATATATCAAATCCCTCTAACTATTGACCAGACTTATGTGCCGAAATCAAAAGGCAATAAAATTTTTTGAAAATTCCAAAAGGCAACTCAACTAATCATGAAGCCAAAAAGATAATAATTTGTAATAGCATCTAAATCATTTTTTTTTAAAATGAGGCGCAAAATCCCATGAGCCTTGTAAGGCTCATGCAACTTTAGCCATGTAAGGCTCAACCGCCATGAGCCTTGTCAGCGCCTTGCAGTTTTTTTTTTCTATCTTCTTCTTGTCAATTAGTTATTCTTTTTTCCATTTATTTTTCTTGGGTTAAAAACTTGGACATTGTTAACTAATTGAATTATCCTCTGACACTACTTTCACATAATTTAATGTATCTCAATTAAAATAGTATCTCTTGGAATAAATATAAATTAAAAATTTATCACCTCAAACCCTATTAGATACGGATATTATAAACATTTACTTGTATCTGATGTTTATATTTAAGACAAATAGTAAATATTAAAAGTCAATAAATCAAAGTGAAAATGCATATCATTTTATCATAAATAAGTATTCAAAATATCTTTGCAAGGCATATGTTCTTTTTGTTAACTTGATATAAACCCCTAATGAAAATAATTTTATCGATATAGGTTAAATAATTGTATATTATACATATGTATTGTATATTCTGGCAAGCGAGATTGAGAGAGGGAGGAGAAAGGCGAGCGAGATTGGGAGAGGGAGGAGAGAGGCGAGAGAGAGGGCAAAGAGTGGGAGGGAGGTGAATTGTATATGTATATAGGTTAAATAATTGTATATTATACATATGTATTTGTATATTTTGGCGAATTATACATATACAAACATGAATAATTATACAAACTCGAAGTCAGCCCACATAATTAATGTATAATGTTAGTCACGAGTGGTAACTATAACAAACTATAGCTATGATGAATAATTAAATAGTATAAGTATGCTTAACCGCGTAATTTTCCCTGTTAAAAAACATAATTTAGACGACATTACAAATTGTTGCCCTTTTAGTTTCATAATTAATTGAGTTGCCCTTTTGAATTTTTTGAAATTTTTTATCGTCCTTTTGTTTTCGAACTCCATTAAAATGGCTAAGTTGGCGAGAGAGTGTGACTACACGTATATGAAGGCAAGTGAATATCATATTTAAACTTAAAATGTTAAAAAATATGATAATAAATTTTAAAACGAAAAAATAAATTTAAACAAAACCCTCTTCTTCCCTCAACTCCACCTACATTTTCGCTGATGAATATCTTCTCCATTACTTATTCCCTCCATTTCTCCAAGTATACTTAAATGGAAGTCATGTGCTCTAATTAAAAGCTAAAGGTGAAGATTTATTTGTTATTTCAAATCTCCACCTTTAATTTTAAATTATGACACATTGCTTTCATTCAAGTATGTACTCCGGAAAATGGAGAGATTAAGTAATGGAGAGAATAAGTAATGGAGAGGAGTTAAATCCCATTTTCGCTGCCATCCTCATCCTGCCCCAATCCATTTTTCTTTTTGACCACCCCTATTGTCATTTTCTAACAAATCTTTGGCATTGACACCTCCTTGACGTCAAGTTTCAAGCTGTTATCCGTGGAGGGAGAGAGTGGCGCTAGTTGATTTTATGGCGATGTTCATCGGAGTTCACTGATTTACAATGGAGTGAGAGAGAAAAAGGCGACACTGATACATTTTTCGCCAAAACGGGAGGAGGCGTTAGTGTTTTTTGATACGATGGAGAGCATAGAGAGGAGAGGCGGTCCCAGATAATTCGCAGGGATCACCAGTGGTCTGGCGGCTTAGGATTGCTGATTTTGTGGAGGTTGGAGACGGAGGAAAGAAAAATGGTGAGGGTTTGCTATGGAGACTAGTGAAGGAGAAAGTACATGTCTTGTCGGCAAGAGGAGCGGTGGGGCAGCGACTTGCCGGTAGATTTTGAATGTGTTTGAAACGGGAGAGGAGTGTAGTCCCAAATGTTACTTAAAAAGAATCAATTTAAAATTTATTAATTTACCTTTTCTTTTATAAAATTTTGTTTAATATTTTAAAAAAATAGTCATAGATAATGAAGATAATTATGACATATTATTAATTTATGTGATGTGAATTTGACATGTTATTTATTTAAGGGAGAGTGAACTACACCATGTGATAGGAAAAATTTAAAAATCTTCTTTTTATTAAATTTAAGATTCAGTTGATAAAACGTTAAGTAGAAAAATTTATAATACAAACAGGAATAATTACAAGGGTCTACCAGACCCATTTGCCCCTTAGTGGTGACATGGTCTTATTTCAAGGATAAATCTACAGATACAATGACTTACATGTACTATTTTAAATCTTAAAACTACAGTGGAATAGGGATAGCAAGCAGAGGTTGAGCTTTTGCCAGGGTAATACCAAATCTTTCCTCCATGTCCAAGTCTTCAGGTGTAATTCCATCTTGTAGCTTCCAATTAAAGGTATTTAACAATGATCCTAGCACGATTGGAATCATCCTAATAGCCAAAGGCAATCCAGGGCAAATTCTTCTACCAGCACCAAACGGAAGGAGCTCAAAATCCTGACCTCTAATGTCTATTTCTGAATCCCAAAACCTCTCCGGCTTAAAGTCCAAAGGGTCTTCCCATAGACTAGAGTCCCGTCCTATCGCCCATACGTTCACAAGAACTTGGGAGTCTTTTGGGATAATATAGCCACAAAAATCAACATCTTCCTCTGTTTTACGTGGAATCAAGAAAGGAACTTGTGGGTGTATTCGGAAGTTTTCTTTCACAATACACCTCAAGTAAGGCAAATTCGCAACATCAGCTGCATTTATTAGTTTACCTTTGCCAATCACTCGGGCAAGTTCTTCTTGTGCTTTCTCCATAGTGTGTGGATTCTTGAGTAGTTCAGCCATTGCCCACTCCAATGTATTTGACGTTGTATCTGTCCCCGCTTCAAACAAGTCCTGCAAAACTTGCTAGTGTAAGATCCTATGACCTAGAATGTCAAATATATAATATGTGACACTGTTTTCTTTTAGTTAAAAATGACATAGTTTTATATTTAGTAACAACTTAACTGACCAGACAGAGTTGCTCGATTTGATTCCTGTCAATTTCTTTAGGACAAATGTTGAGAAGGGCATCTAAAACATCAACATTTGCGTGTTTACCCAAACTCCGCTCCTTTAGCCGCTCATCGATCAAATCACTCATAATGTGAAGAATCTTTGTAAAATACATAGTCATGCGTCGCCTTACACCCTGTGGATCAATTTTCTGAAGAAATGGGAAAAAGTCTACCACATTGGGTTTACCAGCCTCAATCGAGATGTTTGACACCAATTCCTTAAATTCCTTAGCAGAATCAGTAAACGGATCGGTTAAATCTATAGAGAAAAATGTGTTTGATAGCAAATTCATTGCAGTCCTGAAAGTTGCTCTGCTAATATTCACTGTTTCACCAAGTTTGCTACAGTTACCACAGTAATCAATCAACTCTTGAATTTTTTTACTTCTGAGATGCTCATTAGCGTCAAGTCTGTTACCTGAGAATATAAAAGTCTTATAACCAACCACCCACAGGCCACACCTTGTAATCCTAACAGGGGTGACTCGACAGTGTTTAAAAAAAAAGACATATGTCTTAGGCTTTCAAATTTATGGGGCCTCATTTTTATTAATAATAGATTATAAGTTACTTTTTTTTAATAAATATATTTTATTAGAAAAAATTTGACATATTTAGAGTACTATATATCATGAAAAATAATTTAAAATAAGAATGATTATATTATCCATTGAAATCTAAAAGAATTCAATTATATAAAAATTATAAAGAATTCAAGTTTAAGGCCCCATTTAATTTTTGCTTAAGACCATTAATATGCTTGAGCCGCTCCTGTCCCTTAAATAAAATAAAACAAATCTTTACTTACCTGAGAAGATGTGGTAGTTCATAATCTTGCGAAGATTTCTCCATTGGGAATCGACAGGTAGCCATATAGCGGAGAAATCATTGTGATTGCAGGCACGGAGTGCGTCAGGAATACACCTATTAGAAAAAGTTAGATCTTTCTTTTGCGTCACTTCTCTTGCTAACACTGATGACGAAATGATCACAGTGTTTATTTGCCCGAATTTCAGATTCATAATTGGACCATGTTTTTTTGCAAGTTGAGTAAGTGATATGTGGGGTTTATGACCAAGCAAATGAAGATTTCCAATAATAGGCAGAGCAAATGGACCTGGTGCAAGCCTTTTGCTTCTTCTAAGTGAAATCAATACCCCACGAAACAAAAAACACACGAATAACAGACCTATCAAAGTGTTCACATAGTCCATTTTTATTGGCTTACGAACTGAAGATTTGGGGCTGGTTATATTGGTTTTCCTACGAGTTTGTTAGTCTGCTGTGAGGGTCTTGAAGGCAATGGAGCAGTACATTTATACTGCACCCATCTCTCAGACATTTCAGTGGGGTCTTGGACTGGGACACTCAACATAATTCGAGATCTAAATCAAAATTTTTATTAGAGGCCTAAAATTTAAATAAATTTTATCTGTATTTATTTATTTTTCTAAATTTCTAGATGTAAAACAATTATTTTATGAATTATTAACATAATTCTATAAGTAATAAGTTAATATACTTTAAAGATAAGAGTTAGAATCATAGAATCCGATTTAAAAAGTTGATAACTTGATATACCTACTTCAATATAAAAATTAACAAAGCAATAAAAAAATTGTAATTCACTTTGTTCTACACTTTTCAACTACTGATTTATATTTTTGAGAGTGTATTACTACTCCTCTAACTATCAAAGATTTAAAGAAATAAAATGCAAAAGGAGTTAAAAAAAATAAATAATATGAGTATTAGCGAAAAAAATATAAGAATCCAAAACAATGTTTCCTTGATTTCTTCTATTTAATAGGATTAAGATACATAATATTTTATTTGTAAAAATTTGAGGCCCCCAATGCCAATACCTTAAGTTTTGAAGGCAAGAGTCGGACCTGGTCTTGGTGGCAACAACCTGGAGAGGTAATGAGCCAAGTATCAAATACTTTTTTTTCCACTTTCAATCACCAATATATTAAGTAAAATACTCCATTTTTCTAGCTCTACTAGAGCTAATTTTAAGTTTGTAAGTTATAAATCACGACAACAAAAGCTGGAGACAATTAATCAGTAGTAAACCCGTAATATGCAAGGATAAATTAAACAAACAGTCTTCTCGATTATTCTTCACATTCGTCGTCTCCAAGTTTTTCAACAAAAAGTTTCAGATCAAGGTCATCGGCTCATTGCCCATGAATGGATTTTCTTTTGAATTTTTAAGTTCCTCCAAATCAGCAGTGTCATGAAACTAATCAATAGCTAAGAAAATCAGTATGTAAATTTTAAAATTCTCCACCAAAACATGTATGTAATGTAAATTTCACTTCTACCTCAAAAGTGTTAAGGATATATTATTAATCATGCGTTTTGATATAGTATTATTTATTGAATAATTATTTAATAATTTATTCAATCCAATAAACTATTACATTAAGTAGATACACAAAAGATTAAATCATCGATTTCTTGTAAGTTAAAAGTTGTAGTTCACAATCGTAGATGAAAATTTGGACAAAACCATCAGAAAGATTATTGTAGCACGAGATTACATGTAATTTATCTTGATGATGAGAATACCATAGTTTTAACTTCTCATGCTAGTGCATTATCTATATATAAAACAGGACCGAGCAAAGATTGATGTTTTAGGCTGACTGATATAAACATATTCTCTAAACTGTTAAGTGTACTTATATTCTTAATCTTAATATAACAATTATGATCTGTATATATTAATTATCATTTTGATTTATTAAAATGTGAGATTCTGAGATGGTCAATATGTCTGGTAGATTGGATGATAATAATACATATTGGTAAACTAATTAGTTAACTGATAGAATTCGTTTCTTAATATAGAGATTGATGATACACCATTTTATGAGAAACTTATACGTTTTTATGAGTAAACCCGATCGGTAGATTTATGAATCTGGCACATGAAATAAGTTAAGTATTGCTCTAGAGTAAATTAATCATTCAATTAAATTCGTCAGTAATTAATTTATTGATTAGTATCTGTAATCTCAACATGAAAAATTACACAAGTATTTAATGGTGAATTTCAAAAAATAAAAAGAGTATAATTATAATTTTTTAGTGAAATGATTTATAATATATTATGGTAAAAATAATTTAAATTAATTATTTGAAATTATATCGAAGTCTCAATAATAAATTATGTGGTTCCTCTAATGCCTAATTTAACTAAAACTCACAATCTTATTTTCTAGTAGAAGGAGGAAAAGTAACGTGTACATTTCTTCCAAAAAAGAAACGTGTGTGTTGGGTTTTCTTGAAAAAAAAAAAGGATTTATACTTTCTTCTCATCTTCTAGAAAGACAATTCAATGTTCTATATAATAATTGTCTATCCAAGTATTGAAAGAGTTCAATTATTAATGGAATCACTCTAGAAGATTGTAGAGTGTGATACGTACTATATCAAAAATGAGTTGTAGTTGCAATTAATTAGCAATTGCCGCTAAATATGTATTTTTAGCGGTAATTAACGCTCTTTGTATATGTCCTAAAAGCTTTAGCGATATTAGATCTAATAACGCTTAACTAATACGTATGTTATTTTCTAATAATTGACATCAAGAATAATACTTGCATCTTTATAGATAACTTAAAATTTTCGTATGTGAAATTGTACGTATGAATCGTGGTTAGTAAATTTTAATTTATCACAAAAAGGACAGAACTGATAAAATTGTTTTGTTGGGTACATACGGTAATAATGGCACTTACGGGATGGCGGCATCTTGGTGAGAATTTTATATCTCGTGTTATGTATTTGACGACTTTTCTTGTAATTATAATGGAATTCAAATTGAATTGCTCAAAAGAAAATTTAATTAACCATGTACGCCGTTCGTTTTAAAAAGGATAATCTAGTTTGACTTGGAATGGAGTTTAAGAAAAAAAAGAAGACTTTTTAATCTTGTAATTCTAAATTAAAGTTTTGTCAAATGTACCAAAATATCCTTTAATTTTATGGTATTAAACATGCCACATGGAAAATTAAAATTAAAATATTGCCCAAAAAAAAAGGAATCATTTTTTTAAAACAAACTTTAAAGAAATAGAGATATTCTTTCCGTTTATTGAGTGTAATTTATTGTTATTCGTAAAAGGTGGCTGTTTTATGAGATGACTCACAATTTTTTTTTGATCACATGTTGTGTCGGCTGGAATTTTCTCATAATGTTACTGCTGGTTATTTTCCAAAGAATATAGTTAAGAGTTCGAATAAAAAAGGGCCATAAAATTTACTAAAAGTTTTAAAAGGATAATTAAATTATTTATCAAATTAAAAGGATAATAAACTTTTATAGCGTTTAAATCAGGATTTTTACCTCAAGACTATAACTAATTTAGCCTTATAAGACAATAGCAGCTTTTACCTTAGAAGCAGGGGCAGAGTCATCTTGATACAAAGGATTCCTTCGACGAAAAATTACATTATTTATACATGATTAAATTAATATTTTTAAAAAAAAAATCGTTTTCTCAATTGAGTAAAAAATTTGAAAATGAGAGTTTGATAATTGCCCATATACACCATGTGTTTTCTTTATCACATGCACTCCTTATTCCTTCACATTTCAAGAACCCAACAAACAAAACTACGTACTCGATACTTATATATATTTCTTTTATATGCAAATTAATACTATAGTATGTATATATATCTGAATTTTAGTTTCTGTATGATGAATAAATATTACTCAACATAAATTGAGTAGTTTCAAATGGACAAGAACACTAAATTTGACTCAATATGTTTTAATTTGTCTTTTTCATGATAATGATGTTTCCAAGATTGAATGTATTCTTTGTGGGGAAGGAGGGCCACATTAACGTTGTGTTCGCCCGGTCGTTACGACGAAAAATATTTTATAAGAAATAAGCGAATTTATTATTTATAATATCATAAATTATGCAATTCATTAAATTTTGGGTTAATAATTGACCTGCTCATTCATTAATTTACTATCCGTCTATTTTAATCGATTAAAATTTAAATTGATATCTAGTGGTCCCTTCATATCATATAATGGTAACTAATGATTTAATACGATGTTTAAGAAATAAATAAAGAATTTTTATGACTACAATAATTAACAAGTTATTAAGTGTGCAATGAAAAGCTTAAAATTAAATATAAAAAATGTGTTTTCATGAGATGGTGACACCAACCTAAAACTAATTTGCCTGACAATGAGAAACTACAATAATCAACTAGAGCAAAACACGTGAATTAATTAACATAACGAATTAATTAGGGGTTAAAATATGCAATTTAAAAAATTAATTATAGTGATTAGAACATTTTTCTTGGCATGAAATTAAATTTGAGAATGTTTATTACACTATTAGAAAATATGAAATCAAAGAAATTTATCGGTGCTAATCCGTCACTAGAAAAAACTCCTTGCGAACTTTCTTATAATCTAAAGCTAAATAAAATTAACACAAAATTTTAATTATTTAACTACTAAATTTATGTGTCGTTAATTCTATATTTTCTAATATTGCTATTTTTCTTAATGTTAGTATCACTAAAAAAGATTAATTCTTCCGACCTTCATCTATAGTTTAATGAGTTCATATCTCAAAATGTCACTTAACTTTGAAAATTTATATAGAAAAGTTATTGAACTTTGTTTTATATTAATAAAATCACTCAACTTAGACCTTTATATCAATAAAATCACCAAATTTATCATTCAAAACAATTGACAAGAACAGTAAATTATCTTCTTATATCATATTAAACATCTCATATAAACAATTTTAAGAAATTGCATCTATTTAATTTCCTTAATAGAGGATTTGAAGGGGTTGGAGTTTGTGGGTGGGTGGGGTGTCAGCACTCACATTGATTAGTACGTTATTTCAATTACTTTATGAATTTTTTTTTATAAGAGTTCTTAATGGAAACATTATATGATCTCTTTTTGTTGTTCCGGCTAGTATTCGGTATCTATATTGAAATTTAATTAAATCTAAATTTACGTCGAAATAGAATAAAATAAATAAATTGTTTCTTAGAATAAAATAAATAAATTGTTATTTATAATTTTAATATAAGTCACTACGTATTTAATCGCTAATTTGATAATCTGTATTAACTCTCCTAAATCGAGTTATATATGATTGGATCAATGTAACTAGATAATTTTCACTTGACTTAAACTAACAGCTGAGTTAGGTCAGTATAAGATTATGGAGTGAATAATCAATCATTATATATGTATATTGTATGAGTAGTTCTCCAATCCAATCGATTGGCTATTCAAGATGCATGAATGTATATGTATATGATGAGTTTGAATATAACTATTCAATTTTATATGACTGTTTGATTGATCTATTGTAACTATTTCTTCAATCTGAGATGTCTCATTTTAATCCCATTAGTACTATTTTGGGTCAAAACAAACTAGAGGGTTCTTACTATGTTGACTGGAGGAGAAATCTCGACATCGTGCTAACTGCCAAAGAATATAAGTTTGTATTTCATGAAGAATGTTCATTGAAACCAAATGAACAATCTAGTGATGAGAATATGTTAGCATATCAGAAATGGGGCGAAGCTGATGAGATGGCGCGATGTTGCATTATACTTCAACGTCAAGTGTGTTGCAACTTCAACACCAAACTATGCTGTCTACTTTTGAAATTTTGGAGAATATCAAACAAATGTCTGGAGACCTGGGACGATCAGCTAAGCAGACTGCCATGAGAACTCTCATGAACAAGATGGTTGAAGTTACTTCTGTAAGAGACCGTGTTTCGAAGATAATAGGTCTTCTAAATGAACTAGAGGTTTTGAGGCTGAAATTGAGTATGACTCCTAAGTTGAGATGATATTGCAGTCTCTACCTGACAGTTTTCAACAGTTTTGCCTAAATTATAATATGAATAAGATGACTTTATCTTTGGCACAATTGAAATGAGCTGCAGATGGCGGAGACACTTGTCAAAAAATATGCACCATCCATGAAACTAAATGTTGAGAAAGGTTCTACTTCTAAACCGCAAGGTGCACAAAAAAAGAAAAAGACTCACAAAGCTAACGCAATTGCACCTCCAACTGGGGGCGTGAAAAAGTCTAAGGGCAAGTGTTTTCATTGCAAGATGTCAAGCCATTAGAAGGCACAGTGTCCAGTTTTCTTAGCCAAGAATAAAAACAACCCGTGTAATTCACTTCACTTGTCGTTGCAACATTTTAAGCGACTGTTTCTTCCACTTCACGGTGAGTAGATTCAGGAGCTACTGATCATATCTGCACTACTTCTCAGGGGTTTCAAGAAATTTACAAGCTAATTAGAGGTGAAGTTAGCGTTTTTAAGCGGATGGTTCAACAACTCCAATTTGAGCATTAGGAAATATTAATTTTTCGTTTGATAGTGGTAGAGTTTTAGTGTTTTTAGAGACATTCTATATGTACCTGCTGTTGGAAGAAATTTAATTTCAGTTTCTAAATTTATGAGAGATGGTTATAATATTAATTTTTCTGATATGATTGTGTTATAGCTATGATAAACATCTTCTCTCTGATGGTACATTGATTGATAGTCTTTTTATTATTAATGTCTCTCCAGAATTACAACAAACCGTAGAACTGAATAATATTAACTTTTCAAGTGAAAGAAAGCATTCTTCTGATTTTAATGAGACTTATCTATGTCACTTGCGTCTATATCATATAAATCTAGATAGGATTTCAAGGTTGGTTTGAGATGGACCTTTAGGTTCAATAAAAATAGAGGTATTACCAACATGTGAATCTTGTTTAGAAGAAAAATGACAAAGAGACCTTTCCCTTTGAAAGGAAATAGAGTCAACGATAAACTAGAGTTAATTCATTCTGATTTGTGTGGCCCGATGAACATCCAAGAGAGATATGGGAATGAGTACTTCGTTATTTTCATTGATGGCTATTAAAAATATGGATATATTTATTTGTTGCACCGTAAGTCTGAATGCTTTGAGAAATTCAAAGAGTTTTAGGCTGAAATGGAGAAATGACATGGAATATGTATCAAGTAATTGCGATCTGATCGTGGTGGCGAGTACCTCTCTAATGGATTCGTTAGTTACTTATCAGAACAAGAAATTACATCACAAAATGTCTGCACCTAGAATGCCACATCAAAATGGTTTAGCAAAAGAAAAAACAAAACTCTTTTAGAAATGGTTAGATCAATGATGAGTTACTCTGATTTGCTTTATTCGTTTTGTGGATATGCATTAAAAACTACAAATTACATTATGAACTTATTCTTTCTAAATCTGTTCCTTTGACAACCTTTGAACTGCATACTGGGCAAAATCTAGTTTGAAACATGTTTGAGTTAGGGGATGTCCAGCACATGTGCTAAAAGGAAAGACAGAAAAATTGCAACCTAAAACAGAAATATGTATTTTTATTGGATACCCTAAAGGAACGAAATTACGAAAGGTGGTATGTCTTATAATTCTAAAGAAAAGAGGGTTATTGTGACTATCAATGCCGAGTTTCTGGAAAAATGATTTTTTTAACAAGCCATATTCTTAGAAGTAAACTAGTTTTACAAGAATTACGCAATGAGATAACAAATCAGTCTACTGAAAAAAGTGGAAATCAAATTCAAACACCACATGTTAGAGTTAATATACCATTGCATCATAGTAGTGGGAGATATGTTAATAAACATATAATTTCACAAGCAAGATCTTAAAAATTCATTGCATCAAGGTAGTAGGAGTAATAATGAGCAGATTGCATTAGAGGAAGAAGTTGTTGATATCTCTACACCACAAGGTGCTGAAATAACATGGACGCTCAAGATACTACAAATGATGTGGTTCCATAACAAGATCATAATAATGCAAGTCTCTCAAAACATTCCCCTGCAACTGTAATGTCTCATCGTAGTGGAAAAGTGATAAGAAAATCACTTCGATATGCACTTTTGGGAGAGTCTTTTGACAGAATTCTTGAAGATTCAAATACCAAACCTGTGAATCACGACGAAACACTATAAGATAAAGATGCAGAAAAGTAAATCGTTGTTATAAAATCAAAATTAGAGTTCATATACTCTAATAAAGTATGAGATCTTGTAAAACCACCTGTAGATGGAGTCAAACCTATTGGATGCAAGTGGATATATAAGAAAAATAGAGGAATATATGGAAAAGTGCAAACCTACAAAGCTAGACTTGTTGCAAGAAGGTTTACTCAGAAAGAAGGGATCGATTATGAGGAAACTTTTTCGTCAGTAGTCATGCTTAAGTTTATTAGAATTCTCTTATCCATTGTTTCTAATTATGATTATGAGATTTGACAAATGGACGTCAAGATAACTTTCCTTAATGGAAGTCATGATGAAAGCATATTTATGCGACAACCAGACAGTTTCATAGAAAAAGACAATGAACGCATGTTGTCCAAGATTAAAATATTCATTTATGGATTAAAGCAAGCTTTTAGGGCGTGGAACACTTGCTTTGATAATGCAGTCAAGACCTTTTGTTTTAAGCAATGTCTTGATGAGTCTTGTGTGTACAAAAAGTGGAATGAGGATAAAGTGGTGTTTTTGATATTATATGTAGATGATATCTTGCTCATAGAAAATAATGTGGGCTTGATAAATTCAGTTAAGGAATGGTTGTCCACTAAATTTGATATGAAGGATTTAGGAGAAACTGCTCACATCCTTGGGATGAAGGTTCTACGTGATTGTAAGAAAAGAATATTAGATTTATCACAAGCTCTTCATATTGATACAATTCTTACCAGGTTTATCATTCATGATTCCAAGAAAGGATTTCTTCCTTTCAGAGATAAAATTTCTCTATCTAAGGATCAATGTCCTCAGACAGATGAAGAAACAGAAAATATAAAGACAATTCTTTATGCTCAGCGGTAGGAAGTCTCATGTATCCGATGTTAGGCAGTAGAACTGATACTTGTTTGTCGTAGTCTGGTTAGCAGATATCAGTCTAATCCTGGACGAAAACACCGAAAAGTAGTTAAACATATAATCAAGTACCTGAAAAGAACTAGAAACTACATTCTAGTCTATCATTGGGATGCGTTGGTGACCATAAGTTACACAGACTCAGATTTCCAATCTGATATGGACTTTAGAAAGTCGATCTCAGAAAATGTGTTTACTTTGGGAGGTGGAACCATTGTTTGGAGAAGAATCAAGCAAACCTGTGTTGCTCATTCTACCATGGAAGCTGAATATGTAGCAACATCTGAGGCAGCTAAGGAGGCAGTATGGCTCAGAAACTTTCTGAAAGACTTGGCAGTTTTCCTGCGATAGATATGTCACTCACAATGTTTTGTGACAATAGTGGATAATTTTCAAATTCAAAGGAATCACGAATTCATAAGAAGGCAAAACACATTGATCAAAAGTACCATTTGATTCGAGACATAGTACAGAGAGGAGATGTGATAGTGGCGAAGATTGAATGAGAGAACAACCTGGCAGACCCTTTCACAAAAGTTTTACTGCAAAAGTTTTTTGATAGACATGTTGAAGGAATAAGTACTAGAGTTGTAGGTGCATGATTATGATTCTAAGTGGGAGACTGTTAGGATATACTATTAACCATGTGTTTTGATATAGTATTATTTATTGAACAATTGTTTATTTATTTATTCAATTCAATAAGGTATTACATTAAATAGATCAATTTGTCATATATGTGTCCTTAACTTATAAAGTAGATAACTTCGTGTATAGAGTTTAAGCTTATATACAGAAGATTAAATCATTGGTTCTTATAAGTTAAAAGTTATAGTTCACAATCGTAAATGTAAATTTGGACAAAACCATCAGAAAGATTGTAATACAAGATTAAATGTAATTTATGTTGATTATGAGAATGGTATAGTTGTAACTTCTCGTGCTAATGCATTTTGTATGTATTAAATGGAACCGAGCAGAGATAGGTGTTTTAGACTGATTGATATAAACATATTCTCTAAACTGTTAAATGTACTTATATTCTTAATCTTGATATAACAATTATGATTTATATATATTAATTATCGTTTTGATATATTACAAGATGAGATTCTGAGATGGGTCAATATGTCTAGTAGATTGGATGATAATAATATATATTGGTGATAACTAGTTAGTTGATGAAATCCATGTCTCAGTATAGAGATTGATGATACACTTTTTTTATGAGAAGTCTATAAGTTTTCATGTGTAAACCCGACCGGTAGATTCATGAATCTGGCACATGAAATGAGTTAAGTAATGCTCTAAAGGAAATTAGTCATTGAATTAAATTCATCAGTAATTTAATTTATTAATTAGTATCTGTAATATTAACGTGGGAAATTACATAAGTATTTAATGGTGAGTTTCGAAATAAATAGAGGAGTGCAATTATGAATTTTTAGTAGAATGGTTTGTAATTTATTATGGTAAAAATATTTCAAATTAATTACTTGAAATTATTTCCATAATAGAAAGTCTCAGTAATAAATTTTGTGGTCCCTCCAGTCCCCAATTTAACTAGAACTCAAAATCCTATTTTCTAGTAGAAGAAGGAAAAGTAACATGTATATTTCTTCCAAGAATGAAACGTGTGTTTCGAGTTTCCTTGAAGAAAAATGATTTATACTTTCTTCTCCTTTTTGGACTAGGAAGACATATCTATAAGTAGAGATTCTTATAATCTAGAAAGACAATTCAGTATTCTTTACAATACTTGTCCACCCAAATATCTGTGATTATTGTCTATATTCGTGCAAGATGTATGATTTTTTGAAATGTATTCGCTGTGTATGTTATTTCTAACAAAAAAATCATATTAAAATTTTCAGCTTTCAATTTCATTTTCAGTGGTTCCAACTTTTGAGTTTCGAAATGCCTATCGACACTAAGCTTTTTGATTTACTTTCTAATTAGGTACACTTTTTTTTTTAGCTATGCACAAGTTTTGAGAGTATTTGTATGTGTTGGTTTAAATTTAAAGTATTTATTAAATAAATTATGTTTCCAATAATGTGCATTGATATGAAGAAATTAATATAAAGAAGGATAAATTTATCAAGCCATGATTGATTTATATATTTTTTAAATAGGTTTAAAATGGTTATGAAAAGAATCAAAGTAAGAGAGATAGGCGTAACATCGTAAATCACAAGTAAGATGAGTGTTATAGAGCAAATCTGAAGGGAGCTATTTGAAATTTATCCCTAAATTTTTTATTTCCAATAACTTTATCCTATTATTAATTGACTATTTACATTTTTACATTAATTTATCACTTAATTAGCACAAATATTTTTCTTATAGGATATATTCCATTCACTAGTGGTATTTATATTATAGAAAAATGATCTAAATTTTATTTTATTCTTGTAATATGGAAGTTTAATTATATGACATGTCACATGATTAGTTCTCTATATTTGTTCTGCCGTATTTTTTTTTAATTCTTATATATAAATAAAAAAATATTGTACTTTGTCGAAGAGTTTCTTAATCGATAATTATTATTATGAACTTTGTGATGATACGTCGTCTTATTCAAGTTGTCAGAGCCGCTTATACCTTGCTAGAGTATATAGAAAACACAATTTGGTGTATCCAATTGAAGCCTGGTTAATCGAGAGTCACACCAAGTAGGATCCATTTGGAAATAGTAGTCCATATCAAGAATTTCTTAACTCTTTTTTCTTTTCAATACTTAATATTTTTCCTTATGAGATAAATAAAATTAAGAAGTATTAGACTAGACATTCTTTAAATCAAATCTGAATTTTGTCGCTTCACCAACATATAAATCTTTATTGTACTAAATAAATATGTTCCTGGCAAATTTATGAATTTGTTAGAGCCACACATATATTTTCTTTAATAGTTCATTACCAATAACAATCTTTTTACCAAACAAAAAAAGGAGTAACCAAGAGTTACTACTGTAGACAATAAATAAATCTTTTCAAAATAATGAGTTTTGAGTGATTTATTGTTTGAAGCTCATGTTGCCTCATGAGTTTATATCTGCACTATCTTGTTGAATAAAATTATTTTGCTTCATATTTTTTGTGATTATAATTTATTTTCTGTCACTATAAAATTTGTTGCAAAATTGGCATGCCCAGTGAAACTAAATCTGTCGTTCATCTCTTCTCTCTTAAATCAAATTTGAAATTCTAAAGTTGTGAAGGTAGAATAATGAGTAGTTCAAGGCTCGACTTTGAGTTTAATCAAATCTACACTCCGACAAGCCTTGAAGCAAGGGACATTTGTAGACATTATATTGAAATTTTGCGGGACTCTATAAGATGCGTTCAATTTGAGTTGAGACTGTGTTCCATTCAAATAGAATTCTTGGAGGCTACTCAACCCTAAACCCTAGTTCACGCCTATATAAATGGTACAAAATTCCCGTAAAAGGCATCTCAAATATCCCATAAACTCTTGGATATTTTTTAAAGATCAACATCTCAAATATTCTACAAATTGATGGGATATCCATATAGAGATCAAATCTAAATCATCATATTTAGAGAAATACGCCACTAACGATCCTCGAATCATGGTTTAATCTTAGGAGAGTCGAATTAAGGGACGAACAGAATTGTACCCGCAATCTTTATCAATAAAATCATGTTTCTTCATATTTTATTTGTGACTACAATTTATTTTCAGTCATAAAAAATTGGTTGCAAACAACTACCCGTTTAATTGTTGAGGGATATATCGAGATAGTAATCAAAGGTTTTGAATTTATTCAAACTTCAAAGTAGATATCAAAAACGGACACCTAGTATGAAATAAAAAAAAAAAAGATTTCATCATATAGTGGGAAAAAATGCCTGATACAGCCAACATTGTAATTTATAGATGATATACCTATTGTGGCTCACATATAACCTTATCGTAACAAAAGTGACTCACATGTACTACTATCACAAAATTGACTCAAATATATCTTTTTCTGCTAATGAAAGTGAAAATATTAATTTTAATTTATTTATTCAATTTTTATTTTTAAAAAATCCATATGGAGATGATTCTTCAAGCATAAATCTTTCCCACACATGATCAAGAGCTTCCAATTATGCCCTATAGCTATAGTTTCAATAATTGTGCTCTATAATTATACTTATGTTTGCTATGGAGGTCGCGCTTTGTAAATTTCGCTTGAAATATACAAATAGTGTAAATATACACAAATGGAGGTTGCGATCTGTATATTTGTTTGAGAATATACAATCATGGTAAGCATATACAAATTCTAATTATATATTTAGAATTTCTTTTCAGAACTCTGTGTGTATATTTCACTTGACAATATACAAATAGGATAGTTTATTACTTTATTATATTTTTTCATAAATCATATACAATAGATACGTTAAGCATATATAAATTCTGAATTTATACAATCCGGAATCGAATTATACGAATTATGGATTTATACAATCAAAGATAGTAGTATCAAAATTCTGAATTTATACAATTAGGAAATAGAATAGAAAAATTTTGCGAAATTGTTATCACGGATTTAAATAAATCAAAACTATAGCTATATTAAATAATATATATATGTTAGACGTTTGTCATGTCACATATTTTTCTCTAAATTTAATGCTTTGACAAAGTGTACTCCCTCCGTTCCTTATTAGATGAAAATTTCTATGTTACACGATAATTAAAAAATCATTAATCATTGATTAACTTTATTATTTTGTCCTCTGTTAAGAAATGTCAAACTACATAATATTGAAGAAGAAAGAAACTGATGATTGGAACATGTCAAAAGAATAGGTTCAACGAAACTGACTGACGTGTCTACAACAAGTGTTGATGAAGAAGAAAGTTGACGATTGGAACATGTCATAGGAACAGATCCAACGAAACTTACTGGCGAATTTAAACAGTGCTGTAGAATTAGAGTCACACTAGGATTAAACTACTTATATTAATTAGGATTATATAAGATTATAATTATATTATGATTAAGACTACACTATGATTAGGATTAGATTTCTTTTATTATTATTAATAGTATTATTATTATTATTATCATTATTATTATTATTATTATCGTTATTATAATAGTATAATGTGTTGGGGTAATGTGTTTCTGGTGCCAAATCCTTAATATGTCCGCACAAATCTGACCATCAGATATTCGGTGATAATAAGATTAATGGATTCAATGAACATGTGCAGCGCGCTATCATATTTTAAGTTTTAATCTTATTTAGCTAGTAATATATTCTCTTGTTTTTTAATTTATTTACTTTGTTTTTTTAAATTCATTTTTAAAATATCAATTTTTTAATTTCATTTTTCAATATATTTAAATTATAATTTTTTTTTAAAAAAATTAATATATATTTAATATATCTTTAATTTAAAATTAGAAAATTTCATTAAACATATGTACTTAAAGCTTATACAATTTCTTAGAAGTTCATTTAACACGTTCCTCACTTATGAGCTGTTGGGATGATGTGTTTCTAGCTGTCGAATCTCAATATGATCCGACAAATATCACCAAAAGGTGTGCGGTGGTAATAAGAATTAGTATATTAATAGATTAAATTTAATTTAATGCATTATCAGCATGTTACTATCGAATTCTAATTTTATATAGGAAATTTTTTAAAATGTCATTATTTTAGTATTTAATAGGGTATAGTGTTAACACTTTCAATATTTAGTGATACTGTCAATGTGCACTTAATTTATTGAATACGTATCAATGTGAGAAATAAAAAACACATATGGTTACTAATATGTGGTACATTGACATAACTATCACAAAAAAAACAGAATACAAAATACATTTGATATATGAAATATAATATACAATTCCAAGTCTATAGATACAAAAATACAATATACCTATGAAATATAAAAATACATACTGACTAAAACAACATCAAAATTCAATATATACTTCCAAATTTATGAATACAAAAAACATTAAAACTATGAAATACAAAAATAAATACTAACTGTGGTACATTGACATAACTATCACACACAAAAAAAAATATAAAATGAATTAAATATATGAAATACAATATACAATTCCAAATCTATGGATACAAAATACAATAAAACTAGAAATACAAAAATACATACTGACTAAAACAACAATAAAATTTAATATACACTTCCAAATCTATGAATACAAAAAACATTAAAACTATGAAATACAAAAATAAATAATAACTATAACAGAATGAAAATTCCATATACACTTACAAATCTATTCGATAATAGTAAATACACAATCAAACTCATAAAATGTGTTACATTGACATAACTAACACAAAAAAAAAAAAACAGAACACAAAATACAATAAATATATGAAATACAAAAATACATACTAACTAACAGTGAATACAAAAAATATTAAAACTATGAAAATACAAAAATAAATAATAACTATAACAGAATGAAAATGCCATATACACTTACAAATCTATTCGATAATAGTAAATACACAATCAAACTCATAAAATGTGTTACATTGACATAACTAACAAAAAAAAAAAACAGAACAAAAAATACAATAAATATATGAAATACAAAAATACATACTTACTATAACAGAATAAAAATTCCATATACACTTCCAAACGCATTGTAACATGTATTTTTTTGAATCTTAAAAATTACTAAACAAATTCAACTAAACATGCAAGACACAAAACATGCAAAAAAAAAAAAATACCTTTTCTCCAACAAATTGGTCTTCTTCAACTTCATGGTTATGAATTTGTGTGGGATTTTGCACATCGACGGATTCAGGCATTTTCCCCGTCGTATATCCTCCGTAGATTTAGAAGCGAAACCTACATTGTTGTTTATTTCTTGAGTGAAAAAAAAATTAAATGATGGAAAATCGGAAGAACTTTGATTATTTTGTCCAATACCTCTAGTAACTCTCTTGAAATCGTCCATTAAAGAGAGAATTTTGTATTATCAAACCCTAAAAAATGTTTTAAGAACAACAATAAAACAAAAAAAAATTAAAAAAAAAAGTAAAATCAGTAAGTAAATAAATACGGAATATGAAAAACATAATACCCAAATCAATGTTAATCTTCAAATCCAATCTTGCAACGAAATTAAATGAAAATAATAGAAAATATTAATATATTGAATATGAAATATGTGGATTTGATTTGGAACAATGATAGAGAGAGAAATTGAAAAGAAGCGTAAGAAAAGAGAAAGATGAAATCTGGGAATTTGATTTGGAAGAAAGTTAGAGAGAGAAATTGATAAGCCTAAGAAAAGAGAGAGAAAATTTAAAATGACATTAATATCTATTCAATTACATAAATATAGGAAAATATGTAATCTATGAGAGAGAAAACATGAGTGTAAATAATGAGAGAGAAAATATTAATAATATCAGAATAATTATTTATTTTCAAAATAATGACATTTTTGACATGTTTACTAATATTATTAAAGTATGGATATTATCACTAAATAAATTAGTTTTTTTGACTAGTTAGCTAAATTATCCATTATATAATCGCCAGTTTTCATTTGTTTATTTTAGGGAAACTTTCACATATAGCCACCTAAAAATAATTAATTACTCTCCATAGCTATAGTTTGATAATTACAATTTGTAGCTACATGTTATATAGAGTCGAGAGGCGAGCGAGACTGGGAGAGAGAGGAGAGAGGCGAGAGAGAGGGGGAAAAGAGTGGGAGAAAGGTGAATTGTATATGTATATTAGTTAGATAATTGTATATTATACATATGTAATTGTATATATGGCAAGAGAGATTGGAAGAGGGAAGAGAGAGGCGATCGAGACTGGTAGAGAGAGGAGAGAGGCGAGTGAGATCGAGAGAAGGAGGAGAGAGGCGAGCGAGAGAGGACAGAGAGTGGGAGAGAGGTGAATTGTATATGTATATAATTGTATATAACTGTATATTATACATATATATTTGTATAAATGGCAGCGAGATTGGGAGAGGGAGGAGAGAGGCAAGCGAGATTGAGAGAGGGAGGAGGGAGGCGAGCGAGAGAGGGAAGAGAGTGGGAGAGAGGTGAATTGTATATGTATATAGGCTAAAAAATTGTATATTATACATATTTATTTGTATATCCTGGCGAATTATACATATACAAACATGACTAATTATACAAAATCGAAGTCAGCCCACGTAATTAATGTATAATGTTAGTCGTGAGTGGTAATTATAATAAACTATAGCTATGATGAGTAATTAAATAGTATAAGTTTGCTTATCCACGTAAATTTCCCTTTATTTTATCCTTTTTATTCCATTTTAAAAATATATGTATGTGTACTATCGAATTTTAACCTTATCTGACTACTAATATAATCGCCGGTTTTCATTTGTTTATTTTTATCTTTTAATTCCATATAAAAAATATTTGCATGTGTACTATTGAATATTAATCTTATCTAACTACTAATATTATCGCCGGTTTTCTTTTGTTTATTTTTATCTTTTTATTCCATTTAAAAAATATCTGCATGTGTACTATCGAATTTTAATCTTATCTAACTACTAATATAATCGTCGGTTTGCATTTGTTTATTTTTATCTTTTTTTATTCCATTTAAAAAAAGGGCAACTTTCACATATAGCAAATATAAAATTCATATTTCTATGCTATAACAAAGTTTGCATAATTGCACTCCATAGCAAACATATAAATGTATAATTCGCTATACATATACAATTGAAACGAATTGTATAAAACGAAGTGTATAAAATGAGAAAGAGAAAGAGACTTGGGCAGAGAATTGTATAAAAACGAAGTGTATAAAACGAATTGTATAACTATAAGTGTATAGAACGATTATATACAATTTGAATTTGTATACAACGAGAAAGAGAGAAATTATATACAATTTGAATTTATATAATACGAGAAAGAGAGAAAGACAAAAGAAACTGAGCAGGAGAGTATTTTTATTGTATAATTATAAGTGTATAGGACGAAAATATATATATTTGCATGTGTATATATAATTTTCTCTCGCTTTATACAAACAGAAACACAATTTATACATTTCGCTTCTGTTTGTATAAGCGAGAGAAGCAAGGGTGGCGAGCGAGATTAGGGAGAGTGGCGAGCGAAATCTGGAAGAGGGGAGAGAGGGGAACAAAAATATATGTATTTATACAATTTTCTCTGCTTTATACAAATAGAAACAAATTTTATACACTTGTGTTTGTATAAAAGTGAGAGGAAGCAAGCGAGAGATGGAGCGAGAGAGGACAGTGGCGAGCGCAAGTTTGAGGGAGAGAGATTACTGGCAAACAATTTCCTACGAGACAATTAAATCAAAGGATAATTATAGCAATTAATTTGATTTATTAGTTTGCCATTATATACAATTTTTCCTTTAAAAAATATCTTTTGCTTTTTAAATATAATTTTTAGAAATTTCATAATGTGATGAGCAAGTTATATCTTATTCCTATCATTTTTCAATTTACAGAAATCTCTTCAAGTTTGTGTCATCTGGATACATCACATACATTCGGATACATAACATGTGATACATTAAACAACTTGTTTGTTGAGATTAAAAAAAATAAACTTAAAATTGAATGTAGTTTCTCATAATCACGCAAATCAATTTGGTGTCAATTTTTACAAATCATAATAGATTCAAACAACTCAAATTTCAATTTTTCTTCTCTCAATTTTGATATATATATATATATATATATATATATATATATATATATATTATTTATTATATAGTTTGAAAATAGTTGAAATTGACGTATATTATATATCCTGTACATATCAATTAATTTGATACACAATGCTTTAGCGCTATAGAACATTACAGTTTATATATCAAGTATATTTACTCGATAATGTGTACAAACACATAATCTTCTAATTTGAATAAGCTGAATAAAAATTTAAGACTGCAAATACATAAAGTAACTCATACATGGTAGATTATACAATTTGAAATAATCATGTTCAGATAAATAACTAAAGGCATGAGTCACGAAATTGAATAAGTTTGAGTGGTGATAAAAGATAACAAAATTTGTAATAGCTATTTATAAAATACATAACTATGAACATGATATATATTAATTTGTGTTTCAATAAATTAATATTATGTATCAAAACTAATATTTGAACCTGATACATTATTATGCATGATGAAATTGGAATGCATCATAATGTTGTACTGAAGACATTATACATTAACTTAAAAAATAAAATAACTCGGTATATCAAAATCTGAACTCCTGTGTATCAGAAAAAGATAAACAAAAAATTGATTAAAAAAATCAACAATATGATATGTTGAAAGCACAAAAAAAGATGATGAAGAAATCTTTCTACACATTCTCCTTTGCTCTCCCGTTGCTTTTTTTTTTTTATTACTTTCAACAATGATGTTATCCATAGATCTGCGTTTTTTCCACAGTTGATTTTGAAGTTAAAGTACATCCTTCTTCGACTAATTGGGTAATCACATTATCAAAAGATGAAGCATCATCCATAGATATAAGAATTTGTAGTTGAAAAGGCTAAAAAGAAATCAAAAATTGCCTCAGTGCAGAGGCGGAGTCAGGAATTTCGCCAAGGGTGTTCAAACTTTAAAAGAGTCGATAATTTTTTTAGCGGAGTCGGTGCACAAAATATTTTTTTTATTGATGAGTGGTTGCACCCAAATTTAAAAATTAAATTACATATCACTTAATAACTATATCATTCGAAAAATTAAAATTATAAAACTATCATGATTTAAATCAAAACTAATGGATAATAGTCAGCAAAAACAATTTTAGCTACTAGTTGAATATACTCACTCTAGTTCATATTAAATGAATTGTTTGAGACTTTTTTCGTGATTCAAATAACTGAATGTTTCAAAGTTCGAGATAACTATCGAAACTTATTTCTATATTTACCTTTTGTTTTATTAAGATTCTTAACTATTTTACATCTTCTAAAAAAATAGTTTAGAAATAATCAAAAGTTTAATAGTGGATAATAATCTTTAATTTTATCTTTTAAAAAATTCTTGAGAATGTGTATGCCTAAAAATTTACTTAATACTGATCGAAAATATATAGAAAACCATAAAATCTTAATTATTAGTTTAATCAATTTAAGGCTAGAAACATAAAGAAGATACATGACAACTATTTATGTGTTTCTTTTTTTGTTTAAAAATAGATTGTGTTAAAAATACGCAGCAAGTGAGGATCTGTTTTTTTTCTTTTCGATTGAAAAGAGAGTGTGTTTTAAAAACCGCAAACCTCTTACACATAAATGAACACGGTTACCACCAGACCACTAGCCTTTGTCATATCTTAGGGTGTTCAATTAATTATATATGTAGATATTACACAGTATTTTAACTACATATACGATGTAATTTTTTGACTAAGAGTGTTTGACTGGCCATCCTTTCATACCTGTAGATCCGGCCGTACCTGAGTGGATTAGCCAGAAGCCTCTGGCCAGTGGTGCCAATTAGCTGGTTTCTTGATAGGACATAAATCAAGCTAAAGAAGAAACACTGCAATCATGATGAAAGTTTCTTTAGCATTTTACGTAAAAATTTCTCTTCTTTAGTCTTTGTTTTTCCTCTCCAATATTTGGTGGACCTGGAAGATCTCCGCGGTATACTTCCTACAGTTGAAAAAGATTTGTAAGAACAAGCATATACCAAATATTAACAATTAGAAGACACCGTTCATTTTGATACATAACACGAAACAAACACATAGATCTTCAATTACTGGATTTTTTAAAGAAGGCATGAGCATATTGACAGTCACGTATCCAAAAATATTGAAAGTTTTACTTGGAAATTGGGCTTCAGGTCACCAGTAGTCTTGTGTAATAAATATATTTGTAAAGACTCAATATGTCTTCAAGTTGAGCTCATAATGTATCATATTAACAATTTTTTTTACCCTTTTGACTCCGAACTCCGTATATCAATATGTCATATTAGTATTTGTATTTGAAGTATATATTGCATACTTGTATGGGTCTTAAAATTATGAAAACATGTGCCAATAAAGTATATTATAAACCAAATAAATATACATCTATAAAACACCTAATATATTTAGTTGTATAAATTATACAATATTGGCTTGCGTAGCTATAATTTTGAAAATTTTGGATGAATGAAATTTTCAGATTTGAATTTTAATTTGGTTAAGTTATTCAATTCAATGGGTAGTGGGAGATTTTAGGAGATAGATTAGTGAGTGTCACGGTTCAAAAATGTACGCGATGAAACTTGCTTATTCCCATCAGACAAGTTAGACTCAACCGACGATTCGACAGATTTGTGGAAATATAAAACAAGAACAAGATAGAGCAAAAAAACTTATTCTTTCTATTAAAATGACCAAAATTTGATCGTCACATGTACAAGTCAGTAAATACATAAAATGCAGAATTAAGAATAAGTACAAGTCTTAGTTTTTATTTCTTAAATAGAACAAAGTATAAAGAAAAGGAAAAAGAGGGTTCGCCAAAATGACAAGCAACCACCTCTTCAAATCCTTGACAAACCTCAAAATGAGAAGGACAAAGAGATCACATAGGTCCCGGCTTTGAACCTACACGAGTGTAGAAGAAAGGAGTGATTACCAACTATACAGTCCCCAGCAAGCAACCTAATAAACAAGACATCTAGCTAGAATTCGAGCACCCTTTACTCTCCAACCTTACCTCCTCAAACTACAACCTGCACAGAAATCAACCCAACCTAACAGTTCTACAATACACGATTCACAAGGTTCAATATTCATAGTTCAGTAATCAACATCAACAATCAAACAAATCAAGTACATCAATGTCAATGTCATGTAAAATAGTTACACACAACATGTATATCAATCTCAATTAACAAGCAAGTCGCACATAAACATCAAAATGCACCATCTCACAATTCAATCAATCTCTCGCATGAATCATTTCCCAGCAACCAATATCATTAGCCGAAACCATTTTCCATCGACTTTATATCAAGTTACTAGCCTGAACAATATCCGATCGACTTTATCAACCCACTAGCCGACACATTTTATATCGGCTTTATATCAGTAGTCCGAATCATTTTTCATCGGCTTGATATCACTCACAGACAATGACTTTGACATTATAAACACTTGTCAGAGTTAATTATATACCAATAATCAGTTTTATATATATATATATATATATATATATATATATATATATATATATATATATATAATATATATATATATATATATATGTTTAATATAAATTAGTATTAAATAGGAAAAGTTATTATTACACTCATAATTAATTATGTCAACATTAATATCTTTTCTTTCATCAATATTCCTATATTACAAATTTTTGTAATTTTTCCCTCTAAATTTGTTTCAATTCAAAATCTTTTTATATGATTTTAGGAGCGATTTTTGTGATTTGAATTCATTATAAGGTATTTTCTAACTGATTTTTCTCCTCTTTTTTTTTATGAAAATTTTATTTATATATCTATTTTCATCTATTCTTATAGGATTTTGATTGAAATTGCTTTTTCATGAAAATTGTATTGCTTTTATACTTTTATTTTCATGACGAAATTGCATATATCCTTGCGAAGAGTGTCACCTTTAATGCTGGATCCATTTCCTTGTCCCGGTGCACCGATGAGAGATCCCCGACGGTCTATGAGATGGAGCGTAGGGAATAATCGCAGTTCAACGGAACTGTTAGGTTATCGTTGTTAGCAGAGAGTGTAGAGAGAGAATTTTATAGTTTGTCAAATTTGTATATAGTATAATACTTATATACATATATAATTATATTGTAATATTAATAAAATGGTGATTTGTGAATACAAGTATATCTGGATACATAAGTAATTTATCCAATTTGATTTGCCAATTCAAGTATAGTTGGATACATCAATACTATATTTTTATAAAAAAGTAGCTAAGTTAACATCAAGCCTCAAGTATTATAGGAAACTTTACGAAAAATAGATCAACGTTTTATTGGTTTTTTCAATTTTTCTGTACAGTCAAATAATTACACACTTTAATACATACACACTCTATTGTTTTTCCATTTTCTTATTTAACAACAGTGTATTCATATGTATAGTATATTGGTGTATTCATTTTTTTGGTTTAACAATAGTGTATCCATTTTTCAAATTGTTGTATTCATATGCTAAAATTGTACTACTTTACCTTGTTTGATGTATTAATTAATACATTAAATTTTTATAAATACTTGTATCCTTGATATATTAATACTTTATATTTTATAAGTAGAAACACCAATTTGAATTCAAAGTAATCATACGCTAATTGTTATTGTAATTGCAACTGTATTAGTATAAATAAATAAAAAATAAAAAACATATGCAAAAATACAACGAGAAAAAGACATGAATACTCTTTTATATTCAAAATTTTATGAATACCTTCATAATTAGTATGTAGTGAATATATTGTATTTATGAATATAAATACAACTTGTTGTATTATGTGAATGAATCATATTTGTATACATTATGTAATTATTAGTTGGCAATTTAATAATGGAAATTTTAGTTATTTAGGAACATAATAAAAGGTTGACACTTGAAAATTATGGTAACATATCATACCTTATTTGGTATATTGTATAAATAATAATAATAAAAAATAATAATAAAATTTAAAATAAACATGCAGCTAGAAATTGACATAAAGTGTAGTCATTTTTAGTAAATAACATACTTATAGCTATTGAACTTCAATAACCCTATAAATATAGTCATTTTTGTAAGTTGCTCTTTAATGTATATCAATTAAAATACTATCTCTTGGAATAAATATAAATTAAAAATTTATCACCTCAAACCCAATTAGATACGGATATGATAAACATTTACTTGTACTGATGTTTATATTTAAGCCAAATAGTGAATATTAAAAGTCAATAAATCAAAGTGAAAATGCATATCATTTTATCATAAATAAGTATTCAAAATATCTTTGCAAGGCATATGTTCTTTTCGTTAACTTGATATAAACCCCTAATGAAACCAATTTTATCGATATAGGTTAAATAATTGTATATTATACATATGTATTGTATATTCTGGCAAGCGAGATTGAGAGAGGGAGGAGAAAGGCGAGCGAGATTGGGAGAGGGAGGAGAGAGGCGAGAGAGAGGGCAAAGAGTGGGAGAGAGGTGAATTGTATATGTATATAGGTTAAATAATTGTATATTATACATATGTATTTGTATATTTTGGTGAATTATACATATACAAACATGACTAATTATACAAACTCGAAGTCAGTCCACGTAATTAATGTATAATGTTAGTCACGAGTGGTAATTATAGCAAACTATAGCTATGATGAATAATTAAATAGTATAAGTATGCTTAACCGCGTAATTTTCTCTGTTAAAAAACATAATTTAGGCGCCGTTACAAATTGTTGCCCTTTTGGTTTCATAATTAATTGAGTTGCCCTTTTGAATTTTTTGAAAATTTTTATCGTCCTTTTGATTCCGGACTCCATTAAAATGGCTGAGTTGGCGAAAGAGTGTGACTACACGTATGTATCTGAAGGCAAGTAAATATCATATTTAAACTTAAAATGTTAAAAAATAAGATAATAAATTTTAAAACGAAAAAATAAATTTAAACAACACCCTCTTCTTCCCTCAACTCCACCTACATTTTCGATGATGAATATCCTCTCCATTTCCCCAAGTATACTTAAATGGAAGTCATGTGCCCTAATTAAAAACTAAAGGTGAAGATTTATTTGTTATTTTAAATCTCCACCTTTAGTTTTAAATTATGACACATGACTTCCATCCAAGTGTGTACTTAGGAAAGTGGAGAGATTAAGTAATTGAGATAATAAGTAATGGAGAGGAGTCAAATCCCATTTTCGCTGCCATCCCATCCCTGCCCCAATCCATTTTTTTTTCCACCACCCCTATTGTCATCTTCTTACAGATCTTTGGCATTGACACCTCCTTGACGTCAAGTTTCAAGTTGTTATCCGTGGAGGGAGAGAGTGGCGCTAGTTGATTTTATGGCGATGCTCGTCGGAGTTCACTGATTTACAATGGAGTGAGAGAGAAAAAGGCGACACTGATACATTTTTCGCTAAAACGGGAGGTGGCGTGAGTGTTTTTTGATACAATGTAGAGCATGGAGAGGAGAGGCGGTCCCAGATAATTTGCAGGGATCACCAGTGGTCTGGCGGCTTAGGATTGCTGATTTTGTGGAGATTGGAGACGGAGGAAAGAAAAATGGTGAGGGTTTGCTATGGAGACTAGTGAAGGAGAAAGTGTTAAAGAATGACAAAAGTCCCACATCGGTGGCTAATGAGATGGGTGGACTCCTTATAACGCTTGGGCAATCCTCCTCCCTTTGAGCTAGCTTTTGGGGTGTGAGTTAAGCCTAAGACCTAATTTCACATTGTATTAGAGCAGGGCCCGTCTTACCCGATGTTGGGACCCCCGAAATCAAAATTGCCCACGCACCAGATGCTAAGCACTGGGCGTGAGGTGGGGTGTTAAAGAATGACAAAAGTCCCACATCGATGGTTAATGAGATGGGTGGACTCCTTATAAGGCTTGGTCAAAATCCTCCTCCCTTTGAGCTTAGCTTTTGGGGTGTGAGTTAGGCCTAAGACCTAATTTCACAGAAAGTACATGTCTTGTCGGCAAGAGGAGCGGTGGGTCAGCGACTTGCCGGTAGATTTTGGATGTGTTTGAAACGGGAGAGGAGTGTAGTCCCAAATTTTACTTAAAAAGAATCAATTTAAAATTTGTTAATTTACCTTTTTTTTTTATAAAATTTTGTTTAATATTTTTTAAAAATAGTCATAGATAATGAAGATAATTATGACATATTATTAATTTATGTGATATGGATTTGACATGTCATTTATTTAAGGGAGAGTGAACTACACCATATGATAGGAAAAGTTTAAAAATCTTCTTTTTATTAAATTTAAAGTTCAGTTGTTAAAACGTTAAGTAAAAGAATTTATAATACAAACACGTATAAGTACAAGGGTCTACCAGACCCTTTTGCCCCTTAGTGGTGACATGGTCTTATTTCAAGGATAAATCAACAGATACAATGACTTACATGTACTAACTTAAATCTTAAAACTACAGTGGAATAGGGATAGCAAGCAGAGGTTGAGCTTTTGCAAGGGTAATACCAAATCTTTCCTCCATGTCCAAGTCTTCAGGTGTAATTCCATCTTGTAGCTTCCAATTAAAGGTATTTAACAATGATCCTAGCACGATTGGAATCATCCTAATAGCCAAAGGCAATCCAGGGCAAATTCTTCTACCAGCACCAAACGGAAGGAGCTCAAAGTCCTGACCTCTAATGTCTATTTCTGACTCCCAAAACCTCTCCGGCTTAAAGTCCAAAGGGTTTTCCCATAGACTAGAGTCCCGCCCTATCGCCCATACGTTCACAAGAATTTGGGCGTCTTTTGGGATAATATAGCCACAAAAATCAACATCTTCCTCTGTTTTGCGTGGAATCAAGAAAGGAACTTGTGGGTGTATTCGGAAGTTTTCTTTCACAATACACCTCAAGTAAGGCAAATTCGTAACATCAGCTGCATTTATTAGTTTACCTTTGCCAATCACTCGGGCAAGTTCTTCTTGTGCTTTCTCCATAGTGTGTGGATTTTCAGCCATTGCCCACTCCAATGTATTTGACGTTGTATCTGTCCCCGCTTCAAACAAGTCCTGCAAAACTTGCTAGTGTAAGATCCTATGACCTAGAACGTCAAATATATAATATGTGACACTGTTTTCTTTTAGTTAAAAATGACATAGTTTTATATTTAGTAACAACTTAACTGACCAGACAGAGTTGCTCGATTTGATTCCTGTCAATTTCTTTAGGACAAATGTTGAGAAGGGCATCTAAAACATCAACATTGCGTGTTTACCCAAACTCCGCTCCTTTAGCCGCTCATCGATCAAATCACTCATAATGTGAAGAATCTTTGTAAAATACTTAGTCATGCGTCGCCTTACACCCTGTGGATCAATTTTCTGAAGAAATGGGAAAAAGTCTACCACATTGGGTTTACCAGCCTCAATCGAGATGTTTGACACCAATTCCTTAAATTCCTTAGCAGAATCAGTAAACGGATCGGTTAAATCTATAGAGAAAAATGTGTTTGATAGCAAATTCATTGCAGTCCTGAAAGTTGCTCTGCTAATATTCACTGTTTCACCAACTTTGCTACAGTTACCACAGTAATCAATCAACTCTTGAATTTTTTTACTTCTGAGATGCTCATTAGCGTCAAGTCTGTTACCTGAGAATATAAAAGTCTTATAACCAACCATCCGCAGGCCACACCTTGTAATCCTAACAGGGGTGGCTCGACAATGTTTAAAAAAAAAGACATGTGTCTTAGGCTCCCAAATTTATGGGGCCTCATTTTTAATAATAATAGATTATAAGTTATTATTTTTTTTAATAAATATATTTTCATTAAAATAAAGGAATTATTAGAAGAAATTTGACATTTAGAATACTATATATCATGAAAAATAATTTAATATAAGAATGATTATATTATCCATTGAAATCTAAAAGAATTCAATTATATAAAAATTATAAACAATTCAAGTTTAAGGCCCCATTTAATTTTTGCTTAAAACCACTAATATGCTTGAGCGGCTCCTGTCCCTTAAATAAAATAAAACAAATCTTTACTTACCTGAGAAGATGTGGTAGTTCATAATCTTGCGAAGATTTCTCCATTGGGAATCGACAGGTAGCCATATAGCGGAGAAATCATTGTGATTGCAGGCACGGAGTGCGTCAGGAATACACCTATTAGAAAAAGTTAAATCTTTCTTTTGCGTCACTTCTCTTGCTAACACTGATGACGAAATGATCACAGTGTTTATTTGCCCGAATTTCAGATTCATAATTGGACCATGTTTTTTTGCAAGTTGAGTAAGTGATATGTGGGGTTTATGACCAAGCAAATGAAGATTTCCAATAATAGGCAGAGCAAATGGACCTGGTGCAAGTCTTTTGCTTCTTCTAAGTGAAATCAATACCCCACGAAACAAAAAACACGCGAATAACAGACCTATCAAAGTGTTCACATAATCCATTTTTATTGGCTTACGAACTGAAGATTTGGTTTTCCTCGAGTTTGTTAGTCTGATGTGAGGGTCTTGAAGGCAATGGAGCAGTACATTTATACTCCACCCATCTCTCAGACATTTCTGTGGGGTCTTGGACTGGGACAGCTCAATATAATTCGAGGCATAAAGCAAAATTTTTATTAGAGGCCTAAAATCTAAATAAATTTTATGTGTATTTATTTATTTTTCTAAATTTCTAGATGTAAAACAATTATTTTATAAATTATTAATATAATTCTGTAAGTAATAAGTTAATAAACGTTAAAGATAAGAGTTAGAATCATAGAATCCGATTAAAAAAGTTGATAACTTGGTATACCTACTTCAATATGAAAATTAACAAAGCAATAAAAAAATTGTAATTCACTTTGTTCTACACTTTTCAACTACTGATTTATATTTTTGAGAGTGTATTACTACTCCTCTAACTATCAAAGATTTAAAGAAATAAAATGCAAAAGGAGTTAAAAAAGATAAATAATATGAGTGTTAGCGAAGAAAATATAAGAATCCAAAACAATGTTAAAAGATTAAATATAAGAAAATATAAGAATCCAAAATATAAGATTAAATCATCGATTTCTTGTAAGTTAAAAGTTGTAGTTCACAATCGTAGATGAAAATTTGGACAAAACCATCAGAAAGATTATTGTAGCACGAGATTACATGTAATTTATCTTGATGATGAGAATACTATAGTTTTAACTTCTCATGCTAGTGCATTATCTATGTATTAAACGGGACCGAGCAAAGATTGATGTTTTAGGCTGACTGATATAAACATATTCTCTAAACTGTTAAGTGTACTTATATTCTTAATCTTAATATAACGATTATGATCTCTATATATTAATTATCATTTTGATTTATTAAAATGTGAGATTCTGAGATGGTCAATATGTCTGGTAGATTGGATGATAATAATGCATATTGGTGAACTAATTAGTTAACTGATAGAATTATTTCTTAATATAGAGATTAATGATACACCATTTTATGAGAAACTTATAAGTTTTTATGTGTAAACCCGATCGGTAGATTTATGAATCTGACATATGAAATAAGTTAAGTATTGCTCTAGAGTAAATTAATCATTCAATTAAATTCGTCAATAATTAATTTATTGATTAGTATCTGTAATCTCAACATGGAGAATTACACAAGTATTTAATGGTGAATTTCGAAAAATAGAAAGAGTATAATTATAATTTTTTAGTGAAATAATTTATAATATATTATGATAAAAATAATTCGAATTAATTATTTAAAATTATATCGAAGTCTCAATAATAAATTTTGTGATCTCTCTAGTGCCTAATTTAACTAGAACTCGCAATCTTATTTTCTAGCACAAGGAGGAAAAGTAACGTGTACATTTCAAAAGAAAAGTAACTTGTAATAATAATGGAATTCAAATTGAATTGCTCAAAAGAAAATTTAACTAATCATGTACTCCCTCCATTTCAAAAAAGATGACATAGTTTGACTTAGAACGGAGTTTAAGAAAAGAAAGAAGACTTTTTATTCTTATAATTCTAAATTAAAGTTTTGTCAAATGTAAAATGTCCTTTAATTTTGTGGTATTAAACATGCCACATGGAAAATTAAAGTTAAAATATTGCCAAAAAAGAAAAGGAATCATTTTTTTTGAAATAAACTTAAAAAGAAACAATTAGTATTGAGTGTAATTTATTGTTATTCGTAAAAGGTGGCTGTTTTATGAGATGACTCACAATTTTTTTTTTATCACATGTTGTGTCGGCTGGAATCTTCTCATAATGTTACTGCTGGTTGTTTTCCAAAGAATATAGTTAAGAGTTCGAATAAAAAAGGGCCATAAAATTTACTAAAAGTTTTAAAAGGATAATTAAATTATTTATCAAATTAAAAGGATAATAAATTTTTATAGCGTTTATATCAGGATTTCTACCTCAAGACTATAACTATTTTAGCCTTATAAGACAATGGCAGCTTTTAGCCTTACAAGCAGGGGCGGAGTCATCTTGGTACAAGATTACAAGGGATCCCTTCGACGAAAAATTACATTATTTATACATGATTAAACTAATATTTTTTAAAAAAAAATTGTTTTCTCAATTGAGTGAAAAATTTGAAAATGAGAGTTTGATAATTGCCCATATATACACCATGTGTTTTCTTTATCACATGCACTCCTTATTCCTTCACATTTCAAGAACCCAACAAACAAAACTACGTACTCGATACTTATATATATTTCTTTTATATGCAAATTAATACGATGTTTAAGAAATAAATAAAGAAATAGTAACTAATAATTTAATACGATATTTAAGAAATAAATAAAGAATTTTTATGATTACAATAATTAACAAGTTATTAAGTGTGCAATGAAAAGTTTAAAATCAAATATAAAAAATGTGTTTTCATGAGATGGTGACACCAACCTAAAACTAATTTGCCTGACAATGAGAAACTAGAATAATCAACTAGAGCAAAACACATGAATTAATTAACATAACGAATTAATTAGGGGTTAAAATATGCAATTTATAAAATTAATTATCGTGATTAGAACATTTTTCTTGGCATGAAACTAAATATTAGAAAATATGGAATCAAAGAAATTTATCGGTGCTAATCCGTCATTAGAAAAAACTCCTTGCGAACTTTCTTATAATCTAAAGCTAAATAAAATTAACACAAAATTTTAATTATTTAACTACTAAATTTATGTGTCGTTAATTCTATATTTTCTAATATTGCTATTTTTCTTAATGTTAGTATCACTAAAAGAGATTAATTCTTCCGACCTTCATCTATAGTTTAATGAGTTCATATCCAAAATGTCACTTAACTTTGAAAATTTATATAGAAAAGTTATTGAACTTTGTTTTATATTAATAAAATCACTCAACTTAGACATTTATATCAATGAAATCACCAAATTTATCATTCAAAACAATTGACAAGAACAGTAAATTATCTTCTTATATCATATTAAACATCTCATATAAACAATTTTAAGAAATTGCATCTATTTAATTTCCTTAATAGAGGATTTGAAGGGGTTGGAGTTTGTGGGTGGATGGGCTGTCACCACTCACATTGATTAGTACGTTATTTCAATTACTTTATGATTTTTTTTTTATAAGAGTTCTTAATGGAAACATTATATGATCTCCTTTTGTTGTTCCGGCTAGTATTCTGTATCTATATTGAAATTTGATTAAATCTAAATTTACGTCGAAATAGAATAAAATAAATAAATTGTTTCTTAGAATAAAATAAATAAATTGTTATTTATGATTTTAATACAAGTCACTACGTATTTAATCGGTAATTTGATAATCCGTATTAACTCTCCTAAATCGAGTTATATATGATTGGATCAATGTAACTAGATGATTTCACTTGACTTAAACTAACAGCTGAGTTAGGTCAATATAAGATTACGGAGTGAATAATCAATCATTATATACAATATTGTATGAGTAGTTCTCCAATCCAATCGATTGGCTATTCAAGATGCATGGATGTATATGTATATGATGAGTTTGAATATAACTATTCAATGTTATATGACTGTTTGATTGATCTATTATAACTATTTCTTCAATCTGAGATGTCTCATTTTAATCCCATTAATACTATTTTGGGTCAAAACAAACTAGAGGGTTCTTACTATGTTGACTGGAGGAGAAATCTCGACATCGTGCTAACTGCCAAAGAATATAAGTTTGTATTTCATGAAGAATGTTCATTGAAACCAAATGAACAATCTAGTGATGATGATATGTTAGCATATTAGAAATGGGGCGAAGCTGATAAGATGACGCGATGTTGCATTATGACTTCAACGTCAAGTGTGTTGCAACTTCAACACCAAACTATGCTGTCTACTTTTGAAATTTTGGAGAATATCAAACAAATGTGTGGAGACCTTGGCCGATCAGCTAAGCAGATTGCCATGAGAACTCTCATGAACAAGATGGTTGAAGTTACTTCTGTAAGAGACCGTGTTCCGAAGATAATAGGTCTTCTAAATGAACTAGAGGTTTTGAGGACTGAAATTGAGTATGACTCCTAAGTTGAGATGATATTGCAGTCTCTACCTGACAGTTTTCAACAGTTTTGCCTAAATTATAATATGAATAAGATGACTTTATCTTTGGCACAATTGAAATGACCTGCAGATGGCGGAGACACTTGTCAAAAAATATGCACCATCCATGCCACTAAATGTTGAGAAAGGTTCTACTTCTAAACCGCAAGGTGGACAAAAGAAGAAAAAGACTCACAAAGCTAACACAATTGCACCTCCAACTGGGGGCGTGAAAAAGTCTAAGGGCAAGTGTTTTCATTGCAAGATGTCAAGCAATTAGAAGGCACACTGTCCAGTTTTCTTAGCCAAGAATAAAAACAACCCGTGTAATTCACTTCACTTGTCGTTGCAACATTTTAAGCGACTGTTTCTTCCACTTCACGGTGAGTAGATTCAGGAGCTACTGATCATATATGCACTACTTCTCAGGGGTTTCAAGAAATTTGGAAGCTGATTAGAGGTGAAGTTAGCGTTTTTATGCGGATGGTTCAACAACTCCAATTTGAGCATTAGGAAATATTAATTTTTCGTTTGATAGTGGTAGAGTTTTAGTGTTTTTAAAGACATTATATATGTACCTGCTGTGGAAGAAATTTAATTTCAGTTTCTAAATTTATGAGAGATGGTTATAATATTAATTTTTCTGATAATGATTGTGTTATAGCTATGATAAACATCTTCTCTCTGATGGTACATTGATTGATGGTCTTTGTATTATTAATGTCTCTCCAGAATTACAACAAACCGTAGAACTGAATAATGTTAACTTTTCAAGTGAAAGAAAGCATTCTTCTGATTTTAATGAGACTTATCTATGGCATTTGCGTCTATATCATATAAATCTAGATAGGATTTCAAGGTTGGTCTGAGATGGACCTTTAGGTTCAATAAAAATAGAGGTATTATGAACACGTGAATCTTGTTTAGAAGGAAAAATGACAAAGAGACCTTTCCCTTTGAAAGGAAATAGAGTCAACGATAAACTAGAGTACTTAATTCATTCTGATTTGTGTGGCCCGATGAACATCCAAGAGAGATATGGTAATGAGTACTTCGTTATTTTTATTGATGGCTATTAAAAATATGGATATATTTATTTGTTGCACCGTAAGTCTGAATGCTTTGAGAAATTCAAAAGTTTTAGGCTGAAATAGAGAAATGACATGGAATATGTATCAAGTAATTGCGATCTGATCGTGGTGGCGAGTACCTCTCTAATGGGTTCGTTAGTTACTTATCAGAACAAGAAATTACATCACAAAATGTCTGCACCTAGAACGCCACAGCAAAATGGTTTATCAGAAAGAAAAAACAAAACTCTTTTAGAAATGGTTAGATCAATGATGAGTTACTCTGATTTGCTTTATTCATTTTGTGGATATGCATTAAAAACTACAAATTACATTATGAACTTATTCTTTCTAAATCTGTTCCTTTGACAACCTTTGAACTGTATACTGGGCAAAATCTAGTTTGAAACATGTTTGAGTTAGGGGATGTCCAGCACATGTGCTAAAAGGAAAGACAGAAAAATTGCAACCTAAAACAGAAGTATGTATTTTTATTGGATACCCTAAAGGAACGAAACTACGAAAGGTGGTATGTCTTATAATTCTAAATAAAAGAGGGTTATTGTGACTATCAATGCCGAGTTTCTGGAAAAATAATTTTTTTAACAAGCCATATTCTTAGAAGTAAACTAGTTTTACAAGAATTACGCAATGAGATAACAAATCAGTCTACTGAAAAAGTGGAAATCAAATTCAAACACCACAAGTTAGAATTAATATACCATTGCATCATAGTAGTGGGAGAGGTGTTAATAAACATATAATTTCACAAGCAAGATCTTAAAAATTCATTGCATCAAGGTAGTAGGAGTAATAATGAGCAGATTGCATTAGAGGAAGAAGTTGTTGATATCTCTACACCACAAGGTGCTGAAATAACATGAACGCTCAAGATACTACAAATGATGTGGTTTCATAACAAGATCATAATAACTCTCAAAATATTTCCCTGCAACTGTAATGTCTCATCATAGTGGAAAAGTGATAAGAAAATCACTTCGATATGCACTTTTGGGAGAGTCTTTTGACAGAATTCTTGAAGATTCAAATACCAAATCTGTGAATTACGACGAAACAGTACAAGATAAAGATGCAGAAAAGTAAATCATTTTTATAAAATCAAAATTAGAGTCCATATACTCTAATAAAGTATGAGATCTTATAAAACCACTTGTAGATAGAGTCAAACCTATTGGTTGCAAAAGGATATATAAGAAAAATAGAGGAATATATGGAAAAGTGCAAACTTACAAAGCTAGACTTGTTGCAAGAAGGTTTACTTAGAAAGAAGGGATCGATTATGAGGAAACTTTTTCGTCAGTAGTCATGCTTAAGTTTATTTGAATTCTCTTATCCATTGTTGCTAATTATGATTATGAGATTTGACAAATGGACGTCAAGACAACTTTCCTTAATGAAAGTCATGATGAAAGCATATTTATGCGACAACGAGACAGTTTCATAGAAAAAAGCAACGAACGCATGTTGTCCAAGATTAAAATATTCATTTATGGATTAAAGCAAGCGTTTAGGGCGTGGAACACTTGCTTTGATAATGCAGTCAAGACCTTTTGTTTTAAGCAATGTCCTGATGAGTCTTGTGTGTACAAAAAGTGGAATGAGGATAAAGTGGTGTTTTTGATATTATATGTACATGATATCTTGCTCATAGAAAATAATGTGGGCTTGATAAATTCAGTTAAGAATGGTTTCCACTAAATTTGATATGAAGGATTTAGGAAAATGCTCACATCCTTGGGATGAAGGTTCTACGTGATTGTAAGAAAAGAATATTAGATTTATCACAAGCTCTTCATATTGATACAATTCTTACCAGGTTTATCATTCATGATTCCAAGAAAGGATTTCTTCCTTTCAGAGATAAAATTTCTCTATCTAAGGATCAATGTCCTTAGACAGATGAAGAAACAGAAAATATAAAGACAATTCTTTATGCTCAGCGGTAGGAAATCTCATGTATCCGATGTTAGCAGTAGAACTGATACTTGTTTGTCGTAGGTTGGTTAGCAGATATCAGTCTAATTCTGGACGAAAACACCAAAAAGTAGTTAAACATATAATCAAGTACCTGAAAAGAACTAGAAACTACATCTAGTCTATCATTGGGATGCGTTGGTGCCCATAAGTTACACAGACTCAGATTTCCAATCTAATATGGACTTTAGAAAGTCGATCTCATAAAATGTGTTTACTTTGGGAGGTGGAACCATTGTTTGGAGAAGAATCAAGCAAACCTGTGTTGCTCATTCTACCATGGAAGCTGAATATGTAGCAACATCTGAGGCAGCTAAGGAGGCAGTGTGGCTCAGAAACTTTCTGAAAGACTTGGCAGTTGTTCCTGCGATAGATATGTCACTCACAATGTTTTGTGACAATAGTGGATAATTTTCAAATTCAAAGGAATCACGAATTCATAAGAAGGCAAAACACATTGAACGAAAGTACCATTTGATTCGAGACATAGTACAGAGAGGAGATGTGATAGTGGCGAAGATTGAATGAGAGAACAACCTGGCAGACCCTTTCACAAAAGTTTTACTGCAAAAGTTTTTTGATAGACATGTTGAAGGAATAAGTATTAGAGTTGTAGGTGCATGATTATGATTCTAAGTGGGAGACTGTTAGGATATACTATTAACCATGTGTTTTGATATAGTATTATTTATTGAACAATTGTTTATTTATTTATTCACTTCAATAAGGTATTACATTAAATAGATCAATTTGTCATATATGTGTCCTTAACTTATAAAGTAGATAACTTCGTGTATAGAGTTTAAGCTTATATACAGAAGATTAAATCATTGGTTCTTATAAGTTAAAAGTTATAGTTCACAATCGTAAATGTAAATTTGGACAAAACCATCAGAAAGATTGTAATACAAGATTAAATGTAATTTATGTTGATTATGAGAATGGTATAGTTGTAACTTCTCGTGCTAATGCATTTTGTATGTATTAAATGGAACCGAGCAGAGATAGGTGTTTTAGACTGATTGATATAAACATATTCTCTAAACTGTTAAATGTACTTATATTCTTAATCTTGATATAACAATTATGATTTATATATATTAATTATCGTTTTGATATATTAAAGATGAGATTCTGAGATGGGTCAATATGTCTGGTAGATTGGATGATAATAATATATATTGGTGATAACTAGTTAGTTGATGAAATCCATGTCTCAGTATAGAGATTGATGATACACTTTTTTTATGAGAAGTCTATAAGTTTTCATGTGTAAACCCGACCGGTAGATTCATGAATCTGACACATGAAATGAGTTCAGTAATGCTCTAAAGGAAATTAGTCATTGAATTAAATTCATCAGTAATTTAATTTATTAATTAGTATCTGTAACATTAACGTGGGGAATTACATAAGTATTTAATGGTGAGTTTCAAAATAAATAGAGGAGTGCAATTACGAATTTTTAGTAGAATGATTTATAATTTATTATGGTAAAAATAATTCAAATTAATTACTTGAAATTATTTCCATAATAGAAAGTCTCAGTAATAAATTTTGTGGTCCCTCCAGTCCCCAATTTAACTAGAACTCAAAATTTTATTTTCTAGTAGAAGAAGGAAAAGTAACATGTATATTTCTTCCAAGAATGAAACGTGTGTTTCGAGTTTCCTTGAAGAAAAAGGATTTATACTTTCTTCTCCTTTTTGGACTAGGAAGACATATCTATAAGTAGAGATTCTTATAATCTAGAAAGACAATTCAGTATTTTATACAATACTTGTCCACCCAAGTATTTGTAATTATTGTCTATATTCGTGCAAGATGTATGATTCTGAAATGTATTCGCTGTGTATGTTATTTCTAACAAAAAAATCATAATAAAATTTTCAGCTTTCAATTTCATTTTCAGTGGTTCCAACTTTTGAGTTTCGAAATGCCTATCGACACTAAGCTTTTTGATTTACTTTCTAATTAGGTACACTTTTTTTTTAGCTATGCACAAGTTTTGAGAGTATTTGTATGTGTTGGTTTAAATTTAAAGTATTTATTAAATAAATTATGTTTCCAATAATGTGCATTGATATGAAGAAATTAATATAAAGAAGGATAAATTTATCAAGCCATGATTGATTTATATATTTTTTAAATAGGTTTAAAATGGTTATGAAAAAAATCAAAGTAAGAGAGATAGGCGTAACATCGTAAATCACAAGTAAATGAGTGTTATAGAGCAAATCTGAAGGGAGCTATTTGAAATTTATCCCTAAATTTTTTATTTCCAATAACTTTATCCTATTATTAATTGACTATTTGCATTTTTACATTAATTTATCACTTAATTAGCACAAATATTTTTCTTATAGGATATATTCCATTCACTAGTGGTATTTATATTATAGAAAAATGATCTAAATTTTATTTTATTCTTGTAATATGGAAGTTTAATTATATGACATGTCACATGATTAGTTCTCTATATTTGTTCTGCCGTGTTTTTTTTTAATTCTTATATATAAATAAAAAAATATTTTACTCTTAATCGATAATTATTATTATGAACTTTGTGATGATACGTCGTCTTATTCAAGTTGTCAGAGCCGCTTATACCTTGCTAGAGTATATAGAAAATACAATTTGGTTAATCGAGAGTCACACCAAGTAGGATCCATTTGGAAATAGTAGTCCATATCAAGAATTTCTTAACTCTTTTTTCTTTTCAATACTTAATATTTTTCCTATGAGATAAATAAAATTAAGAAGTATTAGACTAGACATTCTTTAAATCAAATCTGAATTTTGTCGCTTCACCAACATATAAATCTTTATTGTACTAAATAAATATGTTCCTGGCAAATTTATAAATTTGTTAGAGCCACACATATATTTTCTTTAATAGTTCATTACCAATAACAATCTTTTTACCAAACAAAAAAAGGAGTAACCAAGAGTTACTACTGTAGACAATAAATAAATCTTTTCAAAATAATGAGTTTTGAGTGATTTATTGTTTGAAGCTCATGTTGCCTCATGAGTTTATATCTGCACTATCTTGTTGAATAAAATTATTTTGCTTCATATTTTTTGTGATTATAATTTGTTTTCTGTCACTATAAAATTTGTTGCAAAATTGGCATGCCCAGTGAAACTAAATCTGTCGTTCATCTCTTCTCTCTTAAATCAAATTTGAAATTCTAAAGTTGTGAAGGTAGAATAATGAGTAGTTCAAGGCTCGACTTTGAGTTTAATCAAATCTACACTCCGACAAGCCTTGAAGCAAGGGACATTTGTAGACATTATATTGAAATTTTGCGGGACTCTATAAGATGCGTTCAATTTGAGTTGAGACTGTGTTCCATTCAAATAGAATTCTTGGAGGCTACTCAACCCTAAACCCTAGTTCACGCCTATATAAATGGTACAAAATTCCCGTAAAAGGCATCTCAAATATCCCATAAACTCTTGGATATTTTTTAAAGATCAACATCTCAAATATTCTACAAATTGATGGGATATCCATATAGAGATCAAATCTAAATCATCATATTTAGAGAAATACGCCACTAACGTTCCTCGAATCATGGTTTAATCTTAGGAGAGTCGAATTAAGGGACGAACAGAATTGTACCCGCAATCTTTATCAATATAATCATGTTTCTTCATATTTTATTTGTGACTACAATTTATTTTCAGTCATAAAAAATTGGTTGCAAACAACTACCCGTTTAATTGTTGAGGGATATATCGAGATAGTAATCAAAGGTTTTGAATTTATTCAAACTTCAAAGTAGATATCAAAAACGGACACCTAGTATGAAATAAAAAAAAAAAGATTTCATCATATAGTGGGAAAAAATGCCTGATACAGCCAACATTGTAATTTATAGATGATATACCTATTATGGCTCACATATAACCTTATCGTAACAAAAGTGACTCACATGTACTACTATCACAAAATTGACTCAAATATATCTTTTTCTGCTAATGAAAGTGAAAATATTAATTTTAATTTATTTATTCAATTTTTATTTTTAAAAAATCCGATATGGAGATGATTCTTCAAGCATAAATCTTTCCCACACATGATCAAGAGCTTCCAATAATGCCCTATAGCTATAGTTTCAATAATTGTGCTCTATAATTATACTTATGTTTGCTATGGAGGCCGCGCTTTGTAAATTTCGCTTGAAATATACAAATAGTGTAAATATACACAAATGGAGGTTGCGATCTGTATATTTGTTTGAGAATATACAATCATGGTAAGCATATACAAATTCTAATTATATATTTAGAATTTCTTTTCAGAACTCTGTGTGTATATTTCACTTGACAATATACAAATAGGGTAGTTTATTACTTTATTATATTTTTTCATAAATCATATACAATAGATACGTTAAGCATATACAAATTCTAAATTTATACAATCCGAACCGAATTATACGAATTATGGATTTATACAATCAAAGATAGTAGTATCAAAATTCTGAATTTATACAATTAGGAAATAGAATAGAAAAATTTTGCGAAATTGTTATCACGGATTTAAATAAATCAAAACTATAGCTATATTACATAATATATATATGTTAGACGTTTGTTATGTCACATATTTTTCTCTAAATTTAATGCTTTGACAAAGTGTACTCCCTCCGTTCCTTATTAGATGAAAATTTCTATTTACACGATAATTAAAAATCATTAATCATTGATTAACTTTATTATTTTGTCCTCTGTTTAGAGGAGCATGGGACATCAATGTAGGTGAGAACGGCTGTGGGGGTGGGTGGTGTTGTCAGTCTAAGACGTGTGCGCCGGTTCTCCTTATTTCTCGTTGGGTGTGTTAGCGTATTTCTCGTGTTCTGAGTCTATGTCGTTTGCGTAGGGTCGGATGCATGGATGTGTTATTGCTATCTAGTGTTGGCCGGACACCGTGTCTTGGGGGGAGAAGTAGTCAAGATGAGTTACTCAATCAGTCGGTTTTCAAATTGAGTTTGTCGTTCTTGTGCTCTGATAGGCGTAAGGGTAGGAGGTGGGGATATTAAGCTAGGATGGTTTGTTTTTTGAGCAGAGAGGTGAGGTGCTCACGGAGATAGAGCTCGATTTGCGCTTTGTTGCGCTGTGCGGCCGCTGTTCTGTACAGTGAGCGTTGGACCTGTGACTGTGGCAGGAGTTGTTACTGTTGTCGGTGCATGTGGCAGAGGCAACGGCTCTCAAATGTAGTGTGAGTCTGTAGGGCGGCTAGGATGATAATGGTGATTTATGGTGGCTGTTTGTGATTGTGGAGTAGTGTCGATTGATGTGCGGGACGCATCGTGATGGAGTGGAGCGTATTGGCTTTTGTGTTTTTGTAGAGAGCGTATGCGTTTGACAGGTGCCGGGGTGTGGCATAGGTGACAGGTTGTTGTGGTCGTTGTGCCAGGGTGAGGTGTTGCTGCGCTATTATTGTAGTTGTTGGTGGGTATAGATGCGGTCTCGGGTTCTTCTGCGGTGTGCCGGGGGTGTGATGTGGTTTCGGTGAGGATTGTACGGTCTGCAGTTTGACGCTGAGTGTGTTGGCGGGGTTATGAAGGGGGTAGATGGGGTCATGGCGTGGTGGATGCAGTGCGCTTGGTCTCGGCGGCGCGTATTAATGTTTGTTCGGTCGGTCGAGTGCAGCCTTCATGGAGCACGCTTGTTAGGACCGAGGTTGCGTTAGTTGACGTGCTGGTTGGGGTTAGGCCAACGCGCGCATTGAGGCCCGTTGGTCAAGTGCGGGGTGCGGGTGGTGCGGCTTGCACGTGTGTTGTGTGTTTAGTATGTTCGTTTGTTTTTCTCTAGTGTTGCTTGGTGGGCGTGCGCTTCTTGTCAATATAGTTTTTCTTTTTGCCCCATTGTATTTTTTTCCTTGGGTGTAACAACTTGGACATTGTTAAGTCGAGATAATTGAATTATGCTCTTGACACTACTTTCGACATTATGTTAATGTATCTCAATTAAAATAAGTATCGTACTCTTGGAATAAAATATCAAATAAAACGATTATGATCACTCAAAGCGCCTGATTAGATAGACCGGTATGGCATGAAACCATGGTTACTTGTTAGATCGTGATGTTATATTTAAGAAAATCAGTAAATAGTTAAAAGTCCAATAGAATCCAAAGTGAAAAATGCATATCATGTTTATCAAAGATAGATATTGTTTCAAGATCAAAATCTGTTTGCAAGGCAATATGTTCTTTTTGGTGTTTAGACTTTTGATAGGTATAGATCCCCTAATTAATGAATACTTTACTATCCTGATTATAGGATTAAATAATTGGTATACATTGTAAATAGCAATAGTTGTTAATTGTATATTCTTGGGGCAGCGAGAGTTGAGAGAGGGAGGCGAGAAAAAAAAAAAAGCAAACCGTGGTACAAGAAAGAGGGCCGAGACGGGAATTGGGAGAGGGGAGGAGGGAGAGGCGAGAGAGAGGGCAAAAAGAGTGTGGAGGGAGGTGAATTGTATAATGGTTGCTAGGTTATAATTAATTGTAGTATATACATAGGTATTTGTATCTATTTTGGGCGAATTATAGCATATACAAACATGACATAACATTAATACAAACGTCGAAGTCAAGCCCCACATAATTATGTGAGTACACTGTTGTCACGGCAGTGCCCATCTTCTCGATCAGCACTGAACGTGTAAGGTGTTGGTGGTATAAGTGCGCGGACGTAAATGAAACAGAGACGCGCTAGGCGTAGAGCTCTATGAGCATGCCGCCTATTGACATTGAAATAACTTGATAAGTAGTGGCTCTAAGCGCTGTGTAGGCTTCGTTCTACGAATTGTTCGCGCCCTGTTAAGCATGAGAGTTGTATTGGACCGACCTAATGAGCGATAATTGTTGCCCGTCACCGTGTCTGTGAGGTGTTCATAAGCGTCGGCAGTGGAGTTGCTGACACCTCTTTTTCGCAATCTGTTGATTGTTGATTAAATGTTTTTTCATTTGCTAGTCCCGACCCCGGTTCTGGTGTTTTCCGAACTCGTCGATTTGCAAAATGCAGACTCACAATTTGGCCGAAGAGAGTGTGAGCGCTACTGTGTCAAGGTCTATGAACGATGATACTATCGAACGCAGCTAAATATAGTGAAATACAGTCACATCGACGTATGATAGAAAGGCCACTACGATGTGTGTGATGAGATGGAGGGAGAGAGGTGGCTAGGTAAACACAGAGGCTAGTGCCAATTAATCGATCGCGAGCTTCGTGTTAGAACACACAGAAATAAACGAGGGAGGAACTGTATCGAGATAGTTGTGTACGAGATACGTGCGATAAGTGTGACTGGTTGCGATACACCTCGGACGCAAGTGAGTTGGGCGTATTTTTGTACGGGCTGTAATATCTAGCATTGCCGGAGCGACTCGACTTAGCACCCATAATATCGCAATTGTTTTATCGCGCGGAGGTCAGTGGGACGTAGCGAGAGATAGGAATGTATGTTCGTAGTGTGGCCTGAATGCAGGATTAGTGGCCTTCTCGCACGGGTTACTGAGTCGCCGGATCCCGGAGTGTGTGGGCTTAGGGTGGCTCGTGACGCACATGTACCGACGATTTTATGTCACTGTGGATGTTTGATGAGTGCGGTATCTTATCTCGGAGTGCTCCATAGTATATTACGCGACCGTGCTCTCGCATTGTGCTTTAGGCTCGAGCGTCTAGCTGTACTTCGCAGATGTGCTGATATTCGCGAGTTGCGCTGAGGTAGGCACTTGCAGATCATATTGCGAGCGCCATAGTACAGTGGCGGTGAGCAGGTGTGCTGGGCTTCGCGATCTACGGATACAGCGCATAGAGCGTAGGGTTGGTGAAAGGCGTCAATGACTATACAGGTGAGAGGATGCTAGTGGTAGTAAGTTGTGGGTTTAGGGTTCCCTGTGGGTGAGTGGCTCGCCGTGCCGTCAGAGAGTGACTACGACGTGTTTCATCGCGACACAATATGATGGCGGGTGTTAGTACTAGTGGATTTGACGATGGTGTAGACAGAGGAAATGCTAGTTAATGGACCACACAACAACACTCAGCCTTGCTTCATTCAAGTATGTCTCCGGAAAATGGAGAGATTAAGCTAATTGGGAGGAAGCTAGTTAATGGAGAGGAAGTTAAATCCCCATTATTTCGTGCATCTCTCATCCTGGCCCCAATCCATGGTTTTCCGTGGTGTACATTCAGACCCACCCTATTTGTCATTTTCTACCAAATGCTTTTTGGCATTGGACACCTCGCTTGACGTCAAAGTTTCAAGCCTGTTATCCGACGCCGTTGGAGGGAGAGCCGTGGCGGCTAGTTGATTTCTATGGGATGTTTCAGTACGGAGTTCAACTGATTTAACAATTGGAGTGATGAGAGAAAAAGGGCCGACATACAGAAATTTTCCGCCAAGAACGGGAGGAGGCGGTTGTGGTTTTTTTGATACGATGAGAGCAGTAGAGAGGAGAGGCCGGCTCCCCAGATATGCAGGGATCACCGTGGTCTGGCGGCTTAGGCATTGCTGATTCTTGTGGTAGGTTTGGAGACGGAGGAAAGAAAAATGGTGAGGGTTTCGCTATGGGAAGACTAGTGAAGAGAAAGTACATGTCTTGTCGGCAAGAGGAGCGGTGGGGCAGCGTGACTTGCCGTAGATTTTGATGTGTTTGGAAAAGGGGAGAGGAGTTATCCCAAATGTTAAACTTAAAAAGAATCAATTATAAATTTATTAATTTACCTTTCTTTTATAACATTTGTTTAATCATTGTTAAAAAACTAGTCATAGATAAGAGATAGTGAATGTACGGACGATATCTATTAATTTATGTTGATGTGGAATTTTTCGACCAATGCACGATGTGATTTATTTTAGGGAAGAGGGTGAACTCACCAGTGATAGCGGAAAAATTTAAAAATCGTTCTTTTTTTATTAAATATTAAGATTGCAGTTGATAAAGACTTAATGTAGAAAAATTTTATATACAAACGAGGAATAATTACAAGGGCTACCAACCCATTTGCCCGATTTAGTGGGAACCAACCCTGTGTCTTAAATTTCAAGAATAAATACTACGATACTCCTGCACTTCGTCACCTTACTCATTTTGAAATCTTAAAACTCGCATGCGCGATATACGGGTGAGCGATTGAAATAGGAGCGAGGAGGTTGAGCTTTTGCCAGGGTAAATCACCAAGATCTTTCCTCCATGTCCAGTCACTTCAAGGTGGTAATTCCATCATGTCAGATTCCCAAACTCAACGCCACGAGTACCTTCTACAATGATCCTAGCTACGAATTGGAATCATCCATAATAGCGAAGCCAATCCAGGGCAAATTACACACTACTCACTCGCAACGGCATTGGCGGTGAGCAGTCCAAGGAGCGGAAGGGAGCTCAGAATCCTGTCTGGACCTCGTAATGTCTGATTTCTGAATCCCCAGAAACCCATCGTCCCGGCTTAAAGTCCAACAGGGTCCTTCCCATAAGACTAGAGTCCGCAGTCCTCGGCACCTCCGCCCAGGGTTGGTGGCCAGCGTTCACAGGAACTGTATGAGGAGTCTTTTTGGGTGATAAATATAGCCACGAGAAATTAACACCTCCACTACACCTTTCCTCTGTTTTACGTGATAAGAAAGACTTGTGGGTGTATTCGGAAGTTTTCTTTGCACAATGACACTCAAGTAAGGCAAATTCGCACATCTAGCTGGCATTTATTAGTTTACCATTTGCCAATCACTCCGGGCAAGTTCTTCTTTGTGCTTTCTCCATAGTGGTGGTGGTCTTACACGCAGAAACAGCATCCACAGTTCAGGCCACTTCGGGCCCGGCACTCCAAAATTTGTACGTTGTATATCTGTCCTCCGCTTCAACCCACACAGCCCCACACAGTCCTCGCACTATACGCATACAGTGTAAGATCTAATGACCCCATAAAGCTACATTTATAAAACTGTGACAACTGTTTCTTTAAGTGTAAAAATGAATAATGTTTGTTGTATATTTAGTAACAACTTGAACTGACCTAGACAGAGTTGCCTCGGGTTTGTTTCCTGTCATTTCTTTGGAGCAGAGATGTTGAGAAGGGCAGGATCGATACTTTAGATAAAGCAAACTCACAACTCATTCCTCCATGAACACAGTGTTTCCGGTGTCGGAGCGGTCCGCGCGAGACGTAGACGCCGCTCTAGTTCCTACAATGAAGAGTGCGGCCGCGTGTCATGTGGATGATCGAAATGGAGATTACTCCATAATGAGCTGTAACCGATGGGGGTAGTAATTTGCCGTTTGTAATGAGAGGATACATAGTCGACGTGTACTTAGGATACTCGAGTAACCGATCGCCTCTACAACATCCCTAGAGTCGAGGTCGGTAACCAATTTTTCCTGAAGAGAAATCGCGCGATAACAAGTCTATCCACATTGAGGCTTTACCGGAGAACACTCCATCGAGGAGTGTTTGACAGAGCGCCAAAATCTCATTTCCTTAGCAGAATCAGTAAACGTACGGTTATTCTATAGCAGAATAAATGTGTTTGAATAGCAAAATTTCCATTGGAAGTCCTGAACAGTCTGATGCTAATATTCACGTGTTTCACACCAAGTTTGCTACAGTTACCAGCAGCCACACAGTAATCAATCAACTCTTGAAGTATAGTTTTACTTCTGAGATGCCTCATGCGTAGCGTTCAAGGTTCTGTTACCTGATGAATATAAAAGTCCTTATAACCAACCACCGCACAGGCTCACACCTTGTAAATCCTAACAGGTGACTCGCCCAGCTTAGGTTAAAAAAAAAAAGAACATATGTCTTACTTTTCCAAAAATTTATGGGCGCATCTATTTTTTTATAATAATAGAGTTATAAGTTACTTTTTTTAATAGATATATTTTATTATGTAAGAAAAATTTGACATATTTTAGAGTATATATATCTGAAAGTCATTTAAAATAGAGAATGATTATATAATGGCATGTGAAAATCTAAATAAGAAGTTCAATTATAGATACGATAATTATAAAGAATTCAAGTTTAGGCCGTCCATTGGTTAATTTTTTGCTTAAGACCATATTAATGCCATTGCTTGGGGAATCCGCGTCCTAGGTGTACGTAACACTAAACAAAGTCCTGTATCTTACCATGGAGAAATGATCGGGTAGTCTCATAATCTTCGCTGAGACTTTGACTCGCAGTTGGAATCGACAGGTACAGCGGACTATCAACGTAGGGCATGAGAATTCGATCTGTGAGTGTGGCAGGGCGCTCACGGGAGGGGTGCGTCATGGAATTACAGCCTATTAGGGAAAAAGTTTAAAAGTATTTCATTTTGCGTCAGCTCAGGAGTCTCGTTGCCAAACACTGTGAGAGGACATCGATCACAGTGTTTTTGCTTCGAATTTTTCAACGAAACTTTCAATAAGTTGGATCCATGTAGTTTGATTCTTGGGGCGAGTTGGAGGTCAGTGATAGGTGCGGTTTGTGACTCAAGGCAAGATGTAGATTTTTCCATATTATGCGAGGACGACGGTAGGACGCCACGTATGGATCCGGTGGCAAAGTCTTGTGTTGCTGTCTTCCAGAGGTGAACCTCAATAGACCAGCACGAAACAAAAAACCCAGGACGAGATAGCACCAGACCGTATACGACAGAGTGTTCAGCACATAGTCCAGGTTATTGTTTATTGGCATTACGAACTGGAAGATTTCGGGGGCTGGTTTCATATATGGGTTATTTTTCCTTACGATTTGTTAGTTGGCTGTGAGGGTGCTTTGAAGGCAATGGAGCAGTTACATTATATACTGCTGCACCCATGTCTTTCTCATGAAATTTGCAGTGGGGGCTCTTGGACTGGGACACGATTCAAGACATAATTATCGGAGCATGGGAGTCTAATCAAAATTTTTATGTCGAGGCCTTAATTTTAATAAGACTTTTGGTGATCTGTATTTAGCTTGTTATTTATTCTGTAAATGTTCTAGATGCGTACCATGAATACGAATTAAGATTTTGATGAATTTTTAGACATAATTCTATAAAGTAGGAGTATGTTAATATGAACTTCTTAGATAGATACTGTAAGTTGAGGAATCATAGAATCGCTGACTTTAACAACCCGAGTTGAGCTAACGATTGAGATAGTAGTCCCCGTAAATGTGTCGCATAGTGTCTATAAAAATGTCAATTCGAGAGAAGGCAAATAAAAAACAGATTGTTATCACTTTTGGGTCGTGCTAAGTGTGATGGGATTAGGGAGCGACAGTTTTCAACGTGACTTAAGTTTATATTGTTGGAGATGTACTTAAACTGTACTAGCTCGTAGACTTATCGAGACAGATTGTGAACAAGATGAAAATGGCAGAAAGGGGACGCATTAGAAATAGAATAGGAAGTGAATGGATGAGTATTGCGAAAAAAATATAAGAATACCAAAGACGAGAATGGTTTCCTCTGATTTCTTCTATTTAATGATGGGATTAAGAGATACATAATATTTTTTATTTGGTAAAGAGTTCTGGAGGCCGCCCAATGCCGCGCACCGTACTGTTAGTTTTTGAAAGGCAAAGAGTCGGAACCTGGGTCTGGTGGCAACAACCTGGAGAAGGTATGAGCCAAGTACAAATACTTTTTTTCCACCTTTCAATCAACGCATATGATTAAAGTACAAATAGCTCGCGATTTTTTACTGTAGCTCCTACTAGAGCTAATTAGTTCCGTAAGATTGTAGCAGAGGTAAGGGTTAGTAAAGATCCAGACAACAAAAGCTGGAGACACAATTGGAATCAGTAGAGTAAGACCCGTATATGCAAGGATAAAAAGTTAAACAAACAGTTCTTCTTCAGATTATCTCTTGCACATGCGTTTCGTCCTCAATTGTTTGTCGAATCAAAGGTTTCAGAGTGTCAAGTGGTCATGCGGCTCATTTGCCCATGAATGGATTTGTGTTTTGAATGGTTTGAAGTTCCTCCTCTGAAATCAGCGAGTGTCATGAAACTAATCATAGCTAGAGAAAATCAGTGATGTAAATTATTAAAAATTCGTCCACCTAAAATACATGTATGTAAAGTGTAAATTCACTTTCTAGCCGCTATAAAAGGTGTTAAGGATACTATTATGTTAATTCATCAGACGTTTTTTGGATATAGTATTAGATTATGTGACTAATATTTTATGATGCAATGTTATTGCAATTCCATAAGACTGAGTTACAGTTAGAGTAGGACTCGACGATCCAAGAAGATGTGGAAATCATCCGAGTTTCTTGTAGTTAAAAAGTGTGTGTTCACAAATGCCGTAGGCAGTGAGAACATTTTGGACAAAACATCAGAAACAGGATTATTGTAGCACCGAGATTAGGCAGTAGATTGTTCGTGTGATGATCGCGGACATCATAACATATTAGACTTCTCATGCTAGTGCGCATTTGTATCTGATCTTAGTAATAACAGGACCGAGGCGCAAAGAGTCGATTGTGTTGTAGGCTGACACTGATATACAACATATTCTGTCATAACTGTTAAGTGTACTTATATTCTTAATCTTATTAGACAATTATGATCTGTATATATTAAATTATCATTTTGATTTTTAAAATTGTGAGAATTCGCTGAGAGTGGTTAATATTGTCTGGTAGGATTGGACTGATAATGAATCAATTATTGGTCAAGAACTAATTAGTTAACTGAATAGAATTCGCGTTTTCTTAAATATAGAGATTGATGATACAGGGGCCATGTTTTATGAGAAACGTTATAACGTTTTATATGAGTAAACCCGATCGGGTGAGATATTTATGAATTCTGCACATTGAAATAATGTTAATGATACTTGCTTAATGCGACTAAATATGGCTCGGATGAGAGACGTAACCCTTCCCCAACAACATAACTCACAATTCAACATTCGTCGTCAATTAATTTTGATGATTAGTATCTGCTTAAATCTCAACTGCAAAACATTACATACTAAGTATTGTAATACGCCAGTCGAACACCTTGTCAACAAAAAGAATATTAAAAAGGTAATAATCTCATAAATTCTTGTTAGTTGCAATGTTTAATAATCACTAGTTATGGTAAAATTAATATGTAAAATTAATTCATTTGAAAATTAAGTCGAAGTCTCAATTATAAAAGTTATGGTGCAAGAGATATACACAAACACACCTCTAAAGCCGGACTAATTGACCACACTACTAACTAAACGACATACAATTCGTATTTGTCTAGTAGAAGTGGGGAGATGAAAGGTAACTGTGTACATTGATCTCCACAACAAAGAGAACGTGTGAGATAGGGTGTGTTTCCTTGGATAAAAAAAAAAGTATCCCATAACTTTATCTTCTAGTGTGTCTATCCACTACAGCAGCAATTCTATAGATATCATACACCTCAACATCAACATTGCTCATATCCAAGTACATTGAAAAGAGTTCCAATTATTAATGGAATCCCTCTAGGAAACACAGCAACACAATTGGTTAGGAGTGTGATAGCGTACTATAAGCTGCGAAACTATGAAGATGTTAGTTGTCGCCGGTATTCATCTGACTCCAAGAGAGGCGCGCGATCGTTAATTGCGAGGCAATGCCGTGGACTGGCGGTGATGTGTGGCGTGCTTAGATGGATTGTCGGTCTGAATAGTGATATAGTCGTATTAGCAGATGGTTATAGTAAACTGGTCGTCTCGTGTAAATTGATATGGTCAGCACTAAGAAGAGCTTTGACGATGCATCGATGAGTGATATCTAATAAGAGCGACATATCTTATAAGACTACTATGCAGTGTGGAGCTTGGTTTACTTGTTCAGTTCTAATAATAGGACACTCAAGAAGTATACCTTGCGCAGTCTGTCGTATTAGATTACGGGGGTTGCGGTTTGAATGTTGCTTCGTTATGTGATTTGTGGCTCTTGCGAAGCTTGGTGATAGTTGCCGGAGATGAGCCGTGGTTAGGGGTTAGTTTTTAAGTTTTAATAGTGTCATAAAGGGACAGGAACGGATGGAAAAATTGTTTTTGGTTGGCGTAACATACCAGGTGGAAAAGTAGTATGCACTATGACGGGGACTGGCCGGGGACGATTCTGTGGTTGAAAGGAAATTTTATGAGTGTTCGTTGTGCTTTGTCGGTATCATTTGAGCGAACGTTTTCTTGTAACTTTAATGAAGTGCGGGGAAGTTGATTCGCGTACTCCAAAACATTGGAATTCCGCCTCATAGTGATGATACCCATTGTTCGTGAAAATATATTCACAGAGCGCGTCATCTGTGATGCGCCAGGGCCGTGTTGTATGTTAAGGAAAGGAAGGTAATCGGTTACGCTCTTCTTCGCACGCGATTGGCGAATTGGGTTGTCAGATTTAAGTGAAGGTAGAAGTGCCACGCGCGAAGGAATCGATTCGTTTTGTCGTGAATCGTTGGGATCAGATGCTCTAAATTCAAGTGTTGGGCTTCAAGAGTGGTAGCCAAAAGCGGACTATACCTTTGTACTTATTTTATGGTCTTAAACATTGCCCGTGTACAGGTGGAAAATGTAAAAAAATCTCACAACATCATTGCGCAAAAAGAGAGGGGCATCGATTCTTTTAAAATAAGACTTTAAAGGAAGTAAAGATATTCGTTTGTGGGGTGCTTGTCTGTGAGTGTACACACTTTCATGTGGGTGTACTTGTCGTTGGGAAGAAGGTGGCTGTTTTTATAGATGACATCCACATTTTTTTTCTGAATCACATGGTTGTTTCGGCTGAATTTCTCTTCTCATAATGCCGCTCTACTCACCACACGCTGGTTTATTTTCAAAGAATATAGTTAAGAGTTAGAATAAAAAGCGGCCATTAAAATTTTACTATAAAGTTTGGAAGGAGTCATTAATATTAATTGTAGTCACATTAAAGGATTAATAAGCCTTCATGTATAGAAGCCACTCAAATTGTAAGATCAGGGATACAGATCTTCGTCTTAACCATCAGACTGCATAACGTAGCCATCCTTGAATTTCATAAGACATAGCGCGTTTCATTGCCTTAGAAGTCCAGGGCAGAGGAGTCGATGATCTTGCAAGACTAAGGAGGTACCCACTCAGCCACGTTCGACCGGTGAACAATGTACATGAGTATGGGTTTATAGCGATAGTGATTTTAAGATTGAATTATTGTTAGAAGACAAGACACAATCGTGGATTATCCGTAGTCGCGGCCGTCCTGGCTCGGAATTGAGTCGTAAGGTAGAAATTGTTGGAAAAAGGAAATGACGCAGTTTATGCAGTAATGCATGTTGCTCTACATGTGAACGACATCCGAAACCAATGGTTTTTCTTTATGCACTAATGCGACTCCTTTTGCCCGTTCGAGCAGTTTCAAATATACCCGTACGACTCATGTCAGGAACATAAAACTAGCGTTACTCGAACTACTTAAAATATATATTCTTTTTATGCAAATTATGTACTATAGTTGTATGTAGTGACTATTCCTGAATTTTTAGTTTCTGTATTGAGCAGTTAAATATTACTCAACATATAATTGGCCGTAGTTTCAAATGGACAAGACGAACTAACTTTGACTCAATTATCGTTTTAGATTTTGTCTTTTTTCAGTGGATAATGGATGTTCCAAGATTGAATGATTCTTTGTGGGGAGGAGGGCCGACTTCACAGTCTGTGTTCGCCGGGTGCGTTTACGGACGAAAAATATTTTATAACAGAAGTAAGCGAAGTTTATTAGTTTTG
>CM040619.1:59122474-59137373 GCA_022817965.1 Solanum lycopersicoides
ATAATATCATAAATTATGCAATTCATTAAATTTTGGGTTAATAATTGACCTGCTCATTCATTAATTTACTATCCGTCTATTTTAATCGATTAAAATTTAAATTGATATCTAGTGGTCCCTTCATATCATATAATGGTAACTAATGATTTAATACGATGTTTAAGAAATAAATAAAGAAATGGTAACTAATGATTTAATACGATGTTTAAGAAATAAATAAAGAATTTTTATGACTACAATAATTAACAAGTTATTAAGTGTGCAATGAAAAGCTTAAAATTAAATATAAAAAATGTGTTTTCATGAGATGGTGACACCAACCTAAAACTAATTTGCCTGACAATGAGAAACTACAATAATCAACTAGAGCAAAACACGTGAATTAATTAACATAACGAATTAATTAGGGGTTAAAATATGCAATTTAAAAAATTAATTATAGTGATTAGAACATTTTTCTTGGCATGAAATTAAATTTGAGAATGTTTATTACACTATTAGAAAATATGAAATCAAAGAAATTTATCGGTGCTAATCCGTCACTAGAAAAAACTCCTTGCGAACTTTCTTATAATCTAAAGCTAAATAAAATTAACACAAAATTTTAATTATTTAACTACTAAATTTATGTGTCGTTAATTCTATATTTTCTAATATTGCTATTTTTCTTAATGTTAGTATCACTAAAAAAGATTAATTCTTCCGACCTTCATCTATAGTTTAATGAGTTCATATCTCAAAATGTCACTTAACTTTGAAAATTTATATAGAAAAGTTATTGAACTTTGTTTTATATTAATAAAATCACTCAACTTAGACCTTTATATCAATAAAATCACCAAATTTATCATTCAAAACAATTGACAAGAACAGTAAATTATCTTCTTATATCATATTAAACATCTCATATAAACAATTTTAAGAAATTGCATCTATTTAATTTCCTTAATAGAGGATTTGAAGGGGTTGGAGTTTGTGGGTGGGTGGGGTGTCAGCACTCACATTGATTAGTACGTTATTTCAATTACTTTATGAATTTTTTTTTATAAGAGTTCTTAATGGAAACATTATATGATCTCTTTTTGTTGTTCCGGCTAGTATTCGGTATCTATATTGAAATTTAATTAAATCTAAATTTACGTCGAAATAGAATAAAATAAATAAATTGTTTCTTAGAATAAAATAAATAAATTGTTATTTATAATTTTAATATAAGTCACTACGTATTTAATCGCTAATTTGATAATCTGTATTAATTCTCCTAAATCGAGTTATATATGATTGGATCAATGTAACTAGATAATTTTCACTTGACTTAAACTAACAGCTGAGTTAGGTCAGTATAAGATTATGGAGTGAATAATCAATCATTATATATGTATATTGTATGAGTAGTTCTCCAATCCAATCGATTGGCTATTCAAGATGCATGAATGTATATGTATATGATGAGTTTGAATATAACTATTCAATTTTATATGACTGTTTGATTGATCTATTGTAACTATTTCTTCAATCTGAGATGTCTCATTTTAATCCCATTAGTACTATTTTGGGTCAAAACAAACTAGAGGGTTCTTACTATGTTGACTGGAGGAGAAATCTCGACATCGTGCTAACTGCCAAAGAATATAAGTTTGTATTTCATGAAGAATGTTCATTGAAACCAAATGAACAATCTAGTGATGAGAATATGTTAGCATATCAGAAATGGGGCGAAGCTGATGAGATGGCGCGATGTTGCATTATACTTCAACGTCAAGTGTGTTGCAACTTCAACACCAAACTATGCTGTCTACTTTTGAAATTTTGGAGAATATCAAACAAATGTCTGGAGACCTGGGACGATCAGCTAAGCAGACTGCCATGAGAACTCTCATGAACAAGATGGTTGAAGTTACTTCTGTAAGAGACCGTGTTTCGAAGATAATAGGTCTTCTAAATGAACTAGAGGTTTTGAGGCTGAAATTGAGTATGACTCCTAAGTTGAGATGATATTGCAGTCTCTACCTGACAGTTTTCAACAGTTTTGCCTAAATTATAATATGAATAAGATGACTTTATCTTTGGCACAATTGAAATGAGCTGCAGATGGCGGAGACACTTGTCAAAAAATATGCACCATCCATGAAACTAAATGTTGAGAAAGGTTCTACTTCTAAACCGCAAGGTGACAAAAAAAGAAAAAGACTCACAAAGCTAACGCAATTGCACCTCCAACTGGGGGCGTGAAAAAGTCTAAGGGCAAGTGTTTTCATTGCAAGATGTCAAGCCATTAGAAGGCACAGTGTCCATTTTCTTAGCCAAGAATAAAAACAACCCGTGTAATTCACTTCACTTGTCGTTGCAACATTTTAAGCGACTGTTTCTTCCACTTCACGGTGAGTAGATTCAGGAGCTACTGATCATATCTGCACTACTTCTCAGGGGTTTCAAGAAATTTACAAGCTAATTAGAGGTGAAGTTAGCGTTTTTAAGCGGATGGTTCAACAACTCCAATTTGAGCATTAGGAAATATTAATTTTTCGTTTGATAGTGGTAGAGTTTTAGTGTTTTTAGAGACATTCTATATGTACCTGCTGTTGGAAGAAATTTAATTTCAGTTTCTAAATTTATGAGAGATGGTTATAATATTAATTTTTCTGATATGATTGTGTTATAGCTATGATAAACATCTTCTCTCTGATGGTACATTGATTGATAGTCTTTTTATTATTAATGTCTCTCCAGAATTACAACAAACCGTAGAACTGAATAATATTAACTTTTCAAGTGAAAGAAAGCATTCTTCTGATTTTAATGAGACTTATCTATGTCACTTGCGTCTATATCATATAAATCTAGATAGGATTTCAAGGTTGGTTTGAGATGGACCTTTAGGTTCAATAAAAATAGAGGTATTACCAACATGTGAATCTTGTTTAGAAGAAAATATGACAAAGAGACCTTTCCCTTTGAAAGGAAATAGAGTCAACGATAAACTAGAGTTAATTCATTCTGATTTGTGTGGCCCGATGAACATCCAAGAGAGATATGGGAATGAGTACTTCGTTATTTTCATTGATGGCTATTAAAAATATGGATATATTTATTTGTTGCACCGTAAGTCTGAATGCTTTGAGAAATTCAAAGAGTTTTAGGCTGAAATGACATGGAATATGTATCAAGTAATTGCGATCTGATCGTGGTGGCGAGTACCTCTCTAATGGTTCGTTAGTTACTTATCAGAACAAGAAATTACATCACAAAATGTCGGCACCTAGAATGCCACATCAAAATGGTTTAGCAAAAGAAAAAACAAAACTCTTTTAGAAATGGTTAGATCAATGATGAGTTACTCTGATTTGCTTTATTCGTTTTGTGGATATGCATTAAAAACTACAAATTACATTATGAACTTATTCTTTCTAAATCTGTTCCTTTGACAACCTTTGAACTGCATACTGGGCAAAATCTAGTTTGAAACATGTTTGAGTTAGGGGATGTCCAGCACATGTGCTAAAAGGAAAGACAGAAAAATTGCAACCTAAAACAGAAATATGTATTTTTATTGGATACCCTAAAGGAACGAAATTACGAAAGGTGGTATGTCTTATAATTCTAAAGAAAAGAGGGTTATTGTGACTATCAATGCCGAGTTTCTGGAAAAATGATTTTTTTAACAAGCCATATTCTTAGAAGTAAACTAGTTTTACAAGAATTACGCAATGAGATAACAAATCAGTCTACTGAAAAAAGTGGAAATCAAATTCAAACACCACAGTTAGAGTTAATATACCATTGCATCATAGTAGTGGGAGATGTTAATAAACATATAATTTCACAAGCAAGATCTTAAAAATTCATTGCATCAAGGTAGTAGGAGTAATAATGAGCAGATTGCATTAGAGGAAGAAGTTGTTGATATCTCTACACCACAAGGTGCTGAAATAACATGACGCTCAAGATACTACAAATGATGTGGTTCATAACAAGATCATAATAACTCTCAAAATATTCCCTGCAACTGTAATGTCTCATCATAGTGGAAAAGTGATAAGAAAATCACTTCGATATGCACTTTTGGGAGAGTCTTTTGACAGAATTCTTGAAGATTCAAATACCAAATCTGTGAATTACGACGAAACAGTACAAGATAAAGATGCAGAAAAGTAAATCGTTTTATAAAATCAAAATTAGAGTCATATACTCTAATAAAGTATGAGATCTTATAAAACCACTGTAGATGGAGTCAAACCTATTGGATGCAAGTGGATATATAAGAAAAATAGAGGAATATATGGAAAAGTGCAAACTTACAAAGCTAGACTTGTTGCAAGAAGGTTTACTTAGAAAGAAGGGATCGATTATGAGGAAACTTTTTCGTCAGTAGTCATGCTTAAGTTTATTTGAATTCTCTTATCCATTGTTGCTAATTATGATTATGAGATTTGACAAATGGACGTCAAGACAACTTTCCTTAATGAAAGTCATGATGAAAGCATATTTATGCGACAACGAGACAGTTTCATAGAAAAAAGCAACGAACGCATGTTGTCCAAGATTAAAATATTCATTTATGGATTAAAGCAAGCGTTTAGGGCGTGGAACACTTGCTTTGATAATGCAGTCAAGACCTTTTGTTTTAAGCAATGTCCTGATGAGTCTTGTGTGTACAAAAAGTGGAATGAGGATAAAGTGGTGTTTTTGATATTATATGTACATGATATCTTGCTCATAGAAAATAATGTGGGCTTGATAAATTCAGTTAAAGAATGGTTTTCCACTAAATTTGATATGAAGGATTTAGGAAAAATGCTCACATCCTTGGGATGAAGGTTCTACGTGATTGTAAGAAAAGAATATTAGATTTATCACAAGCTCTTCATATTGATACAATTCTTACCAGGTTTATCATTCATGATTCCAAGAAAGGATTTCTTCCTTTCAGAGATAAAATTTCTCTATCTAAGGATCAATGTCCTTAGACAGATGAAGAAACAGAAAATATAAAGACAATTCTTTATGCTCAGCGGTAGGAAATCTCATGTATCCGATGTTAGCAGTAGAACTGATACTTGTTTGTCGTAGGTTGGTTAGCAGATATCAGTCTAATTCTGGACGAAAACACCAAAAAGTAGTTAAACATATAATCAAGTACCTGAAAAGAACTAGAAACTACATCTAGTCTATCATTGGGATGCGTTGGTGCCCATAAGTTACACAGACTCAGATTTCCAATCTAATATGGACTTTAGAAAGTCGATCTCATAAAATGTGTTTACTTTGGGAGGTGGAACCATTGTTTGGAGAAGAATCAAGCAAACCTGTGTTGCTCATTCTACCATGGAAGCTGAATATGTAGCAACATCTGAGGCAGCTAAGGAGGCAGTGTGGCTCAGAAACTTTCTGAAAGACTTGGCAGTTGTTCCTGCGATAGATATGTCACTCACAATGTTTTGTGACAATAGTGGATAATTTTCAAATTCAAAGGAATCACGAATTCATAAGAAGGCAAAACACATTGAACGAAAGTACCATTTGATTCGAGACATAGTACAGAGAGGAGATGTGATAGTGGCGAAGATTGAATGAGAGAACAACCTGGCAGACCCTTTCACAAAAGTTTTACTGCAAAAGTTTTTTGATAGACATGTTGAAGGAATAAGTATTAGAGTTGTAGGTGCATGATTATGATTCTAAGTGGGAGACTGTTAGGATATACTATTAACCATGTGTTTTGATATAGTATTATTTATTGAACAATTGTTTATTTATTTATTCACTTCAATAAGGTATTACATTAAATAGATCAATTTGTCATATATGTGTCCTTAATTTATAAAGTAGATGATTTCGTGTATAGAGTTTAAGCTTATATACAGAAGATTAAATCATTGGTTCTTATAAGTTAAAAGTTATAGTTCACAATCGTAGATGTAAATTTGGACAAAACCATCAGAAAGATTGTAATACAAGATTAAATGTAATTTATGTTGATTATGAGAATGGTATAGTTGTAACTTCTCGTGCTAATGCATTTTGTATGTATTAAATGGAACCGAGCAGAGATAGGTGTTTTAGACTGATTGATATAAACATATTCTCTAAACTGTTAAATGTACTTATATTCTTAATCTTGATATAACAATTATGATTTATATATATTAATTATCGTTTTGATATATTAAAAGATGAGATTCTGAGATGGGTCAATATGTCTGGTAGATTGGATGATAATAATATATATTGGTGATAACTAGTTAGTTGATGAAATCCATGTCTCAGTATAGAGATTGATGATACACTTTTTTTATGAGAAGTCTATAAGTTTTCATGTGTAAACCCGACCGGTAGATTCATGAATCTGACACATGAAATGAGTTCAGTAATGCTCTAAAGGAAATTAGTCATTGAATTAAATTCATCAGTAATTTAATTTATTAATTAGTATCTGTAACATTAACGTGGGGAATTACATAAGTATTTAATGGTGAGTTTCAAAATAAATAGAGGAGTGCAATTACGAATTTTTAGTAGAATGATTTATAATTTATTATGGTAAAAATAATTCAAATTAATTACTTGAAATTATTTCCATAATAGAAAGTCTCAGTAATAAATTTTGTGGTCCCTCCAGTCCCCAATTTAACTAGAACTCAAAATTTTATTTTCTAGTAGAAGAAGGAAAAGTAACATGTATATTTCTTCCAAGAATGAAACGTGTGTTTCGAGTTTCCTTGAAGAAAAAGGATTTATACTTTCTTCTCCTTTTTGGACTAGGAAGACATATCTATAAGTAGAGATTCTTATAATCTAGAAAGACAATTCAGTATTTTATACAATACTTGTCCACCCAAGTATTTGTAATTATTGTCTATATTCGTGCAAGATGTATGATTCTGAAATGTATTCGCTGTGTATGTTATTTCTAACAAAAAAATCATAATAAAATTTTCAGCTTTCAATTTCATTTTCAGTGGTTCCAACTTTTGAGTTTCGAAATGCCTATCGACACTAAGCTTTTTGATTTACTTTCTAATTAGGTACACTTTTTTTTTAGCTATGCACAAGTTTTGAGAGTATTTGTATGTGTTGGTTTAAATTTAAAGTATTTATTAAATAAATTATGTTTCCAATAATGTGCATTGATATGAAGAAATTAATATAAAGAAGGATAAATTTATCAAGCCATGATTGATTTATATATTTTTTAAATAGGTTTAAAATGGTTATGAAAAAAATCAAAGTAAGAGAGATAGGCGTAATATCGTAAATCACAAGTAAAATGAGTGTTATAGAGCAAATCTGAAGGGAGCTATTTGAAATTTATCCCTAAATTTTTTATTTCCAATAACTTTATCCTATTATTAATTGACTATTTGCATTTTTACATTAATTTATCACTTAATTAGCACAAATATTTTTCTTATAGGATATATTCCATTCACTAGTGGTATTTATATTATAGAAAAATGATCTAAATTTTATTTTATTCTTGTAATATGGAAGTTTAATTATATGACATGTCACATGATTAGTTCTCTATATTTGTTCTGCCGTATTTTTTTTTAATTCTTATATATAAATAAAAAAATATTTTACTCTTAATCGATAATTATTATTATGAACTTTGTGATGATACGTCGTCTTATTCAAGTTGTCAGAGCCGCTTATACCTTGCTAGAGTATATAGAAAATACAATTTGGTTAATCGAGAGTCACACCAAGTAGGATCCATTTGGAAATAGTAGTCCATATCAAGAATTTCTTAACTCTTTTTTCTTTTCAATACTTAATATTTTTCCTAATGAGATAAATAAAATTAAGAAGTATTAGACTAGACATTCTTTAAATCAAATCTGAATTTTGTTGCTTCACCAACATATAAATCTTTATTGTACTAAATAAATATGTTCCTGGCAAATTTATAAATTTGTTAGAGCCACACATATATTTTCTTTAATAGTTCATTACCAATAACAATCTTTTTACCAAACAAAAAAAGGAGTAACCAAGAGTTACTACTGTAGACAATAAATAAATCTTTTCAAAATAATGAGTTTTGAGTGATTTATTGTTTGAAGCTCATGTTGCCTCATGAGTTTATATCTGCACTATCTTGTTGAATAAAATTATTTTGCTTCATATTTTTTGTGATTATAATTTGTTTTCTGTCACTATAAAATTTGTTGCAAAATTGGCATGCCCAGTGAAACTAAATCTGTCGTTCATCTCTTCTCTCTTAAATCAAATTTGAAATTCTAAAGTTGTGAAGGTAGAATAATGAGTAGTTCAAGGCTCGACTTTGAGTTTAATCAAATCTACACTCCGACAAGCCTTGAAGCAAGGGACATTTGTAGACATTATATTGAAATTTTGCGGGACTCTATAAGATGCGTTCAATTTGAGTTGAGACTGTGTTCCATTCAAATAGAATTCTTGGAGGCTACTCAACCCTAAACCCTAGTTCACGCCTATATAAATGGTACAAAATTCCCGTAAAAGGCATCTCAAATATCCCATAAACTCTTGGATATTTTTTAAAGATCAACATCTCAAATATTCTACAAATTGATGGGATATCCATATAGAGATCAAATCTAAATCATCATATTTAGAGAAATACGCCACTAACGTTCCTCGAATCATGGTTTAATCTTAGGAGAGTCGAATTAAGGGACGAACAGAATTGTACCCGCAATCTTTATCAATATAATCATGTTTCTTCATATTTTATTTGTGACTACAATTTATTTTCAGTCATAAAAAATTGGTTGCAAACAACTACCCGTTTAATTGTTGAGGGATATATCGAGATAGTAATCAAAGGTTTTGAATTTATTCAAACTTCAAAGTAGATATCAAAAACGGACACCTAGTATGAAATAAAAAAAAAAAAAGATTTCATCATATAGTGGGAAAAAATGCCTGATACAGCCAACATTGTAATTTATAGATGATATACCTATTATGGCTCACATATAACCTTATCGTAACAAAAGTGACTCACATGTACTACTATCACAAAATTGACTCAAATATATCTTTTTCTGCTAATGAAAGTAAAAATATTAATTTTAATTTATTTATTCAATTTTTATTTTTAAAAAATCCGTATGGAGATGATTCTTCAAGCATAAATCTTTCCCACACATGATCAAGAGCTTCCAATAATGCCCTATAGCTATAGTTTCAATAATTGTGCTCTATAATTATACTTATGTTTGCTATGAAGGCCGCGCTTTGTAAATTTCGCTTGAAATATACAAATAGTGTAAATATACACAAATGGAGGTTGCGATCTGTATATTTGTTTGAGAATATACAATCATGGTAAGCATATACAAATTCTAATTATATATTTAGAATTTCTTTTCAGAACTCTGTGTGTATATTTCACTTGACAATATACAAATAGGGTAGTTTATTACTTTATTATATTTTTTCATAAATCATATACAATAGATACGTTAAGCATATACAAATTCTAAATTTATACAATCCGAAACCGAATTATACGAATTATGGATTTATACAATCAAAGATAGTAGTATCAAAATTCTGAATTTATACAATTAGGAAATAGAATAGAAAAATTTTGCGAAATTGTTATCACGGATTTAAATAAATCAAAACTATAGCTATATTACATAATATATATATGTTAGACGTTTGTTATGTCACATATTTTTCTCTAAATTTAATGCTTTGACAAAGTGTACTCCCTCCGTTCCTTATTAGATGAAAATTTCTATGTTACACGATAATTAAAAAATCATTAATCATTGATTAACTTTATTATTTTGTCCTCTGTTAAGACATGTCAAACTACATAATGTTGAAGAAGAAAGCTGACGATTGGAACATGTCATAGGAACAGATCCAACGAAATTTACTGGCGAATTTAAACAGTGCTGTAGAATTAGAGTCACACTAGGATTAAACTACTTATATTAATTAGGATTAGATAAGATTACAATTATATTATGATTAAGACTATACTATGATTAGGATTGGATTTCTTTTATTATTATTATTAATATTATTATTATTATTATTATCATTATTATTATTATTATCGTTATTATAATAGTATAATGTGTTTCTGGTGGCCAAATCCTTAATATGTCCGCACAAATCTGACCATCAGATATTCGGTGATAATAAGATTAATGGATTCAATGAACATGTGCAGCGCGCTATCATATTTTAAGTTTTAATCTTATTTAGCTAGTAATATATTCTCTTGTTTTTTAATTTATTTACTTTGTTTTTCTAAATTCATTTTTAAAATGTCAATTTTTTAATTTTATTTTTCAATATATTTAAATTATAGTTTTTTTCAGAAAAAATTAATATATATTTAATATATCTTTAATTTAAAATTAAAAAATTTCATTAAACATATGTACTTAAAGCTTATACAATTTCTTAGAAGTGCATTTAACACGTTCCTCACTTATGAGCTGTTGGGATGATGTGTTTCTAGCTGTCGAATCTCAATATGATCCGACAAATATCACCAAAAGGTGTGCGGTGGTAATAAGAATTAGTATATTAATAGATTAAATTTAATTTAATGCATTATCAGCATGTGTGCTATCAAATTCTAATCTTATCTAGCTATTAATATAATCGCCAGTTTTTATTTGTTTAATTTAGGGAAATTTTCTTATATAGGCACTTAAAAATAATTAATTACTCTCCATAGCTATAGTTTGATAATTACAATTTGTAGCTACATGTTATATAGAGGAGAGAGGCGAGCGAGACTGGGAGAGAGAGGAGAGAGGCGAGAGAGAGGGGGAAAAAAGTGGGAGAAAGTTGAATTGTATATGTATATTGGTTAGATAATTGTATATTATACATATATAATTGTATATATGGTAAGAGAGATTGGGAGAGGGAGGAGAGAGGCGAGCGAGACTGGGAGAGAGAGGAGAGAGGCGAGCGAGAGAGGGCAGAGAGTGGCAGAGAGGTGAATTTTATATGTAATTGTATATAACTGTATATTATACATATATATTTGTATAAATGGCAGCGGATTGGGAGAGGGAGGAGAGAGGCGAGCGAGATTGAGAGAGGGAGGAGGGAGGCGAGCGAGAGAGGGCAGAGAGTGGGAGAGAGGTGAATTGTATATGTATATAGTCTAAAGAATTGTATATTATACATATTTATTTGTATATCCTGGCAAATTATACATATACAAACATGACTAATTATACAAACTCGAAGTCAGCCCACGTAATTAATGTATAATGTTAGTCGTGAGTGGTAATTATAACAAACTATAGCTATGATGAGTAATTAAATAGTATAAGTTTGCTTATCCACATAATTTTCCCTTTATTTTATCCTTTTAATTCCATTTTAAAAATATATGTATGTGTACCATCGAATTTTAACCTTATCTAACTACTAATATAATCGCCGGTTTTCATTTGTTTATTTTTATCTTTTTATTCCATTTAAAAAATATCTGCATGTGTACTATCGAATATTAATCTTATCTAACTACTAATATTATCGCCGGTTTTCTTTTGTTTATTTTTATCTTTTTATTCCATTTAAAAAATATCTGCATGTGTACTATCGAATTTTAATCTTATCTAACTACTAATATAATCGTCGGTTTTCATTTGTTTATTTTTATCTTTTTTATTCCATTTAAAAAAGGGCAACTTTCACATATAGCAAATATAAAATTCATATTTGTATGCTATAACAAAGTTTGCATAATTGCACTCCATAGCAAACATATAAATGTATAATTCGCTATACATATACAATTGAAACGAAGTGTATAAAATGAGAAAGAGAAAGAGACTTGGGCAGAGAATTGTATAAAAACGAAGTGTATAAAACGAATTATATAACTATAAGTGTATAGAACGATTATATACAATTTGAATTTGTATACAACGAGAAAGAGAGAAATACAAAAGAAACTGGGCAGCAGAGTATTTTTATTGTATAATTATAAGTGTATAGGACGAAAATATATATATTTGCATGTGTATATATAATTTTCTCTCGCTTTATACAAACAGAAACACAATTTATACATTTCGCTTCTGTTTGTATAAGCGAGAGAAGCGAGGGTGGCGAGCGAGATTAGGGAGAGTGGCGAGCGAAATCTGGAAGAGGGGAGAGAGGGGAACAAAAATATATGTATTTATACAATTTCCTCTGCTTTATACAAATAGAAACAAATTTTATACACTTGTTTTGTATAAAAGTGAGAGAAAGCGAGCGAGAGATGGAGCGAGAGAGGACAGTGGCGAGCGCTAGTTTGAGGGAGAGAGATGACTGACAAACAATTTGCTACGAGACACAATTAAATCAAAGAATAGTTATTGCAATTAATTTGATTTATTAGTTTGCCATTATATACAATTTTCCCTTTAAAAAATATCTTTTGCTTTTTAAATATAATTTTTAGAAATTTCACAATGTGATGAGCAAGTTATATCTTATTCCTATCATTTTTCAATTTACAGAAATCTCTTCAAGCTTGTGTCATCTGGATACATCACATACATTCGGATACATAACATGTGATAAATTAAACAACTTGTTTGTTGAGATTAAAAAAAAATAAACTTAAAATTAAATGTAGTTTCTCATAATCACGCAAATCAATTTGGTGTCAATTTTTACAAATCATAATAGATTCAAACAACTCAAATTTCAATTTTTCTTCTCTCAATTTTGATATATATATATGTATATATATATATATGTATATATATATATGTGTGTGTGTGTATATATATATCATTTATTATATAGTTTGAAAATAGTTGAAATTGACGTATATTATATATCCTGTACATATCAATTAATTTGATACACAATGCTTTAGCGCTATAGAACATTACAGTTTATAAATCAAGTATATTTACTCGGTATGTGTACAAACACATAATCTTCTAATTTGAATAAGTCTGAATAAAAATTTAAGACTGCTAATACATAAAGTAACTCATACATGGTAGATTATACAATTTGAAATAATCATGTTCAGATAAATAACTAAAGGCATGAGTCACGAAATTGAATAAGTTTGAGTGGTGATAAAAGATAACAAAATTTGTAATAGCTATTTATAAAATACATAACTATGAACATGATATATATTAATTTGTGTTTCAATAAATTAATGTTATGTATCAAAACTAATATTTGAACCTGATACATTATTATGCATGATGAAATTGGAATGCATCATAATGTTGAACTGAAGACATTATACATTAACTTAAAAAACAAAATAACTAGGTATATCAAAATCTGAACTCCTGTGTATCAGAAAAAATTGAACAAAAAATTAATTAAAAAATCAACAATATGATATGTTGAAAGCACAAAAAAAGATGATGAAGAAATCTTTCTACACATTCTCCTTTACTCTCCCGTTGCTTTTTTTTTACTTTCATCAATGATGTTACCCATAGATCTGCGTTTTTTCCACGGTTGATTTTGAAGTTGAAGTTACATCCTTCTTCGACTAATTGGGTAATCACATTATCAAAAGATGAAGCATCATCCATAGATATAAGAATTTGTAGTTGAAAAGGCTAAAAAGAAATCAAAAATTGCCTTAGTGCAGAGGCGGAGTCAGGAATTTCGCCAAGGGTGTTCAAACTTTAAAAGAGTCGATAATTTTTTTAGCGGAGTCGGTGCACAAAATATTTTTTTATTGATGAGTGGTTGCACTCAAATTTAAAAATTAAATTATATATCACTTAATAACTATATCATTCGGAAAATTAAAATTATAAAACTATCATGATTTAAATCAAAACTAATGGATAATAGTCAACAAAAATAATTTTAGCTACTAGTTGAATGTACTCACTCTAGTTCATATTAAATGATTGTTTGAGACTTTTTTCGTGATTCAAATAACTGAATGTTTCAAAGTTCGAGATAACTATCGAAACTTATTTCTATATTTACCTTTTGTTTTATTAAGATTCTTAACTATTTTACATCTTCTAAAAAAATAGTTTAGAAATAATCAAAAGTTTAATAGTGGATAATAATCTTTAATTTTATCTTTTAAAAAATTCTTGAGAATGTGTATGCCTAAAAATTTACTTAATACTGATCGAAAATATATAGAAACCATAAAATCTTAATTATTAGGTTAATCAATTTAAGGCTAGAAACATAACGAAGATACATGACAACTATTTATGTGTTTCTTTTTTTTTTAAAAATAGATTGTGTTAAAAATACGCAGCAAGTGAGGATCTGTTTTTTTCTTTTCGATTGAAAAGAGAGTGTGTTTTAAAAACCGCAAACCTCTTACACATAAATGAACACGGTTACCACCGACCACTAGCCTTTGTCATATCTTAGGGTGTTCAATTAATTATATATGTAGATATTACACAGTATTTTAACTACATATACGATGTAATTTTTTGACTAAGAGTGTTTGACTGGCCATCCTTTCATACCTGTAGATCCGGCCGTACCTGAGTGGATTAGCCAGAAGCCTCTGGCCAGTGGTGCCAATTAGCTGGTTTCTTGATAGGACATAAATCAAGCTAAAGAAGAAACACTGCAATCATGATGAAAGTTTCTTTAGCATTTTACGTAAAAATTTCTCTTCTTAGTCTTTGTTTTTCCTCTCCAATATTTGGTGGACCTGGAAGATCTCCGCGGTATACTTCCTACAGTTGAAAAAGATTTGTAAGAACAAGCATATACCAAATATTAACAATTAGAAGACACCGTTCATTTGATACATAACACGAAACAAACACATAGATCTTCAATTACTGGATTTTTTAAAGAAGGCATGAGCATATTGACAGTCACGTATCCAAAAATATTGAAAGTTTTACTTGGAAATTGGGCTTCAGGTCACCAGTAGTCTTGTGTAATAAATATATTTGTAAAGACT
>CM040619.1:59138373-59163218 GCA_022817965.1 Solanum lycopersicoides
AGACCCTTTGGACTTTAAGCCAGAAAGGTTTTGGGATTCAGAATTAGACTTTAAAGGTCGGGATTTTGAGCTGATTCCATTTGGCGCTGGTAGAAGAATTTGCCCTGGATTGCCTTTGGCTATCAGGATGGTTCCAGTAGCACTAGGTTCATTGCTAAATACATTTAATTGGAAGCTACATGGGTGGAATTGCACCTAAAGATTTGAACATGGAGGAGAGTTTTGGTATTACCTTGGCAAAAACTCAACCTCTCTAGCTATCCCTATTCCGGTGTAACAGTTGCGATAAACTTAAGAACCTATGTAGTCGCTAAATAAGCAGGCGTTTTGCCATGAAAAATTCAAATATTAAAGCTCCCCATATAGTAACTGTTGTCTCCTTTTTAAACTGCCTCAATGTCCCTTCTTAAGCTATTTCAGTGTACAACAATCCACCAAAATTGAATGTAAAAAGTCACAAAAGTCATAAGTTATAGAATTCTACTTCACAGTTTGCATATATCACAAAGTACATATCGAATACTTTCAAACCACCATATATAAAAGACATAAATTAGTATCTATTACACTAAAGTTCAATCATGTGGCGGTGTGTTTGCCGCGTGATCCTTATCATCATCATTATCATTGGCGGGCTCATCTACAAGACCTTGGTGTCGACCATATACTTGACGTTGTGGAGTAAGTCAAGACTAGAGAGGTCTAGGAGGGGGACTGAGTAGAATGTAAAATAGCAATAAACTTCACAAAACAAAGCGGCACTAATATTGCAAAACGTATAAAATCCAGCTAATCTTTGTATTATTGTTTATTGTATGTCAGGTATAACATTTGAAATGTGCACAACATACATTGACATTGAAAAAACATACAACCTATACATGACACATACATATAAAAATGCTTCACACATACAGTGAGAAACAATAAACGTATATCAATTACCTTCAAGTCACCATCACAAACCACCATTAATTATAAGAACCACCCGTTCCATCATAACAATACAAAATTATTTACATACAAAAGTAGAAAATAAAAAGAGTTTTGTTAGAGTTAATTGATGGGGAGGTTTAGCCTGTGTAGATTATCCCAAAAGAGACTTATTTTTAGCATTAATTACTCATCCTCGTGATTTTATTTAAAATTCAAGACTAAAGTACAAGAAGAACTTGCACAAGTAATTGGCAGAGGCAAGCTAATAAATGAAACTGATGTTTCAAAATTACCGTACTTGAGGTGCATCGTGAAAGAAACCTTTCGAATACACCCACAAGTTCCTTTCTTAATTCCCGTAAAGCAGAGGAAGATGTTGAGTTTTGTGGCTATATTATTCCAAAAGACTCCCAGGTTCTTGTGAACATATGGGCGATAGGGCGGGACTCTAGTCTATGGGAAGACCCTTTGGACTTTAAGCTGGAGAGGTTTTGGGAGTCAGAAATAGATGTTAGAGGTCAGGATTTTGAGCTGATTCCATTTGGTGCTGGTCGAAGAATTTGCCCTGGATTGCCTTTTGCTATCGGAATGATTCCGGTCATGCTAGGTGTTGCGGAAGCCAAATATATAGAGAGTGATAGAATCACAACTGCTATATCTAAATGTAGCTAATAAATAGTAAATGAGACAATAACAAAAGGAACACCAAGAATTAACGAGGTTCGGCAAACTTTTGTTTTCTTTTGCCTAGTCCTCAGACACAACCAACCAATATTTATTTCACTCCAAAAGAGTACAAGTGAAATACTACAAGAGAGAAAGAAGAACAAATGCCTTAGGAGATGAGAAGACAAGTGAGAGGTGTGTTACAAATGAATTAGGAGCTACCTATTTATAGGAGTGAATTCTTCCTATTGATGTCATCCATGACATCACAATATGTCAAAAATGTCAAGATTTACCTTGTGAAACCAATTTATGGTTCACCTAAATTTCACCTACAAAAGATGCTATCTTGACTTTTCTACCAATGAAGAATTATCCTCCTAACTACCATATCTTCTCATTAATTCATTTTTGAATCTTGTCAAATTTAACAAATCTCCACCTTGGCAAGATTCTCCATTTTCAACTTTCTCTCAACAACAATTTTGATTGTGTCTTCAACCATAATCTTCAATGTTCAACAATGTTGATCAAGTTCAAACAATGTTGAAACTTGACCGCAGTCACCACTTTTGTCAACATATCGGCAGGATTATCCGTAGTATGAATTTTCTGTATTATGACTCCACCATCTTCTATGATTTCTCGTATGAAATGATATCGGACGTCAATGTGCTTCGTCCTTGCATGATAAACTTGGTTCTTTGCTAATTGAATAGCACTCTGACTATCACAAAATATTGTGATTTCTTCTTGTCCAATACCAAGCTCTCTAAGCAATCCTTGAAGCCAAATTGCTTCCTTCGCAGCCTCTGTAATTGCCATGTACTCTGCCTCAGTGGTAGACAAAGCAACTGTTGACTGCAAAGTAGACTTCCAACTAACTGGTGCATTTGCAATAGTAAAAACATAACCAGTAGTTGATCTTCGTTTGTCCAAATCACCTGCATAATCTGAGTCACAATATCCAACAAGATATTGACTATCTTTCTGCTCGAAAACCAAACCAACATCTACAGTATTATGAATATACCGTAGAATCCATTTTACAGCCTGCCAATGATCCTTTCCAGGATTGTGCATGTACCTGCTTACAACTCCAACAGCGTGTGAAATATCTGGCCTTGTGCAAACCATTGCATACATCAAGCTACCAATAGCATTCGCGTATGGTACTTTTGACATATATTCTCGTTCAGCTTCATTCTTAGGTGACATAGCATCACTAAGCTTAAAATGAGGAGCAAGCGGAGTGCTAACCGACTTCGTTTTTTCATTAATACCGAATCGGTTTAGTACTCTTTTCAAATATTCTTTCTGAGATAAATAAAGTTTCTTTGAATGTCTATCTCTTTTTATCTCCATGCCAAGAATCTTCTTTGCCTCACCCAAATCCTTCATCTCAAACTCCTTTCTCAGTTGAATCTTTAGCTTCTCAATTTCCTCTTGACTTTTAGAAGCTATCAACATATCATCAACATATAGGAGAAGATATATAAAGGAATTATCTTCAAGCTTGCGCAAATACACACAATGATCGTATTTGCTTTTTATGTACCTTTGCTGCAACATAAACTTGTCAAATCGTTTGTACCATTGTCTAGAAGATTGTTTCAATCCATACAACGATTTTTCAAGTTTGCACACCATATTTTCTTTTCCATCAACTTTGAATCCTTCTGGCTGAGTCATATAGATTTCCTCTTCCAAGTCTCCATGTAAAAAAGCAGTTTTTACATCCAACTGAACTAGTTCCAAATTCAACTGTGCTACCAAAGCCAACAAAACTCTAATGGAGGAGTGTTTCACAACTTGAGAAAATACCTCATTATAATCAATTCCCTCCTTTTGAGCATATCCTTTGGCCACCAATCTTGCTTTGTAGCGAACATCTTCTTGATTAGGAAAGCCCTCTTTCTTTGCAAATACCCATTTGCACCCAATTGCTTTCTTGCCCTCTGGGAGATTGGCCAATCTCCATGTATGATTCTGATGAAGAGATTGCATTTCTTCATCCATGGCATTCCTCCACTTATCTTTTTGTGAACTTTGGACTGCGTCTTTATAAGTGGTAGGAATGTCATCGGCTGCAATTGAGTTAGCACAAGCCACCATATCTGTGAGTCGAGCAGGTTTTCTTATTGTCCTTTTTGGCTTGCTCGTTGCTATTGATTCAAGTTGTGGTTGAGGTTCTTGAGATGGAACCTCCTCTTCGACTGGCTCTCCTTCAAGAGGAAAATCTTCTGTTGTTTCCTCGTTTGATCCCTGTGTTGGGAAAATTATCTTTCCTTCAAACTCCACCTGCTTTGAAGCACCATCAATTTGTTTGGCTTCTTCAAGTGTTACCTTATTTGTCAAGGCAGATTCATCAAAGGTAACATCCCTGCTGAAAATAACTTTTCTTGTCTCTGGACACCATAAACGGTATCCTTTGACTCCAGAAGTAATTCCCATAAATAAAGCTTTCTTTGCTCTTGGGTCCAATTTTGACTCTCTTACATGATAATATGCAATTGAGCCAAATACATGTAAAGAACCATAATCTTCAGCAGGTTTTCCATACCATTTTTCAAATGGTGTCTTCCCACCAATAGCAGCAGATGGTAGACGATTAATGAGGTGGCACGCATATGTTATTGCCTCAGCCCAAAATTCTTTGCCCAAGCCAGCATTGGACAACATACACCGAACTTTCTCCAGCAAAGTTCGGTTCATGCGTTCTGCCACTCCATTCTGTTGTGGTGTATTTCTGACGGTGAAATGTCTGACGATGCCATTTTCCTCACAAATTTTCTGAAAAAGATCATTTTTGCATTCTCCACCATTGTCTGTGCGAAGACACTTGATCTTTCTGCCACTTTGAGTTTCTATCATCGCCTTCCATTTGAGAAAAATTCCCAAAACTTCATCTTTTGTTTTCATCGTATACACACACAATCTTCGAGAAAAGTCATCAACAAAGGTTACAAAATAGTGTTTCCCACCTAATGAAGGTGTTTTGGAAGCACCCCAAACATCCGAATGAACATAATCCAAAATATCTTTAGTATTATGGATAGCTGTTCCAAATTTAACCCTTGTTTGCTTTCCCTTGATACAATGCTCACAAAACTCCAAGTTGCAAGTTTTTACTCCTTTTAGCAATCCTTGATCTGATAAAGTTTTCAAGGATTTCCCTCCAGCATGTCCCAAGCGCATATGCCACAGCTTGGTCATTTCTGCCTCCTTCTCGTCATTGGATGTTGTTGCCGCTGTCCCAATAACTGTACTACCTTGATAGTGGTACATGTTATTATTTCTTCGAATTGCCTTCATTACCACCAGTGCACCAGAGCATATTCTCATCACGCCATTATCTGCAATGACTTTGAATCCCTTTGATTCTAGGGCTCCTACAGAAATGAGATTTTTCTTCAAATCTGGTACATATCGAACATCTGGTAATGTTCTACTTAATCCATCATGGTTCCTTAATCGGATTGAACCAACACCATATGCGGTAAGAGGATTATTGTTTGCAGTGTGAATAACTCCACATTCTCCTTCTTGTAAATCAATAAACCAGTCCCGATTGGGACACATATGATAACTACAAGCTGAGTCCATCAACCATACATCAGATGATTTGGATGGATCTGTTATAACTAGTGAGTAATCGGAGTCATCACAATCAGCCACATTTGAATCCATGACAGCCTTCCCATTATTTGGTTTGGCTTTGCTATTCAACTTTGGGCAGTCTTTCTTCCAATGCCCTTTTTCTCGGCAAAAGGCACATTCATCTTTGCTGAGTCTCGATCTTGACTTGGATCTCCCTTTCTTCGTTCTCATATGATTTTGAGAACGACCTCTCGCAACCAGTGTTTCTGCTTCTCCGCCTTTTTGTTTTTCTCTCTTTCTTTGTTCATAACTGTATAAGGCAGAACAAACTTCTTTGAGAGATACTTCAGCATTCCCATGCAGTAGAGTCGTTTCAAGATGCTCGAACTTATCGGGAAGTGAACTTAACAACATTAAGGCCATATCTCCATCCGTAAAAGTCACATCCATATTCCGCAAATCTGTCGCCAACTTATTAAAGCTGGTGATATGATCATTCATTGTGCTACCAGGAATATAAGTGAAGCGTAACAGTCTTCTTTTCATGTAAAGTTTATTTTGACTGTTTTTCTTCAAGAATTTCTCCTCCAATGAATTCCATAATTTATTTGCAGATGTTTCCTTCGTGTATGGATACTTTTGTTCTCTTGCAAGGTAAGATCGAATGGTACCGCAAGCAACACGGTTGATAATCTTCCAATCTTCTTCTCCTACACCGTCTGGTTTCTTTTCTTCAATGGCAATATCTAGCCCTTGTTGAAAAAGAACATCAAGGACCTCGCCTTGCCACATTCCGAAATGTCCTGACCCGTCAAAAATTTCAACTGCAAATTTCGCATTTGACACAATTCTTGTCATAAGCGAAGATGCCAATGATGACGTATTATTGACACTTGATGTGGACTCATCATTTTTCTTGTCTTCCATTTTACTACAAATACTATTTACTAGCTAACAATGCAAAGACCAAAGTAAATCTTTTTCTGATGTGGAAGTTCAGACTATGCTGCAACCACAGAGCATACTCAGATAATACCTTGGCTCTGATACCAATTGTTGCGGAAGCCAAATATATAGAGAGTGATAGAATCACAACTGCTATATCTAAATGTAGCTAATAAATAGTAAATGAGACAATAACAAAAGGAACACCAAGAATTAACGAGGTTCGGCAAACTTTTGTTTTCTTTTGCCTAGTCCTCAGACACAACCAACCAATATTTATTTCACTCCAAAAGAGTACAAGTGAAATACTACAAGAGAGAAAGAAGAACAAATGCCTTAGGAGATGAGAAGACAAGTGAGAGGTGTGTTACAAATGAATTAGGAGCTACCTATTTATAGGAGTGAATTATTCCTATTGATGTCATCCATGACATCACAATATGTCAAAAATGTCAAGATTTACCTTGTGAAACCAATTTATGGTTCACCTAAATTTCACCTACAAAAGATGCTATCTTGACTTTTCTACCAATGAAGAATTATCCTCCTAACTACCATATCTTCTCATTAATTCATTTTTTGAATCTTGTCAAATTTAACACTAGGTTCATTGATAAATACCTTTAATTGGAAGCTAGATGGTGGAATTGCACCTAAAGATTTAGACATGGAGGAAAATTTTGGTATTACCTTGTCAAAAACTCAACCTCTTTTAGCCATCCCTATTCCGTTGTAGCTGTTTGAATATTAAACTTGAGATTTTAATATTGGAGAAACTTAATTTTTCTTTTGTGTGTGGAAAGAAGTGAAAGAGATATTACTATTGCAGAAACTTAATTTTTCTTTACATCTTATCAACATTTGACTTCAAGGAAAAAAAATCAACCAGATAAATTGGCACATGGATATTTAGTTGTATCTTCACATCTTATCAACATTTGACTTCAAGAATAAAAAAAATCAAACAAATAAATTGGCTGATGGATATTTAGTTTTTCCTCCACATCTTAACCTTTGACTTTATGAAAAAACAAAATCGGCCAAGTAAATTGGCACATGATATTCTTACCACATGGGGATGGACCCCACAACAGATACTTTGCTAAATGTATCTATCAAGTTCTTTAATGGCATAACATAAGTGTACTCATTAACTCTGCTTTAACTGACATATATACCCTCTAACTTTCCGTGTGTGTTTGGTATTTTACCTACTTATTCGACTCTTAAACATGAATCATTGCTATATTTTGATGCTAATTGAAGGAATTTTAGGTCCTTCATGTTATATGCATGCGTTCCTTCAAAATAAGAAAATTGAAGGATTGGAGCTAAACTTCTACTGACTGAAGTTGGAAATGAACCTGCGTGGGCGCAACGCACTAACAAATTGTAAAGAAACTGAAAACTGTAGGTGTGTTTTCGCACGCAGGTCCAAGCGGAAGTTCTACTTACCAGAACTGGAATAAAGATGTTGATGCAGAAGTGCACCTGCATACCTGTCATGTCCGAGCCTACACCCTGTATGTGGACAACACCCGAGAACCATTGTTGGTGCCAAGTGAATATTTGACTTGGCTGACTACTTAGTTCAGAAGATTGAATCAAGCATATATTAGCTTTAAAATAGAATTTAAATAATAGTCTTAAAACTTCTCAACTCAAACTGTCTCAAAATAATCTGAAAGCAATAATAATTTGCAAAAATAGTTCGAAAAGGAAATATTGAAAGAATCATCAACATTATCTATCTATATATTAAGCCTCTATAGTTCAACATGGTCGAGACAAGACCCACGACACCTCAAAACTACTAAACTGAAAGATTAAGAAATGGAGTCCCCCGGAATGCAAGCGCTCACCAAAAGATGTCAAGGAGTTCAAAGTGATCTCAACGAAGCACCCGTTAATGATCCTGGATATTTGTATCTACATCATAAAATATATAGATTGAAAAATATCAGTACAATTGAATGTACGAATATGTAATATAGCTGAAGCAACAATAACTGAATTGAAAAGGCTGAAACAATAATCAACTGAATGTAAAGTATAAATAGAGATAAGATCATTTAAACCTTTACAAGATAAAATATGCTAACTCACTTAACTATATATTTTAAGTATAATAAAAAGAAATATTTTTTTACTCTATTACGGAGTTTTTCTAACCGACAACTATCACTATGAGCCTCGTGATAATACAATATCTTATTCACGCTGTCAAAATTGTCTTATACCTTATCGGGGTGTAGAACAAACTCAAATAATGGATCCACTATAGTAATTTTTTCAAAGGAAGCGAGGAGTCATCCAAAAATCGGTGTGATCCTACCCCACGCTGGCTACTTGGTTTATCGGAATGTGAGTTGTTTAAACTCAATTCTTCATATCGATACTCAACAGTACTTCCAAAATATATAACTCGATGCTCAATAAAAATACTCTCTCTGAGTTGAGATAAGTTCTCAAAGGGCCTCTTGAAGAGGTATCTACTTTGTAATAACTCTATCTGAAAAAATCAATGTTATACCGTTTCTAAAAATTAATGCTCTTTTTTCTCCATGTAAAAATGATACATTTGGGAATTATTTAGTTCCTTCAAACTCTAGTAAAAAATTGCACTTTAAGCTTTACTCTTGAACTCACTTTTAACTTCTCAAAATTAATTTAAAGGAAAAATATTTGATCAAAAGATTCTCAGCGAAAACTTAGTAAATAGGGTTCATGTGGAAATATAACCATGAAAAACAACTCAAAGACCTCAATGCATAATATATAGCAACTCATAATAAAGAATTTAGAACTCAGAAATCAATAATATAACTTATCTCAAAAATTCTCAAAACTACGGGTATAACCCTAGATTAAACTTTTACAGACTGAATTTAGATATAGGACATGAGGACGAACACGGTCCATTAGTATGATTAGCCTTACATATATGGAAGAATCAACTTCTTGGTGAAATTGGAAGAACGCTTGAAAACTCTAACTTTTTCCTCGTGGATGTTTATTCTAAGACTTGGAAGCGTTAATAAGAGTAATAGGGTATATTAATACTATTTAGAACCTTATTTAGGTGTAAAAAGTTGGGGTTTAAGCTTAAAATGGGTGGGAAAAGACTTAAGTACTACCGCTCTTAAAAGCTATCGAAACCTTATACAGGGCAATCTACAGTTCGTTGTTTGATCTATAGACTGTAGATCTCATGCATGGAATTCGTATTAAATGTTAATGCTCGAATGTTATTCTATGGGTTCAAATTACGACCCGTAGAAGTTTCTACGGGCCATAGATCTAATTCGTAGAATTTATATTAAATTGTAAGGCTCATAAATTCAATCTACGGGTCCAAACTATGGCTATTTGTATTAAAATGAATAAATATCAAATCATATAAGTTTTTGAATACTTAAAGGACTAAAATCGATAAATTTATAGTTAAGGGACTAAAATTGGTAAGTGTATAGTTAATGAAACAAAACTGATAAGTTTTTAAATAGTTAAATGACTAAATTCGTTAAGTGTTTAAGAGACCATTTTAGACTTACTATATAGTTAAGGGACTATTTATGTCATTTTCTCAATTTACCTTTATCATTAGTTATAATTATTTTCTTATTATATTTTTCAAGTCATTGTATTTATTATTTCCTCCGTCCAATAATAGTTGTTCACTATTGACTTGTCACTCCTTAAGAAGCAATAAATAATATATGCGATATTACTATATTATCATTTTACTTTATTAAATTTAATATTTTAAAAATGTGTTAGATGATAAATAATAATCTTTCTGTCTCAATTTATATGAATTACTTTCCTTTTTAGTCGGTCCAAAAAAAAGACACATTTTTATACTAAGTAACCATTTAACTATAAAATGTCTATTTTACTCTAAATAAAATGATTCACATCCACAGAAATTTCTATCATTCATTTTGGACCACAAGTTTTAAAAGTCTTCATTTATTTCTTTAACTTCGTGCTGAGCAAACTACCTCAAAAAAATGAGATGAAGGAAGTATTTAATATCAAGGGTAAAATAGACACAAAATGTAAGTTATCTCTTGATTTTCTAAATTAAAGTATTGTTAGACATCTATTTTCATTATGGAGGACAACTATTATTGAACGGAGACCCTGACATTTTTCAAGAAATTAAAGGTCAAAAGTAAATGTCTAAATCAATTTTTCATATGTATTGTGAAATGGTAATAAATAGCCCATCAGTCTAGTTGTCTGATTTTGACTTTTTATTTATCATTTTCGATAAATCAAGAAAAAAATATTTTTTTATCTTTTATGGCCTCAATTTTTTTACAAAGTAAATATTTTTCAAAAAGATAGAACTTCTTTAATGAGTAAATTGATTTTAAAATTTTATCAACTAACAAGGATAAAATAATAAATTTATGACATCAAATATTATGTTTTTAATAGATGTCAAGTAAAAAAATGGATAAATAAATAAAGTTAAAGAAGTATTTCTTATATAGATTTATTTTTATCTTTTAACCAAAAAAAAACAGACAACCTTTTTAAAGCTAAAAAAACTACTCCTACAAGTCTACATATGAGTCATGATTGCTACCCCAACCCTCCCCCCACCCCCCATTAGGGTGCCCAAAGCTGTTGCTTCACTTGCTTTGATTTTGTCAATGCATAGCTGCATTTTACTATTCAAAACTTTAAAAATAAGTACTCGTATTCTACGTGGCAAAATGCATTAAATACATCAAAATCACGCACATTAGAGCTAAAATTCATAATTATGCAGTAGAAATTCTGCAAACAATCTTGTGGTTTTTTTAACCCAATTTCATAATTTTGGTTATGAAGCCCTACAAATTAAAAATTCTCTTTTGTTAAATAAGATTGCGGAGGTAGAAATCCCTGCTAAATGAGATTTAATAATTTGTCTAAATGGCTGTTATAAATGAAATATTTGTGATAGTATTTAATAGGGGTGGGCATAAACATCGAAAAATCGAAAAACCGAACCGAACCGATTTTTTTTAATATTTCGGTTTTGGTATTTTGGTTTTTGGTTCGGTATTCGGTTTACTTTTTTGTATTTTTCGGTATTTCGGTTCGGTTTTCGGTATGTATTATTTGGAATTCGGTATTTCGGTTTAAACCGAAATATTATATTAAATTTATATTATATTTATATTATATTAATTAATAATTATTAATGTTAAATAATCTTTTAAAAAATCAAACAAAAAAATATTACACTATTTTTACTTTTTAGCCCATTAAGTTGAAAAATCAAACAAAAAAATTGTAAAGTTTAAAATTTGAAAAAACCCACTAAGCAGGCCCATTAAAAAACCGAAATAAAAACCGAACCGAATTAATAAAAACCGAACCAAATCAATAAAAACCAAACCGAACCGAAATATTTCGATTCGGTATTCGGTACACATTTTCCAAAAACCGAAAATCGAAAAAACCAAAAAAAAAAAACGAAATCGAACTGAAATACCAAATGCCCACCCCTAGTATTTAAAATTGCAATAGTAAATTGTGGGGCAAAAGGCAATTATAACCCCTGCAAAATGAGTATTTTTAAGTGATTTTAATTAGGCATAATACCTCAATATGTTTTTTAACTTTGCCTCAACTAATCAGGGGTGGACCCATCCTATGTCGTGGGGTGCACGTGTACCCGATAACTTTCAAAAAAATCATATGTATATATATATATATTTATTTTAAAAAACTGGTAGAAAGTAAAATATATTTATGGATTATCTCAAACATACATTGACACTCACAAAAATCCAACCTATATTATACAGTGATATAGGCGAGAATATCGTTACACTGAGACACAGTAAACTTACATCAATAACCTACAAATCACTACCACGAAAATCACCATAATAAAACCACCACCCATTCCATCATAACAATACAAAAATTATTTTCATACCAAAAAAAAAAAACAGAGAGAGAGAGTTTTGTTACAGTTAAATTTCATACAAGAGTATCTTTTCCTTCTTTAAATGGAGTACATTAACATTTTGCTAGTACTATTATATCTCTGGATTTTTGTATGGGGAGTGTGGATTTCAGTTAGAAGAAGCAAAAGAGTAGCACCAGGTCCATTTGCTCTGCCTATTATCGGAAATCTTCATTTGCTTGGTAATAAACCCCACATATCACTTACTCAACTCGCAAAAAAATATGGTCCTATTATGAATCTCAAATTTGGGCAAATAAACACTGTGGTCATATCTTCATCAATCTTGGCAAAAGATGTGATGCAAAAACAAGATTTAGCTTTTTCCAATAGGTTTATTTTTGACGCTCTCTGCGCCTGCAATCACAATGATTTCTCAGTTATATGGTTACCTGTCAACAACTCTCCGTGGAGAACGCTTCGTAAGATTATCAACTCTCACATCTTCTCAGGTAACAAGCTTGATGATAATGAGCATCTGAGGACTAAAAAAATCCAGGAACTGATTGATTATTGTTACAAGAGCGGGGAAAATGGTGAAGCAGTGGATATCGGCAGAGCAGCTTTTAGAACTTCCTTAAATTTGTTGTCCAACACCATTTTCTCTAAAGATTTGACTGATCCATTCTCTGATTCTGCTAAGGAATTTAAAGAATTGGTGTGGAACATCATGCTTGAGGCTGGTAAACCCAATTTAGTCGACTATTTCCCTTTTCTTCAGAAAATTGATCCACAGGGTATAAGGCAACGCATGACTGAATATTTTACAAAGATTCTTCACCTTATGCGTGGTTTGGTTGATGACCGACTAAAGGAAAGGGAAATGGGAAACCGTTCAAATATCGATGTCTTAGATGCCCTTCTCAACGTTTGCCCCGAAGAAATTGATAGGAATCATATCGAGCAACTATGTCTGGTTAGTTTATTTTCTACCTCAATTATCTCTTCTTTTGTTTTTCTTCTGTGCAAAAGTATAGTCCTCCTCAAATGGTTATCATAGATTGATGATCAGTTATCTTGAATGATGTGATCACCTCATCAAAAAGTTTTGATGGTACAACAAACATTATATCAAATATTTAATTGTATTTGGTAGCTTGCTTATAAATGTTTGTGGCAATGATGTCATGCCTTCTTTGGTCCCATTTTTCCCCTTGCAAAAAAAAAAAAAATTCAGCAATTTCAGCAACATGTTTATTTGGATCTGTTTCATATATGGAATCTAAGTCATAGGATCTTAAATTAGAAAGTTTTGCAGGACTTGTTTGCAGCAGGGACAGATACAACATCAAATACATTGGAGTGGGCAATGGCTGAACTACTCAAGAATCCACATACTTTGGAGAAAGCACAAGAAGAACTTGAACAAGTAATTGGCAGAGGCAAACTAATAGATGAAGCTGATGTAACAAAATTACCTTACTTGAGGTGCATCATAAAAGAAACCTTTCGAATACACCCACAAGTTCCTTTCCTAATTCCACGCAAAGTTGAGGAAGATGTTGAGCTTTATGGCTATACTATTCCAAAAGACTCACAAGTTCTTGTGAACGTATGGGCAATAGGGAGGGACTCTGGTCTATGGGAAGACCCTTTGGACTTTAAGCCGGAGAGATTTTGGGAGTCAGAAATAGATGTTAAAGGTCGAGATTTTGAGCTCCTTCCATTTGGTGCTGGTCGAAGAATTTGCCCCGGATTGCCTTTGGCTATCAGGATGATTCCAGTCGTGCTCGGTTCATTGATAAATACCTTTAATTGGAAGCTACATGGTGGAATTTCACCTAAAGAATTGAACATGGAGGAAAAATTTGGTTTTACCTTGGCAAAAGCTCAACCTCTGCTAGCTGTACCTGTTCTACTGTAGATGTTGGGATAAACTTAAGACTTGAATGTGTATTAAGCAACAAGAATACTACAACATCTATAATATGTCAAAATGTTGAATAAGTCATTGTATATATTTGTAGATCTATCTTTCAAATACTATTCTGAAATGACAGTAATATTTGGAAATAACTTTTTTTTGGCAAACATGACAAGTAAACAAGAATAGAAGGACTAGTTCGTAGGAACACGAAATTAGAATTTAGGAATTAACGTAATGATCGATCCCTTCCCCATTGTTGTAACAACTCTGTTACCAAACAAGAACTAAGCAACACTTATGTTACCCACTACACCAGCTAACTCTAGTCAATATAGACTTTACGATCCAAACATAGCTAACTCTAGCTAAACTTTGGAATGACACACAAGAACTTGACACTGATCTAATTCCTTCATAACGTAGGAATAAATCTTACATGAACGAACATAGAAATATAAATCCTAACAACTAAGAATAATGACAACTCTATCAAGTCCCTTTGTTGTTCTTTGAGTCGAATTTCCTGAGAGAATGAGGCTTTTGCTTTCTTCAAAAAAACTGATGTGCAAATACTTATTTGTGTCAATGGAGAATACACATATTATAGGATAGGCATAAATGCACAAAGCAATGTCATTGGCTGAGAGTCTGTTTTACTGCAGGAGGCGCGCACCAACCACAACATGTGTTGCAGAATTATTTGATGAAAATACCTGTATTACCAGAATTATTCTCTGGTCGAGTTTATTGGCCCTTCTTTTAAGCAGATAAGGACTATAGAAATGTCCAGTTTAGGACTTGACACCTAGCTTTGGCTTCTTAGAATAAAATAAATATAAAGTGTTATCTACGTGGTAACGGGTAAGTATTCCTTCATTTTTAATTACAGGTCTTGAGTTCAAGTCTTCTTGGTACGAAATCATTTTTATTAGTGAGTGTTTTATCTATTTCGACATGAATCTAGATTTAGTCAAATTTTAATATAGATACCTAATACTAGCCGGAAAAAAAAGATCATATAATATTTCAATTAAAAACTCTTATAAAAAAAAATTCATAAAGTAATTGAAATAACGTACTAATCAATGTGAGTGGTGACACCCCACCCACCCACAAACTCCAACCCCATCAAATCCTCTACTAGGAAATTAAATAGATGCAATTTCTTAAAATTGTTTAGATCAGATTTTAATATAATATATAAGAAGATAATTTATTTTTCTTGTCAATTATTTTGAATGATAAATTTTCATGAGTGATTTTATTGATACAAATATGTAACGACCCATTTGGTTATTTTGAGTACTAGAGCTTTCTATGACATAAAATACTTTTTGATAGGTTCTAAATGGATATTTTGAACTATTTGTAATTATAATTATAAAATTGATCGGGTAGTTTTAATATTTTATTTAGTTGATGGTTAAAGAAAATAATATTAAAATTTATTGTGGATCACTTTTACCATTTCTTTTATAATTAGTCATATAGTAATTAGGATAAAAAAAAAATTGGTAGAAGAAAAGAAAAGAGGAGAAGAGGGGAATAAAGCAAACGGCGCTGAACGAAAGAAAATCATGGCAGCTTCAGGTGAGCAAATCAATATTGAGATTACTACTTAAACAAATATGTATTATTATAACATTTTCAATCGCTACTCAAATTAGATAATCCTTATAACTATAGAGTGAAAGTTTGACTAGTCATAAGACACTTAATTTGCCACGTGAGTTGATTGGCAAAATTAATCAAACATTAATGATCAGTGATGGAGGCATATTATTATTATATAATTATTATAATGTTAGGGGGTAAGAAAATTAAGGTGTTGCATTTATATGAATGTGTCTATATTGATATAATTAATGGAGAATATATTTAGCAACTAAAGCTCCTAATTGGGGTAAAGAATTGGAGTGCTGGTGGTGGGAATATGTTATAGGAGTATAACTATCATGACATATGGGTATTGGCATCGTGCAACACTCAGGTAAGTGTATGGTGGAGGGTTGGATGTCGCTGGTTTCTTAACCAGTGGCTTCAGGCGTTTAATATTAATATTATGATCTCGTATTATAAATTATTTTTTGACATATTAAGATAGGTAATTAAATATAAGGCGTATTATATTGATTGAATACCATTAAGGTCATAAAAATTGGAGAAATTAATAATTGCCCTTAGGTTTGAACTTTAGGAAATTGTTTATATAATTAGATGAGTTTTTGGGTCTAGGCTAGACATAGAATAATATGAGTGTTTGTAGGCTTGTTAACTCACAAATTATGCATATATACCTAATAGATTGGAAAGGTTTGGAAGCATTGAGGAAGGGAAAAGTATTGGAGAAGTAGCTTGATTGACTTCGGTTCTTCGGTGGAGGTAGGTTATGGTTTATGCTAATTTGATAGTAAACTCTTAATAGTGATTGATATGCATTGAATGATATTGTGAAGTTTTCTATGTACTTGATTGTGTGGTTGTGTGTTTTGTGATTGGTCTGAAATCCTGAGACCGTGGAATTTATAATCTTGAACCCTCTCTATCGAAGTGATGCCTTGAATAAAGAAGGCTCGATGAAATATTATTAACGAATGGAAAAGTGGTGATATTAAATGATAAATTAATGATATTATTGGATCGAAGTGTCACGTTTCGACACGGTATTCTTGGATCGGAGTGTCACGTTCTGACACGGTATTTTTGGATCGGAGTGTCACGTTCCGACACGGTATTCTTGGATCGGAGTGTCACGTTCCGACACGGTATTTTTGGATCGGAGTGTCACATTTCGACACGGTATTCTTGGATCGGAGTGTCACGTTCCGACACAGTATTCTTGGATCGAAGTGTCACGTTCCGACACGGTATTCTTGGATCGGAGTGTCACATTCCGACACGGTAATATTAAAGGAAAAACATGTTAAATTAATGGAAGGTACTCAATCTCAAAGAACTCAACGCCCAAAATGGTTTGGTTTGGAGGCATGAGTCCTCATGTGTGATCTTGATATCGTTGACTTATTACGTACTTACTTTAATGTTGTTGACACTTGTTCATGTTGTTTGTTGCTTATCACCTGTTAAGTGCTATAGTTGAGTTCATACTATTATTCATTGTATATTAGTTTCTATTTTGGGTTGGCCGATGATACTTACTCAGTACATGTTGCCTCGTACTGAGCCCTACTCGTATTTTTCTTTGTTTTCCTTATATGGAGTGCAGCAAGTGTACCGATGAATTTGAATCGCCCTCAGCTCTATCAAGTCTCGGCATATCAGGTTCAAGGGTGAGCTATTCATTCGAGCTTGGGTTGGATTCTCTCAGTCATTACCTGATGTCCTTAGTTTTTGGACACGGATTACTTTATTTCATTTATTTTGGTGTCTTTGATACTCTTAGACTTAGTAATTGGAGATTAGGTGTCCTTGTTGTGATGACTTTCAGGTTTTGGGAAAAGATATTTAGTAAGATTTTTGAGCTTCCGCATTATGCTTGTAGTTTGTAAGTTGAGGTTAAATTCGTTGGTTCTCCCACCTAGGGGATTAAGTGTGGGTGCCACTCACGACTCATTTTGGATCGTGACAAAATATCTAAGTTGAGTGATTTTATTAATATAAAATAAAGTTTAGTAACTTTGCGATATATATTTTTAAATTTTGAGATATTAACTCATTAAACTATATATGTGAAGGTTGGAAGAATTAATCCTTTTTAGTGATACTAACATTAAGAAAAATAGCAATATTAGAAAATATAGAATTAAACACACAAATTTCGTAGTTAAATAATTAAAATTTTGTGTTAATTTTATTTAGCTATAGATTATAAGAAAACTAGCAAGGAGTTTTTTCTAGTGACGGATTAACACTGATAAATTCCTGAATTCAATATTTTCTAATAGTGTAATAAACATTCTGAAATTTAATTTCATGCCAAGAAAACTGTCCTAATCAGTATAATTAGTTTTATAAATTGCATATTTTAACCCCTAATTAATTCGTTATGTTAATTAATTCATGTGTTTTGCTCTAGTTGATTATTGTAGTTTCTCATTGTCAGGCAAATTAGTTTTAGGTTGGTGTCACCATCTCATGAAAACACATTTTTTATATTTGATTTTAAACTTTTCATTGCACACTTAATAACTTGTTAATTATTGCAGTCATAAAAATTCTTTCTTTGTTTCTTAAACATCGTATTAAATCATTAGTTACCATTATATGATATGAAGGGATCACTAGATACCAATTAAAATTTTAATCGATTGAAATGGACGGATAGTGAGCTAATGAATGAGCAGGTCAATTATTAACCTTAACTTTAATGAATTGCATAATTTATAATTTTATAAATAATAAATTCGCCTATTATAAAATATTTTTCTTCGTAACGACCATGCAAACACACCATTTATGTGGCCCTCCTTCCCCACAAAGAATACATTCAATCTTGGAAACATCATTATCATGAAAAAGACAAATTAAAACATATTGAGTAAAAAATTTAGTGTTCTTGTCCATTTGAAACTACTCAATTTATGTCAACATTTATTCATTATACAGGAACAAAAATTCAGATATATATATATACTATAGTATTAATTTGCATATAAAAGAAATATATAGACGTATCGAGTACGTAGTTTTGTTTGTTGGGTTCTTGAAATGTGAAGGGATAAGGAGTGCATGTGATAAAGAACACACATGGTGTATTATGGGCAATTATCAAACTCTCATTTTCAAATTTTTTTTACTCAATTGAGAAAACGATTATTTTCTTTAAAAAAAAACAGCCTGCAAAACGCAGGTAGATCTGCGCCTTGTAAGGCTAAAAGTTGCCAACTTGCCATAGTCTTACAAGGCCAAAACAGTCATAGCCGCAGAAATCCTGATTTAAACGCCATAAAAATTTATTATCCTTTTAATTTGATAAATAATTTAATAATCCTTTTGAAATTTTTTATAAATTTTATTGCCCTTTTGAAATTTTTAATTAATTTTATTGGCCTTTTGATTTCGAACTCTTAACTATTCTCTCTTGGTAATCAAAAAGAAAACAACAAGCAGTATCATTATGAAAAAAATTCCAGCGGACACAATATGAGTCATCTCATAAAACAGCCACCTTTTACGAAGAAAAATAAATTACACTCCATACTAATTATTTATATTATATTAATTAAATTTTCTTTTGAGCAATTCAATCTGAATTCCATTATTACAAGAAAAGCAGCCAACATATATAACACGAGATATAAAATTCTCACCAAGATTCTGCCATCCCGTAAGCCATTATTACCGTATGTACCCAACAAAACAATTTTATCAGTTCTATCTTTTTCGTGATAAATAAAAATTTACTATCCACGATTCATACGTACAATTTCACATACGAATACTTTAGGTTATCTATAAAGATGCAAGTATGATTCTTGATGTCAATTATTAGAAAATGGCATACATAACGGAAAGTTTTTACCGACATTAGTTAAGTGTCATTAGATCCAATATCGCTAAAACTTTTAGGACATATATAAAGAGTGTTAATTGCCGCTAAAAATACATATTTAACGGCAATTGCTAATTAATTGTCACTAAAACTCATTTTTGATGCAGTACGTATCACACTCTACGGTCTTCTAGAGTAATAGAATATTGAATTGTCTTTCTAGAAGAGGAGAAGAAAGTATAAATCTTTTTTTTTCAAGAAAACTCAACACACGTTTCTTTCTTGGAAGAAACGTGCACGTTACTTTTCCTCCTTCTAGAAAATAAGATTATGAGTTCTAGTTAAATTGGGCACTAGAGGGACCACAAATTTTATTATTGAGACTTCGATATAATTCCAAATAATTAATTTGAATTATTCTTACCATAATTATGAATCATTTCACTAAAAAATTATAATTGCACTCCTCTATTTATTTTGAAATTCACCATTAAACACTTATGTAATTCTCCTTGCGATTAAGGTACTAATCAATAAATTAAATTACTAACGAATTTAATTGAATGATTAATTTCCTCTAGAGCAATACTTAACTTATTTCATGTGCCAGATTCATAAATCTACCGGGGGGGTTTTACACATGAAAACTTATAAGTTTCTCATAAAAAAATGTATCATCAATCTCTATATTAGGAAATGAATTCCATCAAACTAATTTGTTCACCAATATATATTATTAACAATCTACCAGACATATTGACCCATCTCAGTCTCACCTTTTAATAAATCAAAACGATAATTAATATATACAGATCATAATCATTATATTAAGATTAAGAATATAAGTACATTTAACAGGTTAGAGAATATGTTTATATTAGTCGTTCTAAAACATTTATCTTTGCTCGGTCCCGTTCAATACATAGATAATGCACTAGCACGAGAAGTTAAAATTATAGCATTCTCATAATCAAGATAAATTACATGTAATCTCGTGCTACAATCTTTCTGATGGTTTTGTCTAAATTTTCATCTACGATGTGAGCTATAACTTTTAACTTATAAGAACTGATGATTTAATCTTCTGTAATAAACTTAAACTCTATACACCAAATCATCTACTATATAAATTAAAGACGACACATATATGACAAATCGATATATTTAATGTAACACTTTATTGAATTGATTAAATAAATAAATAAATAATTGTTCAATAAATAATACTTTATCAAAACGCATGGTTAATTGTCCCCAACTTTTATTGTAGTGATTTATAACTACAAAAAACTTAAAATTAGCTATAGTAGAGCTAGAAAAATGGTATTTTAGTGAAAAATAAAAAGTATTGATAATTGGCTCATTACCTCTCCAGGCTGTTTTCAAATGAATAATTTGTTGCCTCCAAGACCCCAACGGCCGTCTTAACCATTAGGCCATTAAAGTCATCGCTTGGGACCTCACAATTTTTGGAGCCCCAATTTTCAAAAAAATATTTATACATATTACTTAAATTTATATATATATTTAATTTTTTTAAAAAAAAACATGTAAGAAGTATAACAAAAATAAAATAGCCGTTAGTTATTCCCACTTTTCTAAGGAAATGAAATAGTTTATGAAAATAATTTCCTTTAAGTGAGAAATTGTGTTTTTTTATTTATCTTCGAAAAATTTGATCTTATATTATTATTTACCTTATACTCATCTTTTTTTTATTCTTTATTTTGTTATTTTTATTTTCAATATTGAATTATCTTCTAAAGATTTACTGTCGCTTACAAGTCAAAAAAGAACATTTTTTTTTTGAGGGTCTTCTTCAAAATCTTAAGAAGTGCAACAAGAAATCATTATATTGAAGGAACACAAGACTATTTGAACATTATTATGTCAACTTATCAAATTCGTGATCCAGGTTTTATTATTCTAAACTTTGTTGTATAATTTTTCTTGAACATTTTTATTGTTGATATTCTTAGTTAGTAAGTATATATATTTTCGTTTTAATTATTATTAAGAGAAATAATAAAAGTAGAAGATAATGATTTAATGGAAATACTTAATCAAATAAAAAGAATTCATTCTTTTCCTAATGCTTATATTGTTTATAGAACAGTGTTAACAATTTCTGTAACTATTGCCTCGACCGAAAGAAGTTTTTCGAAACTAAAATTGATAAAAATAATAATCTAAGATCAACAATGTGAGATTGAATGTATTAATTGTATCATCAATTGAAAAGAAATTAGTAAAACAAATTGATTAGAAAACAGTAATTAATGATTTCACATCTAAAAATACAAAAAAAAAAAAAGATTTTAAATAAATATATAATACATGAATATATATTTTTTGAAACAAATTAAAAAATATTAGGGCCCCTTTTAACAGATTTGGCTTTAGACCCCCAATCTTATTGAGTCGGTCCTGCCCACAGACTGAGAGATGGGTGCAGTATAATGTACTACTCCATTGCCTCCAAAACCCTCACAGCAGACTGACAAACTCCTAGGAAAACCAATATAACCAGCCCCAAATCTTTAGTTCGTAAGCCAATACAAATGGACTATGTGAATACTTTGATAGGTCTGTTATTCGGGTGTTTTTTGGTTCGTGGAGTATTGATTTCACTTAGAAGAAACAAAAGACTTGCACCAGGTCCATTTGCTCTGCCTATTATTGGAAATCTTCATTTGCTTGGTCATAAACCCCACATATCACTTACTCAACTTGCAAAAAAACATGGTCCAATTATGAATCTGAAATTCGGGCAAATAAACACTGTGATCATTTCCTCATCAGTGTTGGCAAGAGAAGTGACGCAAAAGAAAGATTTAACTTTTTCTAATAGGTGTATTCCTGACGCACTCCGTGCCTGCAATCACAATGATTTCTCTGCTATATGGCTACCTGTCGATTCTCAGTGGAGAAAACTTCGCAAGATTATGAACTACCACATCTTCTCAGGTAAGTAAAGATTTGTTTTATTTTATTTAAGGGATTACAAAGTGTGGCCTGTGGTTGGTTGGTTATAAGACTTTTACGGGTCGTTTGGTACGAATATACATAATGTAGAGATTACTAACGCATGAATTATTAATGCAGGGATTACTAACGCATGGATTATTAGTGCAGTGATTAATTTTTATCAAGTGTTTGGTTCATTGTTTCCCACCTAATCTTATGTTTGGTTTAAAACTCTAGAAATTGTTTTTCCTATTATACCTTGAGTTATTATGAGATTTTATATTTCATTTAACTAGTCAAGTTAAATACTAAAATATTAAAAAAATTATTATTATATTTTGAGGTGTTATATGCCACTATAGACAATATCATTGATATCATATTATATTTCTAATTTGGTCAAATATACCTTAAACTTAACATAAATCTCTACTTAAATTGTTCAAATACATGAAGTTTTTTTTTTTTAAAAAAACAAATAGTTCAAGTGGTCAATCGAGGAACTACATTAAAAAAAAAACTAAAAAAAATCAACCCAATATAAAAAATCAAACATGGAGAAAAAAATAATAATTTGTGAAATCATCAAATTACATTGAAAGGATTTGGAGAATTTAAAAGAATATTTATAAATATTCTCATATAAATTATTTTTTTTAAAAAAAGAACATCAAATAACAACAGAAAAAAAGGAAAAAATAGTTGAAGATAGTTTAGTTATCCGGGATAATACTAAATCTTTCCTCCATGTCCAAGTCTTCAGGTGTAATTCCATCTTGTAGCTTCCAATTAAAGGTATTTAACAATGAACCTAGCACGATTGGAATCATCCTAATAGCCAAAGGCAATCCAGGGCAAATTCTTCGACCAGCACCAAACGGAAGGAGCTCAAAATCCCGACCTCTAATGTCTATTTCTGACTCCCAAAACCTCCCCGGCTTAAAGTCCAAAGGGTCTTCCCATAGACTAGAGTCCCGCCCTATCGCCCATACGTTCACAAGAATTTGGGCGTCTTTTGGGATAATATAGCCACAAAAATCAACATCTTCCTCTGTTTTGCGTGGAATCAAGAAAGGAACTTGTGGGTGTATTCGGAAGTTTTCTTTCACAATACACCTCAAGTAAGGCAAATTCGTAACATCAGCTGCATTTATTAGTTTACCTTTGCCAATCACTCGGGCAAGTTCTTCTTGTGCTTTCTCCATAGTGTGTGGATTTTCAGCCATTGCCCACTCCAATGTATTTGACGTTGTATCTGTCCCCGCTTCAAACAAGTCCTGCAAAACTTGCTAGTGTAAGATCCTATGACCTAGAACGTCAAATATATAATATGTGAAACTGTTTTCTTTTAGTTAAAAATGACATAGTTTTATATTTAGTAACAATTTAACTGACCAACAAAGTTGCTCGATTTGATTCCTATCAATTTCTTTAGGACAAATGTTGAGAAGGGCATCTAAAACATCAACATTTGCGTGTTTACCCAAACTCCGCTCCTTTAGCCGCTCATCGATCGAATAACTCATAATGTGTAGAATCTTTGTAAAATACTTAGTCATGCGTCGCCTTACACCCTGTGGATCAATTTTATGAAGAAATGGGAAAAAGTCTACCATATTGGGTTTACCAGCCTCAATGGAGATGTTTGACACCAATTCCTTAAATTCCTTAGCAGAATCAGTAAACGGATCGGTTAAATCTATAGAGAAAAATGTGTTTGATAGCAAATTCATTGCAGTCCTGAAAGTTGCTCTGCTAATATTCACTGTTTCACCAACTTTTCTACAGTTACCACAGTAATCAATCAGCTCTTGAATTTTTTTACTTCTGAGATGCTCATTAGCGTCAAGTCTTTTACCTGACAATATAAGAATCCGTTTGGTAGGAGGTATTAATTAAAATAATTCATAAATTAAAATTTAGTCCAACAAAAACATTATTTGGTTACTTTATTTATTTATCATAATCCATGGATTAGTTATACCTCATAGAAGGTCTTATTTTATTCCTAGAAAAGAGAGGGATAACTAGGGGTGGCAAATGGTTGGATTGGATTGGATTTAGATGGGTTGAATATGGATTGAGAAAAAATGGTTTGGATTACAATCCATCCAAATATAACATGGTCAAATATGGATTTGGTCAAATATGGTTTGGGCAAAGTATGTTTTTGTTATAAAATAAGACTTCTATGAATAACATGGTCAAATATGGATTTGGTCAAATATGATTTATGCAAAGTGTGTTTTTGTTATAAAATAAGACCTTCTATGAATAACATGGTCAAATATGGATTTGGTCAAATATGGTTTGGTCAAATATCCCTAGTAACTCCCTCTCTTTTCTAGGAATAAAATAAGACCTTCTATGAGGTATAACTAATCCATGGATTATGATAAATAAATAAAGTAACCAAATAATGTTTTTTTTGTTGGACT
>CM040619.1:59163770-59352074 GCA_022817965.1 Solanum lycopersicoides
TGAAATTATCCCTAAATTTTTGATTTCCCAATAACTTTATCCTATTATAATTGACTATTTCATTTACATTAATTTATCACTTAATTAGCACAAATATTTTTCTTATAGGATATATCCATTCACTAGGGTATTATATTATAGAAAAATGATCTAAATTTTATTTTATTCTATGAATAGGTATAGCTTAAAAATTATATGACAGGTCAACATGCATTAGTTCTCATTATATTTGTTCGCCGCTGTTTTTTTTAATGCTAATATAAATTAAAAAAAATCATTTTACCTTCTTAATCGATAGATTATTATTATGAACTTTGTGATGATACGTCGTCTTATTCAAGTTGTCAGAGCCGTATACCTGCTAGAGGTATATAAAATACAATTGGTTAATCGAAGAGTCACACCAAGTAGGATCCATTGGAAATAGTATCCATATCAAGAATTTTCTTTAACTCTTTTTTCTTTTCAATACTTAATATTTTTCCTAATGAGATAAATAAAATTAAGAAGTATTAGACTAGACATTCTTTAAATCAAATCTGAATTTTGTTGCTTCACCAACATATAAATCTTTATTGTACTAAATAAATATGTTCCTGGCAAATTTATAATTTGTTAGAGCCACACATATATTTTCTTTAATAGTTCATTACCAATAACAATCTTTTTACCAAACAAAAAAAGGAGTAACCAAGAGTTACTACTGTAGACAATAAATAAATCTTTTCAAAATAATGAGTTTTGAGTGATTTATTGTTTGAAGCTCATGTTGCCTCATGAGTTTATATCTGCACTATCTTGTTGAATAAAATTATTTTGCTTCATATTTTTTGTGATTATAATTTATTTTCTGTCACTATAAAATTTGTTGCAAAATTGGCATGCCCAGTGAAACTAAATCTGTCGTTCATCTCTTCTCTCTTAAATCAAATTTGAAATTCTAAAGTTGTGAAGGTAGAATAATGAGTAGTTCAAGGCTCGACTTTGAGTTTAATCAAATCTACACTCCGACAAGCCTTGAAGCAAGGGACATTTGTAGACATTATATTGAAATTTTGCGGGACTCTATAAGATGCGTTCAATTGAGTTGAGACTGTGTTCCATTCAAATAGAATTCTTGGAGGCTACTCAACCCTAAACCCTAGTTCACGCCTATATAAATGGTACAAAATTCCCGTAAAAGGCATCTCAAATATCCCATAAACTCTTGGATATTTTTTAAAGATCAACATCTCAAATATTCTACAAATTGATGGGATATCCATATAGAGATCAAATCTAAATCATCATATTTAGAGAAATACGCCACTAACGATCCTCGAATCATGGTTTAATCTTAGGAGAGTCGAATTAAGGGACGAACAGAATTGTACCCGAATCTTTATCAATAAATCATGTTTCTTCATATTTTATTTGTGACTACAATTTATTTTCAGTCATAAAAAATTGGTTGCAAACAACTACCCGTTTAATTGTTGAGGGATATATCGAGATAGTAATCAAAGGTTTTGAATTTATTCAAACTTCAAAGTAGATATCAAAAACGGACACCTAGTATGAAATAAAAAAAAAAAGATTTCATCATATAGTGGGAAAAAATGCCTGATACAGCCAACATTGTAATTTATAGATGATATACCTATTATGGCTCACATATAACCTTATCGTAACAAAAGTGACTCACATGTACTACTATCACAAAATTGACTCAAATATATCTTTTTCTGCTAATGAAAGTAAAATATTAATTTTAATTTATTTATTCAATTTTTATTTTTAAAAATCCGTATGGAGATGATTCTTCAAGCATAAATCTTTCCCACACATGATCAAGAGCTTCCAATATGCCCTATAGCTATAGTTTCAATAATTGTGCTCTATAATTATACTTATGTTTGCTATGAGGCCGCGCTTTGTAAATTTCGCTTGAAATATACAAATAGTGTAAATATACACAAATGGAGGTTGCGATCTGTATATTTGTTTGAGAATATACAATCATGGTAAGCATATACAAATTCTAATTATATATTTAGAATTTCTTTTCAGAACTCTGTGTGTATATTTCACTTGACAATATACAAATAGGGTAGTTTATTACTTTATATATTTTTTATAATCATATACAATAGATACGTTAAGCATATACAATTCTAATTTATACAATCCGAACCGAATTATACGAATTATGGATTTATACAATCAAAGATAGTAGTATCAAAATTCTGAATTTATACAATTAGGAAATAGAATAGAAAAATTTTGCGAAATTGTTATCACGGATTTAAATAAATCAAAACTATAGCTATATTACATAATATATATATGTTAGACGTTTGTTATGTCACATATTTTTCTCTAAATTTAATGCTTTGACAAAGTGTACTCCCTCCGTTCCTTATTAGATGAAAATTTCTATGTTACACGATAATTAAAAAATCATTAATCATTGATTAACTTTATTATTTTGTCCTCTGTTAAGACATGTCAAACTACATAATGTTGAAGAAGAAAGCTGACGATTGGAACATGTCATAGGAACAGATCCAACGAAATTTACTGGCGAATTTAAACAGTGCTGTAGAATTAGAGTCACACTAGGATTAAACTACTTATATTAATTAGGATTAGATAAGATTACAATTATATTATGATTAAGACTATACTATGATTAGGATTAGATTTCTTTTATTATTATTATTAATATTATTATTATTATTATTATCATTATTATTATTATTATCGTTATTATAATAGTATAATGTGTTGGGGTAATGTGTTTCTGGTGGCCAAATCCTTAATATGTCCGCACAAATCTGACCATCAGATATTCGGTGATAATAAGATTAATGGATTCAATGAACATGTGCAGCGCGCTATCATATTTTAAGTTTTAATCTTATTTAGCTAGTAATATATTCTCTTGTTTTTTAATTTATTTACTTTGTTTTTCTAAATTCATTTTTAAAATGTCAATTTTTTAATTTTATTTTTCAATATATTTAAATTATAGTTTTTTTCAGAAAAAATTAATATATATTTAATATATCTTTAATTTAAAATTAAAAATTTCATTAAACATATGTACTTAAAGCTTATACAATTTCTTAGAAGTGCATTTAACACGTTCCTCACTTATGAGCTGTTGGATGATGTGTTTCTAGCTGTCGAATCTCAATATGATCCGACAAATATCACCAAAAGGTGTGCGGTGGTAATAAGAATTAGTATATTAATAGATTAAATTTAATTTAATGCATTATCAGCATGTGTGCTATCAAATTCTAATCTTATCTAGCTATTAATATAATCGCCAGTTTTTATTTGTTTAATTTAGGGAAATTTTCTTATATAGGCACTTAAAAAATAATTAATTACTCTCCATAGCTATAGTTTGATAATTACAATTTGTAGCTACATGTTATATAGAGGAGAGAGGCGAGCGAGACTGGGAGAGAGAGGAGAGAGGCGAGAGAGAGGGGGAAAAAAGTGGGAGAAAGTTGAATTGTATATGTATATTGGTTAGATAATTGTATATTATACATATATAATTGTATATATGGTAAGAGAGATTGGGAGAGGGAGGAGAGAGGCGAGCGAGACTGGGAGAGAGAGGAGAGAGGCGAGCGAGAGAGGGCAGAGAGTGGCAGAGAGGTGAATTTTATATGTAATTGTATATAACTGTATATTATACATATATATTTGTATAAATGGCAGCGGATTGGGAGAGGGAGGAGAGAGGCGAGCGAGATTGAGAGAGGGAGGAGGGAGGCGAGCGAGAGAGGGCAGAGAGTGGGAGAGAGGTGAATTGTATATGTATATAGTCTAAAAATTGTATATTATACATATTTATTTGTATATCCTGGCAAATTATACATATACAAACATGACTAATTATACAAACTCGAAGTCAGCCCACGTAATTAATGTATAATGTTAGTCGTGAGTGGTAATTATAACAAACTATAGCTATGATGAGTAATTAAATAGTATAAGTTTGCTTATCCACATAATTTTCCCTTTATTTTATCCTTTTAATTCCATTTTAAAAATATATGTATGTGTACCATCGAATTTTAACCTTATCTAACTACTAATATAATCGCCGGTTTTCATTTGTTTATTTTTATCTTTTTATTCCATTTAAAAAATATCTGCATGTGTACTATCGAATATTAATCTTATCTAACTACTAATATTATCGCCGGTTTTCTTTTGTTTATTTTTATCTTTTTATTCCATTTAAAAAATATCTGCATGTGTACTATCGAATTTTAATCTTATCTAACTACTAATATAATCGTCGGTTTTCATTTGTTTATTTTTATCTTTTTTTATTCCATTTAAAAAAGGGCAACTTTCACATATAGCAAATATAAAATTCATATTTGTATGCTATAACAAAGTTTGCATAATTGCACTCCATAGCAAACATATAAATGTATAATTCGCTATACATATACAATTGAAACGAAGTGTATAAAATGAGAAAGAGAAAGAGACTTGGGCAGAGAATTGTATAAAAACGAAGTGTATAAAACGAATTATATAACTATAAGTGTATAGAACGATTATATACAATTTGAATTTGTATACAACGAGAAAGAGAGAAATACAAAAGAAACTGGGCAGCAGAGTATTTTTATTGTATAATTATAAGTGTATAGGACGAAAATATATATATTTGCATGTGTATATATAATTTTCTCTCGCTTTATACAAACAGAAACACAATTTATACATTTCGCTTCTGTTTGTATAAGCGAGAGAAGCGAGGGTGGCGAGCGAGATTAGGGAGAGTGGCGAGCGAAATCTGGAAGAGGGGAGAGAGGGGAACAAAAATATATGTATTTATACAATTTCCTCTGCTTTATACAAATAGAAACAAATTTTATACACTTGTTTTGTATAAAAGTGAGAGAAAGCGAGCGAGAGATGGAGCGAGAGAGGACAGTGGCGAGCGCTAGTTTGAGGGAGAGAGATGACTGACAAACAATTTGCTACGAGACACAATTAAATCAAAGAATAGTTATTGCAATTAATTTGATTTATTAGTTTGCCATTATATACAATTTTCCTTTAAAAAATATCTTTTGCTTTTTAAATATAATTTTTAGAAATTTCACAATGTGATGAGCAAGTTATATCTTATTCCTATCATTTTTCAATTTACAGAAATCTCTTCAAGCTTGTGTCATCTGGATACATCACATACATTCGGATACATAACATGTGATAATTAAACAACTTGTTTGTTGAGATTAAAAAAAATAAACTTAAAATTAAATGTAGTTTCTCATAATCACGCAAATCAATTTGGTGTCAATTTTTACAAATCATAATAGATTCAAACAACTCAAATTTCAATTTTTCTTCTCTCAATTTTGATATATATATATATATATATATATATGTATATATATATATATATATATCATTTATTATATAGTTTGAAAATAGTTGAAATTGACGTATATTATATATCCTGTACATATCAATTAATTTGATACACAATGCTTTAGCGCTATAGAACATTACAGTTTATAAATCAAGTATATTTACTCGGTATGTGTACAAACACATAATCTTCTAATTTGAATAAGTCTGAATAAAAATTTAAGACTGCTAATACATAAAGTAACTCATACATGGTAGATTATACAATTTGAAATAATCATGTTCAGATAAATAACTAAAGGCATGAGTCACGAAATTGAATAAGTTTGAGTGGTGATAAAAGATAACAAAATTTGTAATAGCTATTTATAAAATACATAACTATGAACATGATATATATTAATTTGTGTTTCAATAAATTAATGTTATGTATCAAAACTAATATTTGAACCTGATACATTATTATGCATGATGAAATTGGAATGCATCATAATGTTGAACTGAAGACATTATACATTAACTTAAAAAACAAAATAACTAGGTATATCAAAATCTGAACTCCTGTGTATCAGAAAAAGATGAACAAAAAATTAATTAAAAAATCAACAATATGATATGTTGAAAGCACAAAAAAAGATGATGAAGAAATCTTTCTACACATTCTCCTTTACTCTCCCGTTGCTTTTTTTTTACTTTCATCAATGATGTTACCCATAGATCTGCGTTTTTTCCACGGTTGATTTTGAAGTTGAAGTTACATCCTTCTTCGACTAATTGGGTAATCACATTATCAAAAGATGAAGCATCATCCATAGATATAAGAATTTGTAGTTGAAAAGGCTAAAAAGAAATCAAAAATTGCCTTAGTGCAGAGGCGGAGTCAGGAATTTCGCCAAGGGTGTTCAAACTTTAAAAGAGTCGATAATTTTTTTAGCGGAGTCGGTGCACAAAATATTTTTTTATTGATGAGTGGTTGCACTCAAATTTAAAAATTAAATTATATATCACTTAATAACTATATCATTCGGAAAATTAAAATTATAAAACTATCATGATTTAAATCAAAACTAATGGATAATAGTCAACAAAAATAATTTTAGCTACTAGTTGAATGTACTCACTCTAGTTCATATTAAATGATTTGTTTGAGACTTTTTTCGTGATTCAAATAACTGAATGTTTCAAAGTTCGAGATAACTATCGAAACTTATTTCTATATTTACCTTTTGTTTTATTAAGATTCTTAACTATTTTACATCTTCTAAAAAAATAGTTTAGAAATAATCAAAAGTTTAATAGTGGATAATAATCTTTAATTTTATCTTTTAAAAAAAATTCTTGAGAATGTGTATACCTAAAAATTTACTTAATACTGATCGAAAATATATAGAAAACCATAAAATCTTAATTATTAGGTTAATCAATTTAAGGCTAGAAACATAACGAAGATACATGACAACTATTTATGTGTTTCTTTTTTTTTGTTTAAAAATAGATTGTGTTAAAAATACGCAGCAAGTGAGGATCTGTTTTTTTTCTTTTCGATTGAAAAGAGAGTGTGTTTTAAAAACCGCAAACCTCTTACACATAAATGAACACGGTTACCACCAGACCACTAGCCTTTGTCATATCTTAGGGTGTTCAATTAATTATATATGTAGATATTACACAGTATTTTAACTACATATACGATGTAATTTTTTGACTAAGAGTGTTTGACTGGCCATCCTTTCATACCTGTAGATCCGGCCGTACCTGAGTGGATTAGCCAGAAGCCTCTGGCCAGTGGTGCCAATTAGCTGGTTTCTTGATAGGACATAAATCAAGCTAAAGAAGAAACACTGCAATCATGATGAAAGTTTCTTTAGCATTTTACGTAAAAATTTCTCTTCTTTAGTCTTTGTTTTTCCTCTCCAATATTTGGTGGACCTGGAAGATCTCCGCGGTATACTTCCTACAGTTGAAAAAGATTTGTAAGAACAAGCATATACCAAATATTAACAATTAGAAGACACCGTTCATTTTGATACATAACACGAAACAAACACATAGATCTTCAATTACTGGATTTTTTAAAGAAGGCATGAGCATATTGACAGTCACGTATCCAAAAATATTGAAAGTTTTACTTGGAAATTGGGCTTCAGGTCACCAGTAGTCTTGTGTAATAAATATATTTGTAAAGACTCAATATGTCTTCAAGTTGAGCTCATAATGTATCATATTAACAATTTTTTTTACCCTTTTGACTCCGAACTCCGTATATCAATATGTCATATTAGTATTTGTATTTGAAGTATATATTGCATACTTGTATGGGTCTTAAAATTATGAAAACATGTGCCAATAAAGTATATTATAAACCAAATAAATATACATCTATAAAACACCTAATATATTTAGTTGTATAAATTATACAATATTGGCTTGCGTAGCTATAATTTTGAAAATTTTGGATGAATGAAATTTTCAGATTTGAATTTTAATTTGGTTAAGTTATTCAATTCAATGGGTAGTGGGAGATTTTAGGAGATAGATTAGTGAGTGTCACGGTTCAAAAATGTACGCGATGAAACTTGCTTATTCCCATCAGACAAGTTAGTCTCAACCGACGATTCGACAGATTTGTGGAAATATAAAACAAGAACAAGATAGAGCAAAAACACTTATTCTTTCTATTAAAACCACCAAAATTTGATCGTCACATGTACAAGTCAGTAAATTCATAAAATGCAGAATTAAGAATAAGTATAAGTCTCAGTCTTTATTTCTTAAATAGAACAAAGTATAAAGAAAAGGAAAAAGAGGGTTCGCCAAAATGACAAGCAACCACCTCTTCAAATTCTTGACAAACCTCAAAATGAGAAGGAGAAAGAGATCACATAGGTCCGGGCTTTGAACCTACACAAGTGTAGAAGAAAGGAGTGATTACCAACTATACAGTCCCCAGCAAGCAACCTAATAAACAAGACATCTAGCTAGAATTCGAGCACCCTTTACTCTCCAACCTAACCTCCTCAAACTACAACCTGCACAGAAATCAACCCAACCTAACAGTTCTACAATACACGATTCACAAGGTCCAATATTCATAGTTCAATAATCACATATCAGCAATCAAACGAATCAAGTACATCAATGTCAATGTCATGTAAACTAGTTACACACAACATGTATATCAATCTCAATTAACAAGCAATTCACACATAAGCATCAAAATGCACCAACTCACAATTCAATCAATCTCTCGCATGAATCATTTCCCATCAACCAATATCATTAGTCGAAACCATTTTCCATCGACTTTATATCAAGTTACTAGCCTGAACAATATCCGATCGGCTTTATCAACCCACTAGCCGGAATCATATTCCATCGGCTTTATATCAGTAGTCCAAATCATTTTTCATCGGCTTTATATCACTCATAGACAATGACTTCGACATTATAAACACTTGCCAGAAATGACCTTCGAAAAGTTAGAGTTATCAAAGACACTGACATGCAATTGAAGAGGTAAAATCGCTAGGCTTGGGTATTTGTCAAAATGAGCTACGTAGTTTAAGAGAAAATAAAGTGCAAGTGCAATTGAAAAGTATACATAAAGATGAGAAATATTTTATCAAAGAGCATATATCAGTGATAATATTGTCCAAAGACCTAGAAAATGCCTGAATTCAATTTCAAATAACTACATTTATATGTACTATAATTTTAAAACCTTCGTGGCCCTCCGGTTTTCTTAAACAACCACATATTACCAAACAGAATGAAAATAATAATGGCAAAAGCTGAGTTTATTTGAAGTTGACTACCTCTAAAGTTTAACAGTGCAGTTTTAGAATATTCTATATTAGGAGGTGTGACTACTTTCTTAAGCTAAATTTCTAACTTTATATTCCTAATTAAGAACCGTTCCTTCCGTTCTTCTTGTTATATTTGCCAAAAAATAGTTACTCCAAATAAACTTGTTATTTCAGAAAATCAAGAAAGAATTACACAACCCTTGGTGAGACGAAATGGTCTGATTGACCCCTATACTTGTCCGAGTTTGTATTATAACCTTTCTACTTAACAATTTACTAATTGAATTCTTAAACTTAATAAAATACGATATATCAAATCTCTCTAACTAATGACCAGACTTATGTGCCGGAACCAAAAAGCAACAAAAATTTTCGAAAATTTCAAAAGGGCAACTCAACTAATCATGAAGCTAAAAGGATTAACAATTTGTAATGGCATCTAAATTAGGTTTTTTTTTTTGAAATGAGGTGCAAAACCCCATGAGCCTTGTAAGGCTCATGCAACTTTAGCCATGTAAGGCTCAACCGCCATGAGCCTTGTCAGCGCCTTGCAGGCGTTCTTTTAAAAAAATGGAAAAGGGCCTAAAATATCCTCGAAGTATTGGAAATGGTACAAAACTACCCTCCATCCACCTATTGGCTCCAAAATGCCCTTTTCACCCACCTATTGGCTCCAAAATACCCTTGTCTCCACCTTTGGGTTCAAAATTGACCACTTATTTAACGATTTCAAATTTAAATCATTTGAATAGTTTTTTAAAATACTTGGCGCTCAACAATTTGATATAATTTAATTTTTTAATATCATTTATAAACCAACACACTACCCAGCCATTACTAATTAAACATCACCCAATTAATAAATTAATTCTAATATCAAAATCGCCCTAAACACTACTAAAACACGACGAAATTACAGATTCCTGAAAATGACATTCAAAATTATTTGAGTCTGAATTGAAACTCCAACTAAATTTAGGTTGAACCGCTTATTTAGGAGGACGCTTTCAATATAATTCTCTTTCAAGCTTAAATTCGAATTTTATGATTAAAGGTAAAGAAGTAGTACATCTCGAATTAATTCATGCACTTTTTTTAATATAATTTAATAAATATTCATTATTTGTTTTAAATATTAAAACTTTAATATATTCTTTTTTAAAAAGTTATCTATTAAGTAACATCACATAATTGAGACGAGTGAATAATTAAGATGAACATAGTCAGACTTTTAAGTTTATCGGTAATTTTTAATTAGACACTTGAATTATAATATGTTTTGATTGAGGACTTTTATGTATGATAATCTACTTCTATAGACATTTTCGCCTCAAATTTTTAGAATTAACAGTAGTTTTTCTGTTGTTGCATTAGTAATGAGTCGGGTTTATTAATTGGGTGTGGTTTAATTAATAACGGTGGGTAGTAGATTGATTTATAAATTATATTAATAAGTTAAATTATAACAAATAGTTGAGAGTCATGCATTAAAAAATATTTAAATAGTTTAAATTTAAAATCGTTAAATAAGTGGTCAATTTTGAACCCAAAGGTGGATGAGAAGGGTATTTTGGAGTCAATTGGTTGATGAGAAGGGTATTTTGGAGCCAATAGATGGATGGAGGGTAGTTTTGTACCATTTTTGATACTTCAAGGGTATTTTAGGCCCTTCTTCGTTAATTTTTTTTTTTTGCCTTTTATCTTCTTGTTTGTCAATTAGTTATTCTTTTTTCCGTTTATTTTTCTTGGGTTAAAAACTTGGACATTGTTAACTAATTGAATTATCCTCTGACACTACTTTCACATAATTTAATGTATCTCAATTAAAATACTATCTCTTGGAATAAATATAAATTAAAAATTTATCACCTCAAACCCTAGATACGGATATGATAAACATTTACTTGTATCTGATGTTTATATTTAAGACAAATAGTGAATATTAAAAGTCAATAAATCAAAGTGAAAATGCATATCATTTTATCATAAATAAGTATTCAAAATATCTTTGCAAGGCATATGTTCTTTTCGTTAACTTGATATAAACCCCTAATGAAACCAATTTTATCGATATAGGTTAAATAATTGTATATATACATATGTATTGTATATTCTGGCAAGCGAGATTGAGAGAGGGAGGAGAAAGGCGAGCGAGATTGGGAGAGGGAGGAGAGAGGTGAGAGAGAGGGCAAAGAGTGGGAGATAGGTAAATTGTATATATATATAGGTTAAATAATTGTATATTATACATATGTATTTGTATATTTTGGCGAATTATACATATACAAACATGACTAATTATACAAACTCGAAGTCAGTCCACGTAATTAATGTATAATGTTAGTCAAGAGTGGTAATTATAGCAAACTATAGCTATGATGAATAATTAAATAGTATAAGTATGCTTAACCGCGTAATTTTCTCTGTTAAAAAACATAATTTAGACGCCGTTACAAATTGTTGCCCTTTTGGTTTCATAATTAATTGAGTTGCCCATTTGAATTTTTTGTTATCGTCCTTTTGATTTCGGACTCCATTAAAATGGCTGAGTTGGCGAGAGAGTGTGACTACACGTATGTATCTGAAGGCAAGTAACTATCATATTTAAACTTAAAATGTTAAAAAATAAGATGATAAATTTTAAAACGAAAAAATAAATTTAAACAACACCCTCTTCTTCCCTCAACTCCACCTACATTTTCGCTGATGAATATCCTCTCCATTTTCCCAAGTATACTTAAATGGAAGTCATGTGCCCAAATTAAAAACTAAAGGTGAAGATTTATTTGTTATTTTAAATCTCCACTTTTAGTTTTAAATTATGATACAGGGCTTCCATCCAAGTGTGTACTTAGGAAAATGGAGAGATTAAATAATGGAGAGAATAAGTAATGGAGAGGAGTTAAATTCCATTTTCGCTGCCATCCCCATCCCTGCCCCAATCCATTTTTCTTTTTCACCACCCCTATTGTCATCTTCTAACAGATCTTTGGTATTCACACCTCCTTGACGTCAAGTTTCAAGCTGTTATCCGTGGAAGGAGAGAGTGGCGCTAGTTGATTTTATGGCGATGCTCGTCGGAGTTCACTGATTTACAATGGAGTGAGAGAGAAAAAGGCGACACTGATACATTTTTCGCCAAAACGGGAGGTGGCGTGAGTGTTTTTTGATACGATGGAGAGTATGGAGAGGAGAGGCGGTCCCAGATAATTCGCAGGGATCACCAGCGGTCTGGCGACTTAGGATTGCTGATTTTGTGGAGGTTGGAGACGGAGGAAAGAAAAATGGTGAGGGTTTGCTATGGAGACTAGTGAAGGAGAAAGTACATGTCTTGTCGGCAAGAGGAGCGGTGGGGCAGCGACTTGCCGGTAGATTTTGGATGTGTTTGAAACGGAGAGGAGGAGTGTAGTCCCAAATTTTACTTAAATAGAATCAATTTAAAATTTATTAAAAATACCTTTTCTTTTATAAAATTTTGTTTAATATTTTTTAAAAATAGTCATAGATAACAAAGATAATTATGACATATTATTAATTTATGTGATATGCATTTGACATGTCATTTATTTAAGGGAGAGTGAACTACACCACTTGATAGGAAAAGTTTAAAGATCTTCTTTTTATTAAATTTAAGGTTCAGTTGATAAAACGTTAAGTAGAAGAATTTATAATATAAACACGTATAAGTACAAGGGTCTACCAGACCCTTTTGCCCCTTAGTGGTGACATGGTCTTATTTCAAGGATAAATCTACAGATACAATGACTTACATGTACTAATTTATATCTTAAAAGTTTATCCCAACATCTACAGTGGAATAGGGATAGCAAGGAGAGGTTCAGCTTTTGCCAGGGTAATACCAAATCTTTCCTCCATGTCCAAGTCTTTAGGTGTAATTCCATCTTGTAGCTTCCAATTAAAGGTATTTAACAATGAACCTAGCACGATCGGAATCATCCTAATAGCCAAAGGCAATCCAGGGCAAATTCTTCGACCAGCACCAAACGGAAGGAGCTCAAAGTCCTGACATCTAATGTCTATTTCTGACTCCCAAAACCTCCCCGGCTTAAAGTCCAAAGGGTCTTCCCATATACTAGAGTCCCGCCCTATCGCCCATACGTTCACAAGAATTTGGGCGTCTTTTGGGATAATATAGCCACAAAAATCAACATCTTCCTCTGTTTTGCGTGGAATCAAGAAAGGAACTTGTGGGTGTATTCAGAAGTTTTCTTTCACAATACACCTCAAGTAAGGCAAATTCGTAACATCAGCTGCATTTATTAGTTTACCTTTGCCAATCACTCGGGCAAGTTCTTCTTGTGCTTTCTCCATAGTGTGTGGATTCTTGAGTAGTTCAGCCATAGCCAACTCCAATGTATTTGACGTTGTATCTGTCCCCGCTTCAAACAAGTCCTGCAAAACTTGCTAGTGTAAGATCTTATGACCTAGAATGTCAAATATATAATATGTGACACTGTTTTCTTTTAGTTAAAAATGACATAGTTTTATATTTAGTAACAATTTAACTGACCAGACAAAGTTGCTCGATTTGATTCCTGTCAATTTATTTAGGACAAATGTTGAGAAGGGCATCTAAAACATCAACATTTGCGTGTTTACCCAAACTCCGCTCCTTTAGCCGCTCATCGATAAAATAACTCATAATGTGAAGAATCTTTGTAAAATACTTAGTCATGCGTTGCCTTACACCCTGTGGATCAATTTTATGAAGAAATGGGAAAGAGTCTACCACATTGGGTTTACCAGCCTCAATGGAGATGTTTGACACCAATTCCTTAAATTCCTTGAACGGATCGGTTAAATCTATAGAGAAAAATGTGTTTGATAGCAAATTCATTGCAGTCCTGAAAGTTGCTCTGCTAATATTCACTGTTTCACCAACTTTTCTACAGTTACCACAGTAATCAATCAGCTCTTGAATTTTTTTACTTCTGAGATGCTCATTAGCGTCAAGTCTTTTACCTGACAATATAAGAATCCGTTTGGTAGGAGGTATTAATTAAAATAATTCATAAATTAAAATTTAGTCCAACAAAAACATTATTTGGTTACTTTATTTATTTATCATAATCCATGGATTAGTTATACCTCATAGAAGGTCTTATTTTATTCCTAGAAAAGAGAGGGAGTTACTAGGGATATTTGACCAAACCATATTTGACCAAATCCATATTTGACCATGTTATTCATAGAAGGTCTTATTTTATAACAAAAACACACTTTGCATAAATCATATTTGACCAAATCCATATTTGACCATGTTATTCATAGAAGTCTTATTTTATAACAAAAACATACTTTGCCCAAACCATATTTGACCAAATCCATATTTGACCATGTTATATTTGGATGGATTGTAATCCAAACCATTTTTTCTCAATCCATATTCAACCCATCTAAATCCAATCCAATCCAACCATTTGCCACCCCTAGTTATCCCTCTCTTTTCTAGGAATAAAATAAGACCTTCTATGAGGTATAACTAATCCATGGATTATGATAAATAAATAAAGTAACCAAATAATGTTTTTGTTGGACTAAATTTTAATTTATGAATTATTTTAATTAATACCTCCTACCAAACGGATTCTTATATTGTCAGGTAAAAGACTTGACGCTAATGAGCATCTCAGAAGTAAAAAAATTCAAGAGCTGATTGATTACTGTGGTAACTGTAGAAAAGTTGGTGAAACAGTGAATATTAGCAGAGCAACTTTCAGGACTGCAATGAATTTGCTATCAAACAGATTTTTCTCTATAGATTTAACCGATCCGTTCAAGGAATTTAAGGAATTGGTGTCAAACATCTCCATTGAGGCTGGTAAACCCAATATGGTAGACTTTTTCCCATTTCTTCATAAAATTGATCCACAGGGTGTAAGGCGACGCATGACTAAGTATTTTACAAAGATTCTACACATTATGAGTTATTCGATCGATGAGCGGCTAAAGGAGCGGAGTTTGGGTAAACACGCAAATGTTGATGTTTTAGATGCCCTTCTCAACATTTGTCCTAAAGAAATTGATAGGAATCAAATCGAGCAACTTTGTTGGTCAGTTAAATTGTTACTAAATATAAAACTATGTCATTTTTAACTAAAAGAAAACAGTTTCACATATTATATATTTGACGTTCTAGGTCATAGGATCTTACACTAGCAAGTTTTGCAGGACTTGTTTGAAGCGGGGACAGATACAACGTCAAATACATTGGAGTGGGCAATGGCTGAAAATCCACACACTATGGAGAAAGCACAAGAAGAACTTGCCCGAGTGATTGGCAAAGGTAAACTAATAAATGCAGCTGATGTTACGAATTTGCCTTACTTGAGGTGTATTGTGAAAGAAAACTTCCGAATACACCCACAAGTTCCTTTCTTGATTCCACGCAAAACAGAGGAAGATGTTGATTTTTGTGGCTATATTATCCCAAAAGACGCCCAAATTCTTGTGAACGTATGGGCGATAGGGCGGGACTCTAGTCTATGGGAAGACCCTTTGGACTTTAAGCCGGGGAGGTTTTGGGAGTCAGAAATAGACATTAGAGGTCGGGATTTTGAGCTCCTTCCGTTTGGTGCTGGTCGAAGAATTTGCCCTGGATTGCCTTTGGCTATTAGGATGATTCCAATCGTGCTAGGTTCATTGTTTAATACCTTTAATTGGAAGCTACAAGATGGAATTACACCTGAAGACTTGGACATGGAGGAAAGATTTAGTATTATCCCGGATAACTAAACTATCTTCAACTATTTTTTCCTTTTTTTCTGTTGTTATTTGATGTTCTTTTTTTAAAAAAAAAATTTATATGAGAATATTTATAAATATTCTTTTAAATTCTCCAAATCCTTTCAATGTAATTTGATGATTTCACAAATTATTATTTTTTTCTCCATGTTTGATTTTTTATATTGGGTTGATTTTTTTTAGTTTTTTTTTTTAATGTAGTTCCTCGATTGACCACTTGAACTATTTGTTTTTTTAAAAAAAAAAAACTTCATGTATTTGAACAATTTAAGTAGAGATTTATGTTAAGTTTAAGGTATATTTGACCAAATTAGAAATATAATATGATATCAATGATATTGTCTATAGTGGCATATAACACCTCAAAATATAATAATAATTTTTTTAATATTTTAGTATTTAACTTGACTAGTTAAATGAAATATAAAATCTCATAATAACTCAAGGTATAATAGGAAAAACAATTTCTAGAGTTTTAAACCAAACATAAGATTAGGTGGGAAACAATGAACCAAACACTTGATAAAAATTAATCACTGCACTAATAATCCATGCGTTAGTAATCCCTGCATTAATAATTCATGCGTTAGTAATCTCTACATTATGTATATTCGTACCAAACGACCCGTAAAAGTCTTATAACCAACCAACCACAGGCCACACTTTGTAATCCCTTAAATAAAATAAAACAAATCTTTACTTACCTGAGAAGATGTGGTAGTTCATAATCTTGCGAAGTTTTCTCCACTGAGAATCGACAGGTAGCCATATAGCAGAGAAATCATTGTGATTGCAGGCACGGAGTGCGTCAGGAATACACCTATTAGAAAAAGTTAAATCTTTCTTTTGCGTCACTTCTCTTGCCAACACTGATGAGGAAATGATCACAGTGTTTATTTGCCCGAATTTCAGATTCATAATTGGACCATGTTTTTTTGCAAGTTGAGTAAGTGATATGTGGGGTTTATGACCAAGCAAATGAAGATTTCCAATAATAGGCAGAGCAAATGGACCTGGTGCAAGTCTTTTGTTTCTTCTAAGTGAAATCAATACTCCACGAACCAAAAAACACCCGAATAACAGACCTATCAAAGTATTCACATAGTCCATTTGTATTGGCTTACGAACTAAAGATTTGGGGCTGGTTATATTGGCTTTCCTAGGAGTTTGTCAGTCTGCTGTGAGGGTCTTGGAGGCAATGGAGTAGTACATTATACTGCACCCATCTCTCAGTCTGTGGGCAGGACCAACTCAATAAGATTGGGGGTCTAAAGCCAAATCTGTTAAAAGGGGCCCTAATATTTTTTAACTTGTTTCAAAAAATATATATTCATGTATTATATATTTATTTAAAATCTTTTTTTTTTTTTTGTATTTTTAGATGTGAAATCATTAATTACTGTTTTCTAATCAATTTGTTTTACTAATTTCTTTTCAATTGATGATACAATTAATACATTCAATCTCACATTGTTGATCTTAGATTATTATTTTTATCAATTTTAGTTTCGAAAAACTTCTTTCGGTCGAGGCAATAGTTACAGAAATTGTTAACATTGTTCTATAAACAATATAAGCATTAGGAAAAGAATGAATTCTTTTTATTTGATTAAGTATTTCCATTAAATCATTATCTTCTACTTTTATTATTTCTCTTAATAATAATTAAAACGAAAATATATATACTTACTAACTAAGAATATCAACAATAAAAATGTTCAAGAAAAATTATACAACAAAGTTTAGAATAATAAAACCTGGATCACGAATTTGATAAGTTGATATAATAATGTTCAAATAGTCTTGTGTTCCTTCAATATAATGATTTCTTGTTGCACTTTTTAAGATTTTGAAGAAGACCCTCAAAAAAAAAATTGTTCTTTTTTGACTTGTAAGCGACAGTAAATCTTTAGGAGATAATTCAATATTGAAAATAAAAATAACAAAATAAAGAATAAAAAAAAGATGAGTATAAGGTAAATAATAATATAAGATCAAATTTTTCGGAGATAAATAAAAAAACACAATTTCTCACTTAAAGGAAATTATTTTCATAAAATATTTCATTTCCTTAGAAAAGTGGGAATAACTAACGGCTATTTTATTTTTTTATACTTCTTACATGTTTTTTTTTAAAAAAATTAAATATATATATAAATTTAAGTAATATGTATAAATATTTTTTTGAAAATTGGGGCTCCAAAAATTGTGAGGTCCCAAGCGTTGACTTTAATGGCCTAATGGTTAAGACGGCCGTTGGGGTCTTGGAGGCAACAAATTATTCATTTGAAAACAGCCTGGAGAGGTAATGAGCCAATTATCAATACTTTTTATTTTTCACTAAAATACCATTTTTCTAGCTCTACTATAGCTAATTTTAAGTTTTTTGTAGTTATAAATCACTACAATAAAAGTTGGGGACAATTAACCATGCGTTTTGATAAAGTATTATTTATTGAACAATTATTTATTTATTTATTTAATCAATTCAATAAAGTGTTACATTAAATATATCGATTTGTCATATATGTGTCGTCTTTAATTTATATAGTAGATGATTTGGTGTATAGAGTTTAAGTTTATTACAGAAGATTAAATCATCAGTTCTTATAAGTTAAAAGTTATAGCTCACATCGTAGATGAAAATTTAGACAAAACCATCAGAAAGATTGTAGCACGAGATTACATGTAATTTATCTTGATTATGAGAATGCTATAATTTTAACTTCTCGTGCTAGTGCATTATCTATGTATTGAACGGGACCGAGCAAAGATAAATGTTTTAGAACGACTAATATAAACATATTCTCTAACCTGTTGTTTACATCCCCACTCTGTTCAAATAGGGCGAAACATCGCGGCAACTCGAAAAATTATTAATTGATTCAATTTTAAAAGAGTTTTTAAAAATAAATGAGTTTTAAAAAAAAAAAAAAAAAAGTAGTCGCCACCTAATTTTAGGAAAAAACTAGGAAACCAATAAGTGATCTACGAAACCAATTTGATTCTAGGTAAGGGGTTCAAATTATTCCGAAGGGAAGGGGTTAGGCACCCTTCGAAATCCACAAGTGTGGGTCCCGGCTGAATTCATTTTTTTTCAAATTGAGGAAAAAAATCAAATAATATACAAGTAATATAAATATGCAATATACACAAGTAATAAAATAAAATAATAACATAAGAAACGGCCTAAGGTTTGCCTAACGTCGATATTTACATAACCATGAATAAAAATATAATTTGAGCTCTTCGAATAGCTTCAATGGAAGCAACTCTGTGTACCTGTAAAGACACTTAGTAAAAGTGTTAGTAATAAATAAATATGAATAAAATTGAATATAAGAAATAATAACTAAAAAATAAAAACCCTTCTTATTAACATTGGAGGCCTTGAAAATCGATGGTAATTTTTTTATCGGCCAATTTAATTTGTTTCTTAGCAATTAAATAAAATTAACAAGTAACCAAATGTCTCTAAAACAATCCACGACAAAAACTACAACTTAAAAATAATAACAATTATTGAAGGTAATAAACTTATAATGTGACATTTCATGTCAGACTCCTCAAAAGAATTCAAATAGTTGATCAAATTAAGATGAACAGTAAAGACAACTAACATTATTGACAATGACAAATTGAATATATAAAAACGCTAGAAGAAACAAATAAAATAAGCAAATATATTTTGACCATCAAACTAATCAACAAAGGAATATAATGTCATTAAATTTACAGCTCAATAATAATAATGGTAACATATTAAAATAATAAAAGTGAATCGACCTTGTAACAACAAAACAGATGGACATCATCATTAACTAAAATTGCTTTAAAATGAACAACATTATTATTCACTGCAAGGAATAAATAATAAAATAAATAATTAATAATAATAACTAAGCATATTCACCAACTAAATATATTCGGATCAATTGAAGACAATAACAATAAATGAAAAAAATGGAATAAATCTAAACAATAACAAGCATTAAAACTTGAACTAAAAATTTCCGTCTTTTAATATTACGTAGGCCTCCAAAACCGACGGAGAGTTTTGTCATTGGCCAATTTAATTTGTTTCTTAGCAATTAAATAAAATTAACAAGTAACCAAATGTCTCTAAAACAATCCACGACAAAAACTACAACTTAGAAATAATAACAATTATTGAAGGTAATAAACTTAAAATGTGACATTTCATGTCAGACCCCTCAAAAGAATTCAAATAGTTGATCAAATTAAGATGAACAGTAAAGACAACTAACATTATTGACAATGACAAATTGAATATATAAAAACGCTAGAAGAAACAAATAAAATAAGCAAATATATTTTGACCATCAAACTAATCAACAAAGGAATATAATGTCATTAAATTTACAGCTCAATAATAATAATGGTAATATATTAAAATAATAAAAGTGAATCGACCTTGTAACAACAAAACAGATGGACATCATCATTAACTAAAATTGCTTTAAAATGAACAACATTATTATTCGTTGCAAGGAATAAATAATAAAATAAATAATTAATAATAATAACTAAGCATATTCACCAACTAAATATATCCGGATCAATTGAAGACAATAACAATAAATGAAAAAAAATGGAATAAATCTAAACAATAACAAGCATTAAAACTTGAACTAAAAATTTCCGTCTTTTAATATTACGTAGGCCTCCAAAACCGACGGAGAGTTTTGTCATTGGCCAATTTAATTTGTTTCTTAGCAATTAAATAAAATTAACAAGTAACCAAATGTCTCTAAAACAATCCACGACAAAAACTACAACTTAGAAATAATAACAATTATTGAAGGTAATAAACTTATAATGTGACATTTCATGTCAGACCCTCAAAAGAATTCAAATAGTTGATCAAATTAAGATGAACAGTAAAGACAACTAACATTATTGACAATGACAAATTGAATATATAAAAACGCTAGAAGAAACAAATAAAATAAGCAAATATATTTTGACCATCAAACTAATCAACAAAGGAATATAATGTCATTAAATTTACAGCTCAATAATAATAATGGTAATATATTAAAATAATAAAAGTGAATCGACCTTGTAACAACAAAACAGATGGACATCATCATTAACTAAAATTACTTTAAAATGAACAACATTATTATTCACTCCAAGAAATAAATAATAAAATAAATAATTAATAATAATAACTAAGCATATTCACCAACTAAATATATTCGGATCAATTGAAGACAATAACAATAAATGAAAAAAATGGAATAAATCTAAACAATAACAAGCATTAAAATTTGAACTAAAAATTTCCGTCTTTTAATATTACGTAGGCCTCCAAAACCGACGGAGAGTTTTGTCATTGGCCATAACTCCTAAACTATAACTAATGCACAAATAAATTCCTAAAGAAACATAAGCAAAACTAAAGAAAAATAAATAAATAAATAAATTTACAACTAACAGTAAATAAAACAGTAGGAACAAGAGAAACGCTACTAAAATGTCATACCACAACCTAATGCACGAAAGCTAAAACAAAGCTAATTAACATATAACAGATAGAAAAGGTAGAATTTAAATAATACAAAGCTAAGAAAGAATTTACCTGGTTCTGGGCAGCGAACCGAAACTGCGAATTTGACGGAGACGATCCACCACCTCCCCAAACTCGAACAGCCGCGAAAATATTTTAAAAATATGAAACTATGGAACCAAGAATTCCCGAAAAATTTCTGGGTACTCTTTGGTCTCCTCTTTTTTTCCTTCCCTCTTTGGTGTAATGAAGAGGGGCTTATATAGTTATATAGGACCAATTTTGGGTTCAAAATAGATGTGGGAAGCGATGTGGGACAAATGCAAAAAAAATCCAAAATTTGTCTATTTGAATGGTTTTAAAGTAATTGATTAATAGGATGAATTCACATAAATTAATTTAGAGAGCTTCTTAATCTAAACAAAATAAATTAATTGATTCGAATATGAATTAAGTGATTTTAGCAAATCAAAATTGAAACTATAAAATTATGAATTTTTTAAAATGTTAGGCCAAAATTGGGTGTCAACACCTGTTAAATGTACTTATATTCTTAATCTTAATATAATGATTATGATCTGTATATATTAATTATCGTTTTGATTTATTAAAAGGTGAGACTGAGATGGGTCAATATGTCTTGTAGATTGTTAATAATATATATTGGTGAACAAATTAGTTTGATGGAATTCATTTCCTAATATAGAGATTGATGATACATTTTTTTATGAGAAACTTATAAGTTTTCATGTGTAAACCCGACCGGTAGATTTATGAATCTGGCACATGAAATAAGTTAAGTATTGCTCTAGAGGAAATTAATCATTCAATTAAATTCGTTAGTAATTTAATTTATTGATTAGTACCTTAATCGCAAGGAGAATTACATAAGTATTTAATGGTGAATTTCAAAATAAATAGAGGAGTGCAATTATAATTTTTTAGTGAAATGATTCATAATTATGGTAAGAATAATTCAAATTAATTATTTGGAATTATATCGAAGTCTCAATAATAAAATTTGTGGTCCCTCTAGTACCCAATTTAACTAGAACTCATAATCTTATTTTCTAGAAGGAGGAAAAGTAACGTGCACGTTTCTTCCAAGAAAGAAACGTGTGTTGAGTTTTCTTGAAAAAAAAAGATTTATACTTTCTTCTCCTCTTCTAGAAAGACAATTCAATATTCTATTACTCTAGAAGACCGTAGAGTGTGATACGTACTGCATCAAAAATGAGTTTTAGTGACAATTAATTAGCAATTGCCGTTAAATATGTATTTTTAGCGGCAATTAACACTCTTTATATATGTCCTAAAAGTTTTAGCGATATTGGATCTAATGACACTTAACTAATGTCGGTAAAAACTTTCCGTTATGTATGCCATTTTCTAATAATTGACATCAAGAATCATACTTGCATCTTTATAGATAACCTAAAGTATTCGTATGTGAAATTGTACGTATGAATCGTGGATAGTAAATTTTTATTTATCACGAAAAAGATAGAACTGATAAAATTGTTTTGTTGGGTACATACGGTAATAATGGCTTACGGGATGGCAGAATCTTGGTGAGAATTTTATATCTCGTGTTATATATGTTGGCTGCTTTTCTTGTAATAATGGAATTCAGATTGAATTGCTCAAAAGAAAATTTAATTAATATAATATAAATAATTAGTATGGAGTGTAATTTATTTTTCTTCGTAAAAGGTGGCTGTTTTATGAGATGACTCATATTGTGTCCGCTGGAATTTTTTTCATAATGATACTGCTTGTTGTTTTCTTTTTGATTACCAAGAGAGAATAGTTAAGAGTTCGAAATCAAAAGGCCAATAAAATTAATTAAAAATTTCAAAAGGGCAATAAAATTTATAAAAAATTTCAAAAGGATTATTAAATTATTTATCAAATTAAAAGGATAATAAATTTTTATGGCGTTTAAATCAGGATTTCTGCGGCTATGACTGTTTTGGCCTTGTAAGACTATGGCAAGTTGGCAACTTTTAGCCTTACAAGGCGCAGATCTACCTGCGTTTTGCAGGCTGTTTTTTTTTAAAGAAAATAATCGTTTTCTCAATTGAGTAAAAAAAATTTGAAAATGAGAGTTTGATAATTGCCCATAATACACCATGTGTGTTCTTTATCACATGCACTCCTTATCCCTTCACATTTCAAGAACCCAACAAACAAAACTACGTACTCGATACGTCTATATATTTCTTTTATATGCAAATTAATACTATAGTATATATATATATCTGAATTTTTGTTCCTGTATAATGAATAAATGTTGACATAAATTGAGTAGTTTCAAATGGACAAGAACACTAAATTTTTTACTCAATATGTTTTGATTTGTCTTTTTCATGATAATGATGTTTCCAAGATTGAATGTATTCTTTGTGGGGAAGGAGGGCCACATAAATGGTGTGTTTGCCTGGTCGTTACGAAGAAAAATATTTTATAATAGGCGAATTTATTATTTATAAAATTATAAATTATGCAATTCATTAAAGTTAAGGTTAATAATTGACCTGCTCATTCATTAGCTCACTATCCGTCCATTTCAATCGATTAAAATTTTAATTGGTATCTAGTGATCCCTTCATATCATATAATGGTAACTAATGATTTAATACGATGTTTAAGAAACAAAGAAAGAATTTTTATGACTGCAATAATTAACAAGTTATTAAGTGTGCAATGAAAAGTTTAAAATCAAATATAAAAAATGTGTTTTCATGAGATGGTGACACCAACCTAAAACTAATTTGCCTGACAATGAGAAACTACAATAATCAACTAGAGCAAAACATGAATTAATTAACATAACGAATTAATTAGGGGTTAAAATATGCAATTTATAAAACTAATTATACTGATTAGGACAGTTTTCTTGGCATGAAATTAAATTTCAGAATGTTTATTACACTATTAGAAAATATTGAATTCAGGAATTTATCAGTGTTAATCCGTCACTAGAAAAAACTCCTTGCTAGTTTTCTTATAATCTATAGCTAAATAAAATTAACACAAAATTTTAATTATTTAACTACGAAATTTGTGTGTTTAATTCTATATTTTCTAATATTGGTATTTTTCTTAATGTTAGTATCACTAAAAAGGATTAATTCTTCCAACCTTCACATATATAGTTTAATGAGTTAATATCTCAAAATTTAAAAATATATATCGCAAAGTTACTAAACTTTATTTTATATTAATAAAATCACTCAACTTAGATATTTTGTCACGATCCAAAATGAGTCGTGAGTGGCACCCACACTTAATCCCCTAGGTGGGAGAACCAACGAATTTAACCTCAACTTACAAACTACAAGCATAATGCGGAAGCTCAAAAATCTTACTAAATATCTTTTCCCAAAACCTGAAAGTCATCACAACAAGGACACCTAATCTCCAATTACTAAGTCTAAGAGTATCAAAGACACCAAAATAAATGAAATAAAGTAATCCGTGTCCAAAAACTAAGGACATCAGGTAATGACTGAGAGAATCCAACCCAAGCTCGAATGAATAGCTCACCCTTGAACCTGATATGCCGAGACTTAATAGAGCTGAGGGCGATTCAAATTCATCGGTACACTTGCTGCACTCCATATAAGGAAAACAAAGAAAAATACGAGTAGGGCTCAGTACGAGGCAACATGTACTGAGTAAGTATCATCGGCCAACCCAAAATAGAAACTAATATACAATGAATAATAGTATGAACTCAACTATAGCACTTAACAGGTGATAAGCAACAAACAACATGAACAAGTGTCAACAACATTAAAGTAAGTACGTAATAAGTCAACGATATCAAGATCACACATGAGGACTCATGCCTCCAAACCAAACCATTTTGGGCGTTGAGTTCTTTGAGATTGAGTACCTTCCATTAATTTAACATGTTTTTCCTTTAATATTACCGTGTCGGAATGTGACACTCCAATCCAAGAATACCGTGTCGGAACGTGACACTCCGATCCAAGAATACTGTGTCGGAACGTGACACTCCGATCCAAGAATACCGTGTCGAAATGTGACACTCCGATCCAAAAATACCGTGTCGGAACGTGACACTCCGATCCAAGAATACCGTGTCGAAACGTGACACTTCGATCCAATAATATCATTAATTTATCATTTAATATCACCACTTTTCCATTCGTTAATAATATTTAATCGAGCCTTCTTTATTGAAGGCATCACTTCGATAGAGAGGGTTCAAGATTATAAATTCCACGGTCTCAGGATTTCAGACCAATCACAAAACACACAACCACACAATCAAGTACATAGAAAACTTCACAATATCATTCAATGCATATCAATCACTATTAAGAGTTTACTATCAAATTAGCATAAACCATAACCTACCTCCACCGAAGAACCGAAGTCAATCAAGCTACTTCTCCAATACTTTTCCCTTCCTCAATGCTTCCAAACCTTTCCAATCTATTAGGTATATATGCATAATTTGTGAGTTAACAAGCCTACAAACACTCATATTATTCTATGTCTAGCCTAGACCCAAAAACTCATCTAATTATATAAACAATTTCCTAAAGTTCAAACCTAAGGGCAATTATTAATTTCTCCAATTTTTATGACCTTAATGGTATTCAATCAATATAATACGCCTTATATTTAATTACCTATCTTAATATGTCAAAAAATAATTTATAATACGAGATCATAATATTAATATTAAACGCCTGAAGCCACTGGTTAAGAAACCAGCGACATCCAACCCTCCACCATACACTTACCTGAGTGTTGCACGATGCCAATACCCATATGTCATGATAGTTATACTCCTATAACATATTCCCACCACCAGCACTCCAATTCTTTACCCCAATTAGGAGCTTTAGTTGCTAAATATATTCTCCATTAATTATATCAATATAGACACATTCATATAAATGCAACACCTTAATTTTCTTACCCCCTAACATTATAATAATTATATAATAATAATATGCCTCCATCACTGATCATTAATGTTTGATTAATTTTGCCAATCAACTCACGTGGCAAATTAAGTGTCTTATGACTAGTCAAACTTTCACTCTATAGTTATAAGGATTATCTAATTTGAGTAGCGATTGAAAATGTTATAATAATACATATTTGTTTAAGTAGTAATCTCAATATTGATTTGCTCACCTGAAGCTGCCATGATTTTCTTTCGTTCAGCGCTGTTTGCTTTATTCCCCTCTTCTCCTCTTTTCTTTTCTTCTACCAATTTTTTTTTTATCCTAATTACTATATGACTAATTATAAAAGAAATGGTAAAAGTGATCCACAATAAATTTTAATATTATTTTCTTTAACCATCAACTAAATAAAATATTAAAACTACCCGATCAATTTTATAATTATAATTACAAATAGTTCAAAATATCCATTTAGAACCTATCAAAAAGTATTTTATGTCATAGAAAGCTCTAGTACTCAAAATAACCAAATGGGTCGTTACATATTTGTATCAATAAAATCACTCATGAAAATTTATCATTCAAAATAATTGACAAGAAAAATAAATTATCTTCTTATATATTATATTAAAATCTGATCTAAACAATTTTAAGAAATTGCATCTATTTAATTTCCTAGTAGAGGATTTGATGGGTTGGAGTTTGTGGGTGGGTGGGTGTCACCACTCACATTGATTAGTACGTTATTTCAATTACTTTATGAATTTTTTTTTATAAGAGTTTTTAATTGAAATATTATATGATCTTTTTTTTCCGGCTAGTATTAGGTATCTATATTAAAATTTGACTAAATCTAGATTCATGTCGAAATAGATAAAACACTCACTAATAAAATGATTTCGTACCAAGAAGACTTGAACTCAAGACCTGTAATTAAAAATGAAGGAATACTTACCCGTTACCACGTAGATAACACTTTATATTTATTTTATTCTAAGAAGCCAAAGCTAGGTGTCAAGTCCTAAACTGGACATTTCTATAGTCCTTATCTGCTTAAAAGAAGGGCCAATAAACTCGACCAGAGAATAATTCTGGTAATACAGGTATTTTCATCAAATAATTCTGCAACACATGTTGTGGTTGGTGCGCGCCTCCTGCAGTAAAACAGACTCTCAGCCAATGACATTGCTTTGTGCATTTATGCCTATCCTATAATATGTGTATTCTCCATTGACACAAATAAGTATTTGCACATCAGTTTTTTTGAAGAAAGCAAAAGCCTCATTCTCTCAGGAAATTCGACTCAAAGAACAACAAAGGGACTTGATAGAGTTGTCATTATTCTTAGTTGTTAGGATTTATATTTCTATGTTCGTTCATGTAAGATTTATTCCTACGTTATGAAGGAATTAGATCAGTGTCAAGTTCTTGTGTGTCATTCCAAAGTTTAGCTAGAGTTAGCTATGTTTGGATCGTAAAGTCTATATTGACTAGAGTTAGCTGGGTTAGTGGGTAAACATAAGTGTGCTTAGTTCTTGTTTGGTAAAGAGTTGTTACAAAATGGGGAAGGGATCGATCATTACGTTAATTCCTAAATTCTAATTTCGTGTTCCTACGAACTAGTCCTTCTATTCTTGTTTACTTGTCATGTTTGCCAAAAAAAAGTTATTTCCAAATATTACTGTCATTTCAGAATAGTATTTGAAGATAGATCTACAAATATATACAATGACTTATTCAACATTTTGACATATTATAGATGTTTAGTATTCTTGTTGCTTATAAACATTCAAGTCTTAAGTTTATCCCAACATCTACAGTAGAACAGGTACAGCTAGCAGAGGTTGAGCTTTTGCCAAGGTAAAACCAAATTTTTCCTCCATGTTCAATTCTTTAGGTGAAATTCCACCATGTAGCTTCCAATTAAAGGTATTTATCAATGAACCGAGCACGACTGGAATCATCCTGATAGCCAAAGGCAATCCGGGGCAAATTCTTCGACCAGCACCAAATGGAAGGAGCTCAAAATCTCGACCTTTAACATCTATTTCTGACTCCCAAAATCTCTCCGGCTTAAAGTCCAAAGGGTCTTCCCATAGACCAGAGTCCCTCCCTATTGCCCATACGTTCACAAGAACTTGTGAGTCTTTTGGAATAGTATAGCCATAAAGCTCAACATCTTCCTCAACCTTGCGTGGAATTAGGAAAGGAACTTGTGGGTGTATTCGAAAGGTTTCTTTTATGATGCACCTCAAGTAAGGTAATTTTGTTACATCAGCTTCATCTATTAGTTTGCCTCTGCCAATTACTTGTGCAAGTTCTTCTTGTGCTTTCTCCAAAGTATGTGGATTCTTGAGTAGTTCAGCCATTGCCCACTCCAATGTATTTGATGTTGTATCGGTCCCTGCTACAAACAGGTCCTGCAAAACTGTCTAATTTAAGAGTGTGTTTGGTATGAAGGAAAATATTTTCTGGAAAATGTTTTTCAATTTTCCCATGTTTGGTTGGGACAAAAGTTTTGGAAAATGTTTTCCAAATCAACTCATTTTCCTCAAAATTAAGGAAAATGACTTTCCTTCAAAAATTAAGGAAAACATTTTCCAAAACTCTCCTCTAATTTCAAATTACATTTTTTTGGGAAAAAAACATCAATTTTAAAAAAAAAATTTCAATTTCAAAATTTTATTTTTTCACCCGATCACTGACCTCCCCCCGGCCAGCCCCCCCCCCCACCCACAACCCCAACCCCTCCCCAAAAAATTAATTTTGCTTTTTAAAATATTTTCAACTTCAAATTATTATTTTTAAAACTCCTAACCCCCCCTCCGGGCAGCCCCCACCCCCCCCACCCCAACCCCCAAAATAATTAATTTTATTTTTAAAAATACTATCAACTTTAAATTTTTATCTTTTCACTCCTACCCCCACTACCCCCCACCTCCCACCCCCACCCCCACCCCAAAAAATAATAATTTTAATTTTAAAAATATTTTCAATTTTATAAATTATTCTTTACTCTAATAAAAATAAAAAATGTGTCTTAAAAACATTTTTCATTCATAAATCAAACACTAAAATAATTTCCGAAAAATATTTTCTACTCACCAACCAAACATAAGAAAATAAGTCCAAAATCTACTTGTTTTCTAGGAAAACATTTTCTAGGAAAACATTTTCTATGGAAAACATTTTCCTTCATACCAAACACACCCTAAGATCCTATGGCTTAGATTCCATATATGAAACAGATCCAAATAAACATGTTGCTGAAATTTCTGATTTTTTTTTTTTTTTTTGCAAGGGGAAAATGGGACCAAAGAAGGCATGACATCATTGCCACAAACATTTTTAAGCAAGCTACCAAAATACAATTAAATATTTGATATAATGTTCGTTGTACCATCAAAACTTTTCGATGAGGTGATCACATTATTCAAGATAACTGATCATCAATCTATGATAACCATTTGAGGAGGACTATACTTTTGCACAGAAGAAAAACAAAAGAAGAGATAATTGAGGTAGAAAATAAACTAACCAGACATAGTTGCTCGATATGATTCCTATCAATTTCTTCGGGGCAAATGTTGAGAAGGGCATCTAAGACATCGATATTTGAATGGTTTCCCATTTCCCTTTCCTTTAGTCTGTCATCGACCAAACCACGCATAAGGTGAAGAATCTTTGTAAAATATTCAGTCATGCGTTGCCTTATACCCTGTGGATCAATTTTCCGAAGAAAAGGGAAATAGTCGACTAAATTGGGTTTACCAGCCTCAAGCATGATGTTCCACACCAATTCCTTAAATTCCTTAGCAGAATCAGTCAAATCTTTAGAGAAAATGGTGTTGGACAACAAATTTAAGGTAGTTCTAAAAGCTGCTCTGCCGATATCCACTGCTTCGCCATTTTCCCCGCTCTTGTGACAATAATCAATCAGTTCCTGGATTTTTTTAATCCTCAGATGCTCATTATCATCAAGCTTGTTACCTGAGAAGATGTGAGAGTTCATAATCTTGCGAAATCTTCTCCACTGAGAGTTATTGAGTACAGGTAACCAAATAACAGAGCAATTAGAGTGATTACAGGCACGCACCCCGTCAGGAACAAACCTGCTCGAAAAACTCAAATCTTGTTTTTGCATTACTTCTTTAGCCAACACCGATGAGGAAATGACAACCGTGTTTATTTGCCCCAATTTCAGATTCATAATTGGACCATATTTTTTTGCGAGTTGAGTAAGTGATATGTGGGGTTTATCACCAAGCAAATGAAGATTTCCGATAATTGGCAAAGGGAATGGACCTGGTGCAACTCTTTTGCTTCTTCTAACTGAAACTACAACTCCACGCACCAAAAAACAGGCGAATAACAGTCCTACCAAAATGTTAACATACTCCATTTAAAGAAGGAAAAGATACTCTTGTATGAAATTTAACTGCAACAAAACTCTCTCTCTGTTTTTTTTTTTATGAAAATAATTTTTGTATTGTTATGATGGAATGGGTGGTGGTTTTATTATGGTGATTTTCGTGGTAGTGATTTGTAGGTTATTGATGTATGTTTACTGTATCTCAGTGTAACGATATTCAATCGCCTATATCACTGTAGAATATAGGTTGGATTTTTGTGAGTGTCAACGTATGTTTGAGATAATGCATAAATATAACATTTAATTTGTTTCAGCTGATAATTATGATTTTTAACTTTATCATTATATAAATAGACGCTTTAACTATTCAAAGTTTGAACAAATAAATACTTGAATATTCCAAGTCGTATACGTGATATTAGTTGAGGCAAAATTAAATAACATATTTATGTACTATGTCTAATTAAAATCACTTAAAAAATACTCATTTTGCAGGGGTTATAATTGCCTTTTGCCCCACAATTTACTATTGCAATTTTAAATACTATCACAAATATTTCATCTATAACAGCCATTTAGACAAATTATTAAACCTCATTTAGCAGGAATTTCTACCTCCGCAATCTTATTTAACAAAAGAGAATTTTTAATTTGTAGGGCTTCATAACCCAAATTATGAAATTGGGTTAAAACCCCCACAAGATTGTTATAGTAACATTTTATTTTGCAGAATTTCTACTGCATAATTATGAATTTTACCTCTACTGTGCGTGATTTTGATGTATTGCATTTTGCCAGGTAGAATACGAGTGATAATTTTTCAAGTTTTGAATAGTAAAATGCAGCTATGCATTGACAAAATCAAAGCAAGTGAAGCAACAGCTTTGGGCACCCTAATGGAGGTTTGGGGGGGAGGGGGGTTGGGGTAGCAATCTAGATTTTTTAGCTTTAAAAAGGTTGGCTGTTTTTTTTTTTTTGGTAAAAGATAAAAATATCTATATAAGAAATACTTCTTTACTTTATTTATTTATCCATTTTTTTACTTGACATCTATTAAGAAAGTAATATTTGATGTCATAAATTTATTATTTTATCCGTGTTAGTTGATAATTTTAAAATCAATTTACTCATTAAAGAAGTTCTATTTTTTTGAAAAATATTTACTTTGTAAGTAAATTGAGGCTATAAAATAAAAAAATATTATTCTTTCTTGATTTATCAAAAATGACAAATAAAAAATCAAAATTGAACAACTAGACTGATGGGGTATTTATTACCATTTCACAATTCATATGAAAAATTGATTTAGACATTTACTTTTGACCTTTAATTTCTTGAAAAATGTAAGGGTCTCCGTTCAATAATAGTTGTCCTCCATAATGAAAATAGATGTCCAACAATACTTTAATTTAGAAAATTAAGAGATAACTTACATTTTGTGTCTTTTTTACCCTTGATATTAAATACTTCCTCCATCTCATTTTTTTGAGGTAGTTTGCTCAGCACGAAGTTAAAGAAATAAATGAAGACTTTTAAAACTTGTGGTCCAAAATGAATGATAGAAATTTGTGTGGATGTGAATAATTTTATTTAGGGTAACATAGACATTTTATAGTTAAATGGTTACTTGGTATAAAAATGTGTCTTTTTTTTTTTGACCGACTAAAAAGGAAAGTAAGTCATATAAATTGAGACAGAAAGATTATTATTTATCATCTAACACATTTTCAAAATATTAAATTTAATAAAGTAAAATGATAATATAGTAATATCGCATATATTATTTATTGCTTCTTAAGGAGTGACAAGTCAATAGTGAACAACTATTATTGGATGGAGGGAATAATAAATACAATGCCTTGAAAAAATATAATAAGAAAATAATTATAACTAATGATAAAGGTAAATTGAGAAAATGACATAAATAGTCCCTTAACTATATAGTAAGTCTAAAATGGTCTCTTAAATACTTGACGAATTTAGTCATTTAACTATTCAAAAACTTATCAATTTTGTTCCATTAACTATACACTTACCAATTTTAGTTCCTTAACTATAAATTTACCGATTTTAGTCCTTTAAGTATTCAAAAACTTATCTGATTTGATTTTTATCCATTTTAATACAAATAGCCGTAGTTTGGACCCATAGATTGAATTTATGATCCTTACAATTTAATATAAATTCTATGAATTAGATCTATGGCCCGTAGAAACTTCTACGGGTCGTAATTTGAACCCATAGAATAACATTCGAGCATTAATATTTAATACGAATTCCATGCATGAGATCTACAGTCTATAGATCAAACAACGAACTGTAGATTGCCTTGTATAAGTTTTCGATAGCTTTTAAGAGCGGTAGTACTTAAGTCTTTTCCCACCCATTTTAAGCTTAAACCCCAACTTTTTACTCCTAAATAAGGTTCTAAATAGTATTAATATACCCTATTACTCTTATTAACGCTTCCAAGTCTTATAGAATAAACATTCACGAGAAAAAAGTTAGAGTTTTCAAGCGTTCTTCCAATTTCACCAAGAAATTGATTCTTCCATATAGGTAAGGCTAATCATACTAATGGACCGTGTTTGTCCTCATGCCCTATATCTAAATTCAGTCTGTAAAAGTTTAATCTAGGGTTATACCCTTAGTTTTGAGAATTTTAGAGATAAGTTATATTATTGATTTCTGAGTTCTAAATTCTTTATTATGAGTTGCTATATATTATGCATTGAGATCTTTGAGTTGTTTTTCATGGTTATATTTTCACATGAACCCTATTTTACTAAGTTTTCATTGAGAATCTTTTAATCAAATATTTTTTCTTAAATTAATTTTGAGAAGTTAAAAGTGAGTTCAAGAGTAAAGCTTAAAGTATAATTTTTTACTAGAGTTTGAAGGAACTAAATGATTCCCAAATGTATCATTTTTACATGGAGAAAAAAAGAGCATTAATTTTCAGAAACAGTATAACATTTTTTCAGATAGAGTTATTACAAAGTAGATACCTCTTCAAGAGGCCCTTTGAGAACTTATCTCAACTCAGAGAGAGTATTTTTACATGAGCATCGAATTATATATTTTGAAAGTAATGTTGAGTATCGATATGAAGAATTGAGTTTAAACAACTCACATTCCGATAAACCAAGTAGCCAGCGTAGGGTAGGATCACACCGATTTTTGGATGACTTCTCGCTTCCTTTGAAAAATTATTATAGTGGATCCATTAGTTGAGTTTGTTCTACACCCCGACAAGGTATAAGACAGTTCTGGCAGCGTGAATAAGACATTGTATTATCACGAGGCTCATAGTGATGGTTGTCGATTAGAAAAACTCCGTAATAGAGTAAAAAGATATTTCTTTTTATTATACTTAAAAATATAGTTCAGTGAGTTAGCATATTTTATCTTGTAAAGGTTTAAATGATCTTATCTCTATTTATACTTTACATTCAGTTGATTATTGTTTCAGCCTTTTCAATTCAGTTATTGTTGCTTCAGCTATATTACATATTCGTACATTCAATTGTATTGATATTTTTCAATCTATATCTTTTATGATGTAGATACAGGATCATTAACGGGTGCTTCGTGACATCTTTTGGTGAGCGCTTGCATTCCGGGGGACTCCATTTCTTAATCTTTCAGTTTAGTAGTTTTGAGGTGTTGTGGGTTTTGTCTCGATCATGTTGAGCTATAGAGGCTTCATAGATAGATAATGTTGATGATTCTTTCAATATTTCCTTTTCGAACTATTTTTGCAAATTATTATTGTTTTCAGATTATGTTGAGACAGTTTGAGTTGAGAAGTTTTAAGACTATTAATTTAAATTCTATTAAAGCTAATATATGCTTGATTCAATCTTCTGCTAAGTAGTCAGCCAGGTCAAATATTCACTCGGCACCAACGATGGTTCTCGGGTGTTGTCCACATACAGGGTATAGGCTCGGACATGACAGGTATGCAGGTGCACTTCTACATCAACATCTTTATTCCAGTTCTGGTAAGTAGAACTTCCGCTTGGACCTGCGTGCGAAAACACACCTATAGTTTTCAGTTTCTTTACTTTGTTAGTGCGTTGCACCCACGCAGGTTCATTTCCAACTTCAGTCCGTAGAAGTTTAGCTCCAATCCTTCAATTTTCTTATTTTGAAGGAACACATGCATATAAGATGAAGGACCTAAAATTCCTTCAATTAGCATCAAAATATAGCAATGATTCATGCTTAAGAGTCGAATAAGTAGGTAAAATATCAACACACACTCAAAGTTAGAAGGTATATGTGTCAGTTATATCAAAGTTAATGAGTACATTTATGTTATGCCATTAAAGAACTTGATAGATACATTTAGCAAAGTAAAAACTCCATGATTTTTTTGTTGTGGGGTCCAGTGGCGAACCTAGGATTTTCGTTGAAGAGGTTCGGAAAATAAAAGTATTAACATCTAACTAAAAAAAAAAAAAAAACTAAAAAAAAAAAATGTAAAAATAAAACACCAATGCAGGGATTTGAACCCTGGATGTCACACATCACTTTGAGCTCAACTATCGCTGGGCTATCTCATCAACTTGTGATTTAGAGTGTTCAAAATATATATATCAATACAAATCCAGAAAATTCATCTTAGGTATACAGTTTATTTTTTTATCGAGGGTGTTCGGGTGAACACCCTCGACATAACGTGGGTCCGCCCCTGGTGGGGTCCACCCCCATGTGGTAAGAATATCCATGTGCCATTTTACTTGGCCGATTTTGTTTTTTCATGAAGTCAAAGGTTAAGATGTGGAGGAAAAACTAAATATCCATCAGCCAATTTGTTTGTTTGGTTTTTTTTTTCTTGAAGTCAAATGTTGATAAGATGTGAATAAAAATTAAGTTTCTGCAATAGTAATATCTCTTTCACTTCTTTCCACACACAAAAGAAAAATTAAGTTTCTCCAATATTAAAATCTTAAGTTTAATATTCAAACAGCTACAACGGAATAGGGATGGCTAGAAGAGGTTGAGTTATTGACAAGGTAATACCAAAATTTTCCTCCATGTCTAAATCTTTAGGTGCAATTCCACCATGTAGCTTCCAATTAAAGGTATTTATCAATGAACCTAGCATGACCTGAATCATTCCGATAGCAAAAGGCAATCCAGGGCAAATTCTTCGACCAGCACCAAATGGAATCAGCTCAAAATCCTGACCTCTAACATCTATTTCTGACTCCCAAAACCTCTCCGGCTTAAAGTCTAAAGGGTCTTCCCATAGACTAGAGTCCCGCCCTATCACCCATACGTTCACAAGAACCTGGGAGTCTTTTGGAATAATATAGCCACAAAACTCAACATCTTCCTCTGCTTTACGGGGAATTAAGAAAGGAACTTGTGGGTGTATTCGAAAGGTTTCTTTCACGATGCACCTCAAGTACGGTAATTTTGAAACATCAGTTTCATTTATTAGTTTGCCTCTCAATTACTTGTGCAAGTTCTTCTTGTACTTTAGTCTTGAATTTTAAATAAAATCACGAGGATGAGTAATTAATGCTAAAAATAAGTCTCTTTTGGGATAATCTACACAGGCTAAACCTCCCCATCAATTAACTCTGACAAAACTCTTTTTATTTTCTACTTTTGTATGTAAATAATTTTGTATTGTTATGATGGAACGGGTGGTTCTTATAATTAATGGTGGTTTGTGATGGTGACTTGAAGGTAATTGATATACGTTTATTGTTTCTCACTGTATGTGTGAAGCATTTTTATATGTATGTGTCATGTATAGGTTGTATGTTTTTTCAATGTCAATTGTTAAATTTGACAAGATTCAAAAATGAATTAATGAGAAGATATGGTAGTTAGGAGGATAATTCTTCATTGGTAGAAAAAGTCAAGATAGCATCTTTTGTAGGTGAAATTTAGGTGAACCATAAATTGGTTTCACAAGGTAAATCTTGACATTTTTGACATATTGTGATGTCATGGATGACATCAATAGGAAGAATTCACTCCTATAAATAGGTAGCTCCTAATTCATTTGTAACACACCTCTCACTTGTCTTCTCATCTCCAAAGGCATTTGTTCTTCTTTCTCTCTTGTAGTATTTCACTTGTACTCTTTTGGAGTGAAATAAATATTGGTTGGTTGTGTCTGAGGACTAGGCAAAAGAAAACAAAAGTTTGCCGAACCTCGTTAATTCTTGGTGTTCCTTTTGTTGTTGTCTCATTTACTATTTATTAGCTACATTTAGATATAGCAGTTGTGATTCTATCACTCTCTATATATTTGGCTTCCGCAACAATTGGTATCAGAGCCAAGGTATTATCTGAGTATGCTCTGTGGTTGCAGCATAGTCTGAACTTCCACATCAGAAAAAGATTTACTTTGGTCTTTGCATTGTTAGCTAGTAAATAGTATTTGTAGTAAAATGGAGACAAGAAAAATGATGAGTCCACATCAAGTGTCAATAATACGTCATCATTGGCATCTTCGCTTATGACAAGAATTGTGTCAAATGCGAAATTTGCAGTTGAAATTTTTGACGGGTCAGGACATTTCGGAATGTGGCAAGGCGAGGTCCTTGATGTTCTTTTTCAACAAGGGCTAGATATTGCCATTGAAGAAAAGAAACCAGACGGTGTAGGAGAAGAAGATTGGAAGATTATCAACCGTGTTGCTTGCGGTACCATTCGATCTTACCTTGCAAGAGAACAAAAGTATCCATACACGAAGGAAACATCTGCAAATAAATTATGGAATTCATTGGAGGAGAAATTCTTGAAGAAAAACAGTCAAAATAAACTTTACATGAAAAGAAGACTGTTACGCTTCACTTATATTCCTGGTAGCACAATGAATGATCATATCACCAGCTTTAATAAGTTGGCGACAGATTTGCGGAATATGGATGTGACTTTTACGGATGGAGATATGGCCTTAATGTTGTTAAGTTCACTTCCCGATGAGTTCGAGCATCTTGAAACGACTCTACTGCATGGGAATGATGAAGTATCTCTCAAAGAAGTTTGTTCTGCCTTATACAGTTATGAACAAAGAAAGAGAGAAAAACAAAAAGGCGGAGAAGCAGAAGCACTGGTTGCGAGAGGTCGTTCTCAAAATCATATGAGAACGAAGAAAGGGAGATCCAAGTCAAGATCGAGACTCAGCAAAGATGAATGTGCCTTTTGCCGAGAAAAAGGGCATTGGAAGAAAGACTGCCCAAAGTTGAATAGCAAAGCCAAACCAAATAATGGGAAGGCTGTCATGGATTCAAATGTGGCTGATTGTGATGACTCCGATTACTCACTAGTTACAACAGATCCATCCAAATCATCTGATGTATGGTTGATGGACTCAGCTTGTAGTTATCATATGTGTCCCAATCGGGACTGGTTTATTGATTTACAAGAAGGAGAATGTGGAGTTATTCACACTGCAAACAATAATCCTCTTACCGCATATGGTGTTGGTTCAATCCGATTAAGGAACCATGATGGATTAAGTAGAACATTACCAGATGTTCGATATGTACCAGATTTGAAGAAAAATCTCATTTCTGTAGGAGCCCTAGAATCAAAGGGATTCAAAGTCATTGCAGATAATGGCGTGATGAGAATATGCTCTGGTGCACTGGTGGTAATGAAGGCAATTCGAAGAAATAATAACATGTACCACTATCAAGGTAGTACAGTTATTGGGACAGCGGCAACAACATCCAATGACGAGAAGGAGGCAGAAATGACCAAGCTGTGGCATATGCGCTTGGGACATGCTGGAGGGAAATCCTTGAAAACTTTATCAGATCAAGGATTGCTAAAAGGAGTAAAAACTTGCAACTTGGAGTTTTGTGAGCATTGTATCAAGGGAAAGCAAACAAGGGTTAAATTTGGAACAGCTATCCATAATACTAAAGGTATTTTGGATTATGTTCATTCGGATGTTTGGGGTGCTTCCAAAACACCTTCATTAGGTGGGAAACACTATTTTGTAACCTTTGTTGATGACTTTTCTCGAAGATTGTGGGTGTATACGATGAAAACAAAAGATGAAGTTTTGGGAATTTTTCTCAAATGGAAGGCGATGATAGAAACTCAAAGTGGCAGAAAGATCAAGTGTCTTCGCACAGACAATGGTGGAGAATACAAAAATGATCTTTTTCAGAAAATTTGTGAGGAAAATGGCATCGTCAGACATTTCACCGTCAGAAATACACCACAACAGAATGGAGTGGCAGAACGCATGAACCGAACTTTGCTGGAGAAAGTTCGGTGTATGTTGTCCAATGCTGGCTTGGGCAAAGAATTTTGGGCTGAGGCAATAACATATGCGTGCCACCTCATTAATCGTCTACCATCTGCTGCTATTGGTGGGAAGACACCATTTGAAAAATGGTATGGAAAACCTGCTGAAGATTATGGTTCTTTACATGTATTTGGCTCAATTGCATATTATCATGTAAGAGAGTCAAAATTGGACCCAAGAGCAAAGAAAGCTTTATTTATGGGAATTACTTCTGGAGTCAAAGGATACCGTTTATGGTGTCCAGAGACAAGAAAAGTTATTTTCAGCAGGGATGTTACCTTTGATGAATCTGCCTTGACAAATAAGGTAACACTTGAAGAAGCCAAACAAATTGATGGTGCTTCAAAGCAGGTGGAGTTTGAAGGAAAGATAATTTTCCCAACACAGGGATCAAACGAGGAAACAACAGAAGATTTTCCTCTTGAAGGAGAGCCAGTCGAAGAGGAGGTTCCATCTCAAGAACCTCAACCACAACTTGAATCAATAGCAACGAGCAAGCCAAAAAGGACAATAAGAAAACCTGCTCGACTCACAGATATGGTGGCTTGTGCTAACTCAATTGCAGCCGATGACATTCCTACCACTTATAAAGACGCAGTCCAAAGTTCACAAAAAGATAAGTGGAGGAATGCCATGGATGAAGAAATGCAATCTCTTCATCAGAATCATACATGGAGATTGGCCAATCTCCCAGAGGGCAAGAAAGCAATTGGGTGCAAATGGGTATTTGCAAAGAAAGAGGGATTTCCTAATCAAGAAGATGTTCGCTACAAAGCAAGATTGGTGGCCAAAGGATATGCTCAAAAGGAGGGAATTGATTATAATGAGGTATTTTCTCCAGTTGTGAAACACTCCTCCATTAGAGTTTTGTTGGCTTTGGTAGCACAGTTGAATTTGGAACTAGTTCAGTTGGATGTAAAAACTGCTTTTTTACATGGAGACTTGGAAGAGGAAATCTATATGACTCAGCCAGAAGGATTCAAAGTTGATGGAAAAGAAAATATGGTGTGCAAACTTGAAAAATCGTTGTATGGATTGAAACAATCTTCTAGACAATGGTACAAACGATTTGACAAGTTTATGTTGCAGCAAAGGTACATAAGAAGCAAATACGATCATTGTGTGTATTTGCGCAAGCTTGAAGATAATTCCTTTATATATCTTCTCCTATATGTTGATGATATGTTGATAGCTTCTAAAAGTCAAGAGGAAATTGAGAAGCTAAAGATTCAACTGAGAAAGGAGTTTGAGATGAAGGATTTGGGTGAGGCAAAGAAGATTCTTGGCATGGAGATAAAAAGAGATAGACATTCAAAGAAACTTTATTTATCTCAGAAAGAATATTTGAAAAGAGTACTAAACCGATTCGGTATGAATGAAAAAACGAAGTCGGTTAGCACTCCGCTTGCTCCTCATTTTAAGCTTAGTGATGCTATGTCACCTAAGAATGAAGCTGAACGAGAATATATGTCAAGAGTACCATACGCGAATGCTATTGGTAGCTTGATGTATGCAATGGTTTGCACAAGGCCAGATATTTCACACGCTGTTGGAGTTGTAAGCAGGTACATGCACAATCCTGGAAAGGATCATTGGCAGGCTGTAAAATGGATTCTACGGTATATTCATAATACTGTAGATGTTGGTTTGGTTTTCGAGCAGAAAGATAGTCAATATCTTGTTGGATATTGTGACTCAGATTATGCAGGTGATTTGGACAAACGAAGATCAACTACTGGTTATGTTTTTACTATTGCAAATGCACCAGTTAGTTGGAAGTCTACTTTGCAGTCAACAGTTGCTTTGTCTACCACTGAGGCAGAGTACATGGCAATTACAGAGGCTGCGAAGGAAGCAATTTGGCTTCAAGGATTGCTTAGAGAGCTTGGTATTGGACAAGAAGAAATCACAATATTTTGTGATAGTCAGAGTGCTATTCAATTAGCAAAGAACCAAGTTTATCATGCAAGGACGAAGCACATTGACGTCCGATATCATTTCATACGAGAAATCATAGAAGATGGTGGAGTCATAATACAGAAAATTCATACTACGGATAATCCTGCCGATATGTTGACAAAAGTGGTGACTGCGGTCAAGTTTCAACATTGTTTGAACTTGATCAACATTGTTGAACATTGAAGATTATGGTTGAAGACACAATCAAAATTGTTGTTGAGAGAAAGTTGAAAATGGAGAATCTTGCCAAGGTGGAGATTTGTTAAATTTGACAAGATTCAAAAATGAATTAATGAGAAGATATGGTAGTTAGGAGGATAATTCTTCATTGGTAGAAAAGTCAAGATAGCATCTTTTGTAGGTGAAATTTAGGTGAACCATAAATTGGTTTCACAAGGTAAATCTTGACATTTTTGACATATTGTGATGTCATGGATGACATCAATAGGAAGAATTCACTCCTATAAATAGGTAGCTCCTAATTCATTTGTAACACACCTCTCACTTGTCTTCTCATCTCCAAAGGCATTTGTTCTTCTTTCTCTCTTGTAGTATTTCACTTGTACTCTTTTGGAGTGAAATAAATATTGGTTGGTTGTGTCTGAGGACTAGGCAAAAGAAAACAAAAGTTTGCCGAACCTCGTTAATTCTTGGTGTTCCTTTTGTTGTTGTCTCATTTACTATTTATTAGCTACATTTAGATATAGCAGTTGTGATTCTATCACTCTCTATATATTTGGCTTCCGCAACAAATGTATGTTGTGCACATTTCAAATGTTATACCTGACATACAATAAACAATAATACAAAGATTAGCTGGATTTTATACGTTTTGCAATATTAGTGCCGCTTTGTTTTGTGAAGTTTATTGCTATTTTACATTCTACTCAGTCCCCCTCCTAGACCTCTCTAGTCTTGACTTACTCCACAACGTCAAGTATATGGTCGACACCAAGGTCTTGTAGATGAGCCCGCCAATGATAATGATGATGATAAGGATCACGCGGCAAACACACCGCCACATGATTGAACTTTAGTGTAATAGATACTAATTTATGTCTTTTATATATGGTGGTTTGAAAGTATTCGATATGTACTTTGTGATTATATGCAAACTGTGAAGTAGAATTCTATAACTTATGACTTTTGTGACTTTTACATTCAATTTTGGTGGATTGTTGTACACTGAAATAGCTGAAGAAGGGACATTGGAGGCAGTTTAAAAAGGAGACAACAGTTACTATATGGGGAGCTTTAATATTTGATTTTTCATGGCAAAACGCCTGCTTATTTAGCGACTACATAGGTTCTTAAGTTTATCGCAACTGTTACACCGGAATAGGGATAGCTAGCAGAGGTTGAGTTTTTGCCAAGGTAATACCAAAACTCTCCTCCATGTTCAAATCTTTAGGTGCAATTCCACCATGTAGCTTCCAATTAAATGTATTTAGCAATGAACCTAGTGCTACTGGAACCATCCTGATAGCCAAAGGCAATCCAGGGCAAATTCTTCTACCAGCGCCAAATGGAATCAACTCAAAATCCCGACCTTTAAAGTCTAATTCTGAATCCCAAAACCTTTCTGGCTTAAAGTCCAAAGGGTCTTCCCATAGACTAGGGTCGCGCCCTATTGCCCATACATTCACAAGAACCTGCGAGTCTTTTGGAATAGTATAGCCGCAAAAATCAACATCTTCCTCTGTTTTGCGCTGAATTAAGAAAGGAACTTGTGGGTGTATACGAAAGGTTTCTTTCGCGATGCACCTCAAGTAAGGTAATTTTGGAACATCAGCTTCATTTATTAGTTTGCCTCTGCCAATTATTTGTTCAAGTTCTTTTTGTGCTTTCTCCAATGTATGTGGATTCTTGAGTAGTTCAGCCATTGCCCACTCCAATGTATTTGATATTGTATCGGTCCCTGCTGCAAACATTTCCTGCAAAACTCAATGATTTATGATCCTATGACGTGTTGCTTTCAATTAGACAAGCAGAAAATTGAGGATTGGAAAAAGAAGAGTGGAGAATGAATTAACCAGACACAGATGCTCGATATGATTCCTGTCGATTTCATCAGGGCTAATGTTGAGAAGGCATCCAACACATCAACATTTGCCCGATTTCCCATTTTCCTTTCCTTTATGCGCTCATCGATCAAACCACTAATAAGGTGAAGAAGCTTAGTAAAATATTCAGTCAAGCGCCGCCTTATACCTTGTGGATCAATCTTCTTAAGTAAGGGGAAATAGTCGACCAAATTGGGTTTACCAACCTCAACCATGATGTTCCACACCAATTCCTTAAATTCCTTAGCAGAATCGGAAAATGGATCAGTCAAATCTTTAGAGAAAATGGTGTTGGAAATCAAATTCACTGAAGTCCTGAAAGATGCTCTGCCCATATCTACTGCTTCACCAACTTTGCTACAGTTGTAACAGTAATCAATCAGGTCCTGGATCTTTTTAGTTCTGAGATGCTCGTTAGCGTCAAGCTTGTTACCTAAGAATAGAACAAAAATTAAATCTGGCCACGACTAAAATTTAATTGAACTTCCAATTTTTGCATTCTTTACCTGAGAAGATGTGAGAGTTCATAACTTTGCGAAGTGTTCTCCACTGAGAGTTGTTGACAGGTAACCATACAACAGATAAATCAGAGTGATTGCAGGCGCGAAGGGCGTCTGGAACAAATCTATTGGAAAAGGCTAAATCTTGCTTTTGCAAGACTTGTTTTGCCAAGACGGATGAGGAAATGACGAGTGTGTTTATTTGCCCCAATTTCAGATTCATAATTGGACCATGTTTTTTAGCGAGTTGAGCAAGTGATATGTGGGGTTTATTACCAAGCAAGTGAAGATTTCCAATGATAGGCAAAGGGAATGGACCTGGTGCATGTCTTTTGGTTCTTCTAAGTGAAATGAATACTCCACGCACCAAAAAAAAGATGAAGAAAAATCCTAGACAAATGTTCACATAGTCCATTTTTTTTGTGTGTGTGAAGTCTTGGGATGCAATGGAGCCATAGTTATATAGGGTGCCTCATGTGTTATTTCTCGTGTGCCAATGTGTTATTTCTCGTGTACTTTGCTCTGAAATTTTTGACTTTTGTCTTTATACAAGTATAAGATGAAAGTTATAGTTTGTCCTACATTTAACAACATCTTTAATAGAAATTTAATTTTAGAAATACTTAATTTCTAAATTAAATACTTATATTATGAAAATCTACACATACCTGCTATGATGTTTATAATTAAAATTATTTGAATAAATATATATATAAATTAAATAAACTAAAATCAAAATAAGAAATTTGAATACAATAAAGTATTATGATTAATAAAATCATAAATTCTAAAGTGTAGAAAAGTTAGTATAACTTACATAAATCCCATATTATAAAGAGTAAATTACATCTTATTCCTATTCTTTTTCTAATTACAATAATCCCTTAAAATGTGTACCTTCTGGATACATAAGTCACATCCGGATACATTAAATTCACCATTTGAATACATTAAATCTAATATAAGAAAAATCTTTCGGTTGAGCTAAAAAGGAATAAAATCTAAAAATCTAATTAAATCCAAAAAATTACGCTTACGTTCCTTCTTACTCTCAATCATACAATGGGAAACTCAGAATGAAGAATTTCAAAATTTCAAAATTTCAAATTGCTCCCAATGGATATCCAAAATCCCACGTCTTGTCTTCACCTACTTTTCACTACCCTAATTAATTTCACATTTATTTATAATACTTTTTCTTTTCAATTACAGAACCTTCATTGATGCTGTATTATTATTCACCAAGATCCATCTTTTCTGGTGAGAATCCAATCCATTTTATCCCAGCTAAACCCTTTTCCTCTTTTTTCTCAAAGTGGGGTCCTTTTCTTGAAATTTGAGATGTTATTTTGAGTAGTGACTGATGTGAAATTTGTTGTTAATCAACACCCTTTTGTGTTTTTTGCTTTTATCTGTTAATAGATTAGATTGTTAGTTCGAACTTGGATCTTTATCTGAATTTGAGATTCAAAGGTTGATATGTTTTGTTTTGTGGAGAAAACTAACTGAAGTTTTTGAATCTCAAGTCAATCATTGCAAATGAATAAGAGATCGATGAGTTAAGAAAAAATTTGAAGATCTGATACATCATTGACGGAAGAAACAAGAGTATAGATATTCAATGTATCTGTTATGTATTGATACAACAAACAAAAAGGCTGAAGAGATGCATGGTTTTAATGGATCATTCATACCTTTTATCATGTTATGTAATCATTTTTTGAATTTCGTTTTCGAGATGGATAGATTTATCAATATGTTACTATTTATATATCTTGTTTAAATTGATAAGTGTTGCAATTCTACTAGATACATTAAATAAGAAATTACTCTCTCTGTTTCAAAGATGATGACCTAGTTTGAATTGGAACGGAGTTTAAGAAAAGAAAGAAGACTTTTTAATATTGTGATTCTATAAAGTTATGTCAAATGTACCAAAATTTCCTTTAATCTTATGGTCTTAAACATGTCACGTGGAAAGTTAAAGTTAAAGTGTTGCCAAAAGGAGAAAGAGATCATTCTTTTTTAAACAGACTAAAAAGAAAATAGGGACATTCTTTTTTAAACGGAGGGAGTATTGTCCATAAGATGTTAGATTTAAGATCGATACATTACCGTTTGGTAATTGTTATGTACTAGATATATTTAGTATAAATTTAAATTTACGTATCATGCTTAAAATAATTGTACATGATACATTATTATTTATGTAACTTATTTTGTTTGGATAGCAGAATCCATATTATCATAAATTTGTATATGAAAAGACTGAAACATGATAATGATACATTTGGTAGAATTTTTGTATCAAGTATCAAAACTAATTAAGATTATGTATCAAAAACTAATATTTGAATACGATATATTGTGCATGCTAGAATTGTAACGTATCATAATGTTAAAAACGAAGACAGTATACATTACTTTAGGAAACAAAATCAACTAGATACATTAAAAATCAGAACCTATACGTATCAGAAAAGATGAACCACCAAAAAAAAAGTCAACAATTTAATCAACGAAAAGCAACAAAAATGTATCCTTCTCGGACTAATTGGGTAACCCAATACTGAAAGATCGAACCAATGGAATGAAGTGTATCAAGATCGCCATTAGAAATTTCTGAAAAACAATTTCAAATGCACTTCAAGATGAACTTTCTTCATTAGCAACGTCTTTCACCCCTCTTCCCGTAAAGAGATCGGGAGTAACCAATTTAATAATTTTGTAAGATGAAATTTTTTTTAAAAAAATTAAGAGAAATTGAAAATTGATGTGATGGAAAGAAAACTACCTCTTGAATAAATTAAAATCATTAATTGAAAAGTGAAAATATTTGGAATTCTAAGATGGATTAATGTAGGTAACTGTATAGAGATTTGTGGCTTGAAAAAAAGGAAAGAAAATCATGGATATGAGATTTCAAATTAATGCATAAGAAAACGTGTATAATGGGAGCAAAAGAAGGAATTTTTGATATTATTAAAAATGGTAGGAAAAATAAGAAAAATATGATAATGAATGGTGTGTAGTTAAATAACTTTTCCTCACTAGTATTAGGTATATCTAATTAAATAGTAAATTTTATTCATCTATACAATTTGAAATATATCCATGTTCAGAAAAATATTTGTTTTCCATTTTAATCAAACTTCCACTATATACAAGTCTAGGAAGCATGTCATCACATATATGCCTATGTTCCAGACAAAGGCAAATTAGTCATTTGAGTATTACTTTACTTTCCTCAATGCTGCCGCTGTTTGTGCGATGTGTTGGGAGAGATATAGAGTTCATAAGACCCATTGTAATGACCCACCATGTTATCACGCCATATAAGTGCCACTTGGCACAAGGTTGCCCATGTGGAGGGCTTATATGGGAAGAAGGCTAGCCATAGTGAAAGTTTCTAGAGACATGTGGAGAATTTCCATAATTGATCCTAAAATTTCATGGATTTGCATGAAAGTCCTCGGAATCTTTTAATTATGTAGAGAATTATAGAATAAGAGCTTATTTGTAAATATGAAGAAACTTACATATATATTGTTATTTACATATTAATCTCTAAGTTAGAAGTATAACTAGAGGGATAGACATTTTGTAAATTCAACAAGCAACAGCAAGCGATTCTCCCAAGTCTTGAGTGGAGCCATTTAAAGTCGAATTCAAGAAGGTCTTCTTTCCCAAACAACCTCATCTATGAGGTGAAACACAAATTTTAGGAGTTGAAGCAGGCAGGAAGCATACTAACATATGTGATGGAGTTTATCACCCTCACACTTCAAAGTCTCAACCTCATAGATGAAGATATGTTCTTCCACTTTATGGATGGATTGCAAAATTGGGCCAAGATGGAGTTGGAACGCCGATATGTTTGGATTATTGATGAAGTCATCACGCAGATCGAAGCTTTGACAGACTTTACGTATGACTAGCATGATAGAGGCGGATGAGAGGAAATTCTCTTGTGTCTTTCATCATTTCCTTAGCGAATTAGTGTCAGAAAGGCTTAAGAACTTGCGAGATCGTGAAAAATTCGTGAGCGAGTTATCAAGTCCTGCACAATGTGCTTAGTAGAAGTCGAAGGTTGAGACACCATGCTTGATGCTACCTACAACAACACCACTAAGTGTTCACATGTCATAGGACTACACGATGCCATTTACTTTGCTTCTTCCGTATTAATTCAATTACAGCTAAATAATTCTACTTGGCAATAAGTATTACCGTTAAAAGAAAAATCTAGACATAATGCATATACACACCCTTTAATTGACCTCAGTTGATATGTATGTTCTCCAACTTTAGGTGTGCACAAGTAACCACTAAATTTGTATAGAATTAAATAAGTAGACACTTGCATCTTACATGGCATAATGCATAGAACTTCATGAAGGACACAATTGTCATGTAGGACGCCACGTGCACATAGGAGGTATGTGTCTATTTATCAATTTTATACAAGTTAAAATGACTATGTTTGCACACTCAAAGTTGGAGGACATAATCAGTTGAGGCAAATTAAAAGGCACGTTTACTGAAATCTATGTGTTGGTGCAGTGTGTATAGTTTCAACAATGTATTTTAGAAGGTTTTAATTAGAATGAGTGACTACTTTCTTATGCTAAATTTCTAATTTTATAATTTAAGAACTACTCCTCTGTTCTTTTTTATAGGCCATGATTGGCAAAAATAATTATTCCAAATAATATTGTCATTACTGAAAACCAAGAAAGAATTACATAATCCTTGGTGGTGACATGGTCTTATTTCAAGCATACACAAGTACATATAGATCTACAAATACAATGACTTATAAAGCATTTTGACAGTGCTCGACAGACATACAAAATGATCCAATGCTTATGGCTCATTATACACTAGAATATTTTTATGTATATATTATATTATTGATATATATTTTAGTATTGATTCTTGATCTACCAACATCTACAGTGGAATAGGGATAGCAAGCAGAGGTTGAGCTTTTGCCAAGGTAATACCAAATTTTTCCTCCATGTCCAAATCTTTAGGTGCAATTCCACCATCTAGCTTCCAATTAAACGTATTTATCAATGAACCTAGCACCACCGGAATCATCCTGATAGCTAAAGGCAATCCAGGGCAAATTCTTCGACCAGCACCAAATGGAATCAACTCAAAATCTCGACCTCTAACATCTATTTTTGACTCCCAAAATCTCTGCGGCTTAAAGTCCAATGGGTCTTCCCATAGACTAGGGTCGCGCCCTATAGCCCATACGTTCACAAAAACTTGTGAGTCTTTTGGAATAGTATAGCCATAAAGCTCAACATCTTCCTCAACTTTGCGCGGAATTAGGAAAGGAACTTGTGGGTGTATTCGAAAGGTTTCTTTTATGATGCACCTCAAGTAAGGTAATTTTGCAACATCGGCTTCATCTATTAATTTGCCTCTGCCAATTACTTGTTCAAGTTCTTCTTGTGCTTTCTCCAAAGTATGTGGATTCTTGAGTAGTTCAGCCATAGCCCACTCCAATGTATTTGATGTTGTATCTGTCCCTGCTGCAAACAGGTCCTGCAAAACTTACTACTGTAAGGTCAGAAGGGGACATGGACCTTACCTCTAACATATTAGAGGGACTAGTACTAAGAGTAACACCAAAATATTTGATGAGAAAGAGTAAGCTAACTTAAGAAAATAATCATTTACATAACTAATTCGTCACACTATCTTTATTAATTGATGTTTACTATTAAGTTTTAGAAAATGATATGAGAAATAAGTAATTAATGTTAAGAGTAAACAAAAAAAATAAAAATAGTTATCTTATCTCATATTTTATAAGTGACAAGTAAAAGTAAAAAAACACATGAACAAATAAGGATTGAAGAAAGAGGGGTAGAGAATAAACTAACCAAACACAGTTGCTCGATTTGATTTCTGTCAATTTCATCAGCGCTAATGTCGAGAAGGGCATCTAATACATCAACATTTTCACGATTTCGCAATTCCCTTTCCTTTAGACGCTCATCGATCAAATCACTCATAAGGTGAAGCATTTTAGTAAAATAATCAGTTGAGCGTCGACTTATACCTTGTGGATCAATCTTTCTAAGAAAGGGGAAATAGTGTACCAAATTGGGTTTACCAATCTCAACCATGATGTTCCACACCAATTCTTTGAATTCCTTAGCAGAATCAGAGAATGGATCAGTCAAATCTTTAGAGAAAATGGTGTTGGATAACAAATTTAAGGAAGTTCTAAAAGCTGCTCTGCCAATATCCACTGCTTCACCATTTTCCCCGCTTTTGTGACAGTAATCAATCAACTCCTGGATCTTTTTAGTCCTCAGATGCTCATTAGCGTCTAGCTTGTTTCCTACGATTATGAAAAAGAGGACAAAATCAATCTATTGTGTTTAAAGTCAAGGTAGTTCAGTTCCTGATATAGGTACTGGTGATAGGGGAATGAAAGAAAGTTGAGTATTAGTTTGCCATCATCAAAAAAGGTGACGAAACAGAGTTTCGTATAAAAGCTACAATTGTCCAAAATCCTGCATCTGCAAAACCTGTTGTGGTTGGTGCCCAGTCAATGGAATGGATTTATGCATATGTGCCTATCTTATAATGTCTGTTCTCCATTGACACAAAGCAAGTTTTTGTCAAAAAAAAGAAAAGAAAAGAGAAGGGTCTTTTTTAAAGAACGGAATAATAGCTCAAGAACAGCCTGAGGACAAGATAAAGTTTTCATTGTTCTTAGTTGTTGATAGGATTTATATTTCAATGGATAATTGTGTAAGATCTATTCCTAAGTTATAAAAGAATCGGATCGTTTGAAGTTTTTGTTGAGCTTTTTGATTCTTTGCTAGAGTAAGCTATGTCGGGTTGTTGAAGTCTAAATCAACTAGATTTAGTTGGTTCAGTGGGCAATAGAGTTATTGCTAGTAGTAGAGTTGCTACGATAAGGAGGAAGGGATTAACGAGTTATACTCTTTAAGTTACAAGGATTTGTAATAGGAAGTTGTGCTCTATTTAGAGTCATGAAATGGAGTTTGAGTTAAAATCATGTGATACAGGTTGTAGTTTTCTCCTCTCTCCACGTAATATTTTTATGACTATTTTACCTTGAGTTATTTGCTTTCTGCACTTAAATTATGTGGAGGGACCTGATCCATTGACTATTAGTGGATGCATATATTCTATTACAATCTACTCTAATTTTTAGTCTTATATAATTGGGTCAGGAGTCCAGACTCATTTTATAACTAAACTGCGAAATATTTTTCAGCCCTTTACCTGAGAAGATGTGAGAGTTGATAATCTTACGAAGCGTTCTCCACGGAGAGTTGTTGACAGGTAACCATATAACTGAGAAATCATTGTGATTGCAGGCACGGACAGCGTCAATAATAAACCTATTGGAAAAAGCTAAATCTTGTTTTTGCATCACTTCTTTTGCCAAAATTGATGAAGATATGACCACAGTGTTTATTTGCCCAAATTTGAGATTCATAATTGGACCATATTTTTTTGCGAGTTGAGTAAGTGATATGTGGGGTTTATCACCAAGCAAATGAAGATTTCCGATAATAGGCAGAGCAAACGGACCTGGTGCTACTCTTTTGCTTCTTCTAACTGAAATCCATACACCCCACATAAAAATCCAGAGATATAATAGTACTAGCAAAATGTTAAAGTAATCCATTTTAATTTCTCTGTAGTTTTAGGGAATATGTATTGATTCTTGGAGGCAATGGAGCTATAGCCTAAGAAAGTTATATATGTTAATCAAATATATATTTGTGTATATGCCATATAGTTCTTGTATGTCAGTTATACATCAAGTGTGTGTATATCTGACATACATACATAGATTAGCTCGATTTTACACCTTTTGCATAATTAGTGTTATTGCGTGTAGGACGATCAATGACAGATTTGTAATATTACTCAAAATACAAGGTAAATTTCTATAATAAAATATCTCACTCCAAAATTCTATTTTTAATTATTATTTAAAAAAAAAAAACACTTAAGGTAATTCTAGAAACATTGATTGTACTCTTTTATCATTTTAGAAATATCTTTTATCAGCTTAAAACCATTCTTTATATAACGTAGTTACGTGTCGTCTATTTATTTTTCATACAACATGAAAATACATGTTTAGTGCATAAGCCATGCTTAAACTAAGTGTTGGGTTATCCCACATCGGAAGTGGAAGGGGCTGGTGGTCAATTTATAAGTGTGAGGGAAAGCCTCAACCTTTGAGCTAGCTTTTGGGTTGAGAAGGCCCAAGACCACCCAACATTGGTATCAGAGCCCAGGTTGTCAACAAGTCTCAGCCCACCGGGAGAAAACTGGGTTGTCGCTCTCTCCAGCCCAAGGCCCGATGTGTGAAGGGGGAGATTGTTGGGTTATCCCACATCGGAAGTGGAAGGGGCTGGTGGTCAATTTATAAGTGTGAGGGAAAGCCTCAACCTTTGAGCTAGCTTTTGGGTTGAGAAGGCCCAAGACCACCCAACACTAAGCACATGACTCATGATGAAAATAATTAATACGATAATCTGACTACATTTTGATATCCAAGATGAACCTTTTTTTTTTATACAAGGAACATGCATGAATTTAAAGATAGAAACCTCAACGGAGTTCGGCCTTAAAATGGACATTTTTTTAGTATTATATATCAATTTTTCTAATAACACAAATCAAAAAACATACTTTACTCATAAATTGGCGAACTATACCCACCCGGCCACCCCTATAGGTGATTCCATGTGTTCCAGCCCAAATTACATAAAAAAAAATAACTTATTATGATAGTTCGCTCATAAATGACTCATCTACGCTATTTTTGTATGAAAAAAAAGACGCATCCATGTCATTGTGAGTTAACTGAAAATTCATCTCATTCAATAAACCATTTTATCTACGTAATGAATGATGATGTGACCACATCATTATTGTTATTATTATTATTATTTAGACTTAAGTCATTGATAGACCCCTTAAAGTTATCTGCATAATTCATTTAGACACCTTAACTGAGACTCTTACCTATTAGATACTTTAATATTAACGAATATTTTTCTATTGAACATAAAATGACAACTAACTTTAAAAATATTGTACGCATAACTCACGCATATTATGTTGATAAAAATCACGAATAAAATTCTGACACGTGACACATGGGCCCATAATTTTAACTTTGACAAATAAAAAGTAATTTTCAGCCTTTAATAATATAGAAAAAATTAAATTGATAAAAAAAATCTCCCCCCATCCCCACCTACCCCCCACCCCATCTAACCTATTGCCCTCTCTTCTTCACCTTTTTCTCTGTCATTCCGCCATTGCCAATTCACCATTGATTCCTCTGACGATAAAAAAAAAATGTCGAGCTCCACCTCATCCCGTATTCACACACTAAATCCTTTCCTCTTTCTTTTTCTTCGTTATATTCTATTCCTTCGGCGGCTATTGCTATTTTTGTAAAAATAATCGACCTCGATAATTTAATCGACATATCAAAATTTTTTGTAACATTTTTATAAGTTTAATGAATGGAGATAGTTGCTCGATCGGAGTTATTGAAATTAAAGATGCATAAATATTAGTCAACTTTTTAACTCCAATGGTCGATTTTTTTCTTCTTCTTGCAAATTCAACATGCAATTTGTTTACAGAAAATGAAAAAAAAATCAAAACAAAAAGCAGAGAAATTTGAAGTTACTAAAATGGTGGATTGAAGAAGAAGATGACTTGTACATGAGTGTGGGGGTGGGTTTTATTTAATTATTTAAAAGATTAATACTTCATTAAATTAATTTTTCATTTATTTAGTCAATACATGCCGGGTGTCAAGAAAGTAGGCACAAATTTATTTATTTTTTTAAAAAAATGCATTCACGCGCTCAGTGTCAGTGAGATGCATTTATTTTGCGACATCAACATTTTGTGTTAATAGATACATGTTTTGAATAATTTAGGTATTCAATAGGTACTAGCCTTAGTTGAGGTGTCTAAATGAATTATACATACAACTTTGAGGGCCGCCGATGACTTAAGCCTATTATTTATTATCCAAACAAAATCAATCAGAAATTCTAAAACGCCTTTGATTTTTTTTAAAAAAGAAATACTCAAATTATAAAGTCACGGAGACTTTAATCTTCAAGGAGTAGAAAAATTAAAAGATTTGGTCTCTAAACAAAATAGAATACAAAAAACAATAACAATAATTAAATTTTTAATTAAGCTTATTAATATCCTAGTTTAAAACGGTAAATCAAAATTTACAAATAATCTGAAAAACAATTTAACAAAAAATTCAGTAACATTAATGATTATTTGAAAACATCGAAAATTCACTATATCAATGAATAGAAATTTGATGATCAAAATTGAGGCTAGTTAATCCTTGATATGAGTTTATAGACAACAAGAAGTAGCACAAATAAGTATTAATGTGTTTTATCAAAGAAATCACAACCTCTTCAATATTAAAAAAATGTACAAATTGCGTCCTTTGTTAGATTATCTTTTCAGAAAAACACCTATTTATTTTTGGAAAAAAGTAATGCCCTTGAACCATGTGAAAGGAATAAAAATATCATTTGTTTGTAGTTTGGTTTAAAATGTGTCTGTCGTCAATATTTTGATTCAAAATTCCTTTATTGATGGGTCAAAAATGCTCATTTTCCAAATAAATATACTATTTTTTTTTTTGGATAGTACATAAGTATCACCTATTCTATGACCGAAATCTCAGAGACACACCTAAACTCAACAAAAATCCTATTAACTCCACTGAACTCCTTTTATTCGTATTTTTGTGCACCTTTTGTGTTGATGTGGCACCTTCAACCACCCAAGTTGGTTGTGTTTGTACACTCGCCCGCCATATGTGTAAATAATTTTTTTAAAAAAAATTCTTAATTTTTTTAAAATAATATTTCGTAATTTTTTAAAAAAAATAAAATTTATAGTTTTTTAAAGAAAGATATTCTTAATTTTTATCTTGTATTTAAATTAAGTTAACATTTTTTTATCTTGTATCGAAACTAATTTTCTTTTACTTACATTAATTTTTTTCTCTTTTATTTTTCTATTCAGTTTATTTTCTTTGTCTTTCGTTTTGATTTTATTTCAAATGTCTTGTATTCAAAATAAGTTAATTTTGAATTGATATCAAAATACGTAAAGAAAATCAAATAAAACATAAAAATATTAAACCATTAAAATTAAAGGATACTTTTAAATTATTATTTTTTAAATACACACAATTTATTAAAAATAATTTAAAATGAAAAGATAATAAATAAAAGGGAAAATGTACAAGTACCCCCTCAACCTATTCCCGAAATCTCAGATACACACTTATACTATACTAAGGTCCTATTACCCCCTGAACTTATTGTATAAATAATTTTCTACCCCTTTTCGGCCTACGTGACACTATCTTGTGGGCTCATCGCGTGTTGACATTTTTTTCAAGCTAATGCCACGTAGGCCGAAAAGGGGTAGAAAATAATTTATAAAATAAGTTTAGGGGGGTAATAAGACCTTAGTATAATATAAGTGTGTCTCTGAGATTTCGGACATAGGTTGGGGGTACTTATACATTTTCCCCTAAATTAAAAAATTTAAAGTGAAAACAAATTGAAATAAATATTTTACAAAGAAAGAAAGAAAAATAATTAAATATAAATAAGTTTTATTATCAATAAATATGTGTACTAACTATTACAAAGTGACCAATTAAAAAATGACATGTGTGCAATTTGTGCACTCATCACTTGCCTTCAAGAGAATGTGCACACTCTCTGTGACATGTCAACGTTTGTGGTGTATTTATTCCATTTTAAATTATTTTAGAGGGGTAATAGGACTTTAGTTAAGTTTAGGTGTGTTTCTGATATTTCGATCATAATGTAGGGGGTACTTATGCATTTTTCCTTTTCTTTTTAATATAATTTTTTTCTAATAATAGTTTTTAAAACTAGCAAATGTTTATCTTACTTCAATTAAAAAATGAAAATATTTTTTATTTTATTATAGTTATTTTTATCTTTATTTAAATAATAACTAATGATGGATATACTATCATCTTATATATATGACAGATATTATCCGTTGAAAAAGTATATGAACTTATACTATCTTAATTGATAAAGTGAGATTAAGAAATAAAAAACTATTTTCTATATTTTTATTTGTTAAAGTGATTTTAAAGGAGAAAAAAACAAGAATATGATTTTTTAAATAATATTTTAGTTAGAAAAAATATGTGTTTAAAAAGAAAAAATAATATAATTATTCGGATAATGTCATCTTTTACCCATTTAGTAACTATAGGGGCATTTCTAGATTAAAAAAAAGTATTGACTACAATAATATTTTTGAGTTAAACTATAAACACAAGACATTTTTGTTCATTTCACATAGTTTAAGGGTATTTTTGACCTATACCCCTTTATTATTATTTCACACTTCATGTCATGATCCGATCCTACACCCTGGATGTGGTTGACACTTGAGAACCATTGTTGGTACCTAATCGAACCCTCATTCTGGCTGACTACAAGCGGAAAACTAACTCAAACATAAACAAACATCAAACTGGAAGAAATGTTTAACAACTATTTACTGAATCTCCAATATCTCTCAATATATTTACTATAAAACATAAGTTTTGAATATAACCTCTTAAACTAAAAGACTCTCCCAAATTGTCTATCTATGAAACCTTTATTGTATAAAGACAGTTGTCAGGATAAGATTCATGACGCCTCAGTAAAAGAAAACTACTATTAACAATTCATAAAAGATGAAGTCCTCCGGAAGCAAGGAGGCCTCACTTAAATCTGGCGAGCGGATGAAGTGATCTCAATGAAACTCCTGTTGAGGATTTTAAGTACTTGAATATGCATCATAAACGATGTAGGGCGAATGACATTAGTACATTGAATATACGAGTATGTAAGATAGCTAAATAACAAATAACTATATTAAAAGGACTGTAATAGATATAAATAACGATGCAGGGCGAATGATGTTTGACTCTTCGAACGAACATGCTAGAAAGAATGTTTGGACGTTTACCTAGATCATACGTGTATGTGTTTTCCAAGAAAAAATTGATGTTCCTTTTTTTTAAGAAGCCTATGAATTTCTTGTCTTGTTTAGAATCGGATAACTTTTATGTTATTACGGCTCTTGGGACCACAACAAATAAGGGTACTGCTGAGTACTGAATCTAGAGTTCTCACATGTTCCTATGGTCAAAGGGGTGATGTGGCAAATTCAAATTTTGTGATCAAATTAATTAGAATGACGTATCAAAAGCACACATAAATTTGTTTTTTAATTTTAATTTCACAGCTAAATTACTTCGAAAGTTAAAAACACATTTAAACTATCCTCCATAAATTTGAGAAGTACATCTCAAGTAATACATGATGATATGCGTTATAACACTCTCTTTTTAAAATAAAAAAAATAAAAAATGGACACATTGATTGTCATATGGAAAACAATTCACCCATGACAATAAAACAACTTTAACAAATAACTAAAAAAATTATGATGAAAGAAAATTTGATCAACCGTTGAAATTTCATCTATATCATATATAAATTTGGATAAAAAATTAACATACTACTGAGCTCATGCTGCCATAGGCTCCTGTGTCTCATGTAGATACAAATATTGAACAAGATTTTCTTTCTTATTAATGAAATTTTATATATAAAAAATACTTATATAATTTTTTGTTTTGAAATAATTTAAAGACGAAAGGTCTAGAAACTTTCAGTGTGCATAAGGAGGTATTTAAATTAGTATGAAATTGAATGTGTTTCACATGTGTCCTACATGGCATAATACACGTAAGACACAAATGACCATCTAGGACGCTACATAGGATATATATATTTATTTGTTTAATTTTATACCTATTAAAGTATCTACTTGTGCATACTGAAAAATTAGATAATATAAATATGAGCTAAGAGGACACCAAGTTATAAAACACGTAATTGCGAAAAATTTTATGGTGGTAGAGGTTCAACCAACCAAAGTTGGTTGAGGCTCCACCCATTTTTTGACACATGGATTGTGAGACCTTTCTTAATATAAAAGTTGAAAAAAAATAAGTAAATAGTGGGATCGACAGCATTAAATATGCACTTATATTTAAGAGAGAGAAAAAAGGTTCTTGGATTTATTTTCTCTTCTAGAAAGCAGCTGAAGAAAATAATTAAAAGTAAGCAATAAATATGCACTTATATCTAAGAGAGAGAAGATGAAAAACGTTCTTGAATTTATTTTCTCTTCTAGAAAGGAGCTGAAAAAACATTAAAAGTAAATAGGGGCATGCAGTATTAAATGTTAACTTAAATATTCACTTATATCTAAGAAAGAGAAGATGAAAAAGCTTCTGGGTTTCTTTTGACTTCTTCAAAAGGGCTGAAAAAATTAAAGAAAGTGAACAAGTTTCTTTTCTCTTCTTCAAAGGAGAAAAAAGATATGAAGAATTATGTACATACGAATTTTCAAAGGAGAAAAAAATCAGAAGTAGCTATATATGTTTTTCAGGTACGAATTTTTCTTCATATTTCTTAAACTCTTTAATACTATCAACACAACTAAATTAAAGGTTGCATATATATTATATTTGACAATAGATCTCTATGGATCTTCTTGCTTGCACATTACATGTAATTCAAAATACAAAATAAAATAAAATTGTTGCATTGATTTTTATGCTTCAAATATCAAAAATTAAGATCTGCACCAAAGATCAAATTGAGTTTTCTTCAAATATCTCTTTGTTTGACTGTTGACTCTGCATGCAAGCTCCACATTATGAATTCAGATTTTGAGTCAAAAATTAAGGAAAAATGCTTTATGAATCTCCATGTAACTGCATATTTGATATAGAAAAAAAAACATATCAAGATTAATATATGTATGAATACAATAATAAACAATGAAAAAATTATTTAACTAATTAAAGAGAGAACAAACCTCAAAACTTAATCCCATAGATTCATGTTGTATTTGTTGCGTTGAGACTGATTGCATGTCAAAATTTACTGTTTTTTCATGTTTTTGTCCTGTTTTGCTTTTGAATGTCACATGTGATGTCTTTTTCTTTTTTTTTCTCACCTTTTGGCTTCATTCTTGAATATCCATTTTTCTTTTCTTTTTTTTTTCAATTGGATCCAAAATTTGATCCTTGGCCCCAATTAAAGGATCAACGGATGAATCAAATTTGTGTCTGTTTTTGTCACAATTTTCACCATACAGTTCGCTTAGATGCTTAGTAATCTCAACTCTTGCTTGGTATAAATACCTTCTAGTAATTTCTTCCTAATCTATATCATTTGCAGCTAAAGTCATGACACTAAATGATTCTTTCATTAACCCGTTCAAACGAACTGCCATAGAAGATTTTGTTGTTCCCTTCTTTTTGGAGTACTCCGCAAATTCTTTCTCATGCTTAGCATTCTTAGACCATCTTTTCAAAATGTATTTCTCAGGAATAGAAGTAAAATTCAAGTCAAAGAACAAAACTTTAAGTGCGTGACAACATAACCAACCCATGAATTCAAACATATGACAACTACAAATAATAGAATTGTCAAGAGCATTGAATTGAACAATTTCAGTTTAACTTTCACCCTTTAAAATTGTATATTTTGTTAGACTCCCTTCAGTTTCAACATTGATTACTCTTTGGTTGTCCCTTGTAGAAATTAGTGTTGAAATCTTGTGTAAATTCTCCTGGTGAACACCCTAGCAGCATGCTTTAATATCCCACAATCTTCAATGAAAATTTTAGGATCACCTCGAGATTTATAATCCTCTATAGCTTCAATGTCACGCATTTCAATTGTCCGTTGCTCATAATGCTTTACAAACTCCGTTATACTCATTGTCTTGCATGACATTTCAGTGAAGACTCTATTTGTGCTCTCACTTCTTTGGGTCGATTTGATATCTGCTGAGAAAGTAGAACGGCTAAATACAGGACACCATTTTTTTCTCAGATCATACAACTTTTGAAGCCAAGTATTACTTGCACAATCCCAATCATCTATCATTTTTTTCCATATTAACTCAAATTCTGATTCTGAATTGCACCTCCACAAGAGAGTATCAAAGCAGTATCGAAATCCTGATTTAAAATAAAGTTGCGGACCTGCGGTACATTTTTTTAGCATTTCTATCAATGTGCCATTCACACAATCTATGACATGTTCCAGGAAAAACTTCCTTAATAGCAAAAGCTATGGCAGGAGCTTGATCAGTAAAGATTGTTTTTGGTGTTTTCCCTCCCATTGCTTTCAAGAATATTTGAAAAAACCAAATAAAAGAACCACTTGTTTCATTGCATAAAAATGCACATCCAAAGAAAGTATTTTTCCAGTGGTTATTCACACCAACAAATGAAGCACAAATCATGTCATATCTATTTGTACGATAAGTAGTGTCAAAAATTATCACATCTCCAAAGCACTCGTAGTGCAATTTAGATATACTATCTCTCCAAAAGAAATTACACAATCTGCCATCTTCATCAACTTGAAAAGAATAAAAAAAAGTTTGAATCCTCTGATTGTAAATGCATAAAATGATTTATCATGGTTTGAGCATCTCCACCACTAATCATATTCCTCTTATGTGCTTGTATAAAGTTATGAGCATCTTGTTCAATAAATTCCGCATTTTCAATTCCACCCGCTTCGTTATGAAGGTATCTAACCACTTTTTTTGTTCGAATACCGACATCCACCATAGAACCAAGAATACTTTTAGTAGCACTTGTAAGCTTACGACCCGATTGTATGAAATGTTTCAAATTATCTTCTATCATTGGATGACTATGCACATCATTGAATTCACATACTTCCCACATCCCACATCCCACATCCCATTTTTGAATTTTATACGAGCCATACAACCACATCTATATTCTAATATCTGTCGTTTCCTTTCTTGAAAAAGGGAAAGCTTATCAGATTTTCCTTCACAAGCACAAAGAAATAACCGTCTAGTTACTTCTTATGTTGTAAGTCTTTGCACTTTTTCGAACACCAAAATCTTTGGCTAGAGCATATGAATTATATGCATTGTAAGATTCTTCTTCAGAATTAAATTTCATACCAATCTCAAAAGCAAAGTTCTTGTTAATGTTACAAACATTATTTGCTTTTGTAGAATATTCGTTGTCGTTAACATTGGAATCTACAATAATAATTTTAATTTCTGAGTATCAAAACTTAGAAATAGATAAAAATATAAACATTTACTTGATAGAGAACCTTCACACTCGAATTAAGAAAATATCATATAAATAAAGTGTATTACCTTCTTGAAGAGAAGACCCTTTATCAATATGTATGTCCTCCATTTTTAAAAATTTGAAGCAAAATCTGCACAAGAAACAAATTATATTATTAAGAAATTATATTTTTCAAATATTACCTTAGCACATAAAATATTAAAACATGCCTTTTATTTAATTGTACATTTCAAATTTAATTTAATATTATGTGATCACCATTAAATTTGAATGCAAATTTCTTGAAATTACTAATACTAATATTTTATATGGCAGGAACTTTCTACCAAGCATGAAGATCATTTATGACAACAATGAATGATGCACAAAAGTCTACATAGATAATTGTGTCACACAATCTTGAGCATTTTGAACAAGATAATGCAATATTCTATTTTCAAGATATGTATAAAATATATTTATCTATATGTATAATGAGGATTATCAATAAACAACTTTTCATTCTATTTAAAGCTTTAGTAAGAAAATGTAATATCATTGGACAAATAAAAAGAATATTGAGAGCAAAAATAGTAAAAGAAATAGTTCATAGATATGTATATTTTGTAACCTTACTTGAACAAAATTTGAACGAGAATAAAAGATCATAGATGGTGTAGTTTTGTTTTAGAGCAACAATAGTGTATTTTTATCTTAGAGCTTTTACTTATTTGGTAGGCAAAGATCCTAATTTAAGGAGGGAAAATAGTACTCTCTTTCCCTCCATTCTTATTGTACTATATAAATGTTTATTTTAATTATTTTTATTTTGTTTCATTTGACTTTATTTGCAAAGTACACATATTGACCACAATTCATGTGTCAAAAAATAGGTGGAGCCTCATCCAACTTTGGTTGGACGGACCTCTACCACCATAAAATCTTTCGTTCATTGCCACTAAAAGCTTCTGTTGTTGCAGAGTGTGAAGTTTGAAGAATGCAGTTTCAGAAGGTTCTGATTAGGATGAGTGACTACTTTCTTAGGCTAAATTTCTAATTTATATTTTAAGAACCATTCCTTGTGTTCTTGTTTACTTATCATGATTGGCAAAACTAGATATTTCAAATAATATTGTCATTTCCGGTAACCAAGAAATAATTACATAATTCATGGTGGTGACATGGTCTTATTTCAATTATAGATCAACAAATACAATATTGACTTATACACTAGAATATCGTTAATTTACTTAATATATATTGTAGTACTGATTCTTGATCTACCAACATCTATAGTGGAATAGGGATAGCTAGAAGAGGTTGAGCTTTTGCCAAGGTAATACCAAATTTTTCCTCCATGTCCAAATCTTTAGGTGCAATTCCACCATTTAGCTTCCAATTAAACGTATTTATCAATGAACCTAGCGCGATTGGAATCATCCTGATAGCCAAAGGCAATCCAGGGCAAATTCTTCTACCAGCACCAAATGGAATTAGCTCAAAATCCCGACCTCTAACATCTATTTCTGACTCCCAAAACCTCTCTGGCTTAAAGTCCAAAGGGTCTTCCCATAGACTAGAGTCGCGCCCTATTGCCCATACATTCACAAGAACTTGTGAGTCTTTTGGAATTGTATAGCCATGAAGCTCAACATCTTCCTCAACTTTGCGCGGAATTAGGAAAGGAGCTTGTGGGTGTATTCGGAAGGTTTCTTTTACGATGCACATCAAGTAAGGTAATTTTGCAACATCAACTTCATCTATTAGTTTGCCTCTGCCAATTACTTGTTGTAGCTCTTTTTGTGCTTTCTCTAAAGTGTGTGGATTCTTGAGTAGTTCAGCCATAGCCCACTCCAATGTATTTGAAGTTGTATCGGTCCCTGCTGCAAACAAGTCCTGCAAAACTTACTGGTTTAAGATCATACCATATAAAATCAAGTGAGGTTCCAAACATATGTTGCTTTCAATAATTAGGCAAACTGAAATGCTGTCACCGAAGAAAAGGGGATACTGTTGATATTGCCACAAGCATTTAATGTGGGAGAAGTAGGAGTAGAGAATAAACCAACCAAACACAGTTGCTCGATTTGATTTCTGTCAATTTCACCAGGGCTAATGTCGAGAAGGGCATCTAACACATCAACATTTTTACGATTTCCCAATTCCCTTTCTTTTAGCCGCTCATCGATCAAATCACTCATAAGGTGAAGAATCTTTGTAAAATATTTAGTCATGCGTTGCCTTATACCCTGTGGATCAATTTTCTGAAGAAAAGGGAAATAGTCGACTAAATTGGGTTTACCAGCCTCAAGCATGATGTTCCACACCAATTCCTTAAACTCCTTAGCAGAATCAGAAAATGGATCAGTCAAATCTTTTGATAAAATGGTGTTGGACAACAAATTTAAAGAAGTTCTAAAAGCTGCTCTGCCAATATCAATTGCTTCACCAACTTTGCTACTGTTGTGACAATAATCAATCAACTCCTGGATCTTTTTAGTCCTCAGATGCTCATTAGCGTCTAGCTTGTTTCCTGCAAATATACATAATAAAGGTGAACAAAAATCAATAATTAGTGTAAACAAATTGGGTCAGGGCTCATTTTATCCGCTCAATTGCAGCGTTTACCTGAAAAGATGTGAGTGTTCATAATCTTACGAAGCGTTCTCCACGGAGAGTTGTTGACAGGTAACCATATAACTGAGAAATCATTGTGATTGCAGGCACGGACAGCGTCAATAACAAACCTATTGGAAAAGGCTAAATCTTGCTTTTGCATCACTTCTTTTGCCCAAACAGAGGACGAAATGACCACTGTGTTTATTTGCCCCAATTTCAGATTCATAATTGGACCATGTTTTTTAGCGAGTTGAGTAAGTGATATGTGGGGTTTATCACCAAGCAAGTGAAGATTTCCGATGATTGGCAAAGGGAACGGACCTGGCGCAACTCTTTTGCTTCTTCTTCTTCTAAGTGAAATCAATACTCCACGAACCAAAATCCAGACGAATAACAGTCCTAGCAAAATGTTAATGTAATCCATATTTCTCTTTAGTTTCTTGGCTTATCAAGTATGGAATATATTGGTTTTTGTAGGCAATGGAGTCATAGGTTTGGATGTATGTATGTATGTATGATGCATGTTTGATGTATGTTGTCCTATATGCTTCAGTGTCCCTACAATTACGCACATGCATGCGCCATATAAGAACATACAATGATAATCAATATGTATCTTTGTGTATATATATGTCATATATGTCTTCTATGTCAAGTATACTTCTTATCCTGTGAAGTAAGTGTGATGAGAGGCTGAGCTTAATCCTGTGTCAGAAATGACAAATTTGGTGAGTGCAACAAGTTGTGCCAAGTAGGGCTTCAAGAAAATTGTAGCATAGGGACCTCTTTCGTAAGAGTAATATCGCTCCTCTCCAAAATAGCTAACCTACGAGGTATCAAAATGGACGGATTAAATGGAAATTAAAATTTAATTAAGTCATGATCCGCTCAAATTCACTATGAGCAAGAATGAACCTAATTATAAAGGCTTCATTGTTGCTCAAAGTGAAGACCGAAGCCCTTATAATTAGGTTTTGAATAAAGGATCATCATGTTTCAAGGCAGAAACTTCTACATCAATGGTTGCTCAGATCAAGGGCAACCATTTTTTTCTCCGAACTTCGTTAATGAAAATCTTGAATCCGTCACTAGCTCAAATACCAAAGTAAATAAGACTGAAGATTAAAGGTGGATATATATGATATAATAATGCTGAATTTTGTTTGACATATCTAGGGTGCCGTACACTAGAAGGAAAAGGATTGTCCATTTCACAATCACAGGTCTTGTCACCAAGGTACTCAACATGGTAGGGGACCGACAAGGTAGCCTCCCTTCTATTTAAGAGTTTGGAGCGAGAAGGACAAAAAAAAATTGAGTAAAGTTTTCAAAAAGTAGTAAAATTGAGGATCAAATTAAAAGGGTAATATTTGAATGAAAGTATGGATGCCGTTAAATGTTGATGGGAAGACACACTGACATGAGCCTTGTAAGATGAATGCTGACATGAGTCTTATCATTATAATATATTAAAAAAATATTAAAAAAAGATTAATATTGTTTCTCCATTATTTATTCAATCATTTTGTTGTTGTGCTTTCATGATTATTCAACCATTAAGAATCTATATAGTAATAACAAATAAAAATCAAAACAATTATCAATTAAATATTGAACCCATTAAATTTAAAGCGATCAAAAATCAATTTCTCGCGACTCACACTTATTCATAGATATATGTACCCACATACTTATTTTTAACTCATGATAATTGTCATTAAAAGATTCACGAGTTTTTGAACTCAATTAATAATATATATATATATATATATATATATATATATATATATATATAATATGTCATCGTTTTAATATGTATATTTTATAAAAAAAAATACAACACTATAGATGTGTTTACGTGTATCTACAAATAAGTGTATGTCACGAAAGCTTGATTTATGATCGATTTAAATTTAATGGGTTCATAATTTAATTGATAATGATTTTATTTTGTTATCACGTTTGGTTCTTATGGATAGCAGATTTTTTCTTAGTGGGTTAGCATGTCTACAAATCGATAACCGATAAGTCAAATCGATAAACTTTAAAATCAGACTGAACCGAACGATACGCCTAAATAGTGACTTGACCGCAACACTTACATTTTTATTTACATCTAAATAGTGAAAATAGAAAAAAATAAACACGAAAACACAACAATAAAATGATTGAATAAATAATGGAGATGGAATTTTTTTATCTTTTGAACGTTTTTTAGACTCATGCCAGCATGAGCCTTATAAGACTAATCATGTCAGTGTGTGTCTTGTAAGACTCACGTCAGCGTGCACCTTACAATGATCATGTCAGTGTGCGTCTTACAAGGCTCATGTCAGCATCCGCCTTCAACCAACGATCTAACAATACCTATCCTTCCATCCAAATATTGACCTTGGTTTGTTCCTTAATTTTTTGTTGTTCTTTTGAAAAATTTGCTCATTTTTTTTTCCTTTTAGCTCCGGACTCTTCTATAAATGGGAGGAAAATCTTCACCATAAATCGATACATAATGTTGATAAATGGCTAAATAAATCCTTTAATTTGCCAAATACTTTTGATTTGTTTTAATTCAATATACCCCAACACATTATGGAATATTCTTTTACGATAATTCTGGCTCAAATGTTTTGAAAATTTTCGAACGCATGTTCATTGTATTGTATAGATAAGTAATAAGTTAATGGCCCGCCTATAATATAGATGAGTTTATATTTTAAAATATGTCCTCTGCTTTAACTATATGCATTAGTTTCAATAAATAAAAAAAACTAATGCATATTACAATCGATGTTGACATGTCTAAGTAAAATAAGGAGACATATATTATGTGATTAATTAACTTAATTATTTACATAATTGACATTTGAAAATATACACAAAGATAATTTAAAATCTTACGTCCTAATATATCTAATAAGAATATTTTATTATGTATTTATATGCTCAACTAGATCAAGTCATAGTTTAAGCATTTAAATAATATTTACTAATAAAATTAAAAAGCTATTAATGTATTCAGTTTTATTAAATAAAAAATAGTAGAGGTTCCGATCAATTAAAATTGTGATGAAAGCCAAGGACTATAGTGTGGAATTCGTTGAGGTATTTGGATTATTTTTTATTATAATATGAATATACCTATTATTGGAATTTAATTTTTAAAAAAATACCTATTCATGATTTTCTATTCACACTTGCCGATAAATATGTGTGGAAAATATTTCTAAAAATTCTATTAATTATACCAGGCATGACAAGTGTACTCTTCAAATTAAGTTCAAACTTTCTGTATGTATTGTAATTGCGTGACGTCTAGCCATTTACTATTATATAGAACAATGACAAAATATATATGTAGTGCACATGTATAATAGCAGCTAGGTTAACGATATTAATTGCATGTTGCCTGCATATGTATATCTTCTCTAATTTTGTATACTACAATCAACATAATCTACCCTAAATTTTATCAAAGATGACTACACCTATATACAGGGGCCAACCCACATAGTACTTTAGGGGTGCTCGAGCACCCATTGATTTCGTATCGAATTATATATATATATGTAAAAATTCAGAAGAAACGTATAAAGTTTTGAGGTGAGCAACCATGAAACAAATGATTTGGTTCGTCTGGTGGTTATAAGTGTGTATTGAAGGTTGTTTCTCGGACAAATGCCGCGGTTTGATTCCCCCAAAGGACATTAATTTTGGTTTAAAATCCAACTCTTCTCTTTTACTAATTTATTTTGCTGATTTTTTATTTTATTTATTTTTTCTTCCTATGCTGATTTGTTTGTTTTTTTCCTTTCACAAACTGTCTCTTGCTGAATTTTCCTACACAAACTTTTATAGAAAAAACTGTCATCTTCCTTTTTTTAAATCCAAAATAATTTTTTATTGTAGTTTTTTATTATTTTTTCGATATTATATTTAAATATGATTGTCTTTTTTATGACACATGTTAAATGTGTACACTTATATTTTGTAAGTGATAACTATATGAGCACTCAGAACATTAAAATCCTGAATCCGCCACTGCCTATATATGATGTATAAATATTCATATTCGGAAATTATCTCTATTATTGAGAGTTATGGATTAATTAAATCTAAAAAGTACTATGTAACACTAGTCTAGAATTAACTGATGATAAAAAGGCTTTAAAATGGCCATTGCGCATCATTACCGCCAATGCGGACACAGGATATTTAGTAATGACTATAAATAAGAGGTTAAAGGTTTAAATCCCTATAATATTAAACTTTTCACTAAAAATTTCTCAAATATAAACGAAAAAATCAGCCCCTTATTGGGACTCGAACTCGACCATCGCCTGTGGAAGCGATTGTTAAACTCGCATTGCAAACCATCGACCAAGAATCACAATTATTCAAATAATGTCATTAATATTATTTATAAGGATATTTCTATATTTCAGATTTATATATATATATATATATATATATATATATATATATATACTAAAAAATTTCAACGATGCAAAGTCGATCGACACCCCATGACGTAGGGTGGGTCCGCCCCTGATTATCGCAGGCAGCATACGAGCAAAGTAAATAAGTGAATACATGCATCTCACATGGTATAATACACATAGGGGCGGATCCACGTAGATAGTTTCGGGTGCTCGAGCACTCCTTGACTTCGATTTTTTTTTGTATATACTATATATACGAAAAATATGAAAACTATTATAAATTAAAATGATAATATAGAAGAAGTAAGGTGGAGATAGAAAATAGGGAGAATGAAATTTTTGTACCATTTCTTTCAATGTTAACATACATATTTATAGGCCAACAAGTTGCTTTCCATCTTGACAAGTGTCAAGATGCATAGAATGATGTTTGCCAAGTGTAAGGACACTTGTCTTCTTTTGAAGATATTTAAGTGTCATAATATGGCCATAAACATACATAATTTACAACACTCCCCCTTGGATGTTTATGTACAAAAAAAAAATTCATAGTTATTTGTAATACGTATTATTTGTTGCCTCATTAAAAACATTACCAGGAAAACCCAGTGGGATAAAACCTTGGTTAAGGAAAAAAGAGTGCAATACGTATCTCCCCCTGATTAACACATCACTTAATATCTCGAAGATGACGCATTCTGATCTTGTATCTCAGTTTCTCAAAGATTGAAGTTGGTAATGCCTTGGTGAACATATCTGCTAAATTATCACTAGAACGAACTTGTTGAACATCTATTTCTTCCTTCTTTTGAAGATCGTGAGTAAAGAAGAATTTTGGTTAAATATGTTTTGTTCTATATCCTTTTATGTATCCTCCTCTTAGTTGAGCTATACACGCAGCATTGTCTTCGAATAAAGTTGTTGGGATGTCTCCTTTTAAGGAAAGACCACATGTTTCCTGGATGTGTCGAGTTATTGATCTCAACCACACGCATTCTCGACTTGCTTCATGTATGGCTATTAACTCTGCATGATTTGAAGAAGTAGCAACCATAGTCTGTTTTATTGAACGCCATGATATAGATGTACCTCCATATGTAAATAAGTAACCTGTCTGAGATCGACCTTTATGTGGGTCAGACAAATATCCTGCATCTGCATAGCCAACTAATTGTGAATCGGAATCTTTTCAATAATATAATCCCATATCGATGGTCCCTTGAAGGTATCTAAATATATGTTTAATACCATTTTAGTGTCTTCGAGTTGGGGAAGAACTAAATCTAGCTAATAAATTTACAGAAAAAGATATATCTGGTCGAGAATTACTAGCAAAGTACATCAATGCACCAATTGCACTAAGATATGGTATTTCAGAACCAACAAGTTATTCGTCATTCTCATGAGGTCGAAATGGATCTTTATTAATATCAAGTGATCTCACAATCATTGGGGTACTTAATGGATGTGCTTTATCCATGTAAAATCTCTTAAAAATATTCTTAGTATATGTTGATTGATGAATAAATACTCCACTTTTAAAATATTCAATTTGTAGACCAATACAAAATTTTGTCTTTCCAAGGTCTTTCATTTCAAATTCCTTTTTCAAACATTCTACTGCCTTTGAAAGATCTTCGCGAGTTTCAATGATATTCAAGTCATCAACATATACAGCTATAATGACAAATTCAGATTCCGACCTTTTAATAAATACACAAGGATAAATTGGGTCATTCTTATACCCTTTCTTTAATAGGTATTCGCTAAGGCGATTATACCACATGCGTCCTGATTGTTTCAATTCGTATAAAGATTTTTGAAGTTTTATTGAGCAATTTTCCCGGGAATCTTTATATACTTCAGGCATTTTTAATCCTTCAGGAATTTTCATAAAAATATCGTTGTCTAGTGAGCCATATAAATAGGTTGTAACGACATCCATCAGATGCATGTCAAGTTTTCATGAACTACCAGATTGATAAGATACCTGAACGTGATTGCGTCCACCACAGGAGAATATGTCTCCATATAATCAATACCAGGTCTTTGCAAAAATCCTTGTGCTACTAGTCGTGCCTTATATCTTACGACTTTATTTTTCTCATTTCGTTTTCGCACAAAAACCCATTTGTACCCTACTGGATTTATACCTTCAGGTGTTCGGACTATCGGTCCGAAAACTTCGCGTTTTTCAAGCGAAGCTAATTCAACTTGAATTGCATCTTTTCATTTTGGCCAATCATTTCTCTGTCTACATTCCTCGACAGATTTTGATTCAAGATCCTCATTTTGTTGCATTATTTTTATGGCAACATTATAAGCAAAATTATTGTCGACAATTATATTATTTCGATTTCATATTTTTCTTGATGAGACATAGTTTATTGAGATTTCTTCATTATTTTCAGGCGCCTGAACCTCTTCTAAGGTTTCGTCAATTATTATGTCTCTTTGCTCTTCTTGAGCAGGTTCTTTCATATTATGATCATCTTGATCATTAGCTCCTTTCCTTTTTCGAGGATTTTTATCTTTGGAATCGATTGGTCTACCACTTTTTAAGCGTGATCTACTCATTTGTATTAATTAATTGTCCTATCGGAACGTCAACTCGAATTGGAGCATTAGCAGCTGAAATATGAGATTTAGTAACTCTTGATAGGTCAGTGAATGCATCATTGATTTGCAATATTTTGCAAATGGATTATTTTTTGAACCTCTTGTTCACATTTATTTGTACGAGGATCTAAATGAGATAGTGATAATGCATTCCAATCTATTTCTTTTTTCAGCTGTATATTTTCTCCCCTAATGCTGGGTATATTGATTCATCGAAATGGCAATCAACAAATCTTGCTGTAAATAAATCTCCAGTCATAGGTTCCAAATATTTTATAATCGAAGGAGATTCATACCCAACATATATCTCCAACCTTCTTTGGGGACCCATCTTTGTACGTTGTGGTGGAGCAATTGAAACATATACCGCACATCCAAATATTCTTAGATGGGAAATGTTCGGCTCGTGACCAAAAGTCAATTGTAATGGGGAGATTTTATGATAACTTGTCGGTCTGATCCGTACAAGACTTGCTGCATGTAAAATAGCATGACCCCATAATGAAATGGGAAGTTTTGTTCTCATAAGCATTGGTCTAGCAATTAATTGAAGACGTTTAATCAATGATTCCGCTAGACCATTTTGAGTTCGAACATGAGCAACTGGATGCTCAACTGTTATTCCAGTTGATATACAATAATCATTAAAAGCTTGGGATGTAAATTCACCAGCATTATCAAGACGAATTTTCTTAATTGTATAATCTGGAAATTGTGCTCTTAACTTTATTATTTGAGCAAGTAACCTTGCAAACGCCAGATTGCGCATTGATAATAAGCACACATGTGACCATCTTATAGATGCATCTATTAAAACCATATAATATTTAAATGGTCCACATGATGGGTGAATGGGCCCACATAGATCACCTTGTATATGTTCCAGAAATGCTGGAGATTCAATTTCCACTTTGATTACTGATGGTCTAGTAATCAATTTGCCTTGAGAACATGTAGCACAAGAGAATTCCTTAAATTGAAGAATTTTATGGTTCTTCAAAGAGTGTCCATGTGAACTCTCTATTATTTTGCGCATCATATTAGAACCGGGATGGCCCAACCGGTAATGCCAAATAATAAAATCATTTGATTTAGTAAACATTTTGTTTACTATGGCATGTGTTTCATTCATTCTAATACTTGTGTAATATAAGCCAGATGAAAGAGCGGGTAACTTTTCAAGTACAAACTTTTTACCCGACAAAATTTAGTAATATAAAGATATTCATTCTTTTCATAACTTGTAGTCTTAATATGATAGTTATTTTGACGAATGTCTTTGAAACTTAATAAGTTTCTTTGAGACTTACTACAATATAATGCTTCATTGATTATCAAATTTGTTCCTCCGATAAGTACTAAATTAGCTTTTCCGAAGCCTTCTATTAATTTTGTACTATCAGATATTGTATTTACATTAGCTTCTTTCATAATTAAATAAGAGAAATATTTCTTATCTTTTAAAATTGTATGTGTTGTGACACTATCTATAAGACATATATCATCATGATTGATTTTGGATCCAACTGAAGATTGAGGAATTTCCATATTCTTCATAAAAATAAAAGATTTAATAAGAACATGAAAAACAAACAACATAAGAAACTTTTAAGAAATTATACTTATAGAAATTGATAACATTTAATGCCTTAAGAAAAACATTTAAGAAGAACAACATAGTAGTAAACATAATAGAAAATAATTATTATTTTTCATAATTTTATTCCTAGTTAGACGACGAGTTCTTCAATCAATGTTCTCATAAAAGTCTTCAGCTTTCAAATGAGTAATATTTGGGAGGCCTTCAAAATCATCATCTTTATATGCAAGATTTGCCTCAATATCATCATATTTATTTGAGGGGGCTGCTTCATCATCATCATTTCGAAAGGTCAAGTTCGCCTCCACATTATTATCTTTTCTTTTGAGAGAGGCTTGATAAAGTTTCACAAAATGATCAGGCGTACGACATTCACGTGCCCAATGACCTTTCATGCCACATTTGTGACAAATATTATTTTTTTCTCCGAGAAGGATTGTTTTGAGGAACTTTGTTATTCTCATGTCTATTTTCATCATACTGACGATAATTATTCCGTCCTCTACCACATCCACGTCCTCATCCACGACCATGGCCACGTCCACGACCACGTCCACGAAAATTATTTTCTCTTGATTCAGACTAATTATGTGCTGCTAGAACATTCGCTTCAGGGAATGGAGCAGACCCAATGGGACGAGCTTCATGATTTTTCATCAATAAAGTATTATTCTGCTCAGCCACGAGTAGGCATGTAATTAATTCAGAATATTTTTTAAACTCCTTTTCACGGTATTGTTGTTGTAACAACACATTTGAAGCGTGGAAAGTGGAAAAAGTTTTCTCAAGTAAGTCATCATCAGTGATAGTATCTCCACATAATTTTAATATGGAACTTACTTTATGAATAGCAGAATTATACTCAGTTAAAGTTTTAAAATCTTGAAATCGAAGGTGTATCCACTCTTTTGGTAACACCGTAAATTTTAGGTGGTGATATTGATCCTTCAAATTAATCCATAATTCAAGAGGATCTTTCACAGTTAAGTATTCAGTTTTTAATCCCTCATGAAGATGATGTCGGAGAAAGATTATCGCCTTCGCTTTATCCTGACTTGATGCTTTATTTTCTTGTTTAATAGTATCGCCAAGACCTTTAGCGTCAAGGTGAATTTCAGCATCAAGGACACATGACAAACAATTTTTTCCAGTAATGTCAAGTGCCACAAATTCAAGCTTTGATAGATTTGACATGATAAAAACTAAAAAGAAAGATGAGTTAGAAATAATAAATTTGACTAAGACCAAATTTCTAAAGCAAATACAGAGACACATAAATAGGATCAACAATATAAAAATAATATTTCTATTGTTAGGTACATAATAATAACATACATAAATAAAACTTTATGTAGTATGTTAGGACGTTCGAGAATAAAAATTACGGTAATATTATTTTGTAAGAGTAGTTGAAAGAAAATTATATACATATCAAAACTAATATAACCCACTAAATAATAGAGTTAGGTATATCAAATAAAGATCATCAAGTTAACTTAAGTAAAATAAATAAGTAAGAAAGAATTAACATGTAAATAAAAATATATAAGAGATGATTTATTATACCTAATATATTTGGAAAAAAATTAGAGCTTCGTGCTGATAACGTATTATAAATTAAAATGATAATATAAAAGAAGTAAAGTGGAGATAGAAAATAGGGAGAATGAAATTTTTGTATCATTTCTTTCAATGTTAACATACATATTTATAGGCCAACAAGTTGCTTTTCATCTTGACAAGTGTCAAGATGCATGGAATGATGTTTGCCAAGTGGACACTTGTCTTCTTTTGAAGACATTTAAGTGTCATAATATGGCCCATAAACATACATAATTTACAACAAAAACTACATTATTAGATATAAATAAGTACACAGTATAATACCCTTTGAACAAAAGTAGTTGTGGGCGCTAGTTTTCCTTTGAATGATAAGGCGTGCGAAGTTACTCAGCGAGGGGTTCGAATTCCATCAAGCCCAAAATCTTTTTCAACGAATTTGCACCCTTTTTTTTAAAATGTTCTTTAGCAATTTTTTTTTTACTTTTTCCAGCAAATGTTGCACCCTTTTTTTTTTCTTTTTTCTTTTTTTTTAAATAATGGATTCTTTTACTTAGAATTTTGTACCTGTTTTGATTTTTCCTATTCTTATTTAGTTTAGGCTAACTAATTAATTTTTTCTTTCTTTTTAATTTTTAATTTTTCTAGTTTTCCTATGCTTTAAAACCTTTTCTACTACCCGTTTTTTGAGATTTTTTCTTTGAACAAAACGACGAAATCATTCTCTTCTTCTTGTTTCAAAGAGAAAACAATTATCCCAATTACAAACTTCAAGTTTTTTTCTTTTCAAAATCAAAATACAAAAGTATGATAATATGATTTGATGTTTGATTAAAGTTGAATAATGAAAAAAAATGTTTAGAGAATTAGGTTTTGAGATTTTTCATTGCTTATGGTTATGGCTAGTCTCTTAAGTCTTAAAATAGATTTTACATATTTATTTTTTTGTTACTTGATAAATAGATTTAGACTTTAGAGTATCACATATTTAGTATTTTGTGATTAAAAATATTTTTTTTTTCAATACTTTTGAAATAAACTTTTTCCTTTTTCTTTTATTAAAGAGTTTGAGTTAGTATAGTTTTTTTTTTTATTATTAAAGAGTTTGAGTTAGTATATTGTTACACTATGTAATTGCTAACAATTTCATGTTAAATGAAGTGAGCACCCATAATTGTAAATCCTGGATCCGCCACTGAATACACAGAACTTCATGTAGGATACATAATGCAATATAGCTAGGACGCCACGTGCACATAGGAGATATGTGTCTATGTGGTAATTTTATACATTTTATGTAATATGCCTCAAAAATGTATTGCAACTAAAAGTATGTGTCGTTGCAGTGTGAATAGTTCAACAATGTATTTTAGAAGGTTCTAATTAGGCTGAGTGACTTCTTTCTTATGCTAAATTTCTAATTTTATCATTTAAGAACTACTCCTTGGGTTCTTGATTACATGTCATGATTGGCAAAATTAGATAGTCCAAATATTTTGTCATTTCTGGAAACCAAGAAAGAGTTACATAACCCTTGGTAGTGACTTATACAGCATTTTGACAGTGCTCGACAGACATACAAAATGATCCAATGCTTATATGGCTCATTATAGACATATTATACACTAGAATATTTTTATGTATATATTATATTATTAATATATATTGTAGCATTGATTCTTGATCTACCAACGTCTACAGTGGAATAGGGATAGCAAGCAGAGGTTTAGCTTTTGCCAAGGTAATACCAAATTTTTCCTCCATGTCCAAATCTTTCGGTGCAATTCCACCATCTAGCTTCCAATTAAACGTATTTATCAATGAACCTAGCACCACCGGAATCATCCTGATAGCTAAAGGCAATCCAGGGCAAATTCTTCGACCAGCACCAAATGGAATCAACTCAAAATCTCGACCTCTAACATCTATTTCTGACTCCCAAAATCTCTGTGGTTTAAAGTCCAAAGGGTCTTCCCATAGACTAGAGTCGCGCCCTATTGCCCATACGTTCACAAGAACTTGTGAGTCTTTTGGAATAGTATAGCCATAAAGCTCAACATCTTCCTCAACTTTGCGCGGAATTAGGAAAGGAACTTGTGGGTGTATTCGAAAGGTTTCTTTTACGATGCACCTCAAGTAAGGTAATTTTGCAACATCAGCTTCATCTATTAGTTTGCCTCTGCCAATTACTTGTTCAAGTTCTTCTTGTGCTTTCTCCAAAGTATGTGGATTCTTGAGTAGTTCAGCCATTGCCCACTCCAATGTATTTGATGTTGTATCTGTCCCTGCTGCAAACAGGTCCTGCAAAACTTACTACTGTAAGATCATATGAAGTAGATCGATGCCATATAAAATCAAATGAAAAATTCAAAACCATATGTTGCTTTCAATTAGTTAAACTGAAATGTTGTCACAGAAGAAAAGGGACTGAACACTATTGATAAGACGAGATATTATTGCCACAAGCATTTAACCAAGCTACCAAACAAACAACTTGTTGAGATATTTTTTTAATTGAAGTACTAGAATATTACGGAGTTATAGAGAATTGAAGGAAGATCTCTAGAATGAGTACTCTAGAGAGAGAAGTCTAGAAATGTTCTAGATAGGGTAGTGCTAGAATTAAGTAGTTAAAGAAATATTCTAGAAAAGAGTAGAAAAATATACTTGGCTAGATTGTTCTATCACCTCCTATAAATAGAGGAGGTCCATTTGATATATAACTAAGCAAGAAGCAACTAACAAACTGCTGAAGCAAGCAACAAGTGTGATTAAGACGGTAAGACCGAAGCGGGTTTTACTTTGATATAATAAAATTCAAGTTGTGAGAAATCGATAGTGCCTATCGTCTCCAAATAACAATATTCAACAGATTTATTATAAGTAACAAGTAAAAGTGAAAAACACATGATCATTGAAAAAAGAGGGGTAGAGAATAAACTAACCAAACACAGTTGCTCGATTTGATTTCTATCAATTTCACCAGGGCTAATGCCAAGAAGGGCATCTAATACATCAACATTTTCACGATTTCCCAATTCCCTTTCCTTTAGCCTCTCATCGATCAAATCACTCATAAGGTGAAGCATTTTAGTAAAATAATCAGTTGAGCGTCGCCTTATACCTTGTGGATCAATCTTTCTAAGAAAGGGGAAATAGTCCACCAAATTGGGTTTACCAATCTCAACCATGAGGTTCCACACCAATTCTTTAAATTCCTTAGCAGAATCAGAAAATGGATCAGTCAAATCTTTTGATAAAATGGTGTTGGACAACAAATTTAAAGAAGTTCTAAAAGCTGCTCTGCCAATATCAATTGCTTCACCAACTTTGCTACTTTTGTGACAATAATCAATCAACTCCTGGATCTTTTTAGTCCTCAGATGCTCATTAGCGTCTAGCTTGTTTCCTGCAAATATACATAATAAAGGTGAACAAAAATCAATAATTAGTGTAAACAAATTGGGTCAGGGCTCATTTTATCCGCTCAATTGCAGCGTTTACCTGAAAAGATGTGAGAGTTCATAATCTTGCGAAGCGTTCTCCACGGAGAGTTGTTGACAGGTAACCATATAACTGAGAAATCATTGTGATTGCAGGCGCGGAGAGCGTCAATAACAAACCTATTGGAAAAGGCTATATCTTGCTTTTGCATCACTTCTTTTGCCCAAACGGACGACGAAATAACCACTACGTTTATTTGTCCTAATTTGAGATTCATAATTGGACCATATTTTTTTGCAAGTTGAGTAAGTGATATGTGGGGTTTATCACCAAGCAAGTGAAGATTTCCGATGATAGGCAAAGGGAACGGACCTGGCGCAACTCTTTTGTTTTTTCTAAGTGAAATAAATACTCCACGCACCAAAATGCAGACGAACAACAGTCCTACCAAAATGTTAAAGTAATCCATTTTAATTTCTCTGTAGTTTCTTGGCTTAGAACTATGGAGCCATAGCCTTACATATATATGCGGTGTGGCTCAATATTTTCACTTATTTTTGTCTTTACCTATGTTGAAGAAGAATGGTTTAATTTGGAAATATCGGTGTGATATTTTTGTGTACTTCTGTTTTCCTATGAATTGTTAGTGCAAGTATAATTATACATGATAAAAATTATACGGAAAAGGTTTTAAATAATATATGTCGTACCATGCGAAATTGAGGCAGATTTAATTTATCCTACATTAGTTTACTTAATCATGATTTGCCGTTGACTACTTGGTCCAAATATACTCTTTTAAATGGTTTTCACGCAATTATACGATTAAACACGTATTTTTTACAAAAAAAATGATAATTTAAACTACCAAAACATATAATCAAGTTAAGCAATATTTAATTCAAAACTAACATAAAGAAAATAAAGTACTATTGAAAACATAGTTCAAAAATATTAGTACAATTGTACTCTATGAAATATTTTCTTTTCTACATAAGGCACTATACAACCGTCTAGAAATATTGAGATTCTATCCTTAATAATATGGTGATATAATTTGAGTTATTGCATCTCCTATTTATAGAGAAAGAAAACCTTATTCCATAAGAATTTTTTTAAAAAAAAATTAAGGAAATCTTATTACATAAGGAAACGGTATTAAAATTTAAGGAAATAATTCAATTTTAATTGAAAAAAACCCACAATGAAAAAGTATTAAATTTTACAAAATCTTATTCCACAATGAAAAGGTATTAAAATTTAAGGAAATAATTCATTTTTAATTGGAAAAAATAATAATTCATTTTTAATTGAGAAAAAATAATTAGTCGAAAAGAGATTTGAACTTTGGTTGGTGGAGCAAGTAATGACACATTTGACCACCAAGCTACTAAATATTTATGTTAAAATCACGTATATCTATTTCCTTAATTAAATTCAAGACGTCAAAATAATTAAAGAAAAAAGAAACACCCTTGTGGGGAATCAAACCCGGGCAAAGAGTAGGATAGCGACGGCTACTGCCAACTCTGCTACGCCTTATTTAGAAATTTTAAGGGGTCCAAATTCTATATATATCAATATTAAATCAAAATTGTACTTGTATATATAGCGTAATTTTTCAACGAAAGATGTCTAATTCCTACGTGGCTCCACCCCTCAGGGTTTGAATTTGGTTAAGGAGTTGTTGAATGCGTTGTTCCACCAGCTCCGGAAAAACAGCAGGCACATGCTCTAAAAAAGCATGATTTTTGCGAGACTAATCTAATCTTATTCAACCTTAGATGGGAATTAGGGCGAAGCCTGACAAATTCATGATATACGTATGGCATATATACAACATAATACAAAGATCAGTAGAATTTTATACGTTTTGCAAAATTAGCGTTGTTGAGTTTTGTAAAGTTAATAACATTGCTAAGATTAACAATTATTAAGCATCATTTGATTTAGAATCGCAAGATCAAAAAGTGTTCTTTCTTTTCTTAAAATTTGTTTCAAAGTCAAACGAAATCATTCTTTTTGAAACGGAGGGAGTATATATATATATATATATATATATATATGTATGTATGTATGTATGTATGTATATATATATATATATATATATATATATATATAAGTGCGTAGTTGATATTATATTCAAGCATCTAAATTAAATTTATTTGACAAATTTATGAGGTGATCAACTTACTTAGGGCATCTCCAATCCTGTACTATATTTCACTTTTCAAATATAAAGTTCTCTATTTTTCCAGACAAGCAACTCCAACCCAATTATCTATTTTACTTTCTAAAAACGATTTTTCTCTCTCTCAATATTATATTTATTTTTATTTTCTTATTTCATAATATAACTCTCTTTTTTCTTCTTTCGAAATAATCACTTTTATATAATTTTCATAAAATATAAATTTTTGTTTTTACAAAACTTTTTAATAGAAAATTATATTTTATTCTAAATCTCTAAATAACATACCTTAAAAGCACATATTATAGAATATACAAATTAATGAACAATTCAGATAAAAGTGAATTCATTAATGAGATATGATTATACAAGCATTACATAAATACCTAACTTTCATGATTATTACATTGCTCACACAAGTGCTCTATTAACGCATTATGGAGTTCAAAATGAGCATTTTTGTCCGTATTTTTTTATGTCTAGCTAAAAATTATTCAAATCGAAGATTTTCATCTGCTATCATTTTTATCGTTGCAATTGGAGCCTCTACGGCATCTTAAATTGGTGCATTAAGATTACATTCATCCTCAATTATCATGTTGTGCAATATAATACATGTAGTCATTATATCATGTAACACTTTCTTTTTCCAAAAACCTGATTATCCTACAATAATTGCAAAACGTGATTGCAAACCTCCGAATGTACGTTCAACATCTTTTCGTCTCGATTATTATTTCATCGTGTAATATTTCTTCTTTTAAGAACGTGAATTACGAATATTTTGATCAATTATAGACCATTTAAAATTGTGCATTCTTTATAGTGAAAATAAATTAAAAAATCAAATATAATTAAATTGACAATAAAAATTTTAAAAATGAAATATTATTAAATCGGAATAAAAGTAATATATATTAAATAATATATAGTTAAAAAATATTATATTACATTTAAAAAGAATTACAAGTATTAGAGAATTAATTCATAGTCTTATACGAAAAATTATATGTTAATTACAAAAAAATAGAAATAAAAAAAAATAAAAATAGAGAGTGTAAATAGTAGTTCTCCAAATTTGGAGAACTACTATTCAACTATCTATATATAGAGAATAAAGAGTAAACTGGAGGGTGACTTGAGAACTCGTTCTCTACTTTACTCTCTACATATAGAAAATGGATAGTAAAATAGAGTGGGGTTGGAGATGGTCTTAGTAGGCGTTTGGCCATGCGATACCATATCACGATATGATATTTTGAGATGGAATCAGCGTTTGGACAAGCGATTTCACGCTGATTCCATCTCATGATATGGAATCATGAGATGTGATTCCATATTCTCCAAAAAATATGATATGGAATTACATGGTGATTTCATATCATGATTTGAGATATTTTAATACAAAAATTGATCCACAAGTTTATATTTTGTTAAGACAACCCCACATTTATATCTACTAACAATTTGTTTCATATGTAAATAAAATTTATAATCACATTATTAATTTTTAAAATTTATTATTCTCATCAACATAAAATTTATTACTTTCACCAACATATAGTCACTTTAACCCACACAAACCGATTGTTAAAGTGATGAAATATTTATGGTCTATAAACATGAAAATATACTCCGGATGATATTGACCAACAAATGGCTCAAAGTAACAATATTGTTATTTCGTCTTCTTAGTCACATGATCGAGAAATGCAAGTTCAACTTGAGGAAATTATTCGTACTATGTGTGAGGATTATATTAAAAACTAGTACACTACAGTTTATGTTCATTTTTTAAATTAAATTAAAGTTAGATGAAATTATTACTTAAGTGGAGAACAAATACCTTTGTAATTATTTATTATGCGATTTTATGATTTTTTTATTTGCTAAAATAAATAAAAAATTGGGGGCTATTTTAATAATTTTATAATTTATGAGATTTTTATGTTTATGAAAAAATATACAACATAAAAATTTTATATTGCATATCCAAACAAAACTCAAATTTTATCTTATAATTCCATATTATGATACTATATCATGATATCATATCGCATAACCAAATGGACCCTTCGTATACTTCTTATCCTGTGAAGTAAGGGGTCGTTTGGTACAAATATTAATAATGCTAGGATTAATAATGATGGGATTAGTAATGCAGGGATTAGTAGTGCAGGGATTAGTAATACATGGATTATTTTTATCAAGTGTTTGGTTCATTCTTTTCGACCTCATCTTGTGTTTGGATTAAAACTTTATAAAAAACTTCTTTCCAATTATACCCTTAAAATCTTATGCAATTGGGTTAAGGTAAATGATTGCCGGACAATACTTTTTTATGACCTTCTAACTAGCTAAGAAAAGAACAATTTTATCGTCATGTTTGTCTTTTTTTTCTTAAATTATTTGAGGATAAATAATTGTCATCTTATTAAATTGATCACTTACAAATGTCAATTTTCAATTTAAAAAAAGATAAACTATCAACTTTTAAAATTGAAAAGACGGTAAACAATAGTAAAATTGAAGAAACCATCTACATTTACGCATAAAATTGCAAGTTGTAATTTTTGTATGTATTCAATGTTATAAATTGTTGAAAATACAAAATATTAGAAAACCGCACAAACATTTAATTATTTATTTATTTTCTTGATTTTATGTTTTATGGTTGTGCTAGTAAATTTATTTAAATAAATTAGCTTACAAATTATTTAAAGAGAGTTAAATAATTTGTAAGCTAATTTATTTAAATAATATAAATTTACTTGCACAACCATAAAATATAAAATCAAGAAAATAATAAATAATAAAATGTTTTGAGGGATATTTTTGTCTTTAGTAGACTTATCCCATGGTATTATATCCCATGTATTGCTAATACCTCCAAATAGAAGGTATTAGTAATACATCATATAATACCATGTAGGAGATATAAATAATCCATGGATTAGTTATACATAGATCAATTTCCTACCAAACATAGTACTAAATAATACCATCTATAATACATGAACTATTTGTTTTAATGCGGCCTACCAAACGACCCCTGATAAGAGGCTAAGCTTAATCCTGTGTCAGAAATGACAAATTTGGTCGGCAACAAGTGGGGCTTCAAGACAATTGTAGGGGCCTCTTTCGTAAGAGTTATATTGTTCCTACCCAAAATAGCTAACCTACAAGGTGTTAAAATGGGCAGATAAAATTTAAAATTAGAATAATCAAAATTGAATTAGGTTATGATCCGCTTAAATTTACTTCATAATAATTCATTTTCAGTTATAATAAATGAATTTAGGTAAAATTTTTGAACTCCCTAAATGCTTGAAACATGATGATCCTTTATTCAAAACTTAATATAAAGGCTTCACTATGAGCAAGAATGAAACTAAATATAAAGGATCATCATGTTTCAAGACAGAAACTCTTACATCTATTGTTGCTAAGATACCAAATTAATTGAGGCTCAAAATTAAAGGTGGATATGATATAATAATGCTGAATTTCGTTTGACATATCTAGGTTGTCGTATACTAGAAGGAAAAGTATTGTCCATTTTACAGGTCTTGTCACTAAGGTACTCAACATGGTAGGGGACCGGCAAGGTAGCCTCCTTTCTATAAAAGAGTTTGGAACGAAAAGGACGAGTTTGGAATCTAAATAAGCCCAAAATTTTTTTTTTCTAAAAATAAGTTACTATTTTGAAAATTAACTAAAATAAGCTTAGTGGAAGAAAAAAATTACTTTGTCTAATATTCTAAACGTTTTTTGTTAGTCTTATAACGTCTATATTTTAATATATAACAAAATTATTTATTGCACTTTATAAAGTGTAGGTTTTTCTTTCACTTTGTAAAGTGAAACTTTTTCTTACACTTTATAAAGTGTAAGAAAAAATTATGTTTTACATAGAGAAATATTTTCACGTTTTGAAACTTTATGAAGCTTTTTCAGTGTTTGTTATATAATTATATTGATTTGACATATCATAAAATCAGAAAAGATTACTACATTAAGTATTTTTTTTTTAATCTATTATTGGAATTCTTTTTCAAAAATATTCACACCTCCCAACAAATACGTGTGGAATTTTTTTTAAAAAAACTCTATTAATTATTCCAGGCATGACAAGTGTACTCTTCTTTACTTCTAAAAAAAACAGTTATAACTAACAATGGAAGATTATTTTTTTATGTTCAGGGGATTCAAATATGTGAACACGAAATAGAGTAATTATTTTGAGGTACTGAAATTTAATTGTTGTGATGAGAAGAAGATAACGGTTGTGATGATTTTTAGATCTGAAAAATTAAAAATTATTTTGATTTAATAAGATTAATGGCGATGTTGCAGTAGCGTGGGTTGATAGTGTGTGGTGGATGAGATAATCACAAAGATTGAGGGAAGAAAATGAACAGTGTTTTAAAAGAATTTTTTAGCCTGAAAAAAAGCTCCTCACGCGCTGACTTTGGGTGTATTACACTCACCATGTCAGCAAAAAGTGTCAAAATGACAAAACAAGATCCTACATAAGGGATTTAAAATGAACATCGCTAAGTTGAGATGTCTAAGTAAAATTTCGTGCCCAATTTAAGGGGCCACCAATATATTAGGCCAAGAACATACAATGATAATCAATATGTATCTTTGTGCATATATATGTCATACATGTCTTGTATATCTCAAGCAGATGCATCATATACGTATGGCATATATACAACATAATACAAAGATTAGTTGAATTTTATACGTTTTCCAAAATTAGTATTGTTGAAGTTTTGTTAAGTTAATAATATTGCTATCATTAACAATTAATAATCATCATTAATATTGTTAACTAGTAAAACTATTCGCGCTTCGCGCATGATGAAATTTATTACTTCTTATCATTTATCCTTAATAACATAAGTATAAATTAATGATTGTTTTATAACATAATCAACGATGTCAGTGAGTCACTCAACAAGAACAAAGTACACAAATATTTAGTTGTGAAGAAGAAGAAGAGGAGGAGGTAATATTTAAAACCTAGCAGTCATTAAAACTAAAACACTATATTATATTACATACAAGATTACGTAGTAACACATATTCATAATGTAAAGAAAAATGAAATTCATTACTTCTTATCATTTATCCTTAATAACATAAACATAAATTAATAAATGTAAAAATATATACTAAGATTAGTAACATAAGCAATGGTGTCAGTGAGGAACAAAGTACACAAATATTTAATTATGCAGAAGAAGAAGAGGAAGTTTAGAATTTTTGTTGTTTTAAAATGAGAGAAAATCCCTCTATTTATATACAACAAAGGGTAGCGTAAACAAATATTATTGTGCCTTATTGAAAATGTTATAACTATTTGGAAAAATTGCAACTCTTCAGAAAGGTCACAACTTTTCATAAAAGTCACAACTTTTCATTAAAATCACAATTCATCATAAAAGTCACAACTCTTCATTAAAGGAACATCATGTTTCAAGACAGAAACTCTTAGATCTATGGTTGCTAAGATACCAAATTAAATGAGGCCTAAAATTAAAGGTGGATATAATATAATAATGCTGAATTTTGTTTGACATATCTAGGTTGCCGTATACTAGAAGGATTGTCCATTTCTCAATCACAGGTCTTGTCACCAAGGTACTCAACATGGTAGGGGACCGGCAAGGTAGCCTCCTTTCTATAAAGGAGTCCGGAGAGAAAAGGGTTAAAAATTGAGTAGCATATCAAAAAGGTAACAAAAATTGAGGACCAAATAAAAGAGAAATTTCTATTATATAGAAGCATGAAGAGAAGAACGACCAAGAATATTTTTGTCAACAAAAAATAATCAAGCTTAGTTAATTGTACCTTGTGCAATAAAATATTCAAATTTCCAGAAAAATCAATAAAAAATTATGTAATTCCCAATGAATCCACGTAAATAATTGTGAATTCTAATGGCCACACGTGTACCAATACATTTGGAGGAGAAAAAGAAATCATTGCAAAGTTACATGGACCCCATTTATTAATTTATTATTACTTCAAAAAAGCCTACATTCAAGTTGATACATTTTTTTAAAAAAAACTTTTTTATTTTTGAATGTATAATTTTTAATGAGATCTTTTTATATCAAAAATTTAAATTCAAGGGCTTTTAATCATTTCCTTTTTAAGTGTGGTTTGGTCATGAAAAAATACTGTTTATTTTATTTTAAAAATTTATAGTTGAAGTCGTTAAAGTTCGTGCAAAAAATATTTAGAATATAAATATAATTTTTTTAAAGGCATAATACATAAATATGTCATTTAATTTGGTTTCATCTAACTTTCATGTCCTTTAATTTTAGATGGTTACCAGTAGAGACATAATATTGTATCAAATTGAACAAGTTGATACTTGTGTTCTACTTGACGTCCTACATGACAATATAATTCACGTCATATGCGACATTTTATGTCGCTCCTACGTCTGTTATTCTCCACAGGACGTGTGAAGCTACTTCTTCAACTTTATAAAATTTTAAGTGCTTACGTGTGCACGCCCTAAGTTGAATGTCATAGATATCAAACGAAGCCAAGTTAAAAGACATATTTATATATTATATTTTTCTAAATATGGTTTATGTTCCTCAGTTTCTAAAAATTACTTGACTAATTTACATGAGACATACAATCAAAGTGCACTAAATAAAATAATATCTCAAAATAGATAGTTGTATAACGTCATAGATCAGATCTCATATAAGAACTACCACATACTATTACAAAAAACAACACTTTGTTTATTTTTTTTTTGAAGTTGAACTTGTGTTAAGCTATTGATTTTTGCAAATAATATATGACTATTTGAATGTATTTTTTAAAAAAAATGGGTTCAGTTTTATAAGAATAAATAATTTGTGATAAAATTTTAAAAATGATAATATAGTTAGGGATCGTTTGGTTATTGGTTAGAGTTATGCAGATATTAGTTATGCATGATTTATTTATACAGGATTTAGTTATATGGTATTAGTTATGTAGAGATTACAACAATACATAAATTATTAATTACTTAATATATTATTTACAATTAATAAGCAAGCAAATACTATAATTTCACAAAAAAAATAATCTATTCTATACTTAAGTGGAATCTCTATTTATTTCTCTAAAAACATAATTCTTTCTCTGTTTTGACATTATAATTACTCAAAAAAAATTCTCTTAAAAGAGATGGTACTCAAACTGCTCAAAACTCTTTTGAAAATCTTAATTTCCTCTCATCTTAAATGTAAAAATATTTACTTTTGGGAATACTTAATTTTAATATATCATTGTAAAGAAAATGAACTCAGTTATACTCTTCCTCAACTCATATGCTCAAGTCTTAAAAAAATTAAAAAAACTTTGCAAAAGACTTCTTAAAATAAGGTTTATGTCGAATTATGGATGTGAGTGACTCAATTCAAGGACTCGTGATACCTCTCATCTAAAGATTGTTCGACTCATAGAGTTCATGCGAAATTATAGGCATGAACTGCTGAACTCAAGGACTTTATGGGTAACATGTTGTAACCCCATGATTAGGAATATAATCCCTAAATGTTTAGGAACTCAATACTCAAGTTTTAGAACTTGAAGATACTGCCGCTTTCAAATATACTCAACTTATGAAGTTCATGTAAAATTTATGGGCATAAATTAGGGTTGCGTATCGGTCGATTCGGTTCGATTTTAAAGTTTATCGGGTTGAGTTATTGGTTATCGGTATGTAGAGATGCTAAATTGTTATAGAACCTTTAAGATATTGGCTTATCGATTATTGGTTTATCGGTTCGGTTATCGGTTTAACCATTAAGATTTGACACAAAAGAAAAAACATTGAAAATCACTTAGAAACAAGGTGACAAACCAAATAAACAATGCACTTGAGTTCATAAGTTACATCTTGCTCAAAAGCAAACACTTTTACATTGTAGAATAACCAAGTGTTTCAGACAACAAAAAATAAAAGTAGAAAATCAAACTTGAAGTCAAGGACTTTATATACAAAATGATATAAATATAATTATTTGATTTACTATCGGGTTATCGGTTAACCCGTTAAGAAAAAGCTTCAAACCGTTAAGAACCGATAACCCAATAACAAAAATAAATCAAAACTGTTATCAAAACTGATGTAACGACCCGCTAGATCATTTTGAGAACTAGGACTATTTTGACTCCTTCCGGAAAATTTAAAGGGGTATTTTAAACTATTCAGTAACTACAATTTTATAGTTAATGATTCTTTTTCCTAAATATTTAATATAGTGATAGTTAATGGGCCAAGTGTGTAATTTAAGTATTTCCTATACCACTTGGCCATATAATTAAATTAAGTTAGTGGGATATCCACTTCTAATACTTAATTAGTTCTTAGAAAAATAAAAGAAAAGAGTTAGAAACTGATTTTCTTTGTGCGGTGTGGAGTATAGAGCAAGAAGCAACGAAATATATATATTGCAGGTAAAGTTTTTCCTTAGCCGCTCTATTTTCTGCATAAGCATGCATTAGTGGTAGAAATTGTTGGCGTGAGAAATCTGTTGATATCGTGTTGTTTGATGTAACTTGTTATTGGAAGTTACATATAATTTTAGTAAAATTATTGGGGTGAATTGAATGGGTGTTTAGTTAGTAATGATTTTTCTAATGATTTCTAATGATTGCCATATGTAGGAATATCTAAAGTTGGAATTTATATGTAGTGAAAGACGTAGTTGCAGGATCTGGGAAAAAATGTTTGATCTATAATTTTCTTTTAGTTATTTATTTATTTTTGTATTAAATGGTGGGGGATGGACTCTTAGGCCAATGATTGGACAATCATGCCAATGATTGGACAATCATGCCAATGATTGGCATTTAGGAGAGACTTTTGAAAAAATTGGCATGTTTCTGTACTTAGAAAGATCATAAAAATAAATAAATAAATAAAAATGGTCTCGTTCACAGTGCAATCCTTATTCTCTTAAATTGTTTTTATTTTATTTATTTATCAAATTTAGTTACTAGTTTTTAATATATTGAGAAGGTAATTAAATATTAGGTGTATATTATATGATTTAACATTAAATCTAGGGTATTTGGAGAGGTTAAGGTTAAGTTCTTGGCTTGAAATTTGACGAATTGGCATATAAATTATACCAAGATTTGGGTTTGATTGGAGATATGAGTGAGTTTTGGAGTTTAGATTAGACATATAAATTGAGTACCCATGAACTCGCTTACTTACGAATATTGCACAATTGATACATTGGGAACGTTCCGAAGCTTTGCGAAAAGGAAAGAAAAAATCTTGAAGATTGGTGACACGAGTTCGGCATTTAAGGTATGTTAAGACTTTTAGACTTGTTGAAGGACGTTTTTCTAAATAAAGATTTAAAAATGAAATAGACAAAGGGGTAAGGGCGAAAGATGGGGGTCTCGTATCAATGGTGTGACGGGCATTGGTACGAGTACCGGTGTTATGGAAGGGAAGGTTACTACTATAGAATGTGGATTGTAATTTGAGAATGCCAAAGCATATGGGCATTAGCTGATATACTATTTACTTGAAATCCTTGTGTGATTGTTTTTTTTTTTACTTCACCCGTATAGTGGAGATAATTGATGTGGTTATGTATTGTGCTTATATTGATTGATTGAGATGCATCATCATCCCCTTATTTGAAATAATATTGTGTACATGCATTGACATGAGATTGAATATAAGTTGGGCACGTGGAGATCGTCCGTACTGGGGATGGTGAGATGTTAAGAGTGTAATTTGGGCACGTGGAGATCGTCCGTGCGGAAATTGTTTGATATTATGATAGTGCATTGAGATCGTCCGCACAGACACGTGGAGATCGTCCGTGTCGGTATATGGACTTCGCGAGTCCCCTATGGGTCATGAACTCTCGATGTATTCCGAGGAGTATCATGTATATACGGTTGAGAGAGTACTGGGTATTCTGAGACATGTCATTTCATGATATCATATTGCATTGCATTTCATCACATCCTTCATTCTCGATGATTATGTATTTTATTTGATGGTTTGAAATTACTTAATGTTTGATTACCTCTATTTGATGAAACTTGACTGGTTATAGACTTGTATAATTGAAGAATCAATTTTTCTTATATAAACTCCCGTCACTACTTCTTCGCTGTCGGTCAATGAGATATACTGGGTACACATGATTTCGTACTCATACTACACTTGTTGCACTCTTTGTGGTGCAGATTCGATTCCGAGTAGGGGCACATCTCGTGGAGCAAATTGAGTCCGAGCTTGGAGTGTCTTGGAGTTGTGGTGAGCTGCTTGGCTGTTCCGTGGCCCACACCTCCCTCTATCTTTTATTTATTCTGTTATTTAGTATTCAGACAGGATATCCCTTATGTTAGATTTGTCATTTTAGTTTCCGACTTGCATCGCATTTTAGAAGCTCTTGTACTTAAGACACCAATTCTTGGGGTGGTATTTTCTTCTTCCGCATTTCGTACTTGTAAGGAATTCAATGTTGGAGATTCTTGCTAAGTGTTTGTCTTTTTACTCATTTGTTGGTTAAGTTTGGTAATTATGTTGGGTTGGCTTACCTATTGGTAAGGAACATAGGTGCCATCACGACTTGCAAATTTGGGTCGTGACAAATTTGGTATCAGAGCCCTAGGTTCATCGGTATCACGAGTACAAGAGCAATGTCTAGTAGAGTCTTGCGGATCGGTATGAAGACGTCCATACCTATCTTCGAGAGGCTATAGGACATTTAGGAAATATTCTTTTCTTTCATTCACTATCGTGCACTTGACCTTGTCAAAAATTCAAATCTTGATATCTCATTCTCTCTCAGATGGCGAGGAATCGTAAATCTGCAAGTGGTGGTCAGGATCCTATTCCTGCGCCTGCTTCTGGGAACACTATCCGAGGTAGAGGCAGGGGACGAGCTCGAGGTCGAGGTAGGGGCCGTATTTCAGCACCTGTGGAAGGTCAAGTTCCAATAGCTACCCAGGGTCGTGATAGGACCGTACCTCCTAATGCAGAGGCTATTCATGGGGATGTGCAAGATCATGTTGACGGAGATGGGCCAGCTCAGGCTCCACCCAGTACTATTGTCACCCCAGTGCTTCAAGATACCTTGGCTCGTATGTTAGGAATCCTAGAGGGGATGGCTTAGGCAGGAGCTTTGCATGTCACTTCTGATGGCTCACAGACCCGTGTTGGAGGTCAAACTCCAGATCTGATAGTTGCTCCAGATTCTCAGACTCCCAGGACTCAGCCAGCTGATACTGTAGCTCCTCGTTTGGATAGTATGGAGTTTCCAGATATGACATCACATTTGGTGAATAGGCCTTCTATGACTATTGATGAGCAAAAGATGTTTGGGAGGTTCAGACAAATGAATCCTCCTACTTATACTGGTGACTTAGCTGAGGATGCATATGAATTTATAGTTAGTTGTCATGAGAGGTTGCATAATCTTGGATTGGTGGAGTCTCATGGAGTTGACTATACAACTTTTCAGATGACTGACGCTGCCAAACAGTGGTGGAGGGATTATATTAGTAGTAGGCCAGCTGGATCCTCTCCACTATCCTGGACTCAGTTTACTCAGGTATTTCTATCCAAATTTGTTCCACGCAGTGAGAGGGAGCGCAAGAGGGCCGAGTTTGAGGGTTTGCAACAAGGTGGTATGTCAGTTGCAGAGTATGAGGGTAAATTTCATGCCTTGGCTAGGCATGCTTCGATGATACTTCCCACAGAGGCTGAGAGAGTAGAAGGTTTGTTAAGGGGTTGATTATTCCAATTTCTTCTAGGAGTTTCTCAAGTTGCTGCTTCTGGTGTTCCATTCCAAAAAGTGGTAGATGCTGCTAAGGAGTTGGAGATGATTCGGCGTGAGGGATTTGAGCAGCGAGAGGGCAAGAGGACTCGTTATTCAGGTGATTATGGTGGTGCTCCGCCTAGGAGTCGGGGTTACTTGGGCAGAGGTTATCACCCTCAGTCCAGCAGACCCATTCATGCTGCTATACCAGCGTCTGAGGTTGGTTACGCTGGGCATAGCTCTTCGAGCTCATTGCATACTTCACAGGGTTCATCTTCGAGACCTATAGTTCGTGGAGGGCATTCTGGTCATTCAGGTCCCTCTCATCAGCCTACGTCTCGTAGAGGCTGTTTTGAGTGTGGTGATATGGGACACTATGTGAGAGACTGCCCTAAGACCAGACGTGGTGGCTTACATCAGGGTTCTCAAGCTTCGACTTTCAGGGCTGCACAACCTCCAGCTAGGGGTGGTGCACAGAGTGGTAGAGGTGGCTCTTACTCAGGTAGATGTGGTTCTTCTTCTAGTCGAGGTGGTGGTCGTGGAGATTCACAATCTGAGGGAGGTCGTTCTCATTGTTATGCCTTTCCGGGTAGGCCAGAGGCTGAGGCTTCAGATGCGGTTATCACAGGTATTATTCCGATTTGTCATCGACCAGCTACTGTATTATTTTATCCAGGCTCTACTTATTCTTATGTGTCCACATATTTTGCTCCTAGTCTGGATATATTATGTGAGTCCCTTGAATTGCCGGTACATGTTTCTACTCCTGTCGGGGATTCTGTAGTTGTAGATCGGGTGTATCGTTTATGTATTGTTACCTTGATGGGGTATGACACTCATATGGATTTAAAGGTCTTAGATATGGTAGATTTTGATGTGATTCTTGGTATGGATTGGTTATCTTCTTACCACGCAATTTTAAATTGCCATGCCAAGACAATCACTTTAGCTATGCCTGGAATTCCTACAGTAGAATGGAGAGGTTCTCTTAGTCACCCTCCTAAGGGTGTGATATCATTTCTTAAGGCTCGTCAGTTGGTACAGAGAGGATGTTTGGCTTACTTGGCACACATTCGAGATACTAGTGTTGAGACTCCTCAGCTTGAGTCTATTCCAGTGGTGAGTGAATTTTCAGAGGTATTCCCGACCGATTTACCAGGTCTTCCACCAGATCGTGATATTGATTTTTGTATTGATGTGGAGCCAGGCACTCGGCATATTTCCATTCCTCCTTATCGTATGGCACCGGCTGAATTGAAAGAGTTGAAGGAGCAGTTGCAGGATTTGTTGAGCAAAGGTTTTATTAGACCAAGTGTATCTCCTTGGGGTGCTCCAGTGTTATTTGTGAAGAAGAAAGATGGATCTATGCGTATGTGTATCGACTATCGGCAGTTGAACAAGGTAACCATCAGAAATAAGTACCCGATACCTCGTATTGATGATTTATTTGATCAGTTGCAGGGTGCTTCAGTTTTCTCCAAGATTGACTTGAGATCTGGCTATCATCAGCTGAAGGTTAGGGCAGAGGATATCCCTAAGACAGCTTTTCGAACACGTTATGGCCATTACGAGTTTTTGGTGATGTCTTTCGGATTGACTAATGCCCCAGCAGCTTTTATGGACTTGATGAATGGAGTGTTCAGACCGTATTTGGATTCCTTTGTTATTGTATTCATAGATGATATATTGATATACTCACGCACTAAGGAGGAACATGAGCATCATTTGAGGATTGTTCTTGGGATTCTAAAGGAGAAGAAGCTTTATGCAAAGTTTTCAAAGTGTGAGTTTTGGCTTAGTTCGATAGCATTCTTGGGACATGTAGTGTCCAAGGAGGGTATCATGGTGGATCCTAAGAAGATTGAGGCGGTTAGAGATTGGGTCAGGCCTGCCTTTCGGGTCGAAAACCTGTTCGACGTCAGAACCGATCTCAAAACCCTAATTACCGAGATTCGGAGTTTCTTGGGCCTTGCAGGTTATTATCGACGATTTGTTGAGGGTTTCTCATCCATTGCATCTCCATTAACTAGAATGACACATAAGGAGGTGACTTTTCAGTGGTCTGACGAATGTGAGGTTAGTTTCCAAAAGCTCAAGACTTTATTGACTACTGCTCCGATTTTGACCCTACCCGTGGAGAGAGAGGGTTTTGTTGTATATTGTGATGCTTCTCGGATTGGTCTTGGTTGTGTATTAATGCAGAAGGGAAAAGTGATAGCTTATGCTTCAAGGCAATTGAAGGTTCATGAGAAGAACTACCCTATTCATGATTTAGAGTTGGCGGCTGTTGTGTTTGCATTAAAGATTTGGAGGCATTATCTTTATGGTGTGCATTGTGAGGTATTCACGGATCATCGTAGTCTCCAGTATATATTCAATCAGAGGGATCTCAATTTGAGGCAGAGGAGATGGTTGGAGTTGCTCAAAGACTACGATATGACTATTCTTTATCATCCAGGCAAGGCAAATATTGTAGCAGATGCCTTGAGTCGGAAGGCGGTAAGTATGGGTAGTCTAGCCATGTTACAGGTTGGCGAGCGTCCTTTAGCTAGGGATGTCCAATCCTTGGCCAATAGCTTTGTCAGACTTGATATTTCAGAATCTGGTAAGGTGTTGGCTTATATGGAGGCTAGGTCATCCTTGTTAGAGCAGATTCGGGCTCAACAGTTTGATGATGGTGATTTATGTAAGATTAGGGACAAGGGGTTAAAAGGAGAAGCCAAGGCTGCAATTCTTGATAGTGAGGGAGTTTTGAGGATTAAAGGTCGTATATGTGTTTGATGTACCGTGGTTTCACGGTATTTCTAATACTTTTTCCTTAAGTTTAGTGTGTGTCGAGAGCCTTTTTGTGTTGATTTTGATATAAGTTTCTCTTTGTTTGCAGAAAATCTGTCTAAGGAAGAACGCGAGAGTTTTTGAGAAAGAATTGCAGAAGAGACCACATACGGAGCCTATGACGGTCCGTCGCGGCTGTGACGGTCCGTAGGTGGCATCGTAGTGAAGGAAGAAGTTGCTGAAGGAAATTTGGGGAAGTCTGACCAAGTGTGGGATTACGGAAGTTCGTGACGGACCGTCACAGCTACGACGGTCCGTCCTGCATGTTCGTCATAATTATCAGAGAGTAATCCCAGTACTCAAAATTCCAAAGTTCAAGTGTATTGGAACGAAGACCCTCGACGGGCCGTCATGCTTGCGACGGTCCGTCATACCTATCCGTCGAGGGGAATGAAGAAAGCAACATGAGAAGATGTGAAGTATGGGACGACGGAGGCTATGACGGTCCGTCGTGTCCATGACGGTCCGTCACGTGGTCCGTCGACCCAGACGCGTTTGGACAGATTTTTAGTAAATAGAATCCTTATTTGATTAGGTTTTTATTTTTCTTATAAATAGTTGGAAAAACCTCGTTTTTGAGGTTAGACTTTCTGGATAATTTTTAGTTTATAGTTCTTCGATTATATTAGTAAACTCTTGATTTTGGAAATTAAGATATTTTCCGGGAATTGATTGTTGTGGATTTCGGTGATTAATCAAGTTGAATTCTGGGAAATTATTCATTTTCATAAAAGTAAGTGCATGAACTCTTCCATTAACGATATGAATTGTGTAATTACGAACATGGGTAACTAAACCTCATAGCTAGGGTTGTGGGAACCATGGGTGAATAACAAGGTAGAAATCTAACTTCAATAACAATTTCTAGAGTGGTGTCTTGCATGTATTGATAATTCTTTCGTTTAGAATTCTTTTTAACGGTGGCCAACGTTAGAACTCGCCTTAATGCTACCTGCCGGACCAAGGAGGTAGATAATAGGAAATAGAATTATCAACATAGATTTAGTGTATACTATCTAATAGACTAGTATTGGTTGGTACGAGTTAATAGCTTAGTCAAATACCGAATACGATGTTTAATGTGAGGTAAAGATAAGGGTTAGTATAGCAACACACGTAGCCGGACCAAGGTGCGGAGTGAAATTCTCTAGATGCCGGACCAAGGATTTAGAGATACATAACTTATCACTTTACATGCAAGATATCAGGATAGAGATGTTATAGTTAGATTTACCAAGTTAGGAACCTGTGGGGAACACTAAAGCCCTAGTTAATTTTACAATTTGATTAAAACTCCGAAAGTTAAATTTGTTAGTTGTTCGATCTTATTTAGTTAATCATTCTCATTAATTTAGAAATAAAACCCCCCTTTTTGTCTTTTAGTTGTTTTTTTGGAAAACAGTTGGCTAAATAATAGTAATAATACAATAAAGTTAAGTCTGAACTATTTTCCTTGTGGGATCGATCCCAACCTCATTAGTTGGGTTCTTTACTTGATACGACCGCTTTACTTCTTATTTGAGAAGTAAGTTTGAGCGTATCAAATTTTGGCGCCGCTGCCGGGGAAAGTAGCTTTTAGATTAACTTTAATTTATTACTAAAATTTAGTTAATATTTTCCTGATTTTACTTTTTCTGTTGTTTTTGATTTTTTGCTAGGTTTGACGTCCTTGTATGCAAAATACACGGAGAGGAAGAGAACCCTTGTTTCCCTACGATCACGAGTTAGAGCGTACACTATGAAGAATGAATCGAAACTTGGGTATAAATGATGATGATCCAAACCTGAACAACCCAGCTCCGGTTGATGCTCATGGTCGATTATTACCTGATAATCCTAATCTAGGTGCACAAAGGGGACAAAATCCCGCACCACGTCCTCAAGAATACTACAGAGGCTATGACAATATTGCAGATTCTGATGGGCCACTTGTCTTGCCCCCTCTACCTGAAGGTCACACCTTTGTAGTCACTAGTAGTATGATGCAAATGCTCACTGCTAGAGGTTTGTTTTCCGGACTACCGTCTGAGGATCCACATGCTCATATAGCTAAGGTAAGGGCAGTGTGTAAAAGCTGTGTAGGGAGGCCTGATTTGAATTTGGATGTAATAGGGCTAAGAGTATTTCCTCTTTCACTGACGGGAGAGGCTGCCATTTGGTTCACTGAGCTTCCTTACAACTCAATCTTCACTTGGAACCAACTAAGGGACGTTTTCTTAGCACGTTACTACCCGGTCTCCAAGAAACTAAATCACAAAGATAGAGTTAACAACTTTGTGGCACTACCAGGAGAATCAGTTAGTAGTTCTTGGGATAGGTTCACTTCATTTCTGAGAAGTGTCTCCAATCACCGCATAGATGATGAGTCACTCAAAGAATACTTCTACCGGGAACAGGATGATAATAATAAAGCGGTATTGGATACTATAGCAGGTGGTTCTTATGGGGAGTGTCCTTATGCTGAAATTGCCGAAAAATTAGAGAAAATTTCCCGAAATAATAAAGCATGGAGTACTAGAAAGACAGATACTGGGAGAAATACTTTTGCAGTGCAATCCACACACAACCCAGCCACAGATGAGATTCGTGAAGAGATGGCACAAATGAGAACTGAGCTTGGGTTAGTGTTAAAACATGTCACTGGGGGTGCAGAAAAGATAAACGCAGTGAACTACTTGTCTAAACCACCACCACCAACTGATGAATATTATTATGAGGAAGATTCTTATGCAGTAAATGATCAGACGGGGGGTTTCCGACCAAATGCCCAAGGCTCCAATCAGGAGAATTGGCGCCAAGGTCAAGGAAATCAAGGTCGGAACTATGGTAACTACAACCGCGAGGGTAATTATGTTCGTGATGGAAATTACAACCGCGACAACAACTTCAACAGGGGTAACTATGGTAACAGAAATGAGAGGAGTGGGCCCTATGTTCCTCCTCAAAATCGTGAAGTTGCTCCTAGGGATGGTGGAGGTAGTATGGCGCGAGTTAAGGATATGTTGCACAAGATGATGAGGAGGTTCGATGCTAGTGATGAGCACACCAAAGAGTTAAAGAGTGATGTAGCAGGTATTGGACAGAAAGTTGATACACATGCCATATCAATCAAGCAGCTTGAATTGCAAATGGCTCAATTATCTGCAACTGTGAACACACGGCAACCGGGCACTCTTCCTAGCAACACTGTCCAAAATCCGAAAAATGATGGACACTGCATGGCAATTACTACTCGTGGTGGTAAACAAACTATTGACCCACCTATGCCGTCTATTGTGGAAAAGGTGATGAAAGATAATGATGAAGTGGTAGAGGTTAGTGATGAAGTAGAAGATAACACTGAGAAAGTTGCTGAAGTGCCTAAAAAGGTAACTCCCATGCCTAGACCTCCACCCCCCTTTCCTCAAAGATTAGTGAAAAAGACCGAAGATGGCAAATATCGGCGTTTTATAACAATGTTGAAGCAACTTTCTATCAATGTTCCTTTGGTAGAAGCTCTTGAACAAATGCCCGGTTATGCCAAGTTTATGAAAGATTTGGTTACAAAGAAAAGATCGGTCACTTTTGAGGATGATGACAGAATGCAACATTGTAGTGCTATTGCTACAAGGTCGTTAGTGCAAAAGAAAGAAGATCCGGGTGCATTTACTATTCCTTGTACAATCGGGTTATTACATTTTGCGAAAGCATTATGTGATCTGGGGGCAAGCATAAATCTCATGCCCCTCTCGATTTATAAGAAGTTGGGTTTGGGTGACCCAAAGCCCACTGCGATGCGGCTACTGATGGCCGATCGAACAGTAAAAAGGCCTATAGGGATACTCCATGATGTGCTAGTAAAAGTGGAGTCGTTCATATTTCCAGCAGATTTTGTCATTCTTGATTGTGAAGTCGATTTTGAGGTGCCTATTATTCTTGGGAGGCCATTCCTTGCTACGGGTAGAGCTTTAGTTGATATGGAAAAAGGGCAGATGAAATTCCGGTTGAACAATGAAGAAGTGACTTTCAACATTTGTAGGTCATGCGGCAGAGTGGTGAGCTCCAATCGGTATCTGCCATATCCTACAAAGTTGGTGAATCATCCAAGACACAAATAGAAGAACGACTAGGTGTAGAAGCACTGGCGGCAGTGATAATGAATCTTGATAATGAAGGCATTGAAGAATATATGTCATTAGTCGCTGCTCTTGATCGTGGTAATGTCCGGTTTAAACCGAAGAAAATGAGCTAGACATGAAGAATCGCGAGTCTCCACCCGCTATAAACCATCCATTGAGGAGGCTCCAAAGCTAGAACTAAAAGCTCTCCCCACCTTCATCTAAGGTATGAATTCTTAGGAACCGGTGACACATTACCAGTAATCATTGCATCAGATCTAAATGACAACAAGTTGAGAGTTTGGTCAAAGTGCTAAAAAGGTTCAAAAGAGCTATTGGGTGGACCATTGCGGACATTATTGGGATCCCTCCTGGTATTTGTTCTCATTAAATCCAACTCATGCCCGATCATAAGCCAAGTATTGAGCACCAGAGACGCTTAAACCCACCTATGCAAGAGGTCGTGAAGAAGGAAATCATAAAGTGGTTGGATGCAGGAGTAATTTATTCCAATCGCCGATAGTAGTTGGGTATGCCCTGTTCAGTTGTGTACCTAAGAAAGGGGAATGACTGTGGTCCCCAATGAAAAAATGAACTGGTTCCAATGAGGCCGTGACTGGATGGAGGGTGGTGTATGGATTATCGGAAATTAAATGCATGGACCGAAAAGGACCATTTTCCCATGCCCTTCATGGATCAGATGTTGGATAGACTCGCCGAAAAAGGGTGGTACTGTTTTCTTGATGGTTATTCAGGGTATAACCAGATCTCTATTGCACCAGAAGATCAAGAGAAGACCACTTTTACCTGTCATATGGGACCTTTGCGTTCAAGAGAATGCCGTTTGGGTTGTGCAATGCACGCCGCCACATTTCAGAGAATGTATGATGTCTATATTCTCCGACATGGTGGAAGATACTATTGAGGTCTTTTATGGATGATTTTTCAGTGGTTGGTGAAACTTTCGAGCAATGTTTGAGCCATTTGTCTGAGGTTCTTAAGAGATGTGAAGATTGCAAATTTAGTTCTCAATTGGGAAAAATGCCACTTCATGGTCAAAGAAGGTATTGTTTTTGGGCATCGTATTTCAGAAAAGGGCATAGAAGTTGATCGAGCCAACAGTCGATGTGATAGAGAAACTTCCCCCATCTATCTCCGAAAAGGTGTGAGAAGCTTTCTTGGGCATGTAGGTTTTTACAGGAGATTCATCAAAGATTTCTCGAAAATTGCACATCCATTGTGCAAACTGTTGGAGAAAGATTGTAAGTTTTCTTTTTGATGAATCCTGTCTGAAAGCATTCGGCGATCTCAAAGAAAAACTGGGATCTGCACCTATCATTATTTCTCGGATTGGAACAGTCCATTTGAGGTAAGTGTGATGCGAGTGGGTTTGCTCTTGGTGTGGTATTGGACAAAGAAGGACAAAATCCTTCATCCCATTTACTATGCTAGTAAAGCCCTCAATGAAGCTCAAGAACTATACAGTCACTGAACAAGAGCTCCTTGCTGTAGTATTTGCGTTTGAAAAATTTCGCTCCTATTTGCTAGGTACTAGAGTCATAGTGCATACTGACCATTCAGCCCTGAGATATTTGATGGCGAAGAAAGGACGCAAAACCAAGTTAATTCGTTGGGTATTACTACTGCAAGAATTTGACTTTGAGTAAGGGATAGAAAAGGGACCGAAATCAAGTTGCTGATCACTTGTCCCGTTTAGAAGAAGAGCTATGAGAGAGTGGTGGGATAAGACTGATATTGATGACACGTCCCCGATGAGCAGTATTGGCTGCCTCACAAGACCTGATTCCGTGGTTTGCAGATTTTGCGAACTACCTAGCTAGTGATCTTGTTCCATCGGACTTGTCTTTTCATCAAAGGAAAAAGTTCATGTACGATGTGAAGAAATTCTTTTGGGATGAACCATACTTATACAGGAGTTGTGCTGACGGGCTTATTCGGCGTTGTGTGCCAGAAGTCGAGATGCTGAGTATTTTAGAGGCCATTCCTCACCCTTTGGTGGACATCATAGTGGTGTCCGGACTGCTCACAAGATCTTACAAAGTGGTTACTATTGGCCAACTATTCATCAAGATGCTCATGAGTTCGCCAAAGCATGTGATAGATGTCAAAGAGATGGCGGCATTTCAAGAAGCAAGAGCCCTCTAAATCCCATTCTTGTAATTGAGTTATTTGATGTTTGGGGTATTGACTTTATGGGTCCGTTTGGAGTTCTCATGGAATGAAGTATATTTTAGTAGCAGTGGATTATGTATCCAAGTGGGTGGAAGCTATCGCCCTCGCAAACAATGAAGGGAAGAGTGTCACTGCATTCTTGAAAAAGAATATATTTTCTCGATTTGGTACCCCACGGGCAATTATTAGTGATGGGGGATCCCACTTTTGCAACAAATTGTTCAAGGGATTATTGGAGAAATATGGGGTTCGCCATAATGTGGCCACTCCTTACCATCCTCAAACTAGTGGGCAAGTTGAAGTATCAAATAGGGAAATCAAACAGATTTTGTCGAAACCAGTGAACGCTAGTAGAACAGATTGGTCAAGGAGGCTTGATATGCTCTTTGGGCTTACCGGACAGCATATAAGACTCCATAGGTATGTCCCCATACCAACTAGTATATGGGAAAGCATGTCATCTTCGGTTGAATTAGAGCATAAAGCCATGTGGGCTATGAAAGAAGCTAAAATGGACTGGAACGAAGCTGCAGAAAAACGATTAAATGGTTAAATGAACTCGATGAATTTCGCCTTAAGGCTTATGAAAGCTCAGCCTCTACAAAGAGAAGATGAAGAAGTACCATGACCTAAAAATCGAGAAACGAGAGTTTATGATTGGGGATTCGGTGCTTTTATTCAACTCTAGATTGCGCTTGTTTCCGGGCAAGCTAAAGTCTAAATGGACTGGACCGTACTTGATCACCAAATTATTTCCCTCATGGAGCCGTTGAGTTGGAAAACAAGGAAGGTGTGCGGTTTAAGGTGAACGGAAACGTCTCAAAATCTATATTGGTCATGCGGAAATCGGCGAATGAGGTGGTTGAGGCATATCATCTTGATGAAGTCTGAGTAATCAAGTGTCCTCAGTCGTGCCGCGACGTTAAAATCAGGCGCTGGTTGGGAGGCAACCCAATAGTTATCATCTAATCACGTTTATAGTTCTTTGTGTTTTCTCTTTCTAGTAACAGTAGCATTTTCTATTAATGGGTTGTAAATTTTCAGGTAGCACATCACAGGAAGTAGCAGACAAGTTACTCTACATCAGTCACTGACGGATACATCGACGGACCGTCACGCCTGTGACGGACCGTCGTGGACTCCGTCGTGCCAGGTACGCTCTCTTAAAATTTTGAAGAACTAGGGCACACGAGCGACGGACCGTCATCGGGTTTCGTCACGCCATTACCGGCTACCCGACCCGACCCAGCTGAGAATTTTAAAAGTTTAAACCGTTTTAAACCCCCCCACCCCTTCATTATCAGTTTCACTTAATCTTCCCTCCATTTTCTCCCCTTCCAACTTCACTCTCTTCCCAAATTCCCCATCTTCTCCATTTTTCATCCAAATTTTCCCTCTTGGTCGGAATTTGTGCAGTGATTCTTAGCCTTCTAACTTGAGTGCCATCACTTGTGCATTATTGTCTCCTCTTCCAAGGTATGTATTCCTGAAACTCTACCCTTTACTATTTTGGTTGTTTTATGTTTTTTCCTGTGATTGCATATGGGTTTCTGTTTTTGCCTAGATATTATCTTAACTTAGGTCTGTAATTCCACAAATTGCCTGGACAATACTAGAGAAATTAGGGCTTTAAAACTTGCAATTTGATAGGGCTTTAAACTTGTCCATTAGAGTTCTAATCTCGATTAGAACATTGTGGTTGACATTCTGACTCACATGGGGTAAAACTTGGCCCCTCAGTTCTGTCTCTGTTTCACAGCACGACCAACCCGATGACGGACGGTCCGTCCTGCACAACCGTCGTGACGGTCAGAGCCCCTGTCCTAGGGTCTCAACACTTTTTCTAAGTGTCCACTGACGGACACATGTGACGGACCGTCATACCCACGACGGTCCGTCCTGCACAACCGTCGTGACGGTCAGAGACCCCTGTCCTAGGGTCTCAACACTTTTTCAAGTGTCCACTGACGGACACTTGCGACGGACCGTCATACCACGACGGTCCGTCCTGCAAACCGTGTGACGGTCAGAGACCCCTGTCCTATGGGTCTCACACTTTTTCTAAGTGTCCTCTGACGGACACTTGCGACGGACCGTCATACCCATGACGGTCCGTCCTGCTTAACCGTCGTATCGGTCTGAGACTTTCCCTCTGATATTTTATGTTGCCAAGTATTACATGACGGACTGCATGACGGTCCGTTATACGCACTACGGTCCGTCACCAGGTCCGTCGTGCCCTACTGCTACTTCAGAGATGTTATTACTGGTTTGAGTGTCTGTGTATTATTGTCTCAAATGTTTATTTCTTTTGTGTCATGCTTCATCCTTCAAGTACTAATGATGATTCGTTACAGGTACTACCTATCATGGCACCTAAACAAGATCGCGTTTACGCACGTGGGCGTTCAAAATCTGTCGCCCCGTCTGCCCGATTGGTAATAGGCTCTGATGATGAGCATGATCCAGAATACGTGCCCCCTACTGCTACTCCAGCACGAGCTCCACGTGTACCGCGAGTCACACCCAAGAAGGTGGCGCCCGGCGTAGTCACTGCCTCCCAGTCTGATGAGGAGCGCACACTGACCGGCACTCCTTCTGGGTCAGCTGCCCAAGACGAAGGAGCATCTGGCTCCTTAGGAGTTTCGTGGTCAGAGGAAGCCTCTGGGTCTGCAGAAGCCTCTGCTCCTGCCACAGCTACACAGTCTGCTTCAGATGATGAGGCTGACAGCACCGACTCCACCCCTGGCTCACCAACAGGAGTCCCTGCCCCGGTTGCCGATCAGCCCAACCGGTGGTGTGTTGACGGGCAATACAAGGTATACTTAGACGCCAAGGTTCTCAATGACAAAGGCGTCATGACACGGACTCTTACACTGGAGATGCGGGTCCTCACGGGAAGTCTCCCCACCATGCCAGTTATTCACACCCTCTTCACCAGACACCGGCTAGAGTGGACGGCTCGTTCTTTGGGTCGCTATAGTGAGGAGCTAGTCCGCGAGTTCTATGCCTCTTATGTGGCTACTCTTCGCTCGCAGATCGATAGGCGGTCTGCCCCCGCCAAACAGGCCCCACTTGAGCATGTCCGAGTACGAGGCATCCAGGTTGACATCTCCCTACCAGCCATCCGCGATATCTGTACGGCACGGATTCTGACTCCACCAGCACACCTCTCACCGCCGAGTTTGATTACCGGTGGCAAATTGTTAAAGAGGGCCGGTTCTTACGAGCCTTCACTGAGAGAGACCACCAAGAGGTGGATGGCACTGCACCTATCTATTGATGGAGAGGCTGCGGATTGGGTGATGGAGCCGAAGGGGGCCATCAGGAAGGCCAACTTGACCTTTACGGCCAAGTTTCTGGTTGATCGTCCGCCATTGTCTCTCCCCCACTGCTGCGATAACATAGTCTCGACCGTGCAGGCTGAGGCTGCTATGATGGCAGGGTTCGAGGTCGATTTCGCTTGGCTTCTCCAAGCGTCATGCACGAGAGGGCCTTCAAGGTCACCACGACTTACCCTTTCCTTGCATGATTTTCTCTTTGTGCAGATCAGCAGGTGTGCCCATTTGGCACATTGACCAGCTCAAGACCCCGCCAGGAAATGTTGACATCGGCCTCATCAGGATGAGGCCAATGAGTTGGCCCCACGCAGAGGGCCCCGTCCAGAGGTGGCCCCATTTGGTGAGAACCTGGCCGACACCGTAGAGCATGCTCATGATGCTTCCGTGCTGCTTCTCGCACACACTGACACTACTCCGGTCGAGTCTATCCCGGGTAGTAGCACTGCCCGAGCTCCTCTCGCTCGGCTCCTTCTGCCACTCTGGTCCCACTTGCTCGGGTTCAGAAAACTTGAGGCACAGATGGCTACTCTTCTGCATCACATTCAGCCGTGGATGCAGAAGACTATTGCTGAGGCAGAGGAGCGCATGGAGCGCAAGATGATACAGCACACAGAGAGGCAGATCGCCGGGGTACACCAGCGCTTAGACGCATTTGAATTACGAGTACTAGCCCGACCAGCCCCTCCGGTGGACATGTCGACTCTCCAGGCTGCGGTTGAGAGTCTGCGGGCGGATCTTGATATGATTTTAGAGGCGAGGGTCCTGAGTCTGAGGCCCTTCTGCGGAGCCTGCCGATGACACCGTGATGGCCGCCCTGTTTACCACTTCTGATGTTCCACCACCTCCCCCACGAGAGCATGTCAAGAGACGCAGGGGTCAGAGGAGGATGAGGCTAGGGCAAGGAAGAAGGAGCGCCGTGAGATGGAATCTGCGAGGAGAGCCTCGATTGCCGATGAGGAGGCCCGTAGGTTGAGGGCTGTAGAAGTAGCTGCCGGGGCGTCTAGCTCCAAAATTGTAGATTCTGTGGGAGGCGCTACTGATGGTGCTGTGGATGCTGAGGACATTACTGAGGATGTCCAGACTACGCAGGGAGCAGGTTCCGGGGAACCGGACCCACCAGCTTGCTGATCACCGGCGCTTAGCGCCTCAGGTTTGCTTCACTACCCTTTTACGTAGTTTAACTTTTCTATGCATTGGGGACAATTGCATATTTTTTGTAGGGGGTGGGGTAAATGGAAAGTGAACACTTGGGTGAATTCTGAGTAGCCCAAGTTCACGATCCTCTTTTGGGGTTTTCTTGCCTGTGTTCTTTTTCCCCAAAAGACTGATTATTTACTGTTGAACCGGCATGTCATATCTTATGTACACAGTATAAATCTGAAGCATGATGGCAATATATATGATATCTCGATAATCATTTGCATGACTAGGCATAGTAAGTGATAATTGTGTGGTTTGAAACATGAAACAAAGATACACTTCTGCATGATCCTGAATCTAAGATTTGAACTAGGTGTCTAATACTCTGGGAATGCAAGGAATGTCATGTGAGTGTGAGGTAAATTCGAATGACCACCATTAATACTGAGCTAGAACTTGCCTGGTTAGTCCTACTGAAAGTGAGTCAAAACAATCACTTAGGAAAGGATCATAGGCCCTTGTTCGAAATAGTCAATCTTGAGCCTAAAAATAACAGAAAACCAAATGAAGTTAATCCCTTTTTGATCCAAATGAATTGAGCCTAAACTAGATTTTTTTTTTTTTACCCCAAATGATCTTCTCTGGGAACAATGTGTTGGCCCTGGTCCCTCCTTGGACATGTGCACCTCAGTTTATGCCAAAAGCGTAAGTTGAGGGTGGCTAATGCAGAAAGCAACCTTGTTTTGGCCCTGACCCAACCATGGGTATTGTGAACCTTGACTCATGGCAAAATCATGAGTTGAGGGTGGCTGCTATAAGGAAAACCATGGAAAGTGGGGTTGAAAGAATGAAGAGAAAGAAAGAATAAAACAGAAGTGACTAAAAATAATAATAATAATAATAAAAAGCAAAATAAACACAAGAAAAGAGAAAAGTCACTTACACATAAGGATAAGAAAGGGAAAACAGCAAAGTGAAAAGAAAATTGAGTAATAGGGCGAAATAAGAATGATATGTCAAGGAGGGCAACAAGTCACTAAAGTATACCTAAAACACCCTACCTGACCCTGAGCCTATGTTACAATCTAAAAAAGTCCTATTGTGATCCTAAGTGCGTATGAGGAATTTGAAGTAGTGAAAATAAGGGCAAGCCTATGGCAATATGTATAAATGAGTGGTGAATTTGTTCTGAGAGTGAGTGTCGAAACGTGATCCTTATACTCAAACTAAAATCATTGTGTGAAAAATGAGGATGTTATTTGAAGTGAGGATAGGAGTTGTAATACCAGAAATATTAGCATCTCGGTGAGAAATTGAAGAGGATAGGCATCATTGCGTAGTAAATCTGGATTATGGTTTGATTCTACACAAATCAATGCCTAATAGTGAGACCATGCATGAACATAATGAGAATAATCGAGATTGATAGCCAAATGATTGCGGAAGTTAAAATATGGATACTTTTGTACAAAGAATTTGTAGTGAGTCATAGTGCGTCGCTTGAGGACAAACAACGAATTTAAGTTGAGGGTGTTGATGTACCGTGGTTTCACGGTATTTCTAATACTTTTTCCTTAAGTTTAGTGTGTGTCGAGAGCCTTTTTGTGTTGATTTTGATATAAGTTTCTCTTTGTTTGCAGAAAATCTGTCTAAGGAAGAACGCGAGAGTTTTTGAGAAAGAATTGCAGAAGAGACCACATACGGAGCCTATGACGGTCCGTCGCGGCTGTGACGGTCCGTAGGTGGCATCGTAGTGAAGGAAGAAGTTGCTGAAGGAAATTTGGGGAAGTCTGACCAAGTGTGGGATTACGGAAGTTCGTGACGGACCGTCACAGCTACGACGGTCCGTCCTGCATGTTCGTCATAATTATCAGAGAGTAATCCCAGTACCCAAAATTCCAAAGTTCAAGTGTATTGGAACGAAGACCCTCGACGGGCCGTCATGCTTGCGACGGTCCGTCATACCTATCCGTCGAGGGGAATGAAGAAAGCAACATGAGAAGATGTGAAGTATGGGACGACGGAGGCTATGACGGTCCGTCGTGTCCATGACGGTCCGTCACGTGGTCCGTCGACCCAGACGCGTTTGGACAGATTTTTAGTAAATAGAATCCTTATTTGATTAGGTTTTTATTTTACTTATAAATAGTTGGAAAAACCTCGTTTTTGAGGTTAGACTTTCTGGATAATTTTTAGTTTATAGTTCTTCGATTATATTAGTAAACTCTTGATTTTGGAAATTAAGATATTTTCCGGGAATTGATTGTTGTGGATTTCGGTGATTAATCAAGTTGAATTCTGGGAAATTATTCGTTTTCATAAAAGTAAGTGCATGAACTCTTCCATTAACGATATGAATTGTGTAATTACGAACATGGGTAACTAAACCTCATAGCTAGGGTTGTGGGAACCATGGGTGAATAACAAGGTAGAAATCTAACTTCAATAACAATTTCTAGAGTGGTGTCTTGCATGTATTGATAATTCTTTCGTTTAGAATTCTTTTTAACGGTGGCCAACGTTAGAACTCGCCTTAATGCTACCTGCCGGACCAAGGAGGTAGATAATAGGAAATAGAATTATCAACATAGATTTAGTGTATACTATCTAATAGACTAGTATTGGTTGGTACGAGTTAATAGCTTAGTCAAATACCGAATACGATGTTTAATGTGAGGTAAAGATAAGGGTTAGTATAGCAACACACGTAGCCGGACCAAGGTGCGGAGTGAAATTCTCTAGATGCCGGACCAAGGATTTAGAGATACATAACTTATCACTTTACATGCAAGATATCAGGATAGAGATGTTATAGTTAGATTTACCAAGTTAGGAACTTGTGGAGAACATTAAAGCCCTAGTTAATTTTACAATTTGATTAAAACTCCGAAAGTTAAATTTGTTAGTTGTTCGATCTTATTTAGTTAATCATTCTCATTAATTTAGAAATAAAACCCCCCTTTTTGTCTTTTAGTTGTTGTTTTTTTGGAAAACAGTTGGCTAAATAATAGTAATAATACAATAAAGTTAAGTCTGAACTATTTTCCTTGTGGGATCGATCCCAACCTCATTAGTTGGGTTCTTTACTTGATACAACCGCTTTACTTCTTATTTGAGAAGTAAGTTTGAGCGTATCAGTGTTCCTCGTACAGGTGATTTGACTAGATTGATCATGGAGGAGGCTCATAGTTCGAGGTACTCTATTCATCCGGGGGCTACTAAGATGTATCGTGACTTGAAGCAGCATTATTGGTGGTGTCGTATGAAGAGGGACATAGTAGATTCTGTATCCCGGTGTCTGAATTGTCAGCAAGTGAAGTATGAACACCAAAAGCCTGGAGGTGTGACACAGATGATGCCTATACCTGAGTGGAAGCGGGAGCGTATTGCTATGGACTTTGTGGTAGGATTGCCACGTACCTTGGGTAAGTTTGATGCTATATGAGTCATTGTGGATCGACTGACTAAGTCTGCACACTTTGTACCAGTTCAGACTACCTATAACTCAGAGAAGTTAGCCAAGATCTCTATTCGAGAGATAGTTCGTTTGCATGGGGTTCCTGTTTCTATTATTTCAGATCGTGGCACTCAATTTACATCTCATTTCTGGCGGTCTATGCAGAAGGAGTTGGGCACTCGGGTGGATCTTAGTACAGCCTTTCACCCTCAGACTGATGGTCAGTCTGAGAGGACTATTCAGGTTCTTGAGGACATGTTACGGGCGTGTGTGATTGACTTTGGTGGTCACTGGGATCAGTTCTTGCCATTAGTGGAGTTTTTTACAATAATAGTTATCATTCGAGCATTGAGATGGCACCATTTGAGGCTTTGTATGGTAGGAGATGTCGATCTCCAATTGGTTGGTTTGACGCATTTGAGGTTAGACCGTGGGGTACAGATTTGTTGAGGGAGTCCTTGGACAAGGTCAAGTTGATCCAAGATAGACTTCTCATGGCTCAGAGTAGGCAAAAGAGTTATGCAGATATGAAGGTTCGTGATTTGGAATTTATGGTTGGAGAGAGGGTTCTACTTAAGGTTTCACCCATGAAGGGTGTGATGAGATTCGGAAAGAAGGGCAAGTTGAGTCCAAGGTATATTGGCCCTTTCGAGATTGTGGAGCGTATTGGTGAAGTGGCGTATCAGTTGGCTTTGCCACCTGGTTTGTCAGGTGTCCATCCTGTATTTCATATTTCGATGCTGAAGAAGTATCATCAGGGTGGTGCTCATGTGATTCAATGGGATTCAGTGTTACTTGATCAGAATTTGACTTTTGAGGAGGAGCCGGTTACTATTTTGGATAGGCAAATTCAAAAGTTGAGGTCGAAAGAGATTGCTTCAGTGAAGGTTCAATGGAAGCATCGTCCAGAGGAGGAGGCTACATGGGAGATCGAGTCAGACATGAAGAGTAAATATCCTCAGCTTTTTGAGCGTTCAGGTTAGTTCTTTTCTTGTTCCGTTCGAGGACGAACGTTTGTTTAAGTGGTAGGTGATGTAACGACCCGCTAGGTCGTTTTGAGAACTAGGACTATTTTGACTCCTTCCGGAAAATTTAAAGGGGTATTTTAAACTATTCAGTAACTACAATTTTATAGTTAATGATTCTTTTTCCTAAATATTTAATATAGTGATAGTTAATGGGCCAAGTGTGTAATTTAAGTATTTCCTATACCACTTGGCCATATAATTAAATTAAGTTAGTGGGATATCCACTTCTAATACTTAATTAGTTCTTAGAAAAATAAAAGAAAAGAGTTAGAAACTGATTTTCTTTGTGCGGTGTGGAGTATAGAGCAAGAAGCAACGAAATATATATATTGCAGGTAAAGTTTTTCCTTAGCCGCTCTATTTTCTGCATAAGCATGCATTAGTGGTAGAAATTGTTGGCGTGAGAAATCTGTTGATATCGTGTTGTTTGATGTAACTTGTTATTGGAAGTTACATATAATTTTAGTAAAATTATTGGGGTGAATTGAATGGGTGTTTAGTTAGTAATGATTTTTCTAATGATTTCTAATGATTGCCATATGTAGGAATATCTAAAGTTGGAATTTATATGTAGTGAAAGACGTAGTTGCAGGATCTGGGAAAAAATGTTTGATCTATAATTTTCTTTTAGTTATTTATTTATTTTTGTATTAAATGGTGGGGGATGGACTCTTAGGCCAATGATTGGACAATCATGCCAATGATTGGACAATCATGCCAATGATTGGCATTTAGGAGAGACTTTTGAAAAAATTGGCATGTTTCTGTACTTAGAAAGATCATAAAAATAAATAAATAAATAAAAATGGTCTCGTTCACAGTGCAATCCTTATTCTCTTAAATTGTTTTTATTTTATTTATTTATCAAATTTAGTTACTAGTTTTTAATATATTGAGAAGGTAATTAAATATTAGGTGTATATTATATGATTTAACATTAAATCTAGGGTATTTGGAGAGGTTAAGGTTAAGTTCTTGGCTTGAAATTTGACGAATTGGCATATAAATTATACCAAGATTTGGGTTTGATTGGAGATATGAGTGAGTTTTGGAGTTTAGATTAGACATATAAATTGAGTACCCATGAACTCGCTTACTTACGAATATTGCACAATTGATAGATTGGGAACGTTCCGAAGCTTTGCGAAAAGGAAAGGAAAAATCTTGAAGATTGGTGACACGAGTTCGGCATTTAAGGTATGTTAAGACTTTTAGACTTGTTGAAGGACGTTTTTCTAAATAAAGATTTAAAAATGAAATAGACAAAGGGGTAAGGGCGAATGATGGGGGTCTCGTATCAATGGTGTGACGGGCATTGGTACGAGTACCGGTGTTATGGAAGGGAAGGTTACTACTATAGAATGTGGATTGTAATTTGAGAATGCCAAAGCATATGGGCATTAGCTGATATACTATTGACTTGAAATCCTTGTGTGATTGTGTTTTTTTTTACTTCACCCGTATAGTGGAGATAATTGATGTGGTTATGTATTGTGCTTATATTGATTGATTGAGATGCATCATCATCCCCTTATTTAAAATAATATTGTGTACATGCATTGACATGAGATTGAATATAAGTTGGGCACGTGGAGATCGTCTGTGCTGGGGATGGTGAGATGTTAAGAGTGTAATTTGGGCACGTGGAGATCGTCCGTGCGGAAATTGTTTGATATTATGATAGTGCGTTGAGATCGTCCGCACAGACACGTGGAGATCGTCCGTGTCGGTATATGGACTTCGCGAGTCCCCCATGGGTCATGAACTCTCGATGTATTCCGAGGAGTATCATGTATATACGGTTGAGAGAGTACTGGGTATTCTGAGACATGTCATTTCATGGTATCATATTGCATTGCATTTTATCACATCCTTCATTCTCGATGATTATGTATTTTATTTGATGGTTGGAAATTACTTAATGTTTGATTACCTCTATTTGATGAAACTTGACTGGTTATAGACTTGTATAATTGAAGAATCAATTTTTCTTATATAAACTCCCGTCACTACTTCTTCGTTGTCGGTCAATGAGATATACTGGGTACACGTGGTTTCGTACTCATACTACACTTGTTGCACTCTTTGTGGTGCAGATTCGATTCCGAGTAGGGGCACATCTTGTGGAGCAAATTGAGTCCGAGCTTGGAGTGTCTTGGAGTTGTGGTGAGCTGCTTGGCTGTTCCGTGGCCCACACCTCCCTCTATCTTTTATTTATTCTGTTATTTAGTATTCAGACAGGATATCCCTTATGTTAGATTTGTCATTTTAGTTTCCGACTTGCATCGTATTTTAGAAGCTCTTGTACTTAAGACACCAATTCTTGGGGTGGTATTTTCTTCTTCCGCATTTCGTACTTGTAAGGAATTCAATGTTGGAGATTCTTGCTAAGTGTTTGTCTTTTTACTCATTTGTTGGTTAAGTTTGGTAATTATGTTGGGTTGGCTTACCTATTGGTAAGGAACATAGGTGTCATCACGACTTGCAAATTTGGGTCGTGACAACTGCTAAATCAATAACCCAATACTATAAATCAATAACTTTTTTATCGGTTCGGCTTATCGGTTTCGGTTCGGTTTTGAACAACCCTAGCATAAACGACTCGACTCGAGTGTCTAAATAACAATATGGAATTCATGCATACGATTATTTTCACTCTCATACTTACTTCCTCAAAACTTAGCTCAAATCAATAGTTGATCTCAAAGGATTCACAATTGAACTCAAAGACTTTCTTGAACTCTACTGTTAGCTCTTTCTTGAGAGTTATGATTCATGATATGAAGGATCTCGATGATAGTGTAGATCCATGAATACATTTTCATCATTCTCATACTCACTTACTTGAGTTTTGAAACAAGTTATTAGAAATTATAGAAGACTCCTTAAAAGACTCAAAGAGACTTTCTCAAAAGACTCGAAAGTACTCTCAACACTTAACTCTTAGCTCTATCTTGAATTTGAATTATAAATTCAAGGTTATTATTTTTGGTATGAAAGATATCGTAATGACTAAGAGTTTTAGATAGTTAATCGTGATAAATGGTCAAGAAAACATTATTTGAAATCAAGTCCGCGATACAGAGATGCATTTTAATATTTGATCGCAAAATAATATATTTAAGATTGTAATATTGGGTTCGTTAACGGGCCCTTTCATATCTAGTATTTAGATAGAAGGATGGACGTCGTTAAAATTATTGGTTGGAAAACGCACGTTGACATAAGCTTTGTAAGGCACACAATAACATGAACCTTGTAAGATGAATGCTGACATCAGCCTTACTAATATAATATTTTAAAAAACGTTCAAAAAATATTAATATTCATTCTCCATTATTTATTCTATCATTGTTATTGTGTTTTCGTATTTATTCAAATCGTTAAAAACCGATAATACGATAATAAAAGAAAATTGAAATCGTCATAAATTAAATATTGAACTCATTAAATTTAAGCAATCATAAATCAATCTCTAGTTACACACTTATTGGTAGATATACGTAAGCACATACTTATTTTTAACTCATGATAATTGTCATTGAAAGATACATGAGTTTTTAAATTCAATTAATAATATATATATATATATATATATATATATATATATATATATATATATATATGTCATCATTTAATATGTATATTTTATAAAATTATAGGACTATATATGTGTGTTTGTGTAGTGTGTGCCACGAGAAATTGGTTTATGATCAATTTAAAATTTAGTGGGTTCACTATTTAATTGATAATAGTTTTGCTTTTTAAACGTTTTTTTAATGTTAGCCTTGTAAGGCTCATTTCAGCATGTGTCTTACGTGACTCATATCAGTGTGCACTTTAAAAGACTCATTTCACCATGCGTCTTACAAGGCTCATGCCAATGTGCGCCTCCAATCAACGATTTAACGTCACCTATCCTTCCATCCAAATATTGTCCTTTTGGTTTATTCCTCAATTTTTATTGTCCTTTCAAGAAAAAATTGCTCAATTTTTTTTTTTTTAGCTCCGAACTCTCTTATAAAGGGGAAGGAAAATCATCATCATAAAATAGACACATAATGTTGTTAAATGGCTAAATAGATCCTTTAATAGTTTAATTTGACAAATACTTTTCATATAGATACTTAAATTGTAATTTGTTTTAATTCAATACCGCAATACATTATGGAGTACTCTTTTAAGATTATAATTCTCGCTCAAATATTTGAAAATTTTCAAGCGCATGTTTATTGTATAGATAAGTTAATTGTTCGCCTATAATATAAATGAATTAGTTTTTAAAATATGTTATTTGCTTAAAATATATGGCATATGCATTAGTTTCAATAAATAACAAAAATTAATATGTATTCCAATTGATGTTGACATGTCTAATTAAAATAATGAGACATATGTTATGTGATTAATTAACTTAATTACTTACATAATTGCCGTTTGAGAATATACGCAAACATAATTTGAATCTAACTTCATAATGTATCTAATTAATAATATTTTATTATGTGTTTAGATGCTCAACTAGAATAAGTCATATTCTAAATATTTAAATGATATTTACTAATAAATTAAAAAAGCTATCAATGTATTCAGTCTTATTAAATCAATCAAAATGTTAATTTTTTCATCCTTCTACTATTTTAGAAGCTTCAATTAATTAACATTGTGACGAAAGCTAAGGACAATAGTGTGAAATTCGTTGTGTGTCCTTGAGGATTTAAATCATGTCACTGTATTTGAGGTATTTGAATCACTTTTTATCATAATAGAATAAATATATCTATTATTGGAATTTCCTTTTGAAAAATACCTATTCATGATTTTCTATTTCACACATCCCAACAAATACGTGTGGAAAATATTTTTTTAAGAAAATTATATTACTTATACTAGGCATGACAAGTGTACTCTTCAAATTAAGTTCAAACTTTCAGTATGTATTGTAGTTGCCTGACGTGACGTCTAACCATTTACTATTACTAGTTTTGAATATGTGTGCACACATGTAATTCATACTAATCATTAGTAAAAATAATTAAATTATAAGTCTATTTTTTGACAAAATTATTATATATAAATCATGAAGACTTGATCATTATATAGTTGGAATAAAACAAAATAATGTCATATCACTAAATTATTGAACAATTATAAAGAAAGTGATAGCTGTCGCATGCCTCTGATTTTGGATTGGATAGAAGGCGAGGTCAAAATTTGTGAAGATAGAATGTTCTTAGTGTTAGAAAACATATAACATATATACAAAGCGGAAGCATATCAGGATCTTTACTGCTTACATGAATAATAGATGACCAATATTGTTTATGCTAGAATAAATATAATATGTTAGAATACATAAACATACAGAAATTTAATTCAAGAATTACCTCTTGAATAGTGAGTGAATACCTTCAAGCGAATCCCCAAGATAGACAAACCTTCAAGCGAATTTACAAGGTAGCTATGATCTTCTATAGTGATCCTAAAGTCACATTTGAACTTTCTCAATACTTGGGTAGGTAAGTATCCAATAGAAAACTAATCATCTTTCTAGGGTTAGAAGAATCCCTAATTATAGAGAGTTCTTCCCGATCCAAAGAGGAGGATAAAATCGTTTTTTTTTTCTTCTACTGAAATTTTACACGTTAGTTTTCTTATATAAGATAAATCACGCCTATCTCCCCTTTTTCCTTTAGAAATAGGATTCTGAGTTTTAGTTAAATATGAGCACTATAGGGACCACATAATTAATTATCGAGGCTTTCTATTATGAAATAATTTCAAATAATTAATTTGAATTATTCTTATCATAATAAATTACAAATCATTCCACTAGATATTCGTAATTACATTCCTCTATTTCGTAATTTCCCGTTAAACACTTATGTAATTCCCCATATTAAGATTTCAGATACTAATCAATAAATTAAAGTACTGACGAACTTAACTTAATGATTAATTTTCTTTAGAGCACTACTTGGCTTATTTCATGTATCGGATTCATAAATCCACTTGCAAGATTTGACACGATGAAAACTTATAAGTTTCTCAAAAAGGCATATCAATCTATCTCTATAACGAGACATGAATTTTATCAACTAACTTATTATGTCACCAACATATATTATTATCATCCAACTTACCAGGCATATTAACCCATCTCAGAATCTCACCTTTTAATAAATCAAAACGATAATTAATATATACAAATTATAATAGTTATATCAGGATTAAGAATATAAGTACATTTAATAGTTTAGAGAATATGTTTTTGTCAGTCAGTCTAAAATAACTATCTCTATTCGGTCCCGTTCAATACATACAAAATGTACTAGCACAAGAAGTTGGAACTATACCATTTCCATAATCAAGATAAATTACAAATAATCTTGTGCTATAATCGTACCCGATGACATGTCCAATTTTCATCCTAGATTGTGAACCAAAAACTTTATACTTATAAGAATCGATGATTTAATCCTCTGTGCTACAATCGTATCCGTAACCGATATTTTTTCTCTACCCAAAAATAAAAGATAAAGATATTTTCTAAAAAAAATAGTATTTTTTATTCATTAATCCTAAACTGAAATATTTTTCAATAATGGTGAACGGGCAGGGTGTCATTCGAGTATAACAGCCTACAATCACATCTAATGTCTGCAACAATAACAATAACATGTGCATGCAAAATCTTATCCCCGCCCTACTTATCCGTGGGGTCTGACACCATTTGCATTAATAATTCATAAAAATTAATTAAAAAATTAAAGAAGATAATAAGTAAACAGACAATATCACAAGAAAGACGCAGATCCATCTGTTTAAACATTTGTCGAGATTTAAAAATAAAATAAAAACCTTGCTCACTTCATTATAGATCAAAGATAAAAGTAGCCTAATTGAGCCAAGGAGAAAAATGGAGTACGTTAACATTTTGTTAGGACTTTTATTCGTCTGTTTTTTGGTTCGTGAAGTTGTTATTTTTTCAGTTAGAAGAAGCAAACGAGTTGCACCAGGTCCATTTCCTCTGCCTATTATCGGTAATCTTCACTTGCTTGGTGATATACCACAAATATCACTTGCTCAACTCGCAAATAAATATGGCCCAATTATGAATCTCAAATTGGGGCAAATAAACACAGTCGTCATTTCTTCATCAGTGTTGGCTAAAGAAGTAATGCAGAAGCAAGATTTATCCTTTTCCAGTAGGTTTGCTCCAGACGCACTTTGTGCCTGCAATCACAATGATTTCTCTGTTGTATGGTTACCTGTCAAAAACTCACAGTGGAGAACGCTTCGTAAGGCTATGAACTCTTACTTCTTTTCTGTCAACAAGCTTGACGCTAATAAGCATCTGCGGAAAAAAAAGATCCAGGAGTTGATTGATTACTGTCATAAAATTAGCAAAGTTGGTGAAGCAGTAGATATTGGCAGAGCAGCTTTTAGAACTTCCTTAAATTTGTTGTCCAACACTATTTTCTCTAAAGATTTGACTGATCCATTCTCTGATTCTGATAAGGAGTTTAAGGAATTGGTGTGGAATATCATGGCTGAGGCTGGTAAACCTAATTTGGTGGATTATTTCCCCTTTTTAAAAAAGATTGATCCACAAGGTATAAGGCGACGCTTGACAAAACATTTTAGTAAGGTTCTTCAACTTATGAGTGGTTTGATTGATGAACGGCTAAAGGAAAAGGAAATGGGAAATTGCGAAAATGTTGATGTGTTAGATGCCCTTCTCAGCATTAGCCCTGATGAAATCGACAGGAATCATATCGAGCATCTCTATCTGGTTAATTATCTTTTATATTTAATAAATTTTCAACCAAGTAGCATGTGATGATTATATGATCTTACAGTAGTAAGTTTTGCAGGACCTGTTTGCAGCAGGGACCGATACAACATCAAATACATTGGAGTGGGCAATGGCTGAACTACTTAAGAATCCACATACTTTGGACAAAGCACAAGAAGAACTTGCACAAGTAATTGGCAGAGGCAAACTTGTAGATGAAGCCGATGTTGCGCAGTTACCATACTTGCAATGCATCGTAAAAGAAGCCTTACGTTTACACCCACCGGTTTCTTTATTAATTCCTCGCAAAGTGGAGGAAGATGTTGAGCTTTGTGGTTATACTGTTCCAAAAGGATCGCAAGTTCTAGTGAACGTATGGGCAATTGGGCGCGACTCTGGTATATGGGAGAACCCTTTGGACTTTAAGCCAGAGAGGTTTTGGGAGTCAGAAATAGATGTAAGAGGTCGGGATTTTGAGTTGATTTCATTTGGTGCTGGTCGAAGAATTTGTCCTGGATTGCCTTTGGCTATCAGGATAATTCCAGTCGCGCTAGGTTCATTGATCAATACATTTAATTGGAAGCTACATGGTGGAATTGCGCCTAATGACTTGAACATGGAGGAAAAATTTGGCATCACATTGGCAAAAGCTCAACCTCTGCTAGCTGTTCCCATTCCACTGTAGACTAAGTTAATGGTGGAGTGGAAGTGTTCAACTACTCGAGCAAGTCTGACGTATTGTTTAAATTGAGTTGTCAAAAGGCTACGTTATTGTATTTGTAGAATCTATATATGCTCGTATATCTTTGAAAATAAGACCAAGGGTGTGTTTGGTATGGAGGAAAATGTTTTCCATGGAAAATGTTTTCCTAGAAAATGTTTTCCATGGAAAATGTTTTCCTAGAAAATGTTTTCCTGGAAAACAAGTAGATTTTGGACTTATTTTCTCATGTTTGGTTGGTGAGTAGAAAATATTTTCCGGAAATGATTTTTAGTGTTTGATTTATGAATGAAAAATATTTTTGAGAGACATCTTTTATTTTTATTAGAGTAAAAAATAATTTATGAAATTGAAATATTTTTTAAAAATAAAATTATTATTTTTTGGGGGTTGGGTTGGGTTGGGGGAGGGGGTAGGAGTGAAAAAATAAAAATTTAAAGTTAATAGTTTTTTTTAAAAACAAAATTAATTTTTTGGGGGGTTGGGGGTGGGTGGGTGGCAGGCGGGGGAGGGGGTAGGAGTTTTAAAATAAAAAATTGAAGTTGAAAATATTTTTAAAAAGCAAAATTAATTTTTTGCAGAGGGGGTGAGGTTGGGGAGGCTGGCCGGTGGGTGGGTTGGTAGAGGGAGGGGGGTCAGGGATCAGATGAAAAAATAAAATTTTAAAATTGAAAATATTTTTGTAAAATTGACGTTTTTCCCCACAAAAAAATTTAATTTGAAATTGAAGGAGAGTTTGGAAAATGTTTTCCTTAATTTTTGAAGGGAAGTCATTTTCCTTAATTTTGAGGAAAATAAGTTGATTTGGAAAATATTTTCCAAGATTTTGTCCCAACCAAACATGAGAAAATTGGAAAACATTTTCCGGAAAATGTTTTCCTTCATACCAAACACACTCCAACTCTCCGGGATGTAATAATTTCTTGGTGAAACCAATTTTCATTTATCCCTATTTATGTGACACATTTTAAATTTTGAAATTCGAACAAATGTATCTTTGAAATTAAATTTTTCATATATTTTTAAAATATTTTAAATTATCAATTATTGTGACTTAAAGTATTTTTACATAGTTTACAAATATATAAATTTTATATTAAAATTTTGAAGATTATATGAACTAATTCTCGATCAAATTCAAACTGCTTGACTCTCAAAAGGAGAAATGTGTCCGAGAAACTTGAGCAATCGCTCCTCATAAGCTAACTTTTGCGATTGAGTTCGCATAATTTTCCCATACATAAAATAACACACGGATTAAAAACAATTATATTTAAAAAAAGAGATGTGAACTATTTTTTAATTGTAAGTTATTCATAAATGATCATTATTATTTTAATCAAATTACATTATATGATTATAAAGTTAGTGTCAACTACAAACTAATTGTTAGTTTGTTAGAGAGAAGAATCACATATCAACGACACATTATTCATTATTATAAAGATATTTTTTTATCATACTTGATTGGCTCATGATTTTATAAATGAAATATTAAAAAAGCATGTTAAGCACATAAAAATGAAAAGAAAGACTTAAAAATGAAATATTTCTTATCGTCATATACTTTATTTTTTTGTTATATGTTGGTTAATTTACAAACCAATATGATGAAGAGAAAAGATAATCTTGAGTGTAAATCTTTATGAAACTAAATATGAATTTATATAGGCAAAATAGAGGAAATGAAAAGAAAGAATTGGGAATGAAATATTTCTGAGATTCATGTATAATACAATTTTCATCAAGCTGCTGATAGATTCCTTTGTGGACTATTTAAATATTGTTGACACCCAATTTTGACCCTCCCCGGTAAGAATTAATTCATGAGCTTTTTAAATTCTCAAACAATTTAAAATAATTGGTTTTTATAAATTTGGGAAGTTTACGATTAAATTAATTTTTTTTTTTTTTAAGATTAAGAAGCTCGCTAAATTAATTTATGTGAATTCATCCTATTAATCAATTGCTTTAAACCATTCAAATAGAAAATTTTGGACTTTGCATTTGTTCCACATCGCTTCTACATCTATTTTGAACTAAAAATTTGGTCCTATATAAGCCCCTCTTCATTTAACGAAAGGGGAAAAAAAAGGAGGAGAAAAAAAAAAGGAGAGGAAAAAAAAGGAGGATACCAAAGAGTACCCAGAAATTTTCGGGAATTCTTGGTTCCATAGTTTAATATTTATAAAATATTTTTTGCGGCTGTTTGAGTTTGGAGAGGTGGTGGAATTGTCTCCGTCAAACTCGTAGTCTCGGTTCGCTGCCCAGAATCAGGTAATTTTTTATTTATTTATTTATTTATTCATTTATTCATTATTTATTTATTTATTTATTTATTATTTATTTATTTATTTATTTATTTATTCATTTATTTATTTATTTATTTATTTATTTTTATATATTTATTTATTTATTTATTTATTTTTATTTATTTATTTTTTTATTTTATTTTTTTATATGCATATATGTATACATATATATAATTTGTCAATTACCCAATTTGCTAACTATTTGGATCTTAAGTTTAATTAGTATTAACGTTTAGTTGCTATTACTGTCATACTTCTATGTGTGTATTAATTTGCCGTAGCAAATTGATTTCGTTTTACATCATGGTCTAAAATATTTATTTTGTTATTCATGCATCATTGTTATATTTAATTCTAAGATTATTACATATTTTGGATATTACTGCTTCTCTATTATGTGTACTTTTAGATAAAATTAACGGCATCATTGCCTTCTCTTATCCAATCTATTTATTTATTTACTCATTTGGGCTTTAGATGTTAAGTTGCAATTTGCTTAGGTACATTCATTACTTTGGAATCGTTTAATCTTCTTTAAGATATGATTTAGAGATATTATTTTCAAGTGCTAATTTTTATTTTTGCTTTTCATTGCATGTAAAATTCGTCCGAGTTTCAACGTGAACTCTCACCCTCTCCTTTGCATTCCATGAGAAGAGACGTAAAGGCTCAAAGTTCCTCTTTTCCAGTCAACCTATTAAGCCGATGGAAGGGTCCCCAGATTTAAAGAATTGAAGAAAGTCGGAGAAGATGAATTAGAAGACCCGTTTTATATTTTGCATTTCCGTATTGTATCTATTTTAAGGCATTAGCCCTTGTCGTCTTTTACTTTACTGTATTTATTTAGTATTAATTATTTGCTTAGTCTAGGACAGGTACGAAAGGAAATGGGTCAAAAACCCAAAACAGGTGGGTCCAAAAACCGGTCAAGGCGGACAGAGAACCCGATTTTGGACCCAATTCTCTTTCCCTCTCTCTCTCTATTTCTCTCTTTTACTTTATTTGCTTATTTGTTTGCATACTTGTCGTTAATTTTAAAGTTAGAAAATCCGAATCCCCGCAAATGCCGTAAATATTTTTATCGACTCAAAATTAAAATAATTTTGCAAAAATGAAATGACTAAAAAATAAGTTAGTATTTCAACTCTCTACTTCTAAATATTTTATTCAAGTCAAGTTAAAAGCAAAGTTTTAGCCAAATTTGTTAGTTGCTGGAAAACCGTTTTAGACGGATGTTTTAGGTGCCTAACACCTTCCTAAAACATTAATTTGAATCCCCGAACCCTTTAAATATTTTCAAGCAATTTTCTCTGTTAAGTTATTTGAAAACAATAGTTTTCTTGATTTTTCTTCAAAAATTAAGTGGCGACTCTAAAAAATCAAAAAACCCTTATAAAAGGTTAAATTTTCGATAAAACAAATATGCGACGGAATATTGTAAGTGGCAGAGTGATCTTGTTGTCATAATCCACTTAGATTCGGTCCTTTGTCGCTCCGATCCGTCCCTCCCCCTCCAATTCAATCATTGTTTGAGGCCCGCGCACAACGACGAGCATGTGCACACATCAGTTGGGCGACATCGATCGAAGCCCGCACACAACGGCAAGTCCCTCCCAGTGGTGGGCCTAGAATTTTTGTTTAGGGGTTCAAAAAATAAAAGTGTAAACGTATAAACAAGTCTTTAGAAATGGGACCCTTGAATTCTTTTGGGGTTAAAATAACACTTTCACCACGTTTTTTAAAATTTAAAAAAAAACTAAAAAAAAATTAATAACAGAATTGAAAATTACAACAACAAAAAATCTTAAACTAAAAAAGAAGAGAAAAAACAAAATTTTATCATGGGGAATTGAATAGTTGATGTGAAACTCAATCTCAAGGAGACTTACTACAACACCATCCGTTTTTCTTTGTCATAGAGGGGTATATATATATATATATACGAAATACAAAAAATTTACCTTATATATATCGTATAATGTTTTTGCAGAGAGGGCTCAGGTGAACCCCCAGGACTCAACGTGGGTCCGCCCCTGCTCCCTCCGTCCCAACGACTTAGCAAACGACGTGCCCTTGGGGGGCTAGAGTCAATATGATGAAGAAGAAAAAGAAAAATTTTGAATGTGAATCTTCATGAAATTAAATATGAATTTATATGGGCAAAATAGATGAATATTATAGAACATTGTAAACTTACAAATTAAAGTTTAGAGGTTATGATCATAAGAATTATGAGAGTTATGATATTATTAAAAATATAAATTTATAGAGGTGTAAGTAATGAGTAATTACTCCTTGTAAATAAATTAAACAATAAAGAAAAAATACTTAAAATATTAAAACATATTATCATTCTATGATTAGAAGAAAATAAAAAAAGTGAAAAGATAAATGCAAATTGGAGAAATTAGGTAGATAAGCGAACATATACTAGTTAATTATAACATAGCTATAATTTGAATTATTACTATTCACCAATAATTTCTAGCTGTAATTACGTGTGTATCTCTCCTCTCTTCCTCTCTCCACTCTTATACATATACAAATACAAATTATACATATACATATACAATTATATGACAGATATACAAATATCATTCGCCTCGCTGCCGTCTCTCACTCGCCTCTCGTCTCCCTCTCCCAACATCGCTCGTCTCTCTCCTTCCTCTTACAATCGCGCTCACCAGATATACAAATAAAAATGTATACCAATTATATATGTAATCATCTGACAAATATACATATACAATTCGATATATATATATATATATATCCGCCTATGCCCTCTCTTACTCGCCTCTCTTCTCTCACTTTCAATCTCGCTCGCCTCTCTCCTCCCTCTAACATGTAAATACAAATTCTAATTAGCAAACTATAATAATAAAGCATAATTAAAGTTATTTTTGTAGCTATTTACAAAAATTTCTAAAAAAGAAAATAAGGCAGTAATATTATCTAAGAGAAAAGAATTAATAGAAATTGGATAAATCGAGAGTACAAATGTACAATATAACAACAAATATTAAACTGATTAACTATAAGAAACTTTACTGGAAAAAAAACTTCAAAAGATCTATTTATGCTTGAGTTTTGATCATTAATATATTTAAATAGTCCACGCTACCGACTCAATAATTATTTGGTGTTTTAATGCATTTCTTTTGGGAAACAAAACAGGTGGCCACATCATCCCATTAATAAGAAAAGATTGGAGTATTTATATATTTTATTTTACTTAATAATAAAAGGAGTAGACGCTACGACTTCCAACTTGTTTTGGGCCCTCCCTACAAGTACATTACCCTATTGTTATTGACATTATTGTTCTAGATAGTAATTAAAAAATTATAAAAAAAAGGCACAAGTTGAGCTTCAAATTAAATTCTTGATAAATTAAACGTGCACACCAGAAACAATAGAGTAGATTTAGATCAGGATTATCTCGGTCATAAGGTTACTAAAGCAATTGTTTAGAGTCTTAATTTCTTTTAGACCCCTACTTTCTCCCAAAAATGTATATATATTGTTTAAAAGAACTTTTTGGAAAAAAACAATATATAATTTTTTACCTCCTTTAATATAAGGGATCAATAATTAAGAAATTGAATAGTGTTTAGTTAATCGTAACATCCTTTCTATGTGGCTATATATGTTGTTGCCTCATATATTTTTGACCATTATCATGAAACAAAATTATTATTCTTATATTTACTTCTCTTATTCTCCTTTCACTATTTTTTTTTCTTTCATAATTGAATAATCTAAAGCCTTTCAAACAATTAAATCTTCAATATTATGCAAAATCTATTGTTCTGTGTTCATAAAAAGATCAAATTTATTTTTGGTGTCTTCTTCAAATTTAAGCAGTAAAACTAATTAATCAACATTATATCAGTATCATTATATCGACCTATCAAATATAGCACAACACTTTTTTGATATAATTATATAAATTTTTCAAAATTTTGAGTCATACTATTCTAACCTCATATTATATATTTTGTAGTAACGTTGAGTATTGTTATAAAGATCTCTTTTTAAAGTTTGTCTTTGAGCTCCTAAACTCATTGAGACGGTCCTGATCTAGATAAGATTCATGAACATCGGATCCGAAATAACATCTAATTTATTTTGATAAAAAGAATAATAATCTGGACGCAGGATAAAAAGTAGATTTATTTTCAAATTTGTATTCCTTCAAGTCAATATTACTATGTCCAAGTATAATTAATTAATGATAATAACGTAATTATCGTTAAAAATATAAGTAATTACTAGTGACAATTACATTTTAGCTATTCTTTGCAAATACTTTTAAAACCTATAGCGATTAAATTTAATGACAATCTGATAATATTAATAAAGACTTTTAACACTTTTTGTTAATATAAAATAAGTTATTTTTACGGTAGTATATAGAAGTAATTGGATTGACTGATTAAGTTAAAGAACTGGTGTATATATATGCACATCTGACAAATGCTATCACTAAATAATTATATATAGATTAATGTTAATTAATGTAGGGCATGAAAGAGTATAACATGCAAATGTTATAATCTAAGCTTATTTTCACTAAACGTACTTCAAACTATTTTAATTATGCGTTGATTTCAAACAAATTGATGTCAATTATATAAAATCATTGATGATCATTTTCTCCATTCAAATTCATCACGCGTGAACTAATTTAATATTCACACTCTTCTATATTTAATGTCGATATAAACGAGGAAACACGAAATTACTTTCTCCGTTCACTATTATTTGTCACGGTTTTATTTTTAGAGTCAAACTAAAAGAACTTTGACTAACATTTTAAGATGTAATTTTTTTATCATATTAATATATATGCAAAAAATTGCAACTTATAGTACTTTTCATATAGTTTTGAATATCCAAATTTTTTGTTTGAAATATCGAATTAATATAATGGCATAATACATAAATATGACCCTTAACTTGGCATCAGTCGGCAACTATGACCCTTAACTTTGGATGTGCACAAGTAGGCATTCAAACTTGTATAAAATTGAACAAGTAGATACACGTGTCTTACATGGCTTGATACACGTCGGACGCCACGTAGGACACAAAAAATTTATGTAGGATGAATGTGTCAATTTGTTCAATTTTATACAAGTTTAAGTGTCTACTTGTGCACATCTAAACTTAAGGGTCATAGTTGTCAACGGACGTCAAGTTAAGGGTCATGTTTATGTATTATACCTAATATAATCTAATTTAACTTTGAAAATTAATCAAATTAACTTTCGAAAAGCGTAACATAACAAATAAAAATGAACGGAGAAAATATTATTTTTATTTATTGTAGAAAAGTTTAGTAATGTTGTATTTGAATTAGAACTCTCTCTTTATATTGAACTCGACACATAAGAGGTGCATGTCTTTATACTACTAGGAAGTTAAGCTTATTGGAATTTTGCATATAGTCACTAAAAATAACTTAATTATGCTTTATAGCTATAGTTTATTAATTATGAATTGGAGCTATATGTTAGAGAGGAGAAAGAGGCGAACAAGAGATGACAGAGAGTAGAGATAGGCGAATTGTATATGTATATCTGTCAAATAATTGTATATATATAACTGTGTACAAATGTATTTGTATATATGGTGAGTTTGGGAGAGGGAGGAGAGAGGTGAGCAAGATTGTGAGAGGGAGGAGAGAGGAGTGCGAGAGAGTGAAGAGAGGTGAGCGAAAGAGGCCAGAGAATAGAGAGAGGCTAATTGTATTTGTATATATGTCATAAAATTACATGCACACATACATAAATACATACATACATACATACATACATACATATATATATATATATATATATATATATATATATATATATATATATATATATATATATATATATATATATGACGTAATTATAGCTGAAATTAAATTGTGAACTGTAATTAGTTCAAATTATAACTATATTAATAAATTAACTAATATATATTTGTTTATCCACGTAATCCCTGTCATTATTATGCAGTTGTATGTATCACAGTCACTTCTATACACATTGTTACTTACAAATTTGGATACTTGTTGCATACTATTATATAATATCGGTTGAACTCATCTTTAGGTAATGACAAAAAATCTTATTTTGTGGAACAATTAATTTGCTGAGATCATATTATTGCCTTAGTCGTATCTTGTCATTTTGTCTTTATTTATTATATAATTATTTTATTTTATTTATGTAACGATTGATTTGGTGAGATTGTACGTTAATAATTTTGTCATCTTGTCTTTACTTATCACGTACTAATTATTTTACTTTTTATCCTTTTTTTTATAGTAGCTATATTTCCTACCTAAATTTCTTATATATTTTTCATTCAAATTGTTCATGTGTGACATCATATAAACTATATGAGAACGACACTACACCAAAAATGATCTTTAGAATCAATAAATTAACGGCAAAACCTTAGTTGCCGTTAAATATGTCTAATGACATTCATTTGACACTCTTTGTAAATGTTCTTAAAGTTTATAAAGACATTTGATTCAACACAATAATTAATTAAGACTGGTAAAGTCTTTAACACTCTTTGTTAATGTGCATATTTAATTACTACCATTAAAAGCTGATTTTGTTGTAATATGATACAATGTATTTGAATTATGTATTCTTTAAAATAACACAATTTAATACAATATAACATAATATAATACGATATATTATGAAATGATATGTAACAATCATCCAGACTGTAAGTCGTTAGGATCAATCATCTATAGATAATACTACAAAGTCCTATATATGGTTAGTATTCAACTATGATTTAGGATTTCATTTCAACCAAGGGCAACAAAGTTTGGTATACCATGTGATACTCACCAAACAACTATGTTTGTGCTTGAGCTATACTCTCTAAAGATAAGAACAATATTTTCCAACTCTCAGTTTCCTAAAACAAAGTATTTTTTCATCTACAAAATTAGTAAATTCAAACAGAGTTTAAGTAGTACACGCTAGCTTGCAATGTAAAAGAAATTCTTACATATCCATATAGAGACATACATATTTTTAAATAAGATCAAAAACATTTTGTGATGTCAAATAATGAGTGAAGATCTAAAAGATAATAATAGGTAATTCTCTTGTTATTTATAGATGATAATACTGTACTTACCTCTCTTATTTTGATTTTTCTTTTGTAACATTTTGTTTCTACCTATTTTATTAGTACAAGTAATTAAACAATTTGGTAAAACTATCCCTTTCTATATTAAGCGCTTGGAATTAATAACTTATTTAGAAAATTCCAAGGGCAAGTTTTACAACTACATTTACTCAATATAAATAACGTACAAAAATATTAGAGAGAGACTCGTTCAAAATGAGAATAAACAACAACAAATTTAGTAGTATAATTTATAAATGAAGTGTGAAAAGATAATATGTACTCGACTTTGCTTTTACCTTACGAAAAATAGTGAACATATTTACAAGTGATTAAGAAAATAACAAAATAAACCGTGGTAGGTACTAAAGAGCAATTGTCATACATAACTAATACTAGCTCACATTGATTTCTTGTTAAATTTTAAATTTTGATTTTTTTTTATATTTTATTATTAAAAAAAAAAAGTCACATTTCTTAGTTACTTTAGATTTATTTTGTTGGAATGGTATAAATTTACTTCAGGCTTATTTACTTGTTTTTTTATTATAAAAAATTCTTTAGATTTATAAATCTTTGCAATATATGAGGTTCTCATCTCTTATATCGTTATTATTTGTTTTGCAGCAAAGAAACTTTGTAATTAATTGTAATTTGATGAATTATAGTAGCTACTTATTGCATTGTTTAATAGTTTTTATCATGATAATGCATTATGAAAAAGAAAATTGGAAATTTATGATCAATGCTAGTAATTAGTTAGTGTAGTTCGCATAAATTTTCAACAAATACATTCTTTAATAGTTGGTCAAACAACTCTTTCCATCAAATCACATATAAAAAATATTAAAATATTTTATAATCTTGTGAGGAGAATTTTATTACAAAACTAAATAAGGTTAAAATATGATAGTGCACATGCTAATAATGTATTAAATTAAGTCCAATTAATAATATACTAATTATTTTTACCACCGCATATTGGTGAGATTTGTGGGGTTATATTGAAGATTTGGCCGCCAGACATCATCCCAAAAGTTTATATATGTGTTTAAATTTTGATAAATGATTGAATTATAATATATTCAGTATTAAAATCACATTTAAATTTTATTTTTTTGGAGATTTTATATTTAAATTATTGGTAACGCGAGTATTCATAAATTTAAAAAATACACCTCAAATAATATGTAATGGTGTGTACATTACACTATTTCTTTATTAAAAAACCCATAATTGCCACATGGAAAAAAAATACTACCGTGACAAAAAGTTCAGAATCTAAAAAATATAGTATCAAAAATAAACTTAAATTATGTAGATTTTTTTTAAATTTCACACATAAAATATTGAAAGAATGGAAAACACACCTAAAACTATCAGTAGTAAATTTAAAAACACACCTAAAGCAATATATGATAATGTGTGTATTGCACTCTTTTCAAATAAAAAAATATATATCCCATTAAAATGCCACATGAAAAAAACAATTCATGGTGGGGGTAGGAAAATTGGTTGTTATTGTTCATTTATGGAGTTAGTTGGAGAGAAAATGAGGAAAAAATTCTTGTCGATCTTTTTATTGAAGCTTTTAGATGCAATTTTGATTAACTTCCATTTTTTTTTCTTTATACTTGGTACTATTTATGTAATACCAAGTATTGTTTAAATTGATATTTCTTAATTTATAATAATCTCAGGATGTTTTTGAAAGAAAAAAATTTCTTTGTTCCATTTTCATTTAATTAAGAACAACTTTTCTAAAATTATGGAACCTATATTTGTTACGTCCTTTAAATTTAAGTTTATATTTTTTAGTTATAGCTTTATTACTTTTACGTTATTGATATTTGTATAAATTTTATAACTAATTTAAATAAAAAATCAATAGTCGGTGGAAAAGAATTTTTAATTGTGGACATTTCAATGAGCCTCTTTATATTAGGTTTTTAGAGGAAAAAAATGAGATGATTATCGTCGAACAAATATATAAAATTTATTTTAGAATAAATTTAAAATCATTAGACACACAATTCAAAATTTATCAGCATTAACAATATTTATCAAGTTTAACTTTTGGATTAAGAAATTATTTATCAAATATTTATTTTACATTAAATAATTTAATTTTCTATTACACAAATATATATATAGTTAATTTTAGATTAAAAAAATTAAAAGTATTTAATTAACACTATTTAAAAAATAAATTTATAAATAAATTTTGCACTCATGCAGAACACGATTTTCCCTCACTCACTAGTCAGTAGTATCAAAAAAAGATACAAGAATAAAATAATCAAAAATATAATTTATAATTTCTTTGGAGTGCAAATTTCTATGGAACCAGTTAGACCAAATTGTTTTAAAAAGGATAAATTTTCCTATATATTATACTTAATGTTCTATTATATATAAGAGGCTACAATAGCAATTTCGGATGGTTCTGCTTGCTTTGCCCAGTTGGTTGTAGTATGACACTTAATGCCTTAGGTCACAAGATTGAACCTAGACAATGTCACTTTTAAATTTCTATTTTTAATTTAGTCAATTACTTAGTTTTAGGCTTTTAAATTTTTTTGGTGGGACCAATTCAATTCTCTTTCTTTTTCTTATTTTTTATGTTAACAAGAGGCTACAATAACTCAGGGTTGTTCTGCTTGCTTTGCTCAACTTGTTGTAATATGATATTTAATGTCTAAGGTCTCAAGATTGAATCTAAGCAATGTCATTTTTAAATTTTTATTTTTAATTCAGTCAATTACTCAGTTTTAGGTTTTTAGCTTTTCAGTGGGATTGATTCAATTCTCTTTATATAAAAACTTCAATTAACAGTTTATGATATATTTTTTTTCATTATATATAAAGAGAATTTTCTCATTCCTCTATGATTCCTATTCTTTCAGTTAATTTGAACTTGAGCCCGAATATTGAATTCACTTTTTGTATTCTTTCTCTTTCCTCCCTTATTCTAAAAAGGGGAAAAGGAGAAAAGAGGAGGAGATAAATTCATCAGCAATATTTGATTGGATCTCATATTTTCTTCATTTCTTCCATGACAATAACTAGAAGGAAAAAAAGGGAATGTCAACGCATCCGGGCAAAAACGATTAATCTCTTTCAATAGTCCTGCTAAAGCCCCGAGCCATAGCGTACTTAGTACTGGTGCCACAGAGAGATATGTTTTTAGATCTCGCATTGAAAAACCATCTTCTTTTGTATTATTTGTTGGAATAGATAATACATATGATTAGATGCATATGTATTAAGGGTTGCTTAGAGTTGGACACAGAATTCCTAATTCAAATTGAAATTTACAATGATTCGGAAAATAAGATTTTCCTTTTTTGTGTATTTTTCGTATAGTTATTGAATATCTAAAGTTTTTGTTCAAAATATCGAAATAATATAATCTAATTTAACTTTAAAAATTAGTCAAATTGACTTTCGAAAAGTGCAACATGACAACTAAAGGTGAATGAACAGAGTAGTAATTAGTACAATTACCGACTTCAATTAGTACATCTGATCCTAAATTCTTCAGATATCATTCTTGTGATTGTCAATCTTTATTTGCTAACAAATATTTAGTTGTCTCTCCAAATTCTACTGTGCCTCATTTGACTAAAAAAAGTAACATATATTATTTGAAAATGACATAAAAATTACTAAAAAAAAATCACAAAAATTATCAATTTGAAATATTTAGGAGACACATAAAAAAATTGGTTAAACTCTCGAACATAGAAAGTAACATATGTTATTAAAAACTCAAATAAAAAGTATTACAAAGTGAAATAATTGATAGCTTAAAATATCCACACGACAACAATAAATAAATATTTGTACTTCTTTTATCACATAAATTAGGATTGGAATGATCTTAAAATTTTAATTTTTGTTATACATTATAAAATAGTCGAAAAATTGAAATGCAATAATTTTGTAAAAATAACCAACTAGATCGTCCTAGCCCTAATATTACCTGCAGCTTTGCTCTGTTTATTTATACTTAAATTTTAAAAAATTATTTCATTTTTATCCTTAATTTTATCGCTATATTTATTTGTCATTTAATAATAATATAACTTTACTTTTATCCATATTGGATCTGGATTTTGTTTACTAAGTATATGTTGCCGAAAAAAATGAAGAATGTGCTGACATATTAAGTTCATCTGATGAACTCACTTAATTGGGAGTATGAGATATTCAAATGATTGATTTTTGCGTTCTTCATTTCGTCATTGATCAAGATTTTGCCACGTTTATTTGATCAAGTGAATCTTAGTGCGCCAAATGTGTGAGCTGATCAAAGAAGGATAATTGTAGGAAAATGACACGTGTAAAATAATTACAGTCTGTATATATTTTCTTTTGTAGTTTGTTAGAGTTTGTTATTTTAGATGCCCTTTTGGGCCCATTTAGATGCACAATAGGTTAGCTAGAATTTTATTCTGCTTGTATATATACGTGGGTACAGAGCAAGAGAAATATACAGAGAAAATTTTGGCAATTCTTTCTTTATTCTTTCATGGTATCAACGCAACAGATCAGAGGAAACGATCTTTGCAATTCTCCTTTTCTTTCTCTGAAATTTTATCGAGTAAACGATGGGTGTTGAAGCTGTTAAATCCATTTCTGAGAATGTTGTCACTCAGATTGATAATTATCATCCATGCTTTCTGAATCATCTGATTCACCTGGAATGAACTTAACCAGCTTTAACATTGATGGTTCAAATTATGAAAATTGGAAAAGAGGGGTTCTTATTGCATTGTCGGCCAATAACAAAGTGGGTTTCATCAAGGGAACCTGCAAAATACCAGAAAAAGATCCAACTCTGCTCGTTCAATGGACGAGATGTAATGACATGGTCATTTCCTGGTTGCTTAACTCCCTGAGCAAGGAAATTGCAGAGAGTGTTTTGTACTCTCAAACTGCAGAAGAATTGTGGAATGAATTGAAAGAGAGATATGGGCAAGATGATGGTGCTAAGATGTTTCAGATCCAAAGGGAGCTAAAAAATATTCACCAAGGAAAGAATAGTGTTGCTGCTTATTTTACGAAACTGAAGAAGATATGGGATTAGCTGAAGGAATTGAAAACTTTCATGATTTGCTACTGTGATTGCACATGTGATGCTAAGGATCACAATCAGAAGTTGCTTGATGATCAAAAACTCATCCAATTTTTGATGTTTTTGAATGAGGCTTATACGGGGATAAGAGGAAACATTCTGATGATGAAACCTATGCCTACTACTTCTCAAGCATACTCTATCGTACTTCATGAGGAAAGCCAAAGAGAGGTACACACTAGAACTCAATTTTCTATTGACTCTTCTGCTTTTACCGCAAAGGGAGGGGATCCACCAAGAAACTATCCTACAAACATGTAGGGAGGAAATCAGTATAATGGAAATAAGAGGGACGATGTTTATTGTCAATACTGCAAAAAAAGAGGACACCTGAAGGAACAATGCTACAAACTAGTGGGTTATCCCGAGCATTTCAAGTTCAACAATAACAGGTCAAGAAAAGGATCATATTTGCCTCAGCATGCTAATGCAGTACACACGGAAGAGTCCAACAAGATAGGCAATGGGGGAAATCAATTTTCAGGTATCCAAGGTTTTACCAAGGAACAATCTGAACAGCTGATGCTTATGTTCCAATCTGCAAAGGAAGGAAGTCCAACTGCTTTAAACTCGACAACCAGTGCTAGTGCCAACCTGGCTGGTAACCCCATTGCATCACATGTTTACACATCTTTTTTTTCTTCTACACATTCTAACTCTTGCATCATCGATACTGGTGCAACACAATACATGACTTTTGATAAATCAATCCTGCACAATATTAAGAAATTTTCACAACATGTCCTAGTAAATCTGCCTAATTCACATAAGGTTGAAGTAAATTATGCAGTCAACATATTTCTTTCACATGATTTTGAACTCCATAATGTTTTATATATCCCTGCATTCAAACACAATCTTCTTTCAGTTAGCCAATTATGCTTACATAATAACATTATTCTGTTTTTTACTAAGACTGAATATTTTCTAGAGGACCCTTTGTTGAAGAGGGTTCAACTTTTTGGTGAAGCACAGTCAAGACTATACATGCTGAAGGATGACATTTTGCAGCCAACAAATTCTAATTCCAAGGCACTTGAGCCAGTTCTTAATTTTGTTTCTAGTTTTTCTAAGTCTTGTAGTTTTGAGTCTGTTTCGAATTCCGAGTCTAAGTCTTTGTATTTGAATCCAAGTTGCAACGAAGTCATGAATGACACTCCTACTGTTTTTAATTTGAGTTCTTTGGCACAAATTTGGCACTATAGATTGGGGCATTTGCCTTTTGATTCAATGAAACATATTTCCATTTTGCCTAAACTCACTGGTAAAGGGGACCCTCCTTGTGTAATCTGTCCAGTGGCAAGACAAGTCAAACCAATTTTTCCAATTAGTAAGATTAAATCTAAAAGATGTTTTGAACTCTTGCATATCGACACTTAGGGTCCTTACAAAGTTCCAACCTACAAAGGAGAGAAATATTTTCTTACAATTGTTGACGACTTTTCTAGATGTACTTGGACATATCTCCTCTCCACTAAATCAAATGCTTTTCCAACTTTGAAATCCTTCATTTCATTCATAGAGAGAAAATTCTCCACAAGAATCAAAGTGATTAGATCAGATAATGCATATGAATTGGGTTCAGGAAATAGTCTTAAGGAGTTTTTTACATCTCATGGGATTTTACATCAAACTACTTGTGTCGCTACTCCACAACAAAACGGTGTAGAAGAGCGAAAGCATAGACATCTTCTTGAGATTAGCAGGGCATTAATCTTCCAGTCCAAACTACCTAAAAAAATTTGGGAAAATTATTTACTTACTGCTACTTATCTTATAAATCGATTTTCCTCAAAAATTTTACACCACAAATCTCCCTTTCAGATTTTATTTGGCATACCACCTGATTATACCCATCTCAGGTCCTTTGGTTGTTTATGTTTTATTTCTACTTTGGCTAGAGGAAGGGATAAACTGGATGCTAGGGCTTTTCCTGGAGTTTTTTTGGGATATCCATTTGGACAGAAGGGTTATAAGGTCTTAAATTTACTCACTCATCAGATTCACATTTTGAGGGATGTCAAATTTATTGAACACATTTTTCCGTTTGCTTCCCCATTACCTGTGCCTCTATTTCCAGTACCTCCTCTCGATTCTACTGAGCCTAGTGTTGTTTCTCATTCTTCTCCTACACATCCTGCCCCCGTATCCCCCTCTATCTTCCCTTTGATACCTTTTTCATCTCCCCCTCTTTCTTCTATCTCTTCTAGTTCACCAGAATTTTCTCCCAGCTCCCCTACTTCATTTTCCCAAAGTTTTTGTCCAGATACCATCGAACCATCATCACCCTCTCCATCTACTCTTGTTACTTCTGGAGGTGAAGTGTCATCCTCAGCACCATCTCCTCACTTGCGCAGATCTCAAAGGGATCACAACCAGCCTAAGTATCTTTCAGATTATTTTTGTCATACTGCATTTTCGATTATGTCTCATAATCCCCTGTTTCTCCTTTTTATTCTTCTTCATTTTCTGCTTTTACTATTTCGAATCAACAATTGGTTACTTCTGTTTGTCAAATTCAAGAACCTGCTTCTTATCTTCAAGCCGCAATGCATCCTGGTTGGCAGTCTGCTATGGATGTTGAGTTTAAAGAACTTGATTCCAACAAAACTTGGGACATCGTACCTCTGCCCCCTGGTAAATTTGCATTGCTCTGCAAATAGGTATACAAAGTTAAGCTCAAGTCCGATGGTACACTTGAACGTTTAAAGGCACGTTTGGTTATAAGAGGTGATATTCAATGTGAGGGCATTGATTATACGGAAACCTTTTCTCCGATTGTAAAAAAGACTACTATCCGTTGTTTATTAGCCATTGCTATCAAGAAAGGTTGGAAATTGTATCAGTTGGATGTTAATAATTCATTTCTCCATGGTGACTTGGATGAAGAAGTATACATGTGTTTGCCTCTTGGACTTTCTGCTTCATCTCCATCTCATGTTTGTCAGCTTCGTAAATCTTTGTATGGCCTTAAACAGGCCTCCCGTCAGTGGTATGCTCGTCTATCCTATGCTCTTGGCACAAGAGGTTTTAGTTGTTCACTCAATGACTACTCTCTTTTTTACAAGTTCACTGGATCTCTTGTCATCATCATCGCAGTTTATGTCGATGATATCTTGATCACTGGAAACCACTTGTCTGAGATTGCTGCTATGAAATGTTTTCTTAATTCAGAATTTCATATTAAGGATTTGGGAGAAGCCCATTTCTCTTTAGGGATGGAATTGCTTCATGAATCAGGTGGTTTGTTGTCGCCCAACGCAAATTTGCTCTAGAACTCTTATCTGATTATGATTGTCTTGAATCTTGTTCTGTGTCCACCCCTTTAGATCCCACTGTCAAATTGACCGCTGATTGTGGCTCTCTTCTATCTGATCCGACTATTTATCGTCGTCTCATCGGAAAGCTCAATTTTTTAACAAATACTCGTCCGAATCTATCCTTTACTGTCCAGTCTCTCAGTCAGTACATGCATTCTCTTTGTGAAGGTCATTATCAAGCTGCTCTTCGCACTTTACGCTATATTTGCAGGGACCCTGGTTTAGGGATTTTCATCTCTCCGTCTCCTTCATTTCAAATCTTGGCTTTTTGTGATTTCGACTGGGCTTCTTGCTCAGATTCACGTCGCTCAGTCAGTGGTTTTTTTGTTAGTCTTGGTGATAGCCCTATTTCCTGGAAATCTAAAAAGCAGTCGGGCGTCTCTCTTTCTTCTGCCGAGGCCGAGTATCGCTCCATGCGTCGGTTAGTCGTAGAAATTACTTGGTTGGTCCGTCTTCTTCATGATCTCTCTATTGCACCACTCTGCCCATTCCTCGACATTGTGACAACCAAGCTGCCATTCACATAGCAAAAAATCCAATCTTTCATGACAGAACAAAACACATCAAGCTTGATTGTCACTTCGTCCGCGAAAAACTGTTGGATAGTCTGATTTCTCTGTCCTTTGTGCCTTCTTCATCACAACTTGCTGATCTCTTTACTAAAGCTCTTGCTGGACCTCTTCATAAGACTATTTTGTACAAGTTGGGAGTTCAATCTCCGGTCTCCCACTTGAGGGAGGGTGTTGCCGAAAAAAATGGAGAATGTGCTGACATATTAAGTTCATCTGATGAACTCACCTAATTGAGAATATGAGATATTCAAATGATTGATTTCTGTATTCTTCATTTCGTCATTGATCAAGATTGTGCCACGTTTATTTGATCAAGTGAATTTTAGTGCGCCAAATGTGTGAGCTGATCAAAGAAGGATAATTGTAGGAAAATGACAAGTGTAAAATAATTACAGTCTGTATATATTTTCTTTTGTAGTTTGTTAGAGTTTGTTATTTTAGATGCCCTTTTGGGCCCATATAGATGCACAATAGGTTAGCTAGAATTTCATTCTGCTTGTATATATACGTGGATACAGAGCAAGAGAAATACACAGAGAAAATTTTGACAATTCTTTCTTTATTCTTTCAGTATACATCATAAGAACCTTCGTAGTTTGACATTTTTACTCACCATTTTACCAACCTCTTAAATTAATTAAATAATATTTTAAATTCTTTTCTTATTTGTCATTGATCTATGTGGCATTTTTGTCTCATGTGCGTGTGTTACAATTTTTTTTTGGCCCGCAAGGCCTATGAAAAGTAAATTTTGATCACTTTTGACCTCTATAACACGCATCTCCTTCCATAATTAATCAATTTTTGCCTCTCATTCGACTTCTCTTTCCAAATTTATTTTGTTTCTCCCATTAATTATTTTTAAGGTCCTTTTACTTGTGTAAATCTTTTATTATCAGTCAATTTTGTTCAATTTTTTTTTTAATTTTATTTTTGTTGCTTAATCATTTGTTCTGTTATATTATCTGCCCATATAAACTTTTCTTCAATAATCACTTCCACAAGAATTTCATCAAATACCAAGAAAAAATATTTATTTTTTTTACAATTTCATCAAACTCACGTAAGAAAAAAAATATGAATATTTCTTCATTTTCATAAACCCCCAAAAAGAAGAAAAGAAAAATAACAAATCTTCTCCATTTTCATTAAATACCAAAAAAGATTTCAACTTTCTCCAATTTCATCACACCTCAAAAAAATATCTTTATTCGATTCAATCACAACACCCAAAAAAAGAAGAAGCAAAATCCCAAAAAATCACATGATAATTATTATAATATTTCTAAATCCTAAAATTCAATATACACTAAAATAACAAACCAAAAAACAGTGAACAAAACAGAAATTAACAAACTTACAAAAACGAGACTAAAAATTGCACTCAAACACCTTCAACAATCGACAATATCATAGGGTGAGGAAAACATGTGTATCTATTCCAACAAAGATAAAATAAAATATGAGGTTTTAGACTTTTACCGTATAAATTTCTAGGTAACAATTTTTAATAACATGTAAATGAACATGTACTTGGTTGTAATCACACAATACTTAGCTGTTAAAAATGATTTAAAATATTGTATTTAGAAAGATCCAACAGACAAACAAAATCAAGTAAAAAATCTCCACGTCATCAACCTGATTTTGTTCAATCCATACTTGTACAATTTTATGTCTCTCTCTCTACATCCCTAAAACTTGACTATTCTATCAAAAAAACACATTGATCAAATAAGATTTTACATATGAGATTTAAACTAGTGGCTACATTTAAAATTCTGACCGACCAGTAGTTGCAATAAATTTCCCATACTCTAATCAGTACCGAAATAAGAATTTTCATTAAGAGTAATCAATATCTTAAAAAATAGACGGTGATAGACCTACCTTAGTCCAAGGGGTATCGTGTAAATAGTGGTTAAATTTTAGTTTTATAAATATAAATTCATAAATTGATACCTGGCCTCTTGAAACAAGTTGAAAGCTTAGTCTATTGGTTAGGGGCTTACAAATACTAGACATACGAAGTAGTCAGAGGAATTCGACATTTATTATATATATCTAAAAAATTATTTTAATCATATATAAATAATATAATTTTTCACCGAAAAAGATTCAAATAAACCCTAACAATAAGATGACTCCACCACTGGCTATAATGTCACAAAACCTCTATAGTCTATATAACCCACCTCATAGTTCTAAAGACTAAACCTAAGAAAAGAAAAATCACAAGGCCTAAATAATGGAAGCTAACAAGAAACAAGGAAAACATTTTGTTCTAGTACATGGTGCATGCCATGGAGCTTGGTGTTGGTACAAGCTAAAGCCCTTACTAGAGGATGCAGGCCACAAAGTCACTGCCCTTGACTTAGCAGCCTCTGGGATTGATTTGAGGAAAATAGAGCAACTTCACACACTTCATGATTACACTTTGCCATTGTTGGAATTAATGGAATCTCTTCCACAAGAGGAGAAAGTCATATTAGTAGGGCATAGTCTTGGTGGTATGAATTTGGGACTTGCTATGGAAAAATACCCAAAAAAGATCTATGCTGCTGTTTTCTTGGCTGCTTTCATGCCCGATTCTATTCACGTCTCCTCCTATGTTATGAATCAGGTGAATATAATATACTATTTGATCCTTCTGTTTTAAAAATAATGACTAGTTACGTTTTTTTTTTTTTTTTATGTATGGTATTCGGGATAAAATGAGTTTTAAGTTATGCCAAACTTGTAGTTTAGATCTGCCAATATATATATATATATATATATAATTGATAGAAATGACAAAAATAATTGAAGTAACAGAAATAGCGTCATTTCAGTTTTTATATACGGGGAAATTACCAATCGTTGTGATGTGCTGAGTACATTATTTTTTTGGCGTTTCTCCAGCTATACCTTTCAATTAATAATTTGTTTTCGGCATTTTCTCTTTTGATTCGTTGTTACTTGTTCAGATTTAGTATGTTTATATTAATATGAGTATTTTATCACAAAAATCATGAATGATTATTTGACTTATAAATCCAATTTTTGAAGTACAATGAACGGACACCAGCAGAGAATTGGTTAGATACTCAATTTTTACCATATGGTACCCCTGAAGAGCCACTCACATCCATGACTTTTGGTCCCAAATTTTTGGCTTACAAGCTCTACCAGTTAAGCCCTCCTGAGGTAATCTGTACTCTTTTTTATCATATACCTTATTGAAAAATATTTAATTTTTTTATTTTTTGGAAAATGTACAAGTATTCTTCTAGACTATGATCGAAATTTTTAAGACAAACCTTAGCTAAATTAAGGTTATGTTACTCCCGTGAACTTATTTTTTTTGTAACTTTTATACACTTTTTGTTTTACGTGGTATACTCAGTGACTCCATGCAATTGAGGCGCGTGGGAGATATTTGAATGCCACGTAAGCCAAAAAAGGTGCACAGAATTACAAAAAAAAAAAAAAGAGTTCAGGAGGTAATAGGATCTTAGTTTAGTTAAGGTGTGTCTCTGAAATTTCGCATATTCTAGGGAATAATTGTGCATTTTTTTTCCGTTTTGAAACAGAAGCGATCTTACGTTTAAATGATACTTTGATAGGATGTTGCATTAGGATTATCATTAGTGAGAACAAGTTCTCTGTTTCTGGAAGATTTGTCAAAGGCCAAGTATTTCACAGATGAAGGATATGGATCTGTGAAGAGAGTTTATGTAGTGTGTACAGAGGATAAAGGCATATCAAAAGAATTTCAACAATGGCAAATTGATAATATTGGTGTTACTGAAGCAAAGGAAATTAAAGGTGCTGATCATATGGCAATGTTATGTATGCCCAAAAAACTTTGTGACACTCTCATGGAGATTGCAGATAAATACAATTGATCCATCTCATGTTGTTCCACGTTAAATAATTGATTTGAATAAATACTACTTGTTGCTTTCATCGCGAAAAATTACACTGTATATGATTGTGGTGTGTTTATTCTATGTATTGATGATCTAAGAGTGTGGTGAGATAATAAAACTGTATCAGTTCTTGTAATGACAATTTTTGTGTCTAATTTACACTAATTGATGCTGAAATGTGAGCAGTTAAAATTTTACTGAAATGATAGAGAGAGCCGAAAGCACAAGACTTAAAATCATATTCAATACTTACATCTTCTCCTAGAAGCGGAGCTAGATGGGGTTAATGAGTTCGGACAAATTCATTAACTTTTTCGTAGATCCTATATTTATATTAAAAAATTAAATATATACATGTGAATTCTCAAAAATATTAATTTAGAACCGTCAAACTCATAATCTTGACTTCGCCTGACAATTCCTTTTCTTCATATGAATGAAAGGTAGATAGGTATTTATAGCTGGTATAAATTTTGCTGTTAGAATCACTGTTAAAATAAATATGCCGAAAGGAAGAACAATCAATGAACTTTGAGATCCAATATTTATGTCACAATCTGCGCGTGGCCGGCACTCGAGAATCACTGATGACTCACAAGTGAATCCTCATTTTGTCTAATTACAAGTGAAAAACTAACTCAATTATTATTTTTAGTATTATATCTGTTGCTGATTATAAATTATAACAATGAGGTAATGGTCTTCAAACTAAACTTTGTCACACTTGCCGTGTTGGGATTTGGTAGTATATATACGTTATTATTTGGCTAATTCTTTTCCATATTGCTTTGATGAAGCCACTTGTTTTTGCCATCTCAAGTACACTTGACAAAATCTTGTAAGCCAATTAAATGTTGCCAACAAGTACAAAATCTTCTAGCCTGTTTGTACAAATTATTTGGAGATCAAAAGTATTTTTTTTTTTAAAAAAAACAATGTGCTTGTAAAAAAAACATTCAATTAAGTTTTTAGGAAAAAAAAATGTGTTTTTTTTAGTGAATAGAGAAACTGTATTTTATAAACTAAAAAATGTATTAGCTTTTCCCGAAAGCACTCTTAAAAATTTGACTAAACACTAATTATTGCTCAAAAATATTTTTAAATTTTATTATCTAAACACACCTGTTTCTTGCTTAAAAAAATTATAAAATATTTTTATAAAATAAAATAAAATTCAAGCGAAGCTGATTTCAAAATTTTAGTTAGACAGTTATTATAAATTTGTCAATTAAATCTGGATCTCTCTAATGTCTCTTTCAGTTCCATAAAATGTTGTATTTTTCTATTAAAGGCATGTGATAATTGAGACTTGAGAGGATGTACATATAAATGCTTTAAATATCTTATTTCTCCTCTGTTACTTTTCTTAAAATATTCACCTTAATAATTTATTATTTTTGAAAAATAGATAATTAATTAATTTCTCATTTATTCCTAGAATTATTTTTTTTTGAAATACAATTAATCAATTCATGTTCTTAAGTAAAATATATTTCTAGAGGTTGAACTAATTTTTTTTTGTTAAGAATAGAGAGTTAGGTGACATTCTGTTACAAGTCACGACATTTAATACTCCATTGTGTCTTCTTTGAAAGGACCATTGCTTTACGTAATGATATTATCCAAACTAGTTTGCACCCACTCTAGTATTCAATTTTAATCTTTTTATGAAATAATATATAATTATATGATATTTATAATTTATTTTAATTATAATTTTTTAATTTTAATTCCAAATCCAATAAAAAGAATTATTATGTAAATTAAAATGAACAAAATCAAATATTATCACATAAATTGAACAAACAGGTTACCACCATTTATAAGATATCAAGATAACATGTTGCTGTCATGAAGCATAACTTAACTGATTTTGCCTAAAGGTTAGGTAGTAGAAAGGACCATCTCTTGTTTTATCACATGCCAATAATTTTTTCTCCTTTAAATTAATGATTTAAGTTTTATTTTTTAATCATTATGGAATAATGATTTGGTAATAGTTTATTCTAAATTTTTAATGACTTAATCGATAACTTGATAAAAGTTAATAAAATCATAATTTTAGTCTTTAGATATATAAAGCTATCCGATGAAACAAATGCTTAATTTAAAGATGACAATTGAATGAGTTGTGTTAAATTGAGAAGGATCATAATGGGTCAAGATAATAAATTGATCTGATCAAGAACTAACTCAATTTAAATTTGCTTGGATCAAATCGGATTGTCACACTTTCTCTCTCCCACACTTCCATTTTTCTCAAATTTTAATCCATTCTTCATTTGCATTTTTTTATTTGCAAAGCCTATTTTCTATTTTATTTTTGCATCATTTTACCAATGTTTCTATAGACATCTCAGTGCAAAAATTGTATATCCATATTACTATTATTTTGTACTTTCACAAATTCATTTGATTTACTCTTTTTCTTCTCTTAATCAACTTATAAGAAAAAAATAATCTACAAAAGCATCGTTTCACATTTTAAGACAATAAACATAAAGAAAATCTTGAACGTGAAACACAAAATTAATATTCGGCAATAATTATTGGATAGATGCCACCGAACTAGAAAATTTAACAAATATGAAAAAGAAATGATAATTGAGTGTTTAATGTCGTTAATATAATATTATTATTAATAATAATAATATTAAACATTCAAATACATTGAGTGGTTATAGAATAAACAAAAATAAAAACATATTTGATAATTAAGAATTGAGTGATTAAAACTGAAATCCCAAAAAAAATAAACTAATGACTAAAATATAAATAATTAAAATTAAATTATGTATTTAAGTGTAATAAATAATGCTGATTGAATTTTAGTTACTCAGTTAATCGATTATATTAATTTACACTACTGAACAGTACATACGTGTAAAATTCAATTAATTTCCAATGCTGTGACGTCCACCAAACCACTACATAATATAATCCATCTAAGAGTTTTTCAAGACTAAAGCAAAGAAAAGAAAGAAAAAAGGGCTAAAGATGGAAGGTATGAAGAAACATTTTGTTTTAGTACATGAAACCTTCATGTGTTTTGAAATAAGGGATAATGCATAAGTACCCCTTCAATCTATGTCCGAAATCGCAGAGATACACTTATACTATACTAAGGTCCTATTACTCCCTGAACTTATTTTATAAATAATTTTCTACCCCTTTTTAGCCTACGTGATACTATCTTGTGGGTCTAGCGTTTGTTGACATATTTTTTTCAAACTAGTGCAACGTAGGCCGAAAAGGGGTAGAAAATTATTAATAAAATAAGTTCAGGGTATTAGTATAGTATAAGCGTGTCTCTGAGATTTGAGGCATATGTTAAGAGAGTACTTATGCATTTTTCCTAAAATTTATATATTTATAAACTACGGAAGAAGTACTACAAGTCATAACAACTGACCATTCAAAAAAATGTATGAAAAGTGTGATGTAATACTTTTTGATTGTGAATGATTGTTTTGCTAATAAATCCAATTTTAATGTAATTTATTGAAGTACTATGAACAAATACCAGAGGAGAATTGGTTAGATACCCATTTTTTACCATATGGTTCCCCTGAAGAGCAACTTACATCAATGACTTTTGGACCCAAATATTTGGCTAACAAGCTCTACCTGTTATGCTCTCCTGAGGTAACTTTTCAATCTTTATTCAAAATCAAACATCATTGTTTTTATTTTGTTTCAAAATAAAAGCAACATTACATGTGTTAGGATCTTGCATTAGGATTATCATTGGTGAGATCAAGCTCTCTGTTTCGAGAAGATTTGTCGAAGGCGAAGTATTTGACAGATGAAGGGTATGGATCAGTGAAGAGAGTTTATATAATGTGTTCAGAGGACAAAGGCATACCAAAAGAATTTGGACGATGGCAAATTGACAACATTGGAGTTACTGAAGAAAAGGAAATTAAAGGTGCTGATCATATGGCAATGCTAAGTATGCCTAAAGAACTTTGTGACATTCTCTTAGAGATTGCCCATAAATACAATTGATCCATCTTCTACTCATTTGAATAATTAGTTGTTATTGCTTTTAACTCTAAAATAAAAACTAAAATACACTTCTTATGTTTTCTTATTTTCAGTATCTCTTTCTATTTCTAAAAACCTCTAAAATTCCTTATTTCCTTAATGTATTCGAGCTGCATATCAATGTATCCGAGTCAGTATTTAATATATTTGAGCAACATATTATGTATCATGTTTATTTTAGAGAAAATACATCAAATCCCCCCTGAACTTGGCACGAAAACTCGCTTTAGTACTTAAACTGTACGGATAATTATTTAGCCCTCTAATCTTTTTTCAAGTGAATTAAAATACATCCTAATATAATAATACCAGTCTCACATGGCAAGTGCATTTCACACGCGCCATGTCATCGATACGTCAGCGCCCCATCAGCGTCACGTCATTGCCACATCAGCATCCCATTCAACATATTTAAATTTTGATTTTTAATTCTTTTTTGTTTCTTTTTATTTGCTCACAATTTTAGAAAGTAAAAAAAATCTCAAAAAATAAGAATTAATATAAGAAAAATAATCTAAAAAAAATCAATTGAAAGAGATTCAAAATCTCAAAATCATTCTCACAAGCACACTCAATTTTTAAGACACTAAAATTAAAATAAATAAATAATAACTACTAAAAATTTAGTTTGAAATGAAAATTTGTAGAGTTTCATTGAAAATAGCTTCAAGTTCATCACATTCAAACCTTGCCATAAAGACTAATATTAATTTGAAGCAAGAACAAATTGATGACTTTCCAATATTTTCTTGTTCATCACATTTTTTGAATTTTTTGATAGAAATTAAAAGAAATGAGGGTGGGATGGATCCGTCTTGAAGAAGGAGAAAAAATATGAAAAGTATAACAAAGAAAAAGAAGAAGAAGAAAAGTGTGAAGCACCAAGATTGGAAGACAAATAAATAGGGTAGGAGTGGGGGTTCGTTGGGGGTGTGGGGTGTCGAAGAAGAAGAAAGGGTAGTGCAAGTGGTGGTTGAGGGCGGGAGGGGTGGATTGGGTGTGAGGAAGATGAAAGGACGGGAGGTAGGGGTGGGGTTGGTGGTACTAAAGGTTGAAGGTGGTAGGTTATGAAGAAGAAGAAAAAAAAGATTATTGGATAAAATGAAAATAATTGGGGTCCACTCATTCTTTTTTTCCTTATTTTTTTATCTTTACGCGCCTCATTTTTTTGACTTGTCATGCCAGCGATTTGGGTGTATTTTAATTCACTTGAAAAGAGATTAGGGGGGTAAATAATTACCCGTGTAGTTTAAGTACTAAAACGAGTTTTCGTGTCAAGTTCAGGGGGGATTTTATGTATTTCTCCTTTATTTTATAATGTATTTAAGCTAGTTTTTAATATATCCGAACTACATATTATATATCCGATGTATGTTATAATGTATTTGAGATACTCTTTAATGTATCCGAGCTATATATTAATGTATCCGATTTGTGTTTTATTTTTAAGGAATTAATGTAATTACAAACTGAAGAGGGATATATTGTAATTTCATATTAAAACGATGTGATTTCTAAAATTTATTCAAAATTATATGATTGTGATGTGTTTCATGTATTGAAGAATGTGAATACACATAATTAAATTGTGTCAATCTTTATCATGACTATTTTCTATTAGAGTCAATTTCCTAAATAGTCACCTAAGTTAAGAGAATTGTCTTGAAATATCATTTATGTTTTATTTAGGATTAAAATTATCACTCAACTATCATTATTTTTCTCCAAATATACTTGACATTTTAAAAGCCCCACTCTCTCCTAGTTGTTATGACATGTCATTAAAGTCTTTTTCTTTAATAATAGACTAATTTAATTCATTAAACCATTTAACTAAAATAATGATCATATTATTTTAATATATATATATATATAAATTTATTAAGAATAAATTTTTATATTTAAGAATCTTTTATCATAATTAAACTTTTTATTCTTTTATGTTATGAAGAATACGTTTTAAGATGTATATAATGTCATTAATTTTGAATACTTATAAACACATACATTAAAAAAATATTGATATACAAATCACTCATGAACGCTAATTTACATCAATTAATAAAAAATTATATAATGAATCAATAATATTAAAGCCAATTAACTATTACAATAATATTAATTGTATATTTTGAAATTAATGCTTCCGATTTTTTTTGGAAAAAACAAGTGAATAATATTATATTTTTTTTATAAAAAATACTAAATACCTCAAAAGTTTCCTTCTATTCTTGTTGATATATCATGTCATTAAAACATCATTTTGAAAAATAATAAACCTATTTAATTTATCAAACTTATGTCTCTACAAAATAAATACCGTATATAAATTACATGAGAATTTCTGAAGATTATAAGGAAAAAAAATTAAAAGTACAACTCTTTTATATATTTTTACCAAACAAAATTCAAGGAAAAACCTCATTGTGCACTCAAATAATTATTTTTTAATAGTTAGTTGACCTTTAGAATTATTGATTCATTATACGATTTATGATTAATTGATGTCAATTAGCATTTATGATTGATATGTATAACAATATTTTCTTTGAATGCATGTGTTTATAAGTATTCAAAATTGATGACATTATAGTACATTTCAAAAACATATTCTTCATAACATTAAAAAATAAAAAAAAATAATTATGATAAAAGATTTTAAGTATGAAAATTTATTCTTAATAAACTAATATTATATATATATATATAAAATCATTATTTTAGTTAAATAGATTTAATGAATTAAATTAGTCTATTATTAAAAAAAAGACTTTAATGACATATCATGTCAAGTGAGGCTTTTGAAGTGTCAAAGTATATTTGAAGAATTATAGTGATATTTTGATTTTAAATGAAACATAAATGATATTTCAAGACAATTCTCTTAACTTGGGTGACTATTTAGAAAATTGACACTTAGTGTTACAACTTTTCTTTCTTATGTCTTCTCATTGTCACTGCACAAACCATCAAGAACTTCTATCATTTGTTAGTGTAATGGAGCTCTAAGATTAAAGACATGATACAATTTCTCTAATATATTATTAGGCACACATGTTATTTTCTTATTCTCTTTAATTCAGACTCGTAATTATTAACTTCCGCATAACATTTTATTATTTCGATTCAACAATTTTGTATGTGATATCGATATTAAAAAGTGAACAAATGAATAAATCACGATTAACACCATCATAATTTAGATAAACATAATTGAAGAATTATATTAGAAAAAAATTCTCCTTGATGATTTTTCATTTATTGAAATAATATCCATAATAGATTCATTTAAAATATTATGACAAATATTATTAAATATATACTCCCTCTATTTCAATAGTCAAATATTTGAGTTTCCAGTTTAAGTGAATATAAACACCCCTGTCTACCAAATCACTATATATATATATATATATATATATATATATATATATATATATATATATATATATATATATATATATATATATATATATGACCCATCTTTGTGCCCTTGTGGCTCAAAGAAAACAAAAAAAAAACACAAGGCCAAAAAATGGAGGTTATGAAGAAACATTTTGTTTTGGTACATGGTGCATGCCATGGAAGTTGGTGTTGGTACAAGCTAAAGCCATTGCTAGAGGCTGCTGGCCACAAGGTCACTGCCCTTGACATGGCAGCCTCTAGCATTGATTTGAGAAAAATAGAGGAAATTCGCACACTCGTTGATTATACCGCGCCATTGATGGAGTTTATGGAATCCCTTCCTCAAGAGGAAAAGGTCATACTGGTAGGGCATAGTTATGGTGGTATGAATTTGGGACTTGCTATGGAACCTGATTCTGCTCACATGTCCTCCTATGTTTTGGATCAGGTAAATATATTTAATAAGTATACTACTTTGATTTCTCATTTTTGATTTGTTTGTCTTGTTTGATTTGACACATGCTTGTTAATCTTGTGGTTTGTGAATGATTGTTTGCGTTTTATTTATATAAACTCAATTTTAATGTTCAGTACTTTGAGAAGATTTTCAACTACAGACTTGTTTTTTACTAAATTTTATTACCCTCTTGAAGTACTTTAAAACGGATCAAATGACCCCTTCAGTGCTCACATGTGCTGACATGGCATAAAGAGTGTTTTTCATTTTCTTTTAAAAAAATAAATAAAAAGAATATTTTTATTATATTATTGTTATAAAAAAAATTACCCCTTTTTAATGGAGGGAATTACTTTCCCCTTAACTTTTATGGGAGAAGAAGATAGCAGTCCAAACATTCTTATCTTTGATAGAGGATAAATTTTAATATTTGTGAGAAAAACTCATAGCAAGAGACTGCGATGACGAAAAAAAAATCACTGAAAAAGATGAACTCACCAACAAATTTGACAATTTATTTTTGAGCTTCAAAGCTTTTTAATAATGGTTGTCTATGAATTTGCATTTCCTCCTTATTTGTTTATTTATTCTTTCCTCAAACTAAAGAACTAAACAATGAGATTTCGATAAAGGATTTAATTTAGAGTGTGTTTGGTATAAAGGAAAATATTTTCTGGAAAATGTTTTCCAATTTTCCCATGTTTGGTTGGGACAAAAGTTATGAAAAATATTTTCCAAATCAACTCATTTTCCTCAAAATTAAGGAAAATAACTTCCCTTCAAAAATTAAGGAAAACATTTTCCAAAACTCTCCTCCAATTTCAAATTACATTTTTTTTTTTGGAAAAACATCGATTTTAAAAAATATTTTCAATTTCAAAATTTTATTTTTTCACCCGATCCCTGACCCCCCCTCACCGGCCAGCCCTCACCTCAACCCCAACCCCAACCCCTCCCCAATAAATTAACCCACTACCCCCCACCCCACCCCCAAAAAATAATAATTTTGATTTTAAAAATTATTTTCAATTTTATAAATTATTTTTTACTCTAGTAAAAATAAAATGTCTCTCAAAAAAAATTCATTCATAAATCAAATACTAAAAATCACTTCCGGAAAATATTTTCTACTTACTAACCAAACATGAGAAAATAAGTCCAAAATCTACTTATTTTCCAGAAAACATTTTCTAGGAAAACATTTTCCTTGGAAAACATTTTCCTTCATACCAAACACACCCTTAGTCTCTACAAATTAGTAGTAATTGAAAATGAAAATTTTCAGATTTGCATTCAAACCCAACAGCCTACAATTTTTTAATTTTTTTTGGTTTTCACAATTTTGTAGGTCAATAAAGTTCTCTAATTTTTGGCTTAGTTCTTCACACATAATTCGAAATCAATTAACAATTCATGTGTAGATCCAATACGCCAAACCCAATCACATTCACAAACTTTCTAGATTTACACAAATTCGATGAACACAATGAAAAACAGTAGTTTTTTTTTTCTTTCAAATTTTAAGAAATTAATGAAGTCAAGAAAATAATTGAAGGAAATAAGGTAATTATTATAGAAATCTGTATTTTGAAGGACCAATTTATATTTATATATCGCTTACAAATTTTAAAAGAAAAAGAAAAGAGATAAATCAGAATAAAGATGTAAGAAGGATCTAAACAATGTTTTTTTTAAAAAATTATTATATGTACCTGATAGTTGATAGTGTGTGTGCATCATTTCAGGTTATGAGTGTGGGTGTTTAGTTTTAGGCTGATATTATACTGCTTTAAAGTATGAGTGTGTTGAATTAGGTTTTAGGCCTAACTCACACCCCAAAAGTTAGCTCAAAGGGAGGAGGATTGTCCAAGCCTTATAAGGAGTCTACCCATCTCATTAAACACCGATGTGGGACTTTTGTCATTCCTTAACACAAAGTCTGTATTTAAAAATCGGACTATAGATTGGAGGGAGGAGGGGTCATTTGACTATTTTCTATTTTATTTATATAAACTTAATTTTAATGTTCATTACTTTGAGAGGACGCCAACAAAGAATTGGTTTGACACCCAATTTTTATCATATGGTTCCCTTGAAGAGCCTTTGACATCCATATTTTTGGACCCCAAGTAGTTGGCTCACCGATTTTATCAGTTATGCTCTCCTGAGGTAAGCTTTATTTACAAACAAATATTTATGTTTTGGTGAATATTTGAATAACATATATATACTTAAAGCAATATTATTTGGTAGGATGTTGCGTTAGCATCGACATTGATAAGACCAAGCTCTATGTTTATCGAAGATCTATCGAAGGCAAAGTATTTCATGGACGAAGGTTATGGATCAGTGAAGAAAGTTTATATAATCTGCAGTGAGGATAAAGTATTACCAAAAGAATTCAGCAATGGCAAATTGATAACATTGGATCCGTCATCGACGTAAAGGAGATTGAAGGTGCTGATCATATGACAATGCTATGTATGCCTAAACAACTTTGTGACACTCTCATGGAGATTGTCCATCAATACAATTGATCCATCTTCTACTCTTTTGCAATAGTTAGTTAGTTCTTTTTGCTTTCAACTGAAAAAAAAACATATGATTGTGTTCGTTTGAACTATCAATAAAATGTTTTAGACTATTTTGACAAAATTATTATATTTTCTTAATTTATGTGATTCATGTCTCGATATGAAGATTGATGATACTCCTTTTTGAGATTGTTATAAATTTTCACTGTGTCAAACATTACAAGTGAATTTCATGAATCCAAACACATGGTATAAGTAGAGTTCTAAAGTAATTAATCATTGAATTAAATTTATCGATATTTTAATTTATTGATTAGTACATACAATTTTAATATGAAGAATTACATAAGTGTTTATGGAGAATTATGAAAGCAATTGTATTTGCCTTTTTTTTTTTTTAATTGTTTTTTGAAAATATGAATTTAGGAAGCTAAAAAGATGGAGAAAATTCGAGTTGATGTTTGATAATATTCATGTTAATAAGTGGGACGACGAATTATGTTGAAATAGTTTGTTACATAAGAAATAATTGAAATTGTTTGTGAAGAGGAGTAGGCTAAGTAACAAGAATAGGATTGCTTATTAGGTGGTTTGATGGGATATTTGAGTTTAATAGTTCAAATTAACTTAATTATATTAAATTAAAAAAGACCGTTATCTATCTATTAATCCAATATTAATATAACAATAATTAATTAAATTAATAGCATCTTTAATTTAAATTAATTGTCTAGTCATTGTTGCTTTATCTAGCATGACTTGTGTATTGGAACATCACTAGTCAATTTAGTTATGTAGTCATATTAAGTTTGAGCAGTCCCTATCTCTGTTTATTTTGGATTACGTTTCAACAGTTATTGTCTAGTTAGGTTTCAACAGTTATTGTCTAGTTAGGTTTTATTGCATTAGTTCGCTTAGGAGTCTTTCCACTGTAATTCTATTTAAGCAACTTTCTGTCGTCATCAATAAATCATCGTCTTTCAACTTATAGCCTGTCTTTATATGGTATCAGGACTCTTCACGCTCTAAAGAGAACGATCCAATTTTTTTTCTTTCTTCCTTTTACTCACACAGATCAACAATGACCAATCCCAATGGGAACAACGATGACAATAATCCAACAGTTGTCAATGCTGATAACACAATGGGCAGTAACATAATTATTCAGTTCAATTGCTTCCCAGCTACCCATCAAACTAAGCGGTGGTCACAACTTCGCCACTTGGAAAGCCCAATTTCCCATGCTTATGTATGGCTACAATCTCTTTGACCATCTCAATGGGACCACTCCAGCCCCCAATCGCACGATTGCCCACGGTACGAACATATCTCCTAATCCTGCCTTCTTACCTTGGTTCCGCCAAGATAAACTCATCCAGAATGCCCTTATGGCTTCTGTCGAACCCACCATCGCTTCTACTGTTGCTAGGACTGACTCGACTAAATCAGCTTGGGATGCTTTGCACACCACTTACACGAACAAGTCACAAACTCGGGTGTTCAATTTGTGTGATCAGCTTTCCCATGTCACTAAGGACTCTCGCTCCATCACTGAATATCTTCACAATATTCGATCCCTTTCGGATGAGTTATCCACTGATGGTGCTCCTGTGTCCAATCCTGACTTATAGTCAAAATACTAAGTGGTCTGGGGCCTGAGTTTCGAGAGATATCTGCTGCCATTCGTGCACGTGATACGACTATCTCCTACGAGGAATTGTTTGAAAAACTACTAGACTATGAACTCTTCCTTCGCCACGAGGATGCTAAGAAGTTGTCTAGTCCTATCACTGCTGTAGTCGTCAAAATTCGCCACGATGATGCTAAGAAGCTGTCTAGTCCTATCACTGCTGTAGTCGTCACTCCCACAAAAAACAACACCAATAATCGCAACAATCGTAAGCAGCCAACCAATTCTCAACAATGGCGTCCGAACTCACGGCCAAATACTCCACCACAATGACAGTCTAACTCAAATCCAAACGGTGCTACTCGTTGTCAAAATTGTAACAGGATAGGCCACACCGCTAATATTTGTCGCTCGAAGTCTCACAATCACTTTGAAGCCAAAGCCAACTATGCAACTGGGTTTACTGCTGCCACCAACCCCTGGATAGTTGACTCGGGAGCCACCCATCACATCACAACAGAGCCACACAACCTACAACCGTACCACGGTAATGAAGATGTCTTCATGGGTGATGGTAATAAAATTTCTATTTCTCACACTTGTTCGACTCAATTAAATGCATCAAATAATATTTTTAAACTAACCCACACTCTCTGTTCTCCTTCCATTAAACGTAAACTTCTCTCTGTTTCTAAGTTTTGTCAAGACAATCTAACGTCAATGAATTTTTTCCTTTTGACTTTTTTGTGAAGGATTTGAAAACGCGAAAACCGCTGGTGCACGGCCGGACAAAAAATGGACTGTATGAGTGGCCTGTCCCACCTCCCCAAGCTCACATGACCACTACATCTATTCCTCTCACTACTTGCATCAACGTCTTGGTCATCCTCACTTTAGAGTTCTTAGGTTTATTTTAAATAAGTTCTTGTTACCGTTTCATGAGCGAGACAAACCTTTTCATTGTAATTCTTGTTTATCTAATAAAACCCATCGGCATCCTTTTTCTCAACTATCACTGCGTAGCTCTAAACCTCTTCAAATTATTTTTAGTGATTTATGGAGGCCATCACCGATATTATCTCTTGATAAGAAGCTATATTATTGTATTTTTATTGACCAATATACTAAATATACTTGGCTCTATACATTAACAAAAAAAAGTGAAGTTAAAGAGATCTTTCAAAAATTTCATCCTTTGATGGAAAAATATTTTGACACTAAAACTTTATCGCTTTATACTGATGGCGGAGGAGAGTATAAAAGTCTTGATTCCTATCTTTCACTTCACGGCATACCCCACCTTATATGTCTCAATGAGTTGCATTTGCAGAACGACGACATCGCCATATCATTGAAACTGCAAGAACACTCCTACATGAGGCGTCCCTTCTTACCCAATTTTGGTCTTTCGCATGTCACCACACTGTCTACCTAATCAATCGTCTGCCCACCTCCCACCTAGATAATAAATCCCCATCCAAAAATTACTTGGAAAATCACTGATTATAGTTCTCTACGCACTTTTGGTTGTTTATGTTATTCATGGCTTAAACCATACTCCAAAAATAAACTTGAACCAAAATCTACCCCGTGTGTCTATCTTGGATTCTCCTTGTCTCATCATTGTCACCAATGTTTTGACCCAATCTCTGCAAAAGTATATTTATCTCGAGATGTACGATTTGTTGAGAATAATTTTCCATTTAAAACTTTGTTCTCCAACCTTGCCAGTACATCGACTCCCCTACAATGGCAAACAACCACAATCTACAACTCTTCCGATCCCACATCTAAACTTCCTGTAAGTACAGATCTGCCCCCTCCATTAGGAACAGAAGTATGCAAAACAGATTCCCATCAACGTCTGCCTCTTCTCCAGCCAAGTCCCAAGAAAACTCAAACTCGCAGTCCTCGTTCAACAATGCATCAGTGGCAGAAGCAGCTTCACCTCTCGCAAGTTCTCCTTCCCAGGTCAGTCTTTATCTCCCTCACCTTCTATAATTCCCCCTTCCCAGAACCCCTCGTCTCAACCTACTACCCAATGTCTACCACCGCCATGTTACCCTACACATTCACCAATGCCTACCTCTACGAACACGCACACCATCTTGCCTCATTTACGTGTCTATCAACGCAAAAATACCAACCCATCAACACCCTTGGCTCCCTAACCATCTGATCTTATCCCCGAGTTGGAGCTCGCTCCTTCACCGCCTCACTGTCTATCTCCTTCTACCCGTGCTGTCACTCGATCCCAAAACAACATCATCAAACCCAAAATAATTTTTGATTACCTAGCCAATTTAAACCCACCATCACACCCATAACTTTCAAACAAGCACAGAAATATCCTGAGTGGCGTAACTCAATGAAACATGAGCTTGATGCTTTAATAAAGAACCAGACTTGGGAATTTGTTCTTTCTGACCCAACAAAAAATATTGTGTCTTGCAAGTGGCTTTTCAGGATAAAAAAAATGCAGATGGGACCATCAACAGATACAAAGCGTGTCTGGTTGCAAAAGGCTTCACCCAAAGGCCAGGCATTGATTTTCATACCACATTCAGCCCAGTTGTCAAGCCAACCACAGTTTGCATCATCCTTTCGGTTGCACTTCGTCATAATTGGCACTTACGTCAACTAGATGTCAATAATGCTTTCCTCCAAGGCAACCTAGATGAGGAAGTGTACATGTCACAACCTCCTGGGTTTACCAGTGAGGACAAACCAACACATATATGTCGTCTGCGCAAGGCGATCTATGGCTTGAAACAGGCTCCTCGGGCGTGGTACAATGCCCTCACGGGTTATCTCTCATCCATACGTTTTGTTAAGACAAAGTCAGATGCCTCGCTTCTTGTTAGACATGGTCCAGGTGACACGTTATTTGTCCTTGCCTATGTGGATGATATTATTGTCACTGGAGCAACACCTTTACTGTCAATCAGGTCATCACCTCCCTTGCTTCTCAGTTCTCTATTAAAGATTTAGGTAATCTTCACTACTTTCTTGGTGTTGAAGTGCTACGTAGCTCTGGTGGTTTAGTTCTCACCCAAGCAAACTATGTGAATGGGATTTTAAATGATGAGCTAATGACTGACTGCAAGAGTATCAACACACCCATGAGTGCCTCTGAGATGCTTGTTTTATCTGATGGTACTCACCTGACTGATGCCACACGTTATCGTCGAGTCTTGGGCAGAGTACAATATCTATCCTTCACCAGACCGGACATAGCCTATGCACTCAACAAGCTGTCTCAATTCATGCAAGTACCATCAAACCTTCACTGGAAAGCTGTGAAGCGCATTTCTCTGATACCTGTGTGGTACCATTCATATCGGCCTACGGGTTACTCCCATTGATGACTTCAATCTACATGTGTACTATGATGAAGATTGGGGTGGAGACATCACTGACAGAGTGTCAACATCTGGTTATATTCTGTTCCTTGGTCACAATATGATTAGTTGGTCTTTAAATAAACAAAATACTGTCTCACGCTCTTCCATCGAGTTTGAGTATAGGGCAGTAGCTAATGCTCTCTCTGAAACCTTGTGGGTCACCAACCTCCTAAATGGGCTGCGATTTCCAGTCCATAAGTTGCCCACAGTATACTGTGACAATCTTGGAGCCACATTTCTAAGCAGAATCTTGTCCTCCATAGTCGTGTGAAGCATGCTGCTGTGGACTTTCACTTTGTTCGCCATCATGTCGACACCAAACGGGTTCGTGTTGTTAATGTTTATGGTGCCGATCAAATAGCCGACACTCTCACCAAGAAACTGCCTAAACCTGCATTTGAGAACAATCTTTTCAAGTTAGGCTTAGTGACCCATCGCCTAACTTGAGGGGGCGTATTGGAACATCACGAGTCAATTTAGTTATGTAGTCATATTAAGTTTGAGCAGTCCCTATCCCTGTTCATTTTGGATTACGTGTCTAGTTAGGTTTCAACAGTTATTGTCTAGTTAGATTTTATTACGTTAGTTCGCTTAGGAGTCTTTTCACTGTAATTCTATTTAAGCAACTTTCTGTCGTCATTAATAAATCATCGTCTTTTAACTTATAGCCTGTCTTTATATTGTGAAGTATAAAAAGAAGAGCAGTTAAAATTTACTCAGAACATTAGAAAACGTCCCAGGAGAACAATGCTAGAACGTGTTTGATATTTACTCTGTTTTGCCTACATTACTATAGTTGATAATAAGAGGAAATTACAAAGTATAAAATCATTTGTTGACAATCTAACTTTGTCTTGATTATATATTTGTGAAATAACAAGTTAATTGATGAAATTCATATTTCGATATAGAGATTGATAATATGTCTTTTTAAAAATTTATAAGCTTTTATAGTGTCAGACTTTGCAAGTGAATTTTATGAACCCGACACAAGATATAAGTTATATAAAGCTCTAAAGTAATTTAATTTATAGATTAATATTGTGATCTTAACATGAAGAATTACACAAGTATTAAATGGAGAATTTCAAAATATAAATGGAGGAGTGCAATTATGAAGTTCTAGTGGAATGTTCCAACGTGCTAAAAGGTCTCTTGTAAGAAACTAACTTTTTGCAACTATAAATTAAACTAGATATTATTACTTATTGAAATGTGTTTTATTGACTTATTAACACGTTTATATTTTAATTTTTTAAATTCCTTGAATGAAAATTCTGGATCCACCATTGGATATATTTGCTCACGCTTAAAGAGGTATTTCTCGACTTATCAATAGTCAACATCAACAGTAAACTCAGTGAAATCTCATAAAATGAATTCTGGAGAAGATAGAATGTACGCAAACCTCGTCACACTACCTTTGCGAGATAGAAAGACTTATTTTCAAAAGACTCTTGGCTAAAAAAATAAAAACAATAATTAAAAGAAATATATGACAGCTAATATATATATATATACAAAAAGCAAGGTATCATCACCTAAACACAATAAACCACATATGATGATACCACACTATCCACAAAATCACCATATAACCCATCTTAGAGTTCTTCTGACATAAAAAAGAGTACTAAACCAAAGGAAAAGTTTCACAAAGGCCTGAAAATGGAACCTATCAAGAAACAAGGAAGACATTTTGTTTTGGTACATGGTGCATGCCATGGAGGTTGGTGTTGGTACAAACTAAAGCCCCTTCTAGAGGTTGCAGGCCACAAGGTCACAACTCTTGACTTGGCAGCCTCTGGGATTGATTTGAGAAAAATAGAGCAACTTCACACATTTCATGATTACACTTTGCCATTGATGGAATTGATGGAATCTCTTCCACAAGAGGAGAAAGTCATACTAGTTGGACATAGTCTTGGTGGTATGAATTTGGGACTTGTTATGGAAAAATACCCACAAAAGATCTATGTTGCTGTTTTCTTAGCTGCCTTCATGCCTGATGCTATTCACATGGCTTCCTATGTCTTGGATCAAGTGAGTATAATATATACATACCTAATAATGCTTTTTTGATATTGTCATTATATCTTGATTTTTGTGATTTTTATTCATTTACCTTGATTGAAGATTCAGAATTTAAAGTTGATGAATTATGTTACCTATATATATAATCAATTTAGAGTTACCAAATTTGTCTTTTAAAAGTCATTCAATCTTAACTAGTTAAATTTCATGGTCATACAATTTTATTAAATATAAATTTCTATAGTCATAAAAATAAAATTTCACTATATATTTAATGATGTGAGAGCCAATTTTCTATGAGTGATTATGAGTCCCATACTTATTTATCATTAAAAAAAAATCTAGTCATAATAATTTGAATTTATTCATCTAGTCTTTTCTATGGAACTTTAGAATTTATGGATAAAATAATTACACCGCAATAAATTCATGACAAGTCCATTAACTTTCTATGAAAATAAATGCTATAGTTGAAAATTATCAACATGTCAAAATTTAAATTCAATAATTTGTTCAATGTACAATAGACATTTATTAGACCTGCTAAATTTGTCATTTAAATATGAGGTAGAAAGCCACTCAATGGTTACATCATTATTTTTTCAAGTTTGTCCCACCTTCCTTTTAATATAATTTTCCTAAAATACATTATTTCTCCACGTTTGTTCAATTGTAGCTCTCGTGTATTTATTTGAGTGGGGGTAGGGGGTAGGGGGTTGGTTAATGATATTTTTGTGTATATATGGATTTGCTAATCTTAAGTTGTACCACTATTTAGTTTTTTAAAATACCCCTAAGAATTAATTGCAACATATTAATAAAAGAGAATCATTTCGATCTTCTCCCAAATAATTAAATTTCACTTTTATTATTTGGTGTCCGATTTTCATTGTCTGTGATATGTCCCTTAACATTGTTTCCACGATCTTCTTCTCCATGATCCCTCATCCTTTAGTAGAGCCATAAATTTTATAAAAGATGTCTAATAATAATAGTTTGTGACTGTCAAAATAATTAAAACAAAAAAATATTATGCTACTTGAGGTTCAAACTCAGAACTACTTCATTAAAATGGACCCTATTACTATGAGGTTCTAATAAATTTATGCTACTTTAGGTTCTAATAAAAAAAATTTCTATCTCAATTCTTCACTGCCTTGTGTTTTTCTCAAGGTAATTTAATTTTGAAAAACATATCCATATAGTTTCTCTAGTTTTAATCACCACCGTAGAGCTATGAAAAAAATACCCATATAATAATCCCTCTAGTCTTAATCATCCATTTTTTTCCGAATTTTCTTCAGTTTTTTTTTTGGTCGATTATTGTATAATTTTTATAAATGATAAACCGTACTAAATAATAGGTGAATTTAAAATATGTGATCTTGATATGATGAAGTATGATGTGATTAAACTGTTCGTTATAAAATGAAACAACACATTATTTATGTTGATTGTGAATGACTGTTTTATTCATAAACCCAATTTTATTGTGATTTTGTGAAGTATTTTGAGAGGATGCCAACAATAAATTGGTTGGACACCCAATTTGTATCATATAGTTCCACTGAAGAGCCTCTACCGTCCATATTTTTTGGGCCCAAGTTCTTGGCTTACAATATTTATCAGTTATGCCCTCCCGAGGTAAGCTTTATTTAAGCTCGTTCGAATATTTCATTTAGACAGTCGCATTAAGTTTTGTTTTAATTTAATAGAATTCCTAATAAAGGGTTTTGATTAGTTATTTACCGTATAAATTTTGGGGAAAATATTTGTGTTCTCACTCGTCTATTAGATAGTTAAGTTAACCATATAAAATATGTTCATCTCCTTTAATTACATGCATCAACCTCAAGCAAAAAAAATCAAAGGTTTTATGACTTATTAAGGTGAATACACATAATTAAAAAGGAGATGACATATTTTATGTGATTAAACTTAATTATCGAATACACAAATTAAAAAGTTTTTTCAAAATTTGAATAGGAAGTGTACAATAAATGGAACACTTCATTAGGAGTTAAAAGGTATTCAATTAAAACATGACTTAATTTGAATATCTAAATGATATAGCCGATCAAGTTTAGGAGTTGGTTATGCATTTAAGTTTTTATAATACACATAAATTTTAAAAAGATTCACCAACTCAAAAATTGCCGTAACTATTTATTCGAATATAATTATTTCACATGGTATGAACTAGAACCGAACCATCTAATTCAAATTGAGCATGGCTTTTTTTTTTTTTTTTTTTTTTGATAAAATCTAAACATGACAGGTCTTTGTTTATAAAATATAAACTTATATGTCGTGTTTTTAATTTAAATTTTTTAGAATTTGAAGTTTGAAATTTTATGTAGATTTAATAAACAAACACTGATTTCAAATGTAAAGTAATATTTGAATAATAATTTGGTAGGATCTTGCATTGATATCATCATTGGGGAGAGCAAGTTCTTTATTCCTAGAAGATTTGTCAAAATCAAAGTATTTGACAGATGAAGGATATGGATCAGTGAAGAAAGTTTATATAGTATGCACAGAGGATAAACTCATACCAAAAGAGTTTCAAAAATGGCAAATTGACAACATTAATAGCATCATAGAAACAAAGGAAATTAAAGGTGCTGATCATATGGCAATGCTAAGTAGGCCCAAAATACTCTGTGACACTCTCTTGGAGATTGTCCAAAAATACAATTGATCCATCTTCTACTCATTTGAATAATTTATAGTTGTTTGCTTTCAACTTTGAAAAATAATTACTAGATGGGTTCTTGATTGTGTTGTTTTTCTATCTATTAAGTGTGTTTAAACATAATTGAAGTTCTTAAAAAAAAAACCTTCTAAATGAAGCAGATATTGAAAATTACCTATTCATCCGGCCTGGCAGTTATGGACTTATCTATGTGATTCTTTAGCTTGTAATTTATACTAACTACATTTTTGGTAAATGTTTTGGATAGCTTATCATTTATACCATAGTGATGAATAAATTATCACACACATATATAGTGAAATAAGTTATCCTAAGATAGCTAATTCCAGAATAATTAATTTTGGATAACTTGTTCTCAACCAAACGATTATAGATTGCAAGAATTAAGAGAAATAAATAATGATAAGTATGTACAACTAGCAACAATATATTACATACATAGTGTTTTGCTTATCGACTACATGATCTTAGATAAGAGATTATCATGAATTGGAATAAAATATTATAGATAGTAGAACATTGTCGTATTTATACTTCCATTTAATAGTCATAGTATTTCTCGTGTAATTTTTCTTGTTCTTTAATTTTTAATATTATCTATTGTCGCTTATACTTCGATTATCACACTATTTTATTATAACTAATCACACTATTTTATTATAACTAGTGTTCCTTTTTTCACGATGCTTTATCATGCTTTCCATAATATTTTATCATAATTTCTTCTCGATAAGCAGATAATTACTGTCACATGCAAATCCTTAGATGACAAAGATATACCAACATTAAAAAAACCTAATTTGCCTAATTAATTAAGTTACAAAAACAATTAGTACTAACCCTGTTACATAAAACTAACCCATACTCAAATCATTTTCATTAATTAAAATAATCTCCACTTCCAACAAATCCTCCCTCTCCGCCGGTAAACTGCCACATTCCGGCTCCGCCACCATTGTTATAATTCCGACCGTACGAATCCGGAGCTCCGGTAAACGGCCAAACATTACCTCTTCCAATACCAAACCCCATTTCCTCAATTCCACCAAGCGCTAAAACACCAGGCCCATGAGAACTCAACAACGACGTGAAATTATTGATAGGCTTCACATCGGTACCAAAAAGCAATTGATTGGCTGCAGGAAGCGGAAGCATAAACGGAGAATTACCGGGTACTACGTGAGAAGAAACGGAAGCAATAGCGGAGGAAAATGGGGTATTGGTGTAAATACGGGAGCGTTTTGCATTTTTGCGGCTACCTCCACCAATGGGGATATCACGTAAAGTTCCCCCTTGGGTCCAGTAACGGCGGCAAGACTTGCAGAAATGGCGTGGCTGAGACAAATTGTAATTGTTGTAGTAGCAGAACTTTGTGTTGATAGAATCACAGCGTGGGCAAGGAAGGTGATGATCAGGTTCTTGTGTTGGTGTTGCTTGCACACCACCTGTTTGTTGTTTTGTCACTAATTTTTCACTTGATTCCAAAGTCATTTTTACAGAGTAATTAAGTTAGAGGTAGTAGAATTGTGTGGGCCTAATGAGAAACAACGAAAGTAATGGCATTTTATTTATAGAGAGGAGAATGATAATGTGAAACAGAGTCTCAGTGTGTTCTGTTTCTGAAGCTTATGTGCAGCTTTTGCAGTGATATTTGCCACGAGATATGAATTTCATCTCCGTTTTAAAACGAATGATCTAATAAAACTACTTTCTTAAACATGGCACGAGGAAGGATAAAATTAAAATGTTGTCAAAAATATAAAAAGAATCGTTTTTTTTAACAGAATAATAATAAAAAGTTAGTCATTCTTTTTAAAACGAAGAATGTGTATATTTAGACAAACTGGAAAAATGCAGTGACTTTATTTGGGTCGGCTTCAAAATGGGGGCTATTGTTAGTCTATATATCTCACTGCTTGCCTTGTATTTTTCTTGCTACCACTCCTTTCGTTTTGTCATTTTCTTGTCATTACATTGTGTCCCTCATCTTTCTTTTGGTCTAAAGTGATGATCACTTTCTTTTTATTTAATTTCTTTTCAATTATATATATTAGGTTAATAGGTTCTGAATTGGATATTTTTAGCTTCCTGAAATGTACCATATCTGTGATAAACAATTTTAACTTGTAGTACCATATTTTAATGAAAAAAAGATACTAGTAGGGTAATTTTAGTGATGTTTGAGACACGATGGTTAATTATCTGAATTTTCACTTTATATAGTTTTGGATCATAAGATTAAATTATTATTTTTATTTTTTTAAATTTTGTTTCAAATCAAACTAGGTTATTTTTATTTTATCGGAGGGAGTATGTTATTTTGTAAAAGTTTTTAGATTTTCAATGGTAAGGAAGAAGGATTGATGAACGACACTTCTCTGTTGTTGCCGAAGGCTTGTATGTTGTAATTCCTCAGTGTCTATGATCAACAAAAGTTTGTTGTGGAATCTCAAGTATCTTCTCTCGATCAGATGGGCCTATGTCACTAGAACAGGCGAGGAAGGCTGTTGTTAAAGAATGAAAAAGTCTCACATCGGTGGCTAATGAGATGTGTGAACTCCTTATAAGATTTGAGCAATCCTCCTCCCTTTGAGCTAGCTTTTGGGATGTGAGTTAGGCCTAAGACCTAATTTCACATGGTATTAGAGCAGGGCCCGTCTCACCCGATGTTGGAACCCCGAAATCAAAATTGTTCACACACCAGATACTAAGCACTGGGTGTGAGGTGGGGTGTTAAAAGAATGACAAAAGTCTCACATCGGTGGTTAATGAGATGGGTGGGGCAATCCTTCATGGACCCTTAGAAATTTCACAAATGTTATGATCTTTTATTCTTAAGTAGAGATTTCGAATTCGAACTCTTGAATTTAGTCGATCCAATATGGATATCGAACACTAGGTGAGAAAAAAAAAAAAAAAAAAAAAACTTAAACATCTATGTCAATTTGTCACATCTAAAGCGATTGAAGGCAAAGAGTACCATTTTTGCCTAATCACAAACTATAGAACAAGAAAACAGAAGAGCATTTCCTAGATTGCATTGCAGGAGAAGTAAACAAAGAAGCCTAAAAATTCTCTTGTTACAAACTAAAATTTGTCAAATGTTAATTGCTCCGTATAACTTCTAAGAATTAATACTGAAGAGAGTGTATTAGTAATGTTGGAATTGTCTTATACACTGTTCGGCTCGATATATTAAGGGTTGTTTTGTCCTTAGTCATGCTTATTCATGAATAGGGTATATAACTAATACATAAAAAGAATGTCCTTCCAAACGAAGAATCAAATAATACCATAACTAATGTGCATATATATTATTTTTTCTAATATATTTTACCAAACGATCCGTCGATACCTTGGGTAGACTTGATGGAGTATTTAGAATAATTCACAGTATAGATGGTCAAAAATAGAGACAACTTGAGTCAGAAAAAGGAACCAACTCCATTGTGTTTATGTCAAGAAAGTTAGCAATAATATTATCAAAGGGGCAAAACCAAAAAATTGATCAAGACATGAGCTAATTGAAACCAAATTAAGGCTGCTTCAATTAATAAAGAGGGTAGGCGTGTAAGAAGATGAAAGTGATTGAGGATATATACTTTGACTGATGTATGTATAAATCAATCTTAGTACAGACACTATGTATTATAATGTCGGATTAGCGTGCGAGTCCTCACTGTCACATGCATCCATCCATGCATGTCATTTTCCCTCCTTCAAATATTATCGCGATATTTAATCTGTTGTAACACGTAACTTAATTACAGTTATTTATTTACTTGAGTCGTTTCACTTAATTGTTATACTATATATGAACAATTTATATTGGACTATTTATAGTTTTCTTTTAATTACATGATGATAGATATACTATATCTCACATTGCTATATTTCATTATAAGTGGCGTATGTAGAAATTTTTGTAAGCGGAGTTAATATTATCTCTTTACATAAAAAAAACATTTTCTTTTGTACCGAACTCACCAAATATCTCAAGTCATTTTCGGAAATAATTCCGGACAGAATCTCATCTTTATTGTGTTTCGATTTGTCACTCCTCTCATTTAAATTCATGTTTGAAGCGGCGATTATTAGTCTCTCTAATACACATGAATCATGATACGTGCTAAGGATATTCAATTCAATTGTGGTTCATGGAAATATCCTTCATCTTAAAATTATTAGACTATAAATATAAGGTTAAAATTATATTAAAGAGGGTAACAAAGTTTCAACAAGTTATATTTCTATATGGTCTTAAAAAAGTAAATTATACTATTTTTAATATTTTTGGTCTTAAATTAAAGATATGGAGTAACGTCTTTAAATTTTGTGGCATTAAACATGTCATGTGAAAAGATAGAAATAAAGTTTTTGTAATAAATTTTAAAGTGATAGAAAATAAATTACCATCACAAAAATTAAATTAAATGAAGAAACATAATTTTATTCATCAAAATTGCGGGTACAATTATGTTCCTCCCTTGATTCCACTCTCATGAGATTTATCCATGATTCGAGGCCGTTTGTGGCGTATTTCTCGAATTGTGATGATTTAGATTTGACCTCTATATGAATATTTCATGACTTTTGCGGAATATATTAAGATTTTGATCTCTTTGTGAAATTTTTGAGATCTTGATCTGTATAAATACACAAGAGTTTATGAGATATTTTGAGACGTGTTTTCAAGGGAATATAGTACCCTTAATATAGACATAAACTTGAGTTTAGGGTTGAATAACCTCTAAAAATTTAATGAAACTGAACACACCTTCTAGAGTCTCAATTCAAATTGAATACGTCTTGTAGACTTGTACAGTTCCACCTAATTTCAATGTTTACCTGTCAAAAAAGGGAAAAAAAGACATTCTTTTTTTGAACGGATTAAAAAAGAAAATAATACACTCCTCAATAAAAATACAATGAGTGTGTAGAGGCTATCGATTCTCGAGAACCCGCTCCCACTATCCTAGATCCACGTTTAGTTAGTATAAGACACAAGTGTCTGTGCTTGTACGGGCTCAATATCTATTATTTTTGTCTCACTTTATGTGACATAGATAGAATTTAGATAGTCAATAAAATTTTAGTATGATTTTTAAATATTTTAAGTTGTTAATTATTGTAATTTATAGTATTTTTACGTAATTTTTAAATAATATATATTACTTATCTTGTCTCAATGTATGTAGTACAGATAGAGTTTCAAGAGTCAACCAAATGTTGTTAATTATTGAGATTTACTATACTTTCTATTTAGTTTTCAATATTAAATAATACATGTTACTTTTTTTATCCCATTTTATGTGGCACAAGAGATTAATTTTATGAATCAAACAAATTTTTTTATATGTATTTTTTACATATGTTTCAAATTTCCAATTATCATGATTTATAGTATCTCTTACACAATTTTTAAATATTTAAAAATTAAAAAATAAGACAGAAAATTAAAACAAAAGAACCACCCAAAAAAAAAAAAACCACAACTGCCAGGCAGGCATGTCGGCCATGACCTACCTAATTATTGTCACTTATATATATGTAGTAGATAGCAGATGCGTATTTTTTTAAATATATAAAAAAAAATTAAAAATAAGACAAATAAATTAAAATAAAGAAATTTTTTCTACAAATATATATGTAAGTGTGGAATCACACAGGTGAAGTTCAAACTTCACATGTGTGGTTATCACACTTATATATAAGTAGTAGATAACATATACTTATTTTTTAGATATATAAAAGAACTAAAAAATAAGACAAACAAATTAAATAATTTTTTTTTTTGTTGCAAATATATATATGCAAGTGTGGAACCACACCGATGAAGCATGCATGTTAACGTTCACATGTGTGGTTATCCACACATATATAAATAGTAGATATAGTACATACTAAATCAGTTTTTTCATATGTTAAACTCCTTTATATTTTAAATTTTCTTAATAAATTTTTTTACTCACTCTTGTAATACTTTAGCATCCTATATACAACCAATTCAATTAGCACTTGAATTTGATTTTGTTGTTTTAACCTAAAGTTTCATTTTGTTTTTTTGAAAAAATAAATTGGCAACCTTCCCCACCAGTACACAAAGGACATACCATCCCATCCGATAAATTTTGGTGAAAATGGAGGATATACTCTGCCATTTTTCTTTCTTTCTAATTGAAGATATGCTATGTTTAAAACTAGCATCAAAGTCAAAAGGCAACAACATACCTAGAGTAATCTCACAAGTAGGATGTGAGGATGGTGGTGTATTGTACAAGCCTTAGCCTTACCTTATGAAGGTAAAGAGACAGAATAGACCCGCGATGGGATGTAAAGAAATACAAAAGCAAGAAGCCATGCTGAAAAAACTAATTAGAAGAGAATAGGTAGCAACAACAACAAAATAATATGTGAATTGAAGCAACAAAACAACATATAATATTGATAAGTACGAATTAGAGAACATTCGACTAGCTACTCATTATCTTCTACCCTAATCTTCGACCTCCAAGTGATTGCAGTAAAGAAGCAACTCACCAAAATCATCTATTGATAATTCGATACCCCAAATTCGTAATCCAAGTTTATGATAATCAAGAAACTAATCTGATGACAGTTAAGAAACAAGTGAATGAGATTTTAGTAGAGAAAATGAAGCTCGACTCTCTCTAATTATTTTGTTTTTTCAATTGACTAGTTCATTTCATTTCATTTTTGTTGTTTTAATTGGGGTTTAAAATATATAAGTAACCCCACATTTTAAGTGCATTTTTGGAGAGTAAAAGAAAATTATCAAAATGGTGTAGTCATTGAAAATCCTTTTATCAAATTTTCAGTACAAATAAAAAAAGTCAAATGGAATTTATTTAACAGTGCTAGTACTATTTTTTGTTCGATATAGTTTCAAACTCGTCCAAAATCAATCGAACCTGCCCATTTGTCAACTCTAGCTTGAAACTAGATATATGTAGGAGTTATGAAATTTTGTACAAAAAACTATAAACCATCAGGCTATATCTCCAACCTAGGCCATGGCCTTCATGATCCACCGCTCTATATCTCAATTTCACAATTTGTTACTCTTACATGAATTATTTAGTTGTATAGACATTGATGCCTGAATGAAGCTTACTAACTTTGAATCCTTATTGTCTAAGTAAAGGTGAAAGGAAAAACAACCAAAGTTTGATGTTCCTCTTATTTTTTCCATGATATGTTTAATGATTCATTTAAATGGAAATCTGGACTCTTTTGATATTTTTCGTGTATTTTCTATTATTCTATGTGTGAAAAATAAAGATGATTTATTGGAGGTATAACAATCCTAGATATTTAGTGAAATTTTCTGGAGTGTTATAAAGCAATACATTTAGGATGGTATACTTATAGAGAAGTTGAGAGAAAGGGAGAGCTCGAAAACTCTACTACATGAAACTCGACAAAGCAAATCAAATATTGTGAAGCTGGTTTATCATAGAAATTAAAAGTTTTGTTAGTATATATTTATAGTTGTATACATGACTAATTGATGACGGAAAATCTTCATCATTTGAAGAAGCAAGAGGATTCGGGAAGAAATTGTTGAGATTTTCACCAAGGCGTGGTTCAAAGCTTCATTTGAGTTCTTCCACGATAAGTATTGAGTAGTTTCTAAAAATCACTTTTAAGTGCTTGTGTGAAAAATAAAGATGATTTTAGGAGGTACAAACAAGCCTAGATATTTTGTGAAATTTTCTAGAGTTTTGTAGAATGATACCTTTAGTATATATCCAAGAAATATGTAGATTTCTAGAAAATTATATATTTGTAGTTTTGTACTGAATTATAGGATATTCTAGATAGTTAGATAGTTAGAAAATAAAGTTATCTAAATTGTTCTTATAGATGTATCTAGAACCCTCCTTACTTTAAGTATAAATAAGGATGTTCTTAATCATTTGTAACCTAACCCAAAAAAATCCGATTCAAGAAGTCTTCTTTCATGATCAAGTTTTTCTAATGCAAAATCTTTCTTTTCCTTTCCATCCTTCCTTTTTAGTTGAATCTTTCGATCTTAGTTAACAATATAATCTTGAGCTAATAGAACGTACATTCAATTATACTTTTCTTCTTCTATTCTTTACCTTATGAATTATCATTGTTAAAACATATACAACAATCAAGTAAAATTATTTGTCTCTAAATTGTAAAGAAGATGGTGATTTCTAACAAAATAGATATGTAAAATAAGGAAATGACAAAATAAGACGGACTGCCAAAATATATACAACATTAAGTTTCAGTTTTGGTAAACCAAGGTACGGGTAAAGGGGTCATCCAAACAAAATGGTGCTTATCAAAAAAGTTTCACAAATGCATCCATTTTGAATTATCACCCACCTGGACAGCTCGTGCAAACACTGTCACCTGCTGACCATCTGCGACATGGGATGGTTGTTGAAGCCTTGGGACTGCTTGTTAAAGCGAAGCAGGGACGGCATTGGGGGCTTCAAATTTTTATCAAGATTAAATTATGTGTTAAATATTTTTTAGAAAAATTAATTATTTATGATAAAATGTATAATTTTTCTAAAATAAATTATTTTATCCACTTTAACATCTCTTTTACTTTGTTAAAAATAAGAATTAATAATTAAAAGTGTTGAACCAAGTGAATTACAATTTTTTTTTATTTCTTTTTAAATTTTAGTTTCAAGCATTACTATAAGCATATTAAAATGAGATATACCAAGTCATTAACTTCTTGAGTCAAATTCTATGGTTCTAATTCTTATCTTTATTTAATATTTATCAATTTATTACTTGTAGCATTATGTCAACTATACATATAATAATTGTCTCACTTGAAGGATGTTTTTCAGTGTTGAGTTGATAAAATCTTACCACAAACTAGTAAATGAAAAGACAATATTAAGTACTAATAATTTCCATCTAAATAGTGTAAAGAAAATAATTTTTGAATAAATACGTATATAGAGTGTATTTATATTTTAGGCCGCGAATTGAAATTTTACTTTAGGCCCCCAATTACGTTGAGCTGCCCCTGAAGCGAAGGAGTATTTATTGGGATTGGTTGTTGATACTTCTTAGAAGGTCATCCAAAAAACCTACCGAAGGAAGAGGATCAAAAGTCATTACTAAACCTCAGACAAAAAATATCGGCCAAATGTAACAAATTGCGTCGCTTTTTTGGTCAAAATTGAAGAAAAAGTGATGCAGTCAATATATATATTATATATATATATATATATATTCTTGAATAATATAATGTCGTTTGTCGCTTTTTTATAGTTTTTAATATTTTTAATTTCCAAAAGCGACGCAGTCCGTCGTTTATTTTTAGTTCATAATTTTTTAAAATTTTAAAAAGCGACGGACAAAGTTACTTTTATTTAATTTTATTTTTTAAAATAAATTCGAAAAGTGACGCAGTCTGTCACATTTTTCGAAATTAAATTTTGAAAAATTCAGAAAAATAACAGACTTAAAAAATCCAGAAAAGCGACGGACAAAATCACCATGTCTGTCGCTTTTTCTGCATATTTTTTACACTAGAAATTGACAGTTTCTCCTGACCACCTGCAAATTCAATTCAATTCAATTCAGCCTAAGGGGTCTTTTGATAGCGTGTATTGGAGAAAATAATATTTGCATTAGCTTGTGTATTATTAATGTTAGGACCGAAAATAAGCAGGTGTGATGGGGAAGCTAGCAAAGCAAACCTCGAAAGACCACGAGTAAGAAGACAAACGAGAAATACACCAAAAGACACAAATATTTAACGTAGTTCGGTCAATCGACCTACATCCACAAAAGAGATGAGTAATCCACTATAAATATGAGAGTACAAAATACAGAGAGAAACAACATCAACCAATTCACTCAGAATACATGGGAGGTTCACACAAGTGATAATGTATCAAGCTTGTGACCCACAAATTCTCCCCCTAACCAAAGCCCTTAAGACTACATTGTGAATGTTAATTAAGTTAGAAGGAACATGCCTCTATTTATAGAGTCCTAAACTTTTTCCTACAAGAAAAAGGATTAGTCAATCCAAAACTTTTTTCTAAAAGGAAAACCTATTTTTGGTAAAAAAAATTGGGCAAATAAAACCCAACAATTAGTACCTTGTGTGGTACACTATTCTAACATATGCATAAGTAATGCTTGTATTAGTAATACACTCTATTGTGTATTGAAGAGTGTATTACTAATATCATTTATTTATATGCATTAGTTAGGCAATGTGTTTTAATACATGTATTAATATCATCAAAGACACAACTGCCCTCAAAAACTTTTTTTACATCCTTTCCACTATATTTGTGGAGGATGTTTTTGTAAACAAATATTTTTTCTAATAAAATTATGTAATGCATAATATATTTAGTACACCAAACCAAACATTACATAAAAATCATCATAACTAACGCAAATATAACTAATACAAGTATTATTAATACATTATTTTATATTATTCTTATACACTCTACCATACGATCCCTAAAGAACATAATGATTAATGTACCATAAAATATTTCCTTACTAATGTTTAGAATTTTCGACAATCATCACTAAACTTCAAAGAGATCGAAGTGTTAGATTACAACTTAATAATCAAAATAATTATTTATTCTAGTATACATCAAGACACATCAATTTACTCTAATTGATGAATCCAACAAAAACTAATAACTCTAGTTTAATCAACCCTTGACAAAAAAAAATTAATTAGCAAACATATATACAAACTCAATCACCACCTAACAACTAGTAGACCATGATCCAGTTGTCGTTATGATGAAGCCTTCCAGCTCTTTGATGCCTATTGCTTTTAATTGATGATTTTTTTAACGGAATTTAGTCATATTTGTCATTATACTTTTAGAAAAGGGTTAAATTCATCTTTCGTCATACTTTTTTTGATATATTTATCCTTACCATTCAACTTTGGGAACATATTTGTCCTTGTACGTATAAATATTGTGTCACCATTTTTATTAGTCTATGTGGCGCCTACGTGGCTCCATGTGTATATATTTTTATTATAATAAAAATTTTACTTTCTATTTAGTATTTTATCTGACCCATTTTGTAAAAACTGACTCAATCAAAATAAAGGCCCATTAATCGATTTCAATACCCATTAGCCCTAATTTCTAAACCCATCATCTTGCAACACTTCATAAGAACAATGGTCGAGCAGAAGCCACCATTTATTCCTTCTTCCCTATGCCATGAGACATGTTGTAGCCATTTACAGTTGGGATAATTGTATAGAATGACAAACTAATAATGTAAAATAAATACAGTAGCTATCATTTGATTTATTTGTGTTCCATAGCAAACTGTTGTCAGTCGCCTCTCTCGCTCGCCACTCTCACTCTCTCGCTCGCTCCCTGTCGCTCGCCTCTCTCGCTTTATACAATAGAAATGTATAAATTGTGTTTCTGTTGTATAAAGCGAGAGAAAATCGTATATACTCATGCAAATACATATATCTCCGTCCTATACACTTATAATTATTCAACGCAAATATTTTCCTGCCCAAGTCTCTTTTGTATTTCTCTCTTGCCCGTTTTATATAAATTCAAATTGTATATAATTTCTGTCTTTCTCGTTTTATACAATTCGATTCAATTGTATATTATCTGCTCAAGTCTCTTTGCCTTTCTCTCTTTCTCGTTTTATACAAATTCAAATTGCATATAATTTATCTATTTCTCGTTTTATACAATTCGATTCAATTGTATACAAATTCAAATTTTGTATCGATATACAAATGTCCTGTCAGCGAAATTATACAAATCTGAAAAGGAGTCAACGAATTATACAATTGCTTCTTTTGTATATATGTATAGCGAAATAGGCATAGCTTTCAATTGTATATGTATAATGAATTATACATATATATATTTGCTATGGAGCACAATTATACAACTTTGTTATAACATACAAATTTGAATTTTTTATTTGTTATATGTGAAAATTGCCCTTTACAATTTGACTTCTCAAAACTCAAAATAGAAACTAAACGTGCATAAACAGTCACTAGGAAAGAGATTACAAGAGCCATAATCCACACATAAAACTGAGGTTGTGTAATATTGTCTCATCCTCTTAACTTATATCCTCATTATCGTCCCCAAAACCCATAAGTGTGGTTACGCATATGGAGACCTATCGGCCTTTTATTTCTATCCTTGAACTTTTGTCTATCGGCCCTCGTACTCTATCAGAGCTCCCACTGGCTATAGAGCACAAAATCATTCGGTATTTATTTTGATTGGGTCGAATTTTATTAAATGGGTCAGATAGAATACTAAATAAAAAATAAAATTTTAATTAAAATAAAAATATATACACATTGTACCTACATGGCACTACGTAGACGTCACATAGATTAATAAAAGAGTTAATAACTTTGATAGTCACTTAACTATCAATTATTTTCACAAAAAGTCACTCAACTTTCATTTTCAACTCAAAAGTCACTCAACTATGATCTCTTTGCACAGAAAGTCACTCAACTTTCATTTTCAACTCAAAAGTCACTCAACTATAGCTTCTTTGCACAGAAAGTCACTCAACCTATTTAATTATTTTTTTCATTAAAATTTAGTGACATATAATTTTAATTATTAACCAAAATTTTAATAAAAATTTTAAATAAAAAGTTTTAATAAAATTTTAATCAAAATCTTAAGAATAATATATATACATATATCCATTTAATTCATTTAATGACCCGCTCATTTAATCCAACCCGCTAAAAATATAATATTGAACATTTTATTTTACCATTAATCCCCTAAATCATTCTCCCTTGTCTCCCACATTCTTTTAGCGAATTAATGGTAAAATAAAATGTTCAATGTTCAATGGGGAATGATTTAGGAATTAATTAAAAAATAAATGTTTAATATTATATTTTTAGCCGGTTGGATTAAATGGGCGGGTCATTAAATGAATTAAATGGATATATGTATATATATTATTCTTAAGATTTAGATTAAAATTTTACTAAAATTTTTTATTAAAATTTTTTATTAAAATTTTGGTTAATAATTAAAATTATATGTCACTAAATTTTAATGAAAAAACAATTAAATAGGTTGAGTGACTTTCTGTGCAAAGAAGTCATAGTTGAGTGACTTTTGAGTTGAAAATGAAAGTTCAGTGACTTTCTGTGCAAAGAGATCATAGTTGAGTAACTTTTGAGTTGAAAATGAAAGTTCAGTGACTTTCTGTGAAAACAATTGATAGTTGAGTGACCATCAAAGTTATTAACTCATTAATAAAATGATGACACAATACTTAACTGTACAAGGGCAAACATATGCCTAAAGTTGGTTGGTAAAAATAAATATATCAAAAAAGTATGACGAAGGATAAATATGAAGTCCGAAGCCTAAAGGGTAAAAAAAAAAGATTAAAAATTCTAAAAGGGTACATCATTTTTTTTTAATCAAAACGGTAAAATCGCTAATGATGGAGCAATTTTGTTTTCTCAAAATCACTGACCTATCAGCGATTTTGTTCATATTTTTTTCTTTTTTTAAAGAAAATCGCTGCATAGACAGTGATTTTAGTGGGAAGTTTTTTTTTTTTTTTTTGGCAAATCGATTTGTGTGGAAATGTTTTTTCTTTTTTTAAAAGACCACATCCTAGGCAGCATAAACTATTTTTAAAAAAAATGTAGCTGCCAATTATTTTTTAAAAATTATTTAATGTTGGTTATTTTTTTTAAAAATAATTAAAATCAGCGTTTTTATAAAAAAAACTTTTTAATGAAAAAAATTGCTTCTAGTAAATTTTTCTTTCTAAAAATATCGTTGCCAATTCTTTTTAGAAAAAAGTCGTATTAAATGTTTGTAGTTCTTTTTTAATTTTGATCAAAATAAAAATCGCATTACAATTTTTAGTAAATATTTCACTAAAAATTTTTTTAAAAAAATCCAAATTATTATATTTTATTTAAAATCACTGCAATTGCAGCATTTATATTAAGAAATTCTTCCTTTTTAGTGAATTTTTTTTCTTCGCAACAATTTTTGTGAGTTTTTTATTATAAAAAATGCTGCTTGGTGGATATTTTTTCTAAAAAATTAAATCAGCGCCAATTTTTTTAAAATCGTAAATTATTTTTAAAATTTATTCACCAACATTTAATACAAATTTTTTTAAAGCAATTGGCAGCAATATTTTAATAAAAATTAGTTAACAAAAATAGCTGTCAAAGATTATTTTTTTAAAAAAAAAACTTTCTCGGAAATCGCTGCCTTAAAGTCTCTCACTTAAATCGCTGCCTAGGCAGCGATATTAAAATTGTTTTTCAATGAAAAAGGCTGAAGTCACAACAATTTTATTTTTTTTAAATAAAAATTTGCCAAAACGCTGCCCATGCAGCGATTTTCTGTGGACAAATTTTTTTACCAAAATCGCTGACGTAGCAGCGATTTTGAGCAAACGATGTGAAAGCAAAATCGCTATATCAATAGCGATTTTGCCTTTTTGGTTAAAAAAAGTTGATGTATCCCTTTAAAAATTTTGATATTTTTTTTTTGCCATTTAAGCTTCGAACTCAATAAATATGAAGAGTTCAAAGACACATATGACCCTTTTCCCTTTTTTTAATATGCAATAACTACGCTTCATGTTTTATATATATGAACTATCAACACGCCTTAGAATAACTTGACTATGATCTTTGACTTCCAATATGACAATGTCGTTTGTCTGAACATGAATGATATGTATACTATCATTTAATATTTAAATACATTTAGGCTTTAGCTATGTACAAACAAAAGAATGATGACATCATCTAAATACATTCTTTTTCTTTTAAATATGCTCAAATATATTAATAGATCCCTAAACTTATCGAGTTCCTCCCTCCCCCCCCCCCTCTCTTGGTATCTTAACTATGTATTTTGCTAGCGAATCATTGAATCACGCATAATTTGTCCTTTTAAACACCTTTGGTTGATGTGGAACCCCATTTTGTGAGGGATATTGATAGATGATACATATGCTATTTCAGAACTAGTGAAAATGTTCGAGAATAGTTGTGTTTTTACTTCAAATTATTTGAACACATTAGAAAACAAATGAGACTAACACACAATTTGTCTTCATTCCTTCAATCAAAATCATCACAATACGAACACAATTGAAGGCATTTACAATAGAAAAGTTAATCAAAATCAACCAACAGTGTTTAAAAGGAATAAATTATGAGTGATTCAATGATTCAATAGAAAAATGACATAGTTAAGGTACCTGAGGGGAAAATCCAACAAGTTTAGGAATCTGTTTATGAGTTCGACCTTTAAATATTTAGTACTTAAAATCTACTATGTGCATGATATGACATCAATGACTATTATCATAAATATTTTAAATTTAATTTTTACATAAAATAATTTTTATAAAATATTATTATAATTTTTTAGTCGATTGTTATAGAGGAGTAAATTTACAAAGCATATACATGTTGGCTTGTATGAGTCTGTTACGAGTCCAGAGGCTAGGTCCTATTGACAAAACTAGTAACAAAAGTATTCAAGTAAATGCAGTAAGGCAAACAACATAAATTATGGAAATCTCTTTACCTAAGGGAGGAAAAATCATGATCACTGTTACACATAATTTCTCAAAGCTCAAATATCTTAAAATAACTCGTAAATACAAACTCGAGCAAGGATAATTAAACTCTCAATATCCTTACACACCTTGTAACTCCTCTATTACAAGACACAAAACAGTAACTCTATTTCCCACTATATCAACTACCTCTAACTACTACAGACTTCAACACACACCACTTGGCTAGCTCTAGCCATAAACACAACTCACAGCCACAAAAATTGAAACAATCTACACTCCTTTATATCACGGGAGTAGATCTACAATATGAAAACACAAAACACTAAACTCTAATATAACAATTTGAGGAGTTGCTCTACTTGATCGGTCCCTTGTTGTATATAAGAAAAGTTTTTTCGTAAAAATGACTTTTATCGTAGTACATTATTGATTTGCAGAAACTCCATCAACCACTGCAGTTTCTACAGCTTTACAATTGCACAAAATTGACATGTCATATAAGATGAGCACTTTTGAGGATCAGGTTCCTTTGCTATGTCCCTTCGCATCATAGTTTGTTAATTCATCAAAATTGAGAATATAACAATACCATCATAATGAATTTCATTGTTATTAAATGTAGAATGTTGTTATAGTGAAATTTGATAACAAATGATTAATGTTATAATGAGATGTGACTGTAATTGAATATTTTATTTTGAAAGTCACAATACGGTCTTCAAGCATTGATTTATCCAGTATTTTTTGGAGGCTCGAAAAAAAAAAAAGACTGGTGTTTAGGATTTTAACTTGGAACCTCGAGATCAAATTTGAACCCCCCCCCTTAAGCCATTGGACATATCTCATTTCTTGTATTTAAGAAATTTAAAATCTATACATCTACATAATTGTACAATGTAATTTTTAATCGAGGAATTTTTCAGGGGATGTTTGAACACCCTTCCCACGCCCTAGATCCACTCATGTTCAAAACACAAGGCCGGAGCCAGGTACAATTAAGGGGGTTCGATTAGGCAGAAAATTAGATATGTGCTAATTGGTTTATGTACATGTATTTTTTCAATATCATACTTTAGAAGGTTTTGAGTCATCATTTGTGGGCTAATTGACTTGGGCTCTGCCGTAGTGGGTATTTGGAAGTGAAGATGGGCTTACGTACGCACAGCACGGTAGATTTGCACAAATAGCCTAATTTAAGGTTACTGTTTAAAACCTAGCTAGTATTTCGCAGTACCTATTTTAAAATTTAGCTAATTTGACTAATAAGTAAATCATAATTTGAACAAAAAAAAAAAAAAACTTTTGCTCCTGATGAGTGATGATAGTTTCACTTTACAAGGTATTGTTTTTTTGTTTCTGTTAAGAAGATGAATTAAAAGAGTAAAAACTCCATTGAAGAGTATATTTGAGAGAAACAGAAAAGTAATGAGGAAGAAAAGAAGAACTGTTTTATTGAATTGTATAATTGAATGCTACATACATTGCCTCATATATATAACCACATACTATGACTAACCTCCTCTAACTAACTTACTGACACATTCTAACTAACTAACTAATCAGCTAAACATATTTACATCTTTCACAGTGTACAATTACAGCTAGTATTATTAGGGGACTTGTACACATTTAGTTAGTTCTTTTACACACACACACACCTTCAAGCTAGGAGCTATGAAGATGTTCTTCATCCCTAGCTTGGACATTAGATACGTGAGGGCCCTTGCTAAGTGCTTTAGTAAGGATATCGCAGGCTGTTCTGAGGATGGTAGATAGGCAGTGATAAGCAATCCATCTTGAATTTTTTCTCTGATAAAGTGACAGTCAATGTCTATGTGTTTTGTTCTTTCATGAAACTCAGGATTGGCTGCAATTTGTAATGCTGAAGTACTATCTGAATAAACAAGTACTGGTAGAGAAATGACAACCCCTAATTCCTGAAATAAACCAACAGTCCAAACAACCTCTCTGCAACAGTTGAGGCCATGGCTCTGTACTCAGCCTCAGCTGAACTTCTGGAGACTGTAACCTGCTTTTTCGACTTTCATGAGACAAGAGATTCTCCATATTTGATTAAGTATCCAGTGATTGACCTTCTGCTGTTGATACATGAACCCCAATCAGCATCACAAAACACTTGCAAATTATTTCCTTCAGTCGATGACATTAGAATCCCCAAACCTGGTGTTGTCTTCAAATATCTGACCAATCTGAGTGTTGCATCCATATGTGAAGCCTTTGGTGCATGCATAAATTGACTTAGACACTGAACTGGAAATGATATGTCTGGTCTAGTGGTTGTGAGGTACAATAACCTTCCAATCAACCTTTGATAACTTGTAGGATCCTCAAGGAGTGCATCTACATGTGTAGGATTTATTTGATCATCAAACTCTGTGGAGGTGAATTTTAGATTCAGTTCCATAGGTGTTGACACTGGTTTATCACCTGATAGCCCCATATCAGCTAATAACTCCAATGTGTACTTCCTTTGATGTATGAGAATCCTAGTTTCACTTCTAGCAAACTCCAACCCAGGGAAGTACCTTAGTTCCCCTAGATCTTTAATCTTGAATGCATGATGCAAGGCTGTCTTAGTTTCATGAATCATACTGGAATCACTTCCTGTTATCAGTAAATCATCTACATAAACCAATACAACCACCAATTGATTTTCCTTCCTCTTAGTAAACAAAGAATAGTCTCTATTGCTCTGTATGAAGCCTGAATCAATCAAGATAGTGCTGAGTTTAATATTCCACTGTCTTGAAGCTTGTTTAAGATCATAGAGGGATTTCAACAATCTACATGCTTGATCACTGCCAACTTTTCTATTGAGACCATCAGGGGGTGTCATATATACTTCTTCATACAAATCTCCTTGTAAAAATGCATTATATACATCCATCTGATGTAATGTCCAATGATTTGCAGCTGCAATAGAAACTACAGACCTCACAGTTGCCATTTTCACCACCGGGGAGAAAGTATCTTGGTAATTAAACCCTTCCTTTTGATTGTACCCCTTAGCAACTAGTCTAGCCTTGAACCTCTCCACACTGCCATCTGCATTATATTTGATCTTGTACACCCACTTACACCCTATGACATTTTTACTCTTGGGCAATGTCACCAATTCCCATGTCTTATTGTCTTCTAGTGCCTTGATCTCATTCTTCATAGCATCTACCCATCTAGGATCTTGTACTGCTTCTGCATAGTTATATGGTTCAGTTTCAACAGAAAATTGAGAGTCAAAACTCTGGTATGAAGGTGATAATCATGTATAGTCTAATACTGATGCAAGAGAATAGTTACACTTCTTTGAACCAGCTTTGATTACATAATCTTTGTGCCAAACAGGAGGTTTAGAACTTCTGCTTGATTTCCTCACAGGTGATGAAGGAGTGTCACATGGAAGTGAATTATTAGATGAACCAATTTCACAATTCTGAGGAGAAGGTATACACTCACAACTCTGAGGAGAAGGTATACACTCATTGTCTTGACAAGTAACTGAAGATGTAGAGTCTGTAACTAAGACATCATAAGCAAATATGTCTGGTGAGTTCAGTTGTTGTGCTTGTTGAGGAGTGTTGTCTTGAAAAGGAAAAACTGTTTCCAAAAATACCACATCTCTTCTGATGAAGATTTTTTGGTTTTCCAAATCATACAGCTTGTACCCCTTTTGATTTGTACCATACCCCATCAAAACAACTCTTATTGCCCTTGGACTGAACTTATCATGTGTGGTGAGATTGGTGGCAAAACACAAGCATCCAATAACTCTCATATGATCAAAAGAAGGAGATTTTCCATATAGTTTCTCAAAAGATGATACATTTCCTAATGCAGTAGAAGGGATTCTGTTTAGTACATGAGTAGCAGCATGAATACATAAACCCCAAAATTTATCAGGAAAACCAGCTTGAAATTTGATAGCCCTTGCAGTTTCTAGAATGTGTCTATGTCTCCTTTCCACCACCCCAATTTGTTGAGGTGTGTATGGACAAGAACTCTCATGAATGATGCCATGAAGTTTGAATAAATCATGACAGTTGGTATTAAAGAACTCAGTACCATTATCAGATCTTATCCTTTTGATCCTTTTACCAAATTGAGTTTCTATTTCAACAATAAATTGTTTCAACAAACTAACAACATCAGATTTAAGTCTCATTAAGAAAGTCCAAGTCCATCTAGAATAGTCATCAACAATGATAAAAAAATATCTCATACCATCATATGTTTCAACTCTATAGGGACCCCAAACATCCATATGTAGAAGATGAAAAATACAAGTAGAACTACTAGTACTGTGTGGAAAAGGTAATCTTGTTTGCCTAGCAAGAGGACAAACATCACACTTATGTAAAGTAAATTTGTTACCAAACTTGTAAAATGCAGAAATCTTTCTGATGACACCCATGGGAACATGTCCCAGCCTTTGATGCCAAATATTTGCATTGACTTCAATACCCTGAATGGTTGTCATGCATTGGTGTTTTTGACCATACTGACCATGCTGAGAGTAGAAATTGTAAAGTCCATCTTTCTCTTTACCAATCACCCTCACCTTCCCAGATCCTAGGTCCTGAAAAACACAATATTTTTGAAAAAATGTGACACAGCAATTCAAATCTTTTGTGACTTGAGAAACTGACATAAGATTGAACTTGAAAGCTGGTACACATAACACTCTTCTAAGAACATCACCTCCTCCTATGTGACAATCCCCAATATGTGAAACCTTAGCAGAAGTACCAGTTGGCAACTGAACTTGACCTGCATTCTCTATCAAAACTGAATTATATAAACATGTAGGGTCTCCTACCATATGATGGGATGCACCAGTGTCTACAATCCACTTCAAGGAAGCAACTGAAGACAAAGAATTACCTGTCATATTAACAGTTCCACTTATGTCATCAAGTTTAGTTTGATCTAGCATTTTGAGTAGTTTCTGATGTTGCACTGGAGTGAATATGGGCATGGGCACATGCTGCTGAGATACAAAATATTGTGGAGGAGGAGGATATGGAAATTACATTTGCATCTGATTATGATATGGTGACTGCATATGAGGATATGTGAATTGCATCTGATCATGACATGATTGAGTTGGCTCTGGTTTATCAGATTGATACTGTTGAGATAAATGCCCTGCATCATAAGTAGAATTTCCAGCAACAACAGTATCTCTTTTACCTTTGTAATCAGCTGGATAGCTAATCAGTTTATAACAGTTAACCTTAAGATGACCAGTTTTGTGACAGAAATCACATTTTAGTAGTTTGTTACAATCAGTACTCATGTGACCTTTTATATTGCAGAAATCACAAAAAACATTAGGATTATAAGGTTTTCTAGGTTTATGACTACTAGGACCAGACTTAGAAGTAAACATTGCAGTAGGAACCATATCAGACATCATTCTACTTGATCCGGCTACCATTCTCTGACTTCATCTTGATTAACAATAGCATAAGCTTGATTGATGCTAGGAAGTTGAGGCATCAACAAGTTTTGGCTTCTAGCCCGACTATAATTGTCGTTAAGCCCCATAAGAAATTGTAACATTCTCTGATGTTGTGATTGCTCAAAGACTTCCTTAGATCTAGAACATGTACAAGCAGGAGGAGGCATTATAGAATCATACTCAGCCACGAAGTCTTCAGTGTAGAGTAGTACAGTGAGACAAACGAAACACCTTGAACAAGAGTACAAATTTTCTTATGCAACTGAAAAATCCGAGAGCTATTTACCTTATTAAATCTCTCCTTAAGATCTTCCCAAATCAAGTGTGAATCTGAGCAATAAAGAACTCCACTGTGAAGATCTTTACTTACATTGCATAGTATCAACGAAACAACTATTGCATTACAGCGATCCCAAAGTCTAGTCAAATCCCCTGTGAATTGCATCTTCTTCACTGTTCCATTGATAAATCCAACCTTATTCTTTCCAAGCAAAGCTAACTCCATAGCCTTACTCCATAAGGTATAGTTATCACTTCCAGTAAGTAAGATTCCAACATTCAATGATCCAGGTGAATCTGATGGATACAGATACAGAGGATGAAGATGATCAAAAGTAGGAACAAACATGGAAGTTCCTGATTGAGTTTCTGAAGCAACTCCTTGAACATCCATGAAATCGAACAAAAGAAAATTACAATTGGCTAAGAAACAATGAAATTCTTCACTGCGTGTGTAAGAATTGTTTAAATCCAAGCTCGGATTGCTCTGATACCATGTTAAGAAGATGAATTAAAAGAGTAAAAACTTCATTGAAGAGTATATTTGAGAGAAACAGAAAAGTAATGAGGAAGAAAAGAAGAACTGTTTTATTAATTGTAAAATTGAATGCTACATACGTTGCCTCATATATATAACTACATGCTATGACTAACCTCCTCTAACTAACTTATTGACACATTCTAACTAACTAACTAATCAGCTAAACATATTTACATCTTTCACAGTGTACAATTACAGCTAGTATTATTAGGGGACTTGTACACATTTAGTTAGTTCTTTTACGGTTTGAATATATCAAGTTCAAGGCTGAATCTTTTGAAAATGAAATGAACTTGGGAAGATAAAAAACTTCAACAGAGAAAGCATTATGGTTTGCTTCAATAGAATTTGCTGCAAAACATGGAATGTATTTGGGCCTGTCGTGTTGGGCATTTTTTAAGAGCAGTTATTTTCGGAAAACTTACATAAATATACTATAAATAAAAAATATTTATCATTTATAGCAATAATATTATTTTTTACTTGATCACTTTAAATACATTTATAATATAATTTTAATACGTATTACAAAGAACAATTTAGTATTTACATATAATACAAGTTTTGTTGATGGATAATATATTTATCACACATTTTAATACACTTAGAGATCGTCTGATATGAGGAATAAGAATATATAGTCCTGGGATAAAAAAAACTAGTCATGGGATAAAAATTTCGTGTTTTGTTTGGTTGATATATTTGGGATAACTTATCCCACCATTTATACCATAGTGATGGGGTGAGATAAGTAGTCCCAAGAAACTAACCCCTAGATAAGTAATATGGGACAACTAGTTCCCAATCAAACGACGCCTTATAATACAATGTGTCAGCTTCTTACCAAACATGCATAATATATTTTTAAAACAATTATAATACATATATATTGCATACTTAATTGACTTTTAATACATATCGCATATTTAACATAGTATTATTATAAATGATAATAAATAAAATATATTGTTAAAATCAGTAATTATTTATTAAAAGACATTCATCCAAGTAATTCTTCCTTAATGGATTCATTTTTTAAAAAGAACCCAAAATATTTCTACTACTTCGAGAGGAGGAGATGATCGAGCTGGGCCAATCAACCGACTGGATTGGGCTAGGCGTTCGTTCATGTCACGTCAGTCTCTAGCCAAGAATCTCATTATTGATCAAATCGGGGTGAATCCAATTCATTAATAAATGAAAAACTCAAAAAAGAAACCTTGTAATGAGGAAGAATCACTAAAATGATTGGCTAGGTTCGTTTTATAGTTAGTAGGGCATACTAAAACAATTTACTAAATTTAGTGAGTTATTCCAAAGGACCAAACAATCCATTATAATGGAATTCTTTACTGGCTCTCGGTAAAAAATCAATTGATTGCTGATTTTTCAAACACATCGTAAGCTATTCGGGTTCTGACAAATGAGCCGACAAGGTACCATAGAGAAACAACCATTAACTAGAGAATCTTGACCAATTTGAAAGATCATTAATTGTAGTTAATTTGGAATTGTTTGATCAAGTAAAAGAAACTAAATAAAATTCATAAATATCTCAATCTCCCTTTTTTTTTTTCATTTTTCTTTTTTATTGTTTGAATATTCGGGAGCTAAGATCATTCAAATGCCCCTTTTGCAAAAATTAAAATAATGACTTAAGTTACTAGTAGCAAAATTGTTGAGATATACAAAAATGAGATAACAAAATCTAGTGGGGTGAAATTGCCTAATCCTAGTTTTGCAGGGACCATTGTAGTTCAATGGTAAGCTGAATAGTAAAAACAAAAGAAAGCTAAAACCTAGTAAGCGTTACCCTTCAACTTTGATTTTCATTCTTCATTGTGGCGTCTCAAATACTGAGAAGATATTCACTTCAGCCTAAGCAACTTTCTCCATATGTTGTATTGACGTCCAATTTAAACAAATCAAGGTAACCCCTTTGCTTTATTTGTCACTTTTTCTATAGGTATGTCTCATTTATTGAATTGTATGCGTTAGTAACTAGGCTAATTATCTTGAATCAGTTCGATCTGTTGTTTTCTTTCGTTTTTGCAAATACCCATCATTCAGATGTTGAAAATAAAGCATAAAGTTTCAGTCTTTGGTTGTGGGGTTATTGATAAGTTACTTAAACATGGTTCTTGATGGATCTATGAAGATATAGTTATGAAGATGTTTTTTTTCTTTTACCTGTTTTGTGTAGATTCTGTGGGGTTGCTGATAGCGAAGTGATGGCAGAAGAAAGTGGCAGAAGTTTTGCCCGAAGGAACCAATTGTTGGAGATAGAGAAACAGGTTCATAACTGGTGGACTGAAGGTGATGTTTTTAAAGCTGAACCTAAAGAATCACCTCCTAAAGTGGGGAAAAGTTCTTTGGGAATTTCCCTTTTCCTTACATGAATGGATATCTACATTTGGGTCATGCTTTTTCAGTGTCAAAACTAGAATTTGCAGCAGCATATCATAGATTGAAAGGTGCTACTGTTCTTTTGCCTTTTGCCTTTCACTGCACTGGGATGCCCATAAAGGCATCTTCGGATAAGCTTTCGAGGGAGATATCGATGTTTGGGAACCCACCTGTTTTTCCGGCTAGGGAAGAGGAGAATGTTGAAACAGAAGTGAAGGTTGAAACTGAAGGAAATCAACCTGCACCGGGTGGAAAATTTAAAGGAAAAAAATCGAAGGCAGTTGCGAAGACGGGTGGTGATAAGTACCAGTGGGAGATAATGAGGAGTTATGGTCTGTCGGACGAGGAGATTGCCAAGTTTACAGACCCATATTACTGGCTAACATACTTTCCCCCACTGGCCGTAGAGGATCTGAAGGAGTTTGGACTGGGTTGTGATTGGCGTAGGGTTTTTATTACAACTGACATTAATCCATACTTCGATTCGTTTGTGCGGTGGCAAATGCGGAAGCTGAAAGCCTCGGGAAGGATTGTTAAAGATCTCAGGTACACCGTATATTCACCCCTAGATGGTCAGCCATGTGCTGACCATGACCGTGCTTCCGGTGAAGGAGTTATTCCTCAGGAGTACACTCTTATTAAGATGGAAGTTGTCTCACCTTTTCCACCAAAGATGAGTGCTCTGGAGGGGAAAAAGGTATTTCTCGCAGCAGCTACACTGAGACCAGAGACCATGTATGGACAAACAAATGCTTGGGTTTTGCCTGAAGGAAAATACGGGGCATTTGAGATTAATGATACTGAGGTTTTTGTCATGACTTATAGGGCAGCTCTTAATCTAGCCTATCAAAGGCTGTCTCATATCCCTGAGAAGCCTACTTGTTTGGTTGAATTGTCTGGTCAAGATCTTATAGGTTTGCCCTTGAGGTCTCCCTTGGCATTTAATGAGATAATATACACTCTGCCCATGTTATCTGTTCTTACTGATAAGGGTACTGGAATTGTAACTAGTGTTCCTAGTGATTCCCCAGATGATTATATGGCCCTCCATGATTTGAAGTCAAAGCCAGCTTTCAGGGCCAAATTTGGTGTGAAGGATGAGTGGGTTGTGCCGTTTGAGATAGTTCCGATTATCAACCATCCAGATTTTGGAGACAGGTCAGCTGAGAGGATTTGCATTGAGAAGAAAATCAAGAGTCAAAATGAGAGGGATAAGCTTGATGAGGCAAAGAAAACAATTTACAAGGGCGGGTTTTATGAGGGAATCATGATTGTTGGAGAATTTGCTGGTATGAAAGTCCAAGAAGCAAAAGGTCTCATCAGGAGCAACCTTTTGGAGACAAATCAAGCTGTAGTATATAGTGAACCTGAGAAAAAAGTCATGTCGCGATCCGGGGATGAGTGTGTTGTGGCTTTGACTGATCAATGGTATATCACTTATGGAGAATCAGAATGGAGGAAGGCTGCAGAGGAGTGTTTGGCCAATATGAATCTCTACTCTGATGAGACACGACATGGCTTTGAGCACACTCTCAGCTGGCTTAATCAGTGGGCTTGTTCTCGCAGTTTTGGGCTTGGAACTCGTATTCCTTGGGATGAGGAATTCTTGGTCGAGTCCTTGTCTGATTCCACTATTTATATGGCATATTACACGGTGGCACACTTCTTGCAGAAAGGGGACATGTATGGTAATGATCATTCTTCAGTAAAACCAGAGCACTTGACAGATGAGGTCTGGGAATTCTTGTTCTGTGATGGGCCTTTTCCTGAAAATTCTTCTATATCTTCTTCTCTTCTAAAGGAGATGAAGCAGGAATTTCTCTACTGGTATCCGTTCGATCTCAGAGTTTCTGGCAAGGATCTTATTCAGAATCATCTTACCTTTTGCATCTATAACCACACTGCCCTCTTCCCTAAGCACCACTGGCCTCGTGGTTTCAGATGCAATGGGCATATAATGCTTAACTCTGAGAAGATGTCCAAGTCCACTGGGAATTTCCGAACACTCCGGCAGGCAATTGAAGAGTTTTCAGCTGATGCCACACGATTTTCTCTTGCTGATGCGGGTGATGGGATGGACGATGCTAACTTTGTCTTTGAAACAGCTAATGCTGCTATCTTACGTCTTACAAAAGAAATTGCATGGATGCAGGAAGTCCTTGATGCAGAGACATCTTTAAGAACTGGGCCTCCATCCACGTATGCTGACCGCGTATTTGCTAATGAAATAAATATTTCAGTAAGGACTACAGAGAAGAACTATAGTGAGTACATGTTCCGGGATGCTCTGAAAACTGGTTTTTATGATCTTCAGGCTGCCAGAGATGAGTATAGGCTTTCCTGTGGTTCAGGAGGCATGAACCGGGATTTGCTATGGCGATTTATGGATGTTCAAACACGACTTATTGCTCCGATCTGTCCACACTATGCTGAATATGCCTGGAGAAAGCTTTTGAAGAAGGATGGTTATGGCATCAAAGCTGGGTGGCCAGAGTCTGATTTGCCAGATCTTAGCCTTAAGAAGGCCAACAAATATTTGCAAGACACGATTGTCTCGATGAGGAAGCTGCTTCAGAAGCAAGTTTCTGGTTCAAAGAAAGGAAATGCCAATTTGAGTAGCCAAAACAAACCTTCTGTTGGCCTGATATATGTGGATGAGCAGTATAGTGGATGGAAAAAAATGTTTGGGAATCCTGCAGAGGAAATTCGACACTTCGACTGGTTCCTTTGCACCTGACAAAGAAATCCTCTCCGAATTGCAGAAGAGTGAGATCGGGCAACAAGGCAACTTCAAACAAATACAAAAGCTGTGTATGCCATTCTTGAGGTTCAAGAAAGACGAAGTAGTGGCTGTTGGGGTTCAAGCATTGGACTTGAAGCTTCCTTTCGGTGAGATTGAAGTCCTTGAGAAGAACTCGGAGTTGATCAAGAGACAGCTTGGTCTTGAGACATTGGAGATCTTATCTATGACAGATGATGCTCTAGAGAAAGCAGGGCCTCATGCTGCAGTTGTGAAGCAGAATCCTCCCTCACCAGGAAATCCAACTGCTATCTTTCTCTGAGTAAATCATTTTTGCCGCATAAGTTATGTGAACAGGTCTTGTTTGAGACCTACATGATGTGATACTCTCTTTCTAGATCTTTTTTGTCCGCGCATTCTGCCTACATTCGATTACTTGCTGAAGTCTCGGTCCAATTTACTGGTTTATTTGCATCAATCTTGATATGGAGCAGCTGCAATTATATCTCCACATTAGTACTCGTTGAGTAGGAATTTGACAATTTGAGCATCTTTGAGTTTACCATTCTACAAGGTTTTTGTAGTTGTATCTTCTTTTGATCATTTCTGCTTATAGCTTGATTGTCTTTTGATGCTGTATAAGCTGTTCAAGTATGACTGTATTTAGTTGAGTAGTTTACCTAATTTCATATTCTGAGGCCTTTATTTATTCATTCAAAATTGTAACTGCTAGTCCCATTTCTTTCTTGCCAGAATCCCACGGAACCTTCTTTTTA
>CM040619.1:59352900-59372284 GCA_022817965.1 Solanum lycopersicoides
TACAAATTTCATTAGCCACGTTGTGAGATTTTTCCATTCTTTGCAAGCTTCTCGCTGTTTAGGTGAATAGGCATCTGATGAGAGAAGATATTGTAGATTCACAACAACTTTTGTTGATATAGACACTGAGGATAAAAACAAAAGCTCGGCAAGAGAAGTGTCGTTCTCAATCTAATGTGTGAACTCCTTATAAGATTTGAGCAATCCTCCTCCCTTTGAGCTAGCTTTTGGGATGTGAGTTAGGCCTAAGACCTAATTTCACATGGTATTAGAGCAGGGCCGTCTCACCCGATGTTGGAACCCCGAAATCAAAATTGTTCACACACCAGATACTAAGCACTGGGTGTGAGGTGGGGTGTTAAAAGAATGACAAAAGTCTCACATCGGTGGTTAATGAGATGGGTGGGGCAATCCTTCATGGACCCTTAGAAATTTCACAAATGTTATGATCTTTTATTCTTAAGTAGAGATTTCGAATTCGAACTCTTGAATTTAGTCGATCCAATATGGATATCGAACACTAGGTGAGAAAAAAAAAAAAAAAAAAAAAAACTTAAACATCTATGTCAATTTGTCACATCTAAAGCGATTGAAGGCAAAGAGTACCATTTTTGCCTAATCACAAACTATAGAACAAGAAAACAGAAGAGCATTTCCTAGATTGCATTGCAGGAGAAGTAAACAAAGAAGCCTAAAAATTTCTCTTGTTACAAACTAAAATTTGTCAAATGTTAATTGCTCCGTATAACTTCTAAGAATTAATACTGAAGAGAGTGTATTAGTAATGTTGGAATTGTCTTATACACTGTTCGGCTCGATATATTAAGGGTTGTTTTGTCCTTAGTCATGCTTATTCATGAATAGGGTATATAACTAATACATAAAAAGAATGTCCTTCCAAACGAAGAATCAAATAATACCATAACTAATGTGCATATATATTATTTTTTCTAATATATTTTACCAAACGATCCGTCGATACCTTGGGTAGACTTGATGGAGTATTTAGAATAATTCACAGTATAGATGGTCAAAAATAGAGACAACTTGAGTCAGAAAAAGGAACCAACTCCATTGTGTTTATGTCAAGAAAGTTAGCAATAATATTATCAAAGGGGCAAAACCAAAAAATTGATCAAGACATGAGCTAATTGAAACCAAATTAAGGCTGCTTCAATTAATAAAGAGGGTAGGCGTGTAAGAAGATGAAAGTGATTGAGGATATATACTTTGACTGATGTATGTATAAATCAATCTTAGTACAGACACTATGTATTATAATGTCGGATTAGCGTGCGAGTCCTCACTGTCACATGCATCCATCCATGCATGTCATTTTCCCTCCTTCAAATATTATCGCGATATTTAATCTGTTGTAACACAGTTATTTATTTACTTGACTCGTTTCACTTAATTGTTATACTATATATGAACAATTTATATTGGACTATTTATAGTTTTCTTTTAATTACATGATGATAGATATACTATATCTCACATTGCTATATTTCATTATAAGTGGCGTATGTAGAAATTTTTGTAAGCGGAGTTAATATTATCTCTTTACATAAAAAAAACATTTTCTTTTGTACCGAACTCACCAAATATCTCAAGTCATTTTCGGAAATAATTCCGGACAGAATCTCATCTTTATTGTGTTTCGATTTGTCACTCCTCTCATTTAAATTCATGTTTGAAGCGGCGATTATTAGTCTCTCTAATACACATGAATCATGATACGTGCTAAGGATATTCAATTCAATTGTGGTTCATGGAAATATCCTTCATCTTAAAATTATTAGACTATAAATATAAGGTTAAAATTATATTAAAGAGGGTAACAAAGTTTCAACAAGTTATATTTCTATATGGTCTTAAAAAAGTAAATTATACTATTTTTAATATTTTTGGTCTTAAATTAAAGATATGGAGTAATGTCTTTAAATTTTGTGGCATTAAACATATCACGTGAAAAGATAGAAATAAAGTATTTGTAATAAATTTTAAAGTGATAGAAAATAAATTACCTTCACAAAAATTAAATTAAATGAAGAAACATAATTTTATTCATCAAAATTGCGGGTACAATTATGTTCCTCCCTTGATTCCACTCTCATGAGATTTATCCATGATTCGAGGCCGTTTGTGGCGTATTTCTCGAATTGGGATGATTTAGATTTGACCTCTATATGAATATTTCATGACTTTTGTGGAATATATTAAGGTTTTGATCTCTTTGTGAAATTTTTGAGATCTTGATCTGTATAAATACACAAGAGTTTATGAGATATTTTGAGATGTGTTTTCAAGGAAATATAGTACCCTTTATATAGACATAAACTTGAGTTTAGGGTTGAATAACCTCTAAAAATTTAATTGAAACTGAACACACCTTCTAGAGTCTCAATTCAAATTGAATACGTCTTGTAGACTTGTACAATTCCACCTAATTTCAATGTTTACCTGTCAAAAAAAAGGGAAAAAAAGACATTCTTTTTTTGAACGGATTAAAAAAGAAAATAATACACTCCTCAATAAAAATACAATAAGTGTGTAGAGGATATCGATTCTCGAGGACCCGCTCCCACTATCCTAGATCCACCGTTAGTTAGTATACTAGACACAAGTGTCTGTGCTTTCACGGGCTCAATATCTATTATTTTTGTCTCACTTTATGTGACAGATAGAATTAGATAGTCAATAAAATTTTAGTATGATTTTTAAATATTTTAAGTTGTTAATTATTGAAATTTATAGTATTTTTACGTAATTTTTAAATAATATATATTACTTATCTTGTCTCAATGTATGTAGTACCGATAGAGTTTCAAGAGTCAACCAAATGTTGTTAATTATTGAGATTTACAATACTTTCTATTTAGTTTCCAATATTAAATAATACGTGTTATTTTTTTTTATCCCATTTCATGTGGCACAAGAGATTAATTTTATGAATCAAACAAAAAATTTCATATGTTTTTTTTACATATGTTTCAAATTGCCAATTATCATGATTTAGTATCTCTTACACAATTTTTAAATATTTAAAAAATTAAAAAATAAGACAGAGAAAATTAAAACAGAAGAACCACCGGAAAAAAAAAGAAAAGAGCGCAGCTACCAGGCAGGCAGGTCAGCCATGACCTGCCTGATTATTGTCACTTAAATATATATGTAGTAGATAGCAGATGCATATTTTTTAAAATATATAAAAGAATTAAAAAATAAGATAAATAAATTAAAACGGATAATTTTTTTCTGCAAATGCAAATGTAAGTGTGGAATCCAGGGGCGGACCCACAGAGGGTTCAAGTGGGTTCACATGAACCCACTTCGTTGAAAATTAACACCGTATATATATATATGTATATTTGATCAGTTTTTTTAAATTTTATATATATATATATATATATATATATATTAACTTTTGACTCTACTAATACAAATGTGACCCTTGGCCCAGTGGTGAAAATGATTTAAGTTTCTTAGCCTACTCAAGTTCGAATCCCCATTATCACATTATGAAGCAGGAGGCATGTTGAACTTCACAAGTGTGGTTAGCCACACTTGTATATAAGTAGTAGATAACATATACTTATTGTTTAGATATATAAAAGAACTAAAAAATAGGTTATCCACACTTGTATATAAGTAGTAGATAACATATACTTATTTTTTAGATATATAAAAGAACTAAAAAATAGGTTATCCACACTTGTATATAAGTAGTAGATAACATATACTTATTTTTTAGATATATAAAAGAACTAAAAAATAAGACGAACAAATTAAAATGATTTTTTTTTTCAAGTATGTATATGCAAAGTGTGGAACCATACCGATGAGAGCATGCATGTTAACGTTCACATGTGTGGTTATCCACACATATATAAATAGTAGATATAGTACATACTAAATCAGTTTTTCCATATGTTAAACTCCTTTATATTTTAAATTTTCTTAATAAATTTTTTTACTCACTCTTGTAATACTTTAGCATCCTATATACAACCAATTCAATTAGCACTTGAATTTGATTTTGTTGTTTTAACCTAAAGTTTCATTTTGTTTTTTTGAAAAAATAAATTGGCAACCTTCCCCACCAGTACACAAAGGACATACCATCCCATCCGATAAATTTTGGTGAAAATGGAGGATATATTCTGCCATTTTTCTTTCTTTCTAATTGAAGATATGCTATGTTTAAAACTAGCATCAAAGTCAAAAGGCAACAACATACCTAGAGTAATCTCACAAGTAGGATGTGAGGATGGTGGTGTATTGTACAAGCCTTAGCCTTACCTTATGAAGGTAAAGAGACAGAATAGACCCGCGATGGGATGTAAAGAAATACAAAAGCAAGAAGCCATGCTGAAAAAACTAATTAGAAGAGAATAGGTAGCAACAACAACAAAATAATATGTGAATTGAAGCAACAAAACAACATATAATATTGATAAGTACGAATTAGAGAACATTCGACTAGCTACTCATTATCTTCTACCCTAATTTTCGACCTCCAAGTGATTGCAGTAAAGAAGCAACTCTCCAAAATCATCTATTGATAATTCGATACCCCAAATTCGTAATCCAAGTTTATGATAATCAAGAAACTAATCTGATGACAGTTAAGAAACAAGTGAATGAGATTTTAGTAGAGAAAATGAAGCTCGACTCTCTCTAATTATTTTGTTTTTTCAATTGACTAGTTCATTTTATTTCATTTTTGTTGTTTTAATTGAGGTTTAAAATATATAAGTAACCCCACATTTTAAGTGCATTTTTGGAGAGTAAAAGAAAATTATCAAAATGGTGTAGTCATTGAAAATCCTTTTATCAAATTTTCAGTACAAATAAAAAAAGTCAAATGGAATTTATTTAACAGTGCTAGTACTATTTTTTGTTCGATATAGTTTCAAACTCGTCCAAAATCAATCGAACCTGCCCATTTGTCAACTCTAGCTTGAAACTAGATATATGTAGGAGTTATGAAATTTTGTACAAAAAACTATAAACCATCAGGCTATATCTCCAACCTAGGCCATGGCCTTCATGATCCACCGCTCTATATCTCAATTTCACAATTTGTTACTCTTACATGAATTATTTAGTTGTATAGACATTGATGCCTGAATGAAGCTTACTAACTTTGAATCCTTATTGTCTAAGTAAAGGTAAAAGGGAAAACAACCAAAGTTTGATGTTCCTCTTATTTTTTCCATGATATGTTTAATGATTCATTTAAATGGAAATCTGGACTCTTTTGATATTACTTTTCGTGTATATTTCTATTATTCTATGTTGAAAAATAAAGATGATTTATTGGAGGTATAACAATCCTAGATATTTAGTGAAATTTTCTGGAGTGTTATAAAGCAATACATTTAGGATGGTATACTTATAGAGAAGTTAAGAGAAAGGGAGAGCTCGAAAACTCTACTACATGAAACTCGACAAAGCAAATCAAATATTGTGAAGCCGGTTTATCATAGAAATTAAAAGTTTTGTTAGTATATATTTATAGTTGTATACATGACTAATTGATGACGGAAAATCTTCATCATTTGAAGAAGCAAGAGGATTCGGGAAGAAATTGTTGAGATTTTCACCAAGGCGTGGTTCAAAGCTTCATTTGAGTTCTTCCACGATAAGTATTGAGTAGTTTCTAAAAATCACTTTTAAGTGCTTGTGTAAAAAATAAAGATGATTTTAGGATGTACAAACAAGCCTAGATATTTTGTGAAATTTTCTAGAGTTTTGTAGAATGATACCTTTAGTATATATCCAAGAAATATGTAGATTGTTCTAGAAAATTATATATTTGTAGTTTTGTACTGAATTATAGGATATTCTAGATAGTTAGATAGTTAGAAAATAAAGTTATCTAAATTGTTCTTATAGATGTATCTAGAACCCTCCTTACTTTAAGTATAAATAAGGATGTTCTTAATCATTTGTAACCTAACCCAAAAAAATCCGATTCAAGAAGTCTTCTTTCATAATCAAGTTTTTCTAATGCAAAATCTTTCTTTTCCTTTCCATCCTTCCTTTTTAGTTGAATCTTTCGATCTTAGTTAACAATATAATCTTAAGATAATAGAACGTATATTCAATTATACTTTTCTTCTTCTATTCTTTACCTTATGAATTATCATTGTTAAAACATATACAACAATCAAGTAAAATTATTTGTCTCTAAATTGTAAAGAGGATGGTGATTTCTAACAAAATAGATATGTAAAATAAGGAAATGACAAAATAAGACGGACTGCCAAAACATATACAACATTAAGTTTCAGTTTTGGTAAACCAAGGTATGGGTAAAGGGGTCATCCAAACAAAATGGTGCTTATCAAAAAAGTTTCACAAATGCATCCATTTTGAATTATCACCCACCTGGACAGCTCGTGCAAACACTGTCACCTGCTGACCATCTGCGACATGGGATGGTTGTTGAAGCCTTGGGACTGTTTGTTAAAGCGAAGCAGGGACGGCATTGGAGGCTTCAAATTTTTGTCAAGATTAAATTATGTGTTAAATGTTTTTTAGAAAAAATAATTATTTATGATAAAATATATAATTTTTCTAAAAATAAATTATTTTATCCACTTTAACATCTCTTTTACTTTGTTAAAAATAAGAATTAATAATTAAAAGTGTTGAACAAAGTGAATTACAATTTTTTTTTTATTTCTTTTTAAATTTTAGTTTCAAGCATTACTATAAGCATATTAAAATGAGATATACCAAGTCATCAACTTCTTGAGTCAAATTCTATGGTTCTAATTCTTATCTTTATTTAATATTTATCAATTTATTACTTGTAGCATTATGTCAACTATACATATAATAATTGTCTCACTTGAAGGATGTTTTTCAGTGTTGAGTTGATAAAATCTTACCACAAACTAGTAAATGAAAAGACAATATTAAGTACTAATAATTTCCATCTAAATAGTGTAAAGAAAATAATTTTTGAATAAATACGTATATAGAGTGTATTTATATTTTAGGCCGCGAATTGAAATTTTACTTTAGGCCTCCAATTACGTTGAGCTGCCCCTGAAGCGAAGGAGTATTTATTGGGATTGGTTGTTGATACTTCTTAGAAGGTCATCCAAAAAACCTACCGAAGGAAGAGGATCAAAAGTCATTACTAAACCTCAGACAAAAAATATATCGACCAAATGTAACAAATTGTGTCGCTTTTTTGGTCAAAATTGAAGAAAAAGTGACGCAGTCAATATATATATATATATATATATATATATATATATTCTTGAATAATATAATGTCGTTTGTCGCTTTTTTATAGTTTTTAATATTTTTTAATTTCCAAAAGCGACGCAGTCCGTCGTTTATTTTTAGTTCATAATTTTTTAAAATTTTAAAAAGCGACGGACAAAGTTACTTTTATTTAATTTTATTTTTTAAAATAAATTCGAAAAGTGACGCAGTCTGTCACATTTTTCGAAATTAAATTTTGAAAAATTCAGAAAAATAACAGACTAAAAAAATCCAGAAAAGCGATGGACAAAATCACGATGTCTGTCGCTTTTTCTGTATATTTTTTACACTAGAAATTGACAGTTTCTCCTGACCACCTGCAAATTCAATTCAATTCAAATCAATTCAGCCTAAGGGGTCTTTTGATAGCGTGTATTGGAGAAAATAATATTTGCATTAGCTTGGTGTATTATTAATGTTAGGATCGAAAATAAGCAGGTGTGATGGGAAAGCTAGCAAAGCAAACCTCGAAAGACCACGAGTAAGAAGACAAATGAGAAATACACCAAAAGACACAAATATTTAACGTAGTTCGGTCAATCGACCTACATCCACAAAAGAGATGAGTAATCCACTATAAATATGAGAGTACAAAATACAGAGAGAAACAACATCAACCAATTCACTCAGAATACATGGGAGGTTCACACAAGTGATAATGTATCAAACTTGTGACCCACAAATTCTCCCCCTAACCAAAGTCCTTAAGACTACATTGTGAATGTTAATTAAGTTAGAAGGAACATGCTTCTATTTATAGAGTCCTAAACTTTTTCCTACAAGAAAAAGGATTAGTCAATCCAAAACTTTTTTCTAAAAGGAAAACCTATTTATGGTAAAAAAAAAATTGGGCAAATAAAACCCAACAATTAGTACCTTGTGTGGTACACTATTCTAACATATGCATAAGTAACGCTTGTATTAGTAATACACTCTATTGTGTATTGAAGAGTGTATTACTAATATCATTTATTTATATGCATTAGTAAGGCAATGTGTTTTAATACATGTATTAATATCATCAAAGACACAACTGCCCTCAAAAACTTTTTTTACATCCTTTCCACTATATTTGTGGAGGGTGTTTTTGTAAACAAATATTTTTTCTAATAAAATTATGTAATGCATAATATATTTAGTACACCAAACCAAACATTGCATAAAAATCATCATAACTAACGCAAATATAACTAATACAAGTATTATTAATACATTATTTTATATTATTCTTATACACTCTACCATACGACCCCTAAAGAACATAATGATTAATGTACCATAAAATATTTCCTTACTAATGTTTAGAATTTTCGACAATCATCACTAAACTTCAAAGAGATCGAAGTGTTAGATTACAACTTAATAATCAAAATAATTATTTATTCTAGTATACATCAAGACACATCAATTTACTCTAATTGATGAATCCAACAAAAACTAATAACTCTAGTTTAATCAACCCTTGACAAAAAAAAATTAATTAGCAAACATATATACAAACTCAATCACCAACTAACAACTAGTAGACCATGATCCAGTTGTCGTTATGATGAAGCCTTCCAGCTCTTTGATGCCTATTGCTTTTAATTGATGATTTTTTTAACGGAATTTAGTCATATTTGTCATTATACTTTTAGAAAAGGGTTAAATTCATCTTTCGTCATACTTTTTTTGATATATTTATCCTTACCATTTAACTTTGGGAACATATTTATTCTTGTACGTATAAATATTGTGTCACCATTTTTATTAGTCTATGTGGCGCCTACGTGGCTCCATGTGTATATATTTTTATTATAATAAAAATTTTACTTTCTATTTAGTATTTTATCTGACCCATTTTGTAAAAACTGACTCAATCAAAATAAAGGCCTATTAATCGATTTCAATACCCATTAGCCCTAATTTCTATACCCATCATCTTGCAACACTTCATAAGAACAATGGTCGAGCAGAAGCCACCATTTATTCCTTCTTCCCTATGCCATGAGACATGTTGTAGCAATTTACAGTTGGATAATTGTATAGAATGACAAACTAATAATGTAAAATAAATACAGTAACTATCATTTGATTTATTTGTGTTCCATAGCAAACTGTTGTCAGTCGCCTCTCTCGCTCGCCACTCTCACTCTCTCGCTCGCTCCCTGTCGCTCGCCTCTCTCGCTTTATACAATAGAAATGTATAAATTGTGTTTCTGTTGTATAAAGCGAGAGAAAATCGTATATACTCATGCAAATACATATATCTCCGTCCTATACACTTATAATTATTCAACGCAAATATTTTCCTGCCCAAGTCTCTTTTGTATTTCTCTCTTGCCCGTTTTATATAAATTCAAATTGTATATAATTTCTGTCTTTCTCGTTTTATACAATTCGATTCAATTGTATATTCTCTGCTCAAGTCTCTTTGCCTTTCTCTCTTTCTCGTTTTATACAAATTCAAATTGCATATAATTTCTCTATTTCTCGTTTTATACAATTCGATTCAATTGTATACAAATTCAAATTTTGTATCGATATACAAATGTCCTGTCAGCGAAATTATACAAATCTGAAAAGGAGCCAACGAATTATACAATTGCTTCTTTTGTATATATGTATACCGAAATAGGCATAGCTTTCAATTGTATATGTATAATGAATTATACATATATATATTTGCTATGGAGTACAATTATGCAAACTTTGTTATAACATACAAATTTGAATTTTTTGTTTGTTATATGTGAAAATTGCCCTTTACAATTTGACTTCTCAAAACTCAAAATAGAAACTAAACGTGCATAAACAGTCACTAGGAAAGAGTTTACAAGAGCCATAATCCACACATAAAACTGAGGTTGTGTAATATTGTCTCATCCTCTTAACTTATCATCCTCATTATCGTCCCCAAAACCCATAAGTGTGGTTACGCATATGGAGACCTATCGGCCTTTTATTTCTATCCTTGAACTTTTGTCTATCGGCCCTCGTACTCTATCAGAGCTCCCACTGGCTATACAACACAAAATTATTCGGCATTTATTTTGATTGGGTCGAATTTTATTAAATAGGTCAGATAGAATACTAAATAGAAAATAAAATTTTAATTATAATAAAAATATATACACATTTTACCTACATGGCGCTACGTAGGCGCCACGTAGATTAATAAAAATGATGACACAATACTTAACTATACAAAGGCACATATATGCCTAAAGTTGGTTGATAAAAATAAATATATCAAAAAAGTATGACGAAGGATAAATATGACCCTTTTTTAAGAGTTCAAAGACACATATGACCCTTTTCCGTGTTTTGAATATGCAATAACTACGCTTCATGTTTTATATATATGAACTATCAACACGCCTTAGAATAACTTGACTAAGATCTTGACTTCCAATATGACAATGTCGTTTGTCTGAACATGAATGATATGTATACTATCATTTAATATTTAAATACATTTAGGCTTTAGCTATGTACAAACAAAAGAATGATGACATCATCTAAATACATTCTTTTTCTTTTAAATATGGCCAAATTATATTAATAGATCCCTAAACTTATCGGGTTTCCCCCTCCCCCTTCAGGTACCTCAACTATGTATTTCCTGAATCACCCATAATTTGTTCCTTTTAAACACCGTTGGTTGATGTGAAACCCCATTTTGTGAGGGATATTGATAGATGATACATATGTTGTTCCAGAACTAGTGAAAATGTTTGAGAATAGTTGTGTTTTACTTCAAATCATTTGAACACATTAGAAAACAAATGAGACTAACACACAATATGTCTTCATTCCTTCAATCAAAATCATCACAATACGAACACAATTGAAGGCATTTACAATAGAAAAGTTAATCAAAATCAACCAACAATATTTAAAAGGAACAAATTATGAGTGATTCAATGATTCAATAGGAAAATGACATGGTTAAGGTACCTGAGAGGGAAAATCTAACAAGTTTAGGGATCTGTTTATGAGTTCGGCCTTTAAATATTTAGTACTTAAAATCTACTATGTGCATGATATGACATCAATGACTATTATCATAAATATTTTAAATTTAATTTTTACATAAAATAATTTTTATAAAATATTATTATAATTTTTTAGTACGATTGTTATAGAGGAGTAAATTTACAAAGCATATACATGTTGGCTTGTATGAGTCTGTTACGAGTCCAGAGACTAGGTCCTATTGACAAAACTAGTAACAAAAGTGTTCAAGTAAATGCAATAAGGCAAAGAACACAAATGTTTATGTAAACTTCTTTACCCAAGGGAGGAAAAATCACGATCACTGTCACACATAATTTCTCAAAGCTCAAATATCTTAAAATAACTCGTAAATACAAACTCGAGCAAGGATAATTGAACTCTCAATATCCTTACACACCTTGTAACTCCTCTATTACAAGACACAAAACAGTAACTCTATCTCCCACTATATCAACTACCTCTAACTACTACAGACTTCAACACACACCACTTGGCTAACTCTAGCCATAAACACAACTCAGAGCCACAAAAATTGAAACAATCTACACTCCTTTATATCACGGGAGTAGATCTACAATATGAAAACACAAAACACTAAACTCTAATAACAATTTGAGGAGTTGCTCTACTTGATCGGTCCCTTGTTGTATATAAGAAAAGTTTTTCCGTAAAAATTGTTGCAAACTCTAACTAGTCAGACAGCTTCACCGAACTTGTTCCTTTGACCTGTTCCATCAGCTTCCTTCAACAAAAATGACTTTTATCGTAGTACATTATTGATTTGCAGAAACTCCATCAATCACTGCAGTTTCAACAGCTTTACAATTGCACAAAATTGACATGTCATATAAGATGAGCACTTTGAGGATCAGGTTCCTTTGCTATGTCCCTTCGCATCATAGTTTGTTAATTCATCAAAATTGAGAATATAACAATACCATCATAATGAATTTCATTGTTATTAAATGTAGAATGTTGTTGCAGTGAAATTTGATAACAAATGATTAATGTTATAATGAGATGTGACTGTAATTGAATATTTTATTTTGAAAGTCACAATACGGTCTTCAAGCATTGATTTATCCAGTATTTTTACTTAGGAGGCTCTAGAAAAAAAAAAGACGGTGTTTAGGATTTTAACTTGGAACCTCGAGATCAAATTTGCCCCCCCTCCTCCCCCCCTTAAGCCATTGGACATATCTCGTTTCTTGTATTTAAGAAATTTAAAATCTATATATCTACATAATTGTACAATGTAATCTTTAATCAAGGGATTTTTCAGGGGGTGTTTGAACACCCTTCCCACGCCCTAGATCCACTCATGTTCAAAACACAAGGCCGGAGCCAGGTACAATTGAGGGGTTCGATTAGGCAGAAAATTAGATATGTGCTAATTGGTTTATGTACATGTATTTTTTCAATATCATACTTTAGAAAGTTTTGAGTCATCATTTGTGGGCTAATTGACTTGGGCTCTGCCTTAGTGGGTATTTGGAAGTGAAGATGGGCTTACGTACGCACAGCGCGGTAGATTTGCACAAATAGCCTAATTTAAGGTTACTGTTTAAAACCTAGCTAGTATTTAGCAGTACCTATTTTAAAATTTAGCTAATTTTACTAATAAGTAAATCATAATTTGAACCAAAAAAAAATCTTTTGCTCCTGATGAGTGATGATAGTTTCACTTTACAAGGTAATGGTTTTTTGTTTAAATATATCAAGTTCAAGGCTGAATCTTTTGAAAATGAAATGAACTTGGGAAGATCAAAAACTTCAACAGAGAAAGCATTATGGTTTGCTTCAATAGAATTTGCTGCAAAGGATGGAATGTATTTGGGCCTGTCGTGTTGGGCTTTTTTTAAGAGCAGTTATTTTCGGAAAACTTACATAAATATACTATAAATAAAAGAGCAACTTACATAAATGACTACATTTATAGGGTTAGTAAGATCAATAGCTATAAGTATGTTATTTACTAAAAGTGACTACACTTTATATGAATATCTAGATGTATTTGTTTTTGTTTTAAAAAAATTATACAGTGATACAAGTAGAATTATAGTGAATTAAATAAGATAGTTGAATCCCTTTAATTATGTGCTGAAATTCTCAACTTCCCGTTATTACATTAATAACTAATGATTACATAGTCAATGTGTATACTTTTGGATTGTAATTACTTTTTTTTTTTTTTTGAATACGTTGTATACAAATTTTCATTGTCGCTTTTGTTCTTGTTCAAACGTAAAGGTATTTTACTTACATTTCTTTCGCTAAATTGATTTATTGTAATTGTGATGAATCTTGTTTGTTTCGATATCAAATACACGATAAGCATAATTGTATCTCTAAGATTGCTCAATACAATTGTGTTGATATATCAATACAATTGAAGTATTGGACAATCTAGAAACAAATGACAATGAACTATACTACGATATGATTATCCAAATGTATATGTATTTCACTCTATGCAAAAAAAAAATATAAATAGATGTGTTGTATACGTATACATTCAAATCTATGTAATGTATGAATGTATCCAAATGCACTTGGATTTCTAATTGGACAGTCCATGAAAAATAACAAGTATTCAAATGTGTATGTATCACATTGTGTTCAACATTTAAATACAATTATATGTGTGTATGAAGAGAATGAAATGTATTCATGTATTACGTCATTTATATCAAAGTGAATTTTAACATAATTAAATTATGTATTTGAATGTCGGTGAAAATAACTTCTTCAAACAAAACCCTACGAAAAATCGAGAAACATATATATGTATACAAATATAAACTTTATATAAACGAGAAAAAAATGCAATTAAAAAATACCCAATGAAGATGAATTACAAAAATCGTTCACATAATCATGCAAAGGATATTGATTATAAGGAAAATGGGGGAAAATAATAATAAAAAAGACATTGATACATGTATATTGAAAGAGAAAAATATTGAATAAGGTAAGTATAGGGAACATAGCCAAAAAAAACGTGCATAATGCATTTATTAGGTGTATAGTGATATCTTTTCTATTTAGTAATAATTATTTAAATACATATATATATATTTTTAAAAACTGATAATTCATAATTAATTAAGTTTGCTAGTTAATATGTAAGTATATCCATATAGCTTAAAAAAAATTTGTAGCTATATACAATTAAATATAAATTGATGTTCGCTATATTGTGTAGTTTTTCCATAAAAAATATTTACTATCATTTATAGCAATAATATTATTTTTTACTTGATCACTTTTAATATATTTATAATATAGTTTAATACGTATTACAAAGAACAATTTAGTATTCACATATAATACAAGTTTTGTTGATAAATAATACTTTTATCACACATTTTAATACACTTAGGGGTCGTTTGATGTGAGGAATAAGAATATATAGTCATGGGATAAAAATTTCGTGTTTTGTTTGGTTGACATGTTTGGGATAACTTATCCCACCATTTATACCATAGTGAAGGGGGTGAGATAAGTAGTCCCAAAATAACTAACCCCTAGATAAGTAATCTGGGACAACTAGTTCCCAATCAAACGACCCCTTATAATACAATGTGTCACCTTCTTACCAAATATGCATAATATATTTTTAAAAACAATTATAATATATATATATATATATATATATATATATATTGCATACTTAATTCACTTTTAATACATATCACATATTTAACATAGTATTGCTATAAATGATAATAAATAAAATATATTGCTAAAATCAGTAACTATTTATTAAAAGGCATTCATCCAAGTAAATTTTCCTCAATGGATTCATTTTTTAAAAAGAACCCAAAATATTTCTACTACTTCGGGAGAAGGAGATGATCGAGCTGGGCTAATCAACCGACTGGGTTGGGCTAGGCGTTCGTTCATGTCACGTCAGTCTCTAGCCACGAATCTCATTATTGATCAAATCGGGGTGAATCCAATTCATTAATAAATGAAAAACTCAAAAAAGAAACCTTGTAATGAGGAAGAATCACTAAAATGATTGGATAGGTTCGTTTTATAGTTATTAGGGCATGCTAAAACAATTTACTAAATTTAATGAGTTATTCCAAAGGACCAAACAATCCATTATAATGGAATTTCTCTCGGTAAAAAATCAATTGATTGCTGATTTTTCAAATACATCGTAAGCTATTCGGGTTCTGACAAATGAACCGACAAGGTACCATAGAGAAACAACCATTAACTAGAGAATCTTGACCAATTTAAAAGATCATTAATTATAGTTAATTTGGAATTGTTTGATCAAGTAAAGAAAAACTAAATGAAATTTATAAATATCTCAATCTCCCCTTTTTTTTTCATTCTTCTTTTTAATTGTTTGAATATTCGGGAGCTAAGATCATTCAAATGCCCCTTTTGCAAAAATTAATATAATGACTTTAAGTTAATAGTAGCAAAATTATTGAGATATACAAAAATGAGATAACAAAATCTAGTGGGGTGAAATTGCCTAATCCTAGTTTTGCAGGGACCATTGTAGTTCAATGGTAAGCTGAATAGTAAAGACAAAAGAAAGCTAAAACCTAGTAAGCGTTACCCTTCAACTTTGATTTTCATTCTTCATTGTGGCGTCTCAAATACTGAGAAGATATTCACTTCAGCCTAAGCAACTTTCTCCATATGTTGTATTGACGTCCAATTTAAACAAATCAAGGTAACCCCTTTGCTTTATTTGTCACTTTTTCTATAGGTATGTCTCATTTTTTGAATTGTATGCGTTAGTAACTAGGCTAATTATCTTGAATCAGTTCGATCTGTTGTTTTCTTTCGTTTTTGCAAATACCCATCATTCAGATGTTGAAAATAAAGCATAAAGTTTCAGTCTTTGGTTGTGGGGTTATTGATAAGTTACTTAAACATGGTTCTTGATGGATCTATGAAGATATAGTTATGAAGATGTTTTTTTTCTTTTACCTGTTTTGTGTAGATTCTGTGGGGTTGCTGATAGCGAAGTGATGGCAGAAGAAAGTGGCAGAAGTTTTGCCCGAAGGAACCAATTGTTGGAGATAGAGAAACAGGTTCATAACTGGTGGACTGAAGGTGATGTTTTTAAAGCTGAACCTAAAGAATCACCTCCTAAAGTGGGGGAAAAGTTCTTTGGGAATTTCCCTTTTCCTTACATGAATGGATATCTACATTTGGGTCATGCTTTTTCAGTGTCAAAACTAGAATTTGCAGCAGCATATCATAGATTGAAAGGTGCTACTGTTCTTTTGCCTTTTGCCTTTCACTGCACTGGGATGCCCATAAAGGCATCTTCGGATAAGCTTTCGAGGGAGATATCGATGTTTGGGAACCCACCTGTTTTTCCGGCTAGGGAAGAGGAGAATGTTGAAACAGAAGTGAAGGTTGAAACTGAAGGAAATCAACCTGCACCGGGTGGAAAATTTAAAGGAAAAAAATCGAAGGCAGTTGCGAAGACGGGTGGTGATAAGTACCAGTGGGAGATAATGAGGAGTTATGGTCTGTCGGACGAGGAGATTGCCAAGTTTACAGACCCATATTACTGGCTAACATACTTTCCCCCACTGGCCGTAGAGGATCTGAAGGAGTTTGGACTGGGTTGTGATTGGCGTAGGGTTTTTATTACAACTGACATTAATCCATACTTTGATTCGTTTGTGCGGTGGCAAATGCGGAAGCTGAAAGCCTCGGGAAGGATTGTTAAAGATCTCAGGTACACCGTATATTCACCCCTAGATGGTCAGCCATGTGCTGACCATGACCGTGCTTCCGGTGAAGGAGTTATTCCGCAGGAGTACACTCTTATTAAGATGGAAGTTGTCTCACCTTTTCCACCAAAGATGAGTGCTCTGGAGGGGAAAAAGGTATTTCTCGCAGCAGCTACACTGAGACCAGAGACCATGTATGGGCAAACAAATGCTTGGGTTTTGCCTGAAGGAAAATACGGGGCATTTGAGATTAATGATACTGAGGTTTTTGTCATGACTTATAGGGCAGCTCTTAATCTAGCCTATCAAAGGCTGTCTCATATCCCGGAGAAGCCTACTTGTTTGGTTGAATTGTCCGGTCAAGATCTTATAGGTTTGCCCTTGAGGTCTCCCTTGGCATTTAATGAGATAATATACACTCTGCCCATGTTATCTGTTCTTACTGATAAGGGTACTGGAATTGTAACTAGTGTTCCTAGTGATTCCCAGATGATTATATGGCCCTCCATGATTTGAAGTCAAAGCCAGCTTTCAGGGCCAAATTTGGTGTGAAGGATGAGTGGGTTGTGCCGTTTGAGATAGTTCCGATTATCAACCATCCAGATTTTGGAGACAGGTCAGCTGAGAGGATTTGCATTGAGAAGAAAATCAAGAGTCAAAATGAGAGAGATAAGCTTGATGAGGCAAAGAAAACAATTTACAAGGGCGGGTTTTATGAGGGAATCATGATTGTTGGAGAATTTGCTGGTATGAAAGTCCAAGAAGCAAAAGGTCTCATCAGGAGCAACCTTTTGGAGACAAATCAAGCTGTAGTATATAGTGAACCTGAGAAAAAAGTCATGTCGCGATCCGGGGATGAGTGTGTTGTGGCTTTGACTGATCAATGGTATATCACTTATGGAGAATCAGAATGGAGGAAGGCTGCAGAGGAGTGTTTGGCCAATATGAATCTCTACTCTGATGAGACACGACATGGCTTTGAGCACACTCTCAGCTGGCTTAATCAGTGGGCTTGTTCTCGCAGTTTTGGGCTTGGAACTCGTATTCCTTGGGATGAGGAATTCTTGGTCGAGTCCTTGTCTGATTCCACTATTTATATGGCATATTACACGGTGGCACACTTCTTGCAGAAAGGGGACATGTATGGTAATGATCATTCTTCAGTAAAACCAGAGCACTTGACAGATGAGGTCTGGGAATTCTTGTTCTGTGATGGGCCTTTTCCTGAAAATTCTTCTATATCTTCTTCTCTTCTAAAGGAGATGAAGCAGGAATTTCTCTACTGGTATCCGTTCGATCTCAGAGTTTCTGGCAAGGATCTTATTCAGAATCATCTTACCTTTTGCATCTATAACCACACTGCCCTCTTCCCTAAGCACCACTGGCCTCGTGGTTTCAGATGCAATGGGCATATAATGCTTAACTCTGAGAAGATGTCCAAGTCCACTGGGAATTTCCGAACACTCCGGCAGGCAATTGAAGAGTTTTCAGCTGATGCCACACGATTTTCTCTTGCTGATGCGGGTGAGGGATGGACGATGGCTAACTTTGTCTTTGAAACGCTAATGCTGCTATCTTACGTCTTACAAAAGAAATTGCATGGATGCAGGAAGTCCTGATGCAAAGACATCTTTAAGAACTGGGCTCCATCCACGTATGCTGACCGCGTATTTGCTAATGAAATAAATATTTCAGTAAGGACTACAGAGAAGAACTATAGTGAGTACAATGTTCCGGGATGCTCTGAAAACTGGTTTTTATGATCTTCAGGCTGCCAGAGATGGATATGAGGCTTTCCTGTGTTCAGGAGGCATGAACCGGGATTTGCTAGGCGATTTATGGATGTTCAAACACGACTTATTGCTCCGAATCTGTCCACACTATGCTGAATATGCCTGGAGAAAGCTTTGAAGAAGGATGTTATGCATCAAAGCTGGGGGCCAGAGTCTGATTGCCAGATCTTAGCCTTAAGAAGGCCAACAATATTTGCAGACACGATTGTCTCGTGAGGAAGCTGCTTCAGAAGCAAGTTTCTGGTTCAAAGAAAGGAAATGCCAATTTGAGTAGCCAAACAAACCTTCTGTTGGCCTGATATATGTGGATGAGCAGTATAGTGGATGGAAAAGGAATGTTTGGAATCCTGCAGAGGAAATTCGACACTTCGACTGGTTCCTTGCACCTGACAAAGAAATCCTCTCCGAATTGCAGAAGAGTGAGATCGGGCAACAAGGCAACTTCAAACAAATACAAAAGCTGTGTATGCCATTCTTGAGGTTCAAGAAAGACGAAGTAGTGGCTGTTGGGGTTCAAGCATTGGACTTGAAGCTTCCTTTCGGTGAGATTGAAGTCCTTGGAAGAGACTCGGAGTTGATCTAAGAGCC
>CM040619.1:59372359-59441327 GCA_022817965.1 Solanum lycopersicoides
GCAAAAATTAATATAATGACTTAAGTTACTAGTAGCAAAATTATTGAGATATACAAAAATGAGATAACAAAATCTAGTGGGGTGAAATGCCTAATCCTAGTTTTGCAGGGACCATTGTAGTTCAATGGTAAGCTGAATAGTAAAACAAAAGAAAGCTAAAACCTAGTAAGCGTTACCCTTCAACTTTGATTTTCATTCTTCATTGTGGCGTCTCAAATACTGAGAAGATATTCACTTCAGCCTAAGCAACTTTCTCCATATGTTGTATTGACGTCCAATTTAAACAAATCAAGGTAACCCCTTTGCTTTATTTGTCACTTTTTCTATAGGTATGTCTCATTTTATTGAATTGTATGCGTTAGTAACTAGGCTAATTATCTTGAATCAGTTCGATCTGTTGTTTTCTTTCGTTTTTGCAAATACCCATCATTCAGATGTTGAAAATAAAGCATAAAGTTTCAGTCTTTGGTTGTGGGGTTATTGATAAGTTACTTAAACATGGTTCTTGATGGATCTATGAAGATATAGTTATGAAGATGTTTTTTTTCTTTTACCTGTTTTGTGTAGATTCTGTGGGGTTGCTGATAGCGAAGTGATGGCAGAAGAAAGTGGCAGAAGGTTTGCCCGAAGGAACCAATTGTTGGAGATAGAGAAACAGGTTCATAACTGGTGGACTGAAGGTGATGTTTTTAAAGCTGAACCTAAAGAATCACCTCCTAAAGTGGGGAAAAGTTCTTTGGGAATTTCCCTTTTCCTTACATGAATGGATATCTACATTTGGGTCATGCTTTTTCAGTGTCAAAACTAGAATTTGCAGCAGCATATCATAGATTGAAAGGTGCTACTGTTCTTTTGCCTTTTGCCTTTCACTGCACTGGGATGCCCATAAAGGCATCTTCGGATAAGCTTTCGAGGGAGATATCGATGTTTGGGAACCCACCTGTTTTTCCGGCTAGGGAAGAGGAGAATGTTGAAACAGAAGTGAAGGTTGAAACTGAAGGAAATCAACCTGCACCGGGTGGAAAATTTAAAGGAAAAAAATCGAAGGCAGTTGCGAAGACGGGTGGTGATAAGTACCAGTGGGAGATAATGAGGAGTTATGGTCTGTCGGACGGGGAGATTGCCAAGTTTACAGACCCATATTACTGGCTAACATACTTTCCCCCACTGGCCGTAGAGGATCTGAAGGAGTTTGGACTGGGTTGTGATTGGCGTAGGGTTTTTATTACAACTGACATTAATCCATACTTCGATTCGTTTGTGCGGTGGCAAATGCGGAAGCTGAAAGCCTCGGGAAGGATTGTTAAAGATCTCAGGTACACCGTATATTCACCCTTAGATGGTCAGCCATGTGCTGACCATGACCGTGCTTCCGGTGAAGGAGTTATTCCGCAGGAGTACACTCTTATTAAGATGGAAGTTGTCTCACCTTTTCCACCAAAGATGAGTGCTCTGGAGGGGAAAAAGGTATTTCTCGCAGCAGCTACACTGAGACCAGAGACCATGTATGGACAAACAAATGCTTGGGTTTTGCCTGAAGGAAAATACGGGGCATTTGAGATTAATGATACTGAGGTTTTTGTCTGACTTATAGGGCAGCTCTTAATCTAGCCTATCAAAGGCTGTCTCATATCCCTGAGAAGCCTACTTGTTTGGTTGAATTGTCTGGTCAAGATCTTATAGGTTGGCCCTTGAGGTCTCCCTTGGCATTTAATGAGATGATATACACTCTGCCCATGTTATCTGTTCTTACTGATAAGGGTACTGGAATTGTAACTAGTGTTCCTAGTGATTCCCCAGATGATTATATGGCCCTCCATGATTTGAAGTCAAAGCCAGCTTTCAGGGCCAAATTTGGTGTGAAGGATGAGTGGGTTGTGCCATTTGAGATAGTTCCGATTATCAACCATCCAGATTTTGGAGACAGGTCAGCTGAGAGGATTTGCATTGAGAAGAAAATCAAGAGTCAAAATGAGAGAGATAAGCTTGATGAGGCAAAGAAAACAATTTACAAGGGCGGGTTTTATGAGGGAATCATGATTGTTGGAGAATTTGCTGGTATGAAAGTCCAAGAAGCAAAAGGTCTCATCAGGAGCAACCTTTTGGAGACAAATCAAGCTGTAGTATATAGTGAACCTGAGAAAAAAGTCATGTCGCGATCCGGGGATGAGTGTGTTGTGGCTTTGACTGATCAATGGTATATCACTTATGGAGAATCAGAATGGAGGAAGGCTGCAGAGGAGTGTTTGGCCAATATGAATCTCTACTCTGATGAGACACGACATGGCTTTGAGCACACTCTCAGCTGGCTTAATCAGTGGGCTTGTTCTCGCAGTTTTGGGCTTGGAACTCGTATTCCTTGGGATGAGGAATTCTTGGTCGAGTCCTTGTCTGATTCCACTATTTATATGGCATATTACACGGTGGCACACTTCTTGCAGAAAGGGGACATGTATGGTAATGATCATTCTTCAGTAAAACCAGAGCACTTGACAGATGAGGTCTGGGAATTCTTGTTCTGTGATGGGCCTTTTCCTGAAAATTCTTCTATATCTTCTTCTCTTCTAAAGGAGATGAAGCAGGAATTTCTCTACTGGTATCCGTTCGATCTCAGAGTTTCTGGCAAGGATCTTATTCAGAATCATCTTACCTTTTGCATCTATAACCACACTGCCCTCTTCCCTAAGCACCACTGGCCTCGTGGTTTCAGATGCAATGGGCATATAATGCTTAACTCTGAGAAGATGTCCAAGTCCACTGGGAATTTCCGAACACTCCGGCAGGCAATTGAAGAGTTTTCAGCTGATGCCACACGATTTTCTCTTGCTGATGCGGGTGATGGGATGGACGATGCTAACTTTGTCTTTGAAACAGCTAATGCTGCTATCTTACGTCTTACAAAAGAAATTGCATGGATGCAGGAAGTCCTTGATGCAGAGACATCTTTAAGAACTGGGCCTCCATCCACGTATGCTGACCGCGTATTTGCTAATGAAATAAATATTTCAGTAAGGACTACAGAGAAGAACTATAGTAAGTACATGTTCCGGGATGCTCTGAAAACTGGTTTTTATGATCTTCAGGCTGCCAGAGTTGAGTATAGGCTTTCCTGTGGTTCAGGAGGCATGAACCGGGATTTGCTATGGCGATTTATGGATGTTCAAACACGACTTATTGCTCCGATCTGTCCACACTATGCTGAATATGCCTGGAGAAAGCTTTTGAAGAAGGATGGTTATGGCATCAAAGCTGGGTGGCCAGAGTCTGATTTGCCAGATCTTAGCCTTAAGAAGGCCAACAAATATTTGCAAGACACGATTGTCTCGATGAGGAAGCTGCTTCAGAAGCAAGTTTCTGGTTCAAAGAAAGGAAATGCCAATTTGAGTAGCCAAAACAAACCTTCTGTTGGCCTGATATATGTGGATGAGCAGTATAGTGGATGGAAAAAGGAATGTTTGGGAATCCTGCAGAGGAAATTCGACACTTCGACTGGTTCCTTTGCACCTGACAAAGAAATCCTCTCCGAATTGCAGAAGAGTGAGATCGGGCAACAAGGCAACTTCAAACAAATACAAAAGCTGTGTATGCCATTCTTGAGGTTCAAGAAAGACGAAGTAGTGGCTGTTGGGGTTCAAGCATTGGACTTGAAGCTTCCTTTCGGTGAGATTGAAGTCCTTGAGAAGAACTCGGAGTTGATCAAGAGACAGCTTGGTCTTGAGACATTGGAGATCTTATCTATGACAGATGATGCTCTAGAGAAAGCAGGGCCTCATGCTGCAGTTGTGAAGCAGAATCCTCCCTCACCAGGAAATCCAACTGCTATCTTTCTCTGAGTAAATCATTTTTGCCGCATAAGTTATGTGAACAGGTCTTGTTTGAGACCTACATGATGTGATACTCTCTTTCTAGATCTTTTTTGTCCGCGCATTCTGCCTACATTCGATTACTTGCTGAAGTTCTCGGTCCAATTTACTGGTTTATTTGCATCAATCTTGATATGGAGCAGCTGCAATTATATCTCCACATTAGTACTCGTTGAGTAGGAATTTGACAATTTGAGCATCTTTGAGTTTACCATTCTACAAGGTTTTCGTAGTTGTATCTTCTTTTGATCATTTCTGCTTATAGCTTGATTGTCTTTTGATGCTGTATAAGCTGTTCAAGTATGACTGTATTTAGTTGAGTAGTTTACCTAATTTCATATTCTGAGGCCTTTATTTATTCATATCAAAATTGTAACTGCTAGTCCCATTTCTTTCTTGCCAGAATCCCACGGAACCTTCTTTTTAATGGATCTGTTACATTTAATGTTGCTCGGACACTCCAGAAATGTTGTTGCGTTGTGTCGGATCCTCTGAAAATGCACTACTTTGGAAGGATTCAACACTTGCCTATCAGCATTTTTGAAGAGTCTAAGCAACATAGGTTCCGTTACTTAAGTGAATCGAGTTAATATAAAGGTATATCATATATGGTGTTGGCTAAGCCCTTTAGTTCCTTGGAATTCTTTTGAAAACTGATAAATCGTTTCCATTCAGGTTAAAGGTGAATGCAGGATTCAAAACCAACAATATGCATTATAAAAATATAAATGAAAATTTGTCAGAAAGGCAAGACTGAACCATAGAACACAATAGCTCGTTTTAATTCACATTGAGCTAATTTTAGAAACCTTTCTTCAAGATTTGCTTCGTAACACTAACTTCATTTCAAACTACATCTATCCTAACGAAAACTAACTACAATCTGCCCCATCAGTTTCCTGCATTGGCATGCTCCCTGCTGCGCGAAATATAGTGACATCCATGAAGATCTGAGTGCCTTTAATCACTTCAAAAACACAAACATCACCTATGTTTAACTGATTGTCATGCACGAATGCTCCCCAGCCAATGCCAATTTTAGCCTGTGCGTGTCCCGTATAGTATGTGACAGGCCAAGATCCCCTGCCTGCAACACGAAGCATTATGTTGCTGCAGTTTTCTGGGATATATGTCCTAGCAAATCTCAACTTTATGCACTGCCAAAAGAGATGAACTCAATTCAATTTGTTCTGATGAAGATTACAGTTCTGTGAACTATATAAAGTCATGGTTAATTTCTAGAGCTTACCAGATGATTGCTTGATCTGGAGATATACGAAGGATGCATAAAAGATATAAAGAATGGATTTTTAGACTTGAAAGTAGCTTTTGCTCTTTGATATGCTATAGCCTTCTTTTTATCCATTACTGTCTTGCGCACATCATAAATTACACTGGATTGTTGAGACTGCATCTTGCAGCCTTCATCGTCGATTGCTTCACACAGAAAACATACATGTAACGAGCTAGATGACTGATATGAAGTTTGTGTTCATATATAGCAAATGAGAGAAGATCAAAATACTTACTTAATTGGTCCTCTCTTGTGAAAGAAGGTGAAGCAACACCCTCTACCATCTTCTCAATCTCCATTCTTTTGATATCAATGTCAAGTGAAACGTCGTCCTCTGTATCCCCTTCTTGTCTTTTCATTTTGCTGGACTGTCCTAATGGACAATGGCCTAGGTTTTCAACAGAATGCACAACCATGTCTGAAATTTTTGTTTTCCCTGATCTGTTGCTTGTTGGAGTACCATCTAGGATCTCTGTAGAATCATCATCATCATCTGACTCGGTGGACCGTGTACCATGAGCTTTCAAGGAAGTATTTGTTAACTAATTTAATTTCCTTCATAGCTTGTACACAAAATACAAACCAAAGTGCATAAAGAGATGGATGCTACACTTACCTGACGATTCTTTTGGCTCTGTTTTCACTTTCTTAGATTTTCTTGAAGCTTCAGTGTTCTCTTCCTCATCGTCTTTCTCTTCAACGTTTTCTACCTCATCATCGGAGCTGAGTTCTTCAAAATGTCGAATGTTGGTACGAGGTTTCTTGGAGTAATGTAGGACATGGAAGGTTGATTTCTCAACAAGATAGAAGATCAACATGTCCCCTAACTCCAACTTGTTATACACCACAAACCATCGCCAGTCTCCTTCACATATGAAATAATCCGATGCGTCCCTCACTATCTTAGCTTCCCAAAACATCCCTTCATCCGTTTTAAGTAAGTCCGTCTTGTCCAACATCTTCTTGTGTTCTTTGACAAAAGCAGCCGGCAGTCGCTAACACGCGCGGATCATCAAGTTTAGGAAAACTCACATTTTAGGAAGAAAATAAATAGAATTTTAAGAAAAAAAACTTACTATTTTATCGATAAAGCCTTGTTCAATAGATTGGAGAAAGATGGATGCTTGTTGTACATTTTGCAAAATTGAAATGACAGCAAGAAGAGAAAAGAGGGAGGAGAACTGGTGTTGGTGAAGTTGTTGCTGTTGTTAATGCAGCATTTCACATTTCATACACAATGGTTGTGTGAGGAGTGAGTCCCTCCTATCAATTTGGTCCCGTTTTAAACAGCCCTAGTTAGAGTAGTTAATTAGACCAAAACAATAATCATTTATGAAAATATTCCTTTCTATCCGTCCTAATTCACGTGACATTTTTTGCATATAAAGATTTGAATAAATATTTCTTTTGGCCATAACTTTTTCGTATATTATATATAAGAAAAAGTGAGAAATGGCACTTGCCCAGAAAAAAGAAAACAAAATTGTGAGAAAGTAATAGAGGACAGACAGCTGGGCAGTAGTAACAAACTGATAGGTGGCCTCACTCACTGTGTGTGAGTGTGTAACGTTAAATGGTGCAGTAACAAACTGACAATATTAAGCATTTTTTTCTCCTCTTCTCTTCTCCCCTGTTTCTTAGTTTCATTACAATGGCAGTGGTTCCCAACAACAAGCATCCATCTTTCTCCAGTCTTCTTGAACAAGGCTTTATCGATAAAATAGTAAGTTTTTTTCTTTTTAAGAGTTGCCATCTATACTATATTCTTGCTCTGTTTTCTCTGTAACTCAGTTTTTCTAAACTTGTTAGCGAATGCCGGCTGCTTTCGTCAAAGAACACAAGAAGATGTTGGCCAAGACAGCCTTACTGAAAACGGATGAAGGACTATATTGGGAAGCCAAGATAGTGAAGGTGGCATCTGATTATTTCGTATGTGAAGGAGATTGGCCACGGTTTGTGTTGTATCACAAGTTGGAGGTAGGAGACATGTTGATCTTCTTTCTCATCAACAAGTCCACCTTCCAAGTCATGCTATTCTCAAAGAAATGTCTTACCAACATTACACATTTTGAGGAACTTAGCAGTTCGGAAGATGAGGTAGAAAATGTTGAAGAGAACATTGAAGATTTAAGAAAATTGAAGAAAGTTAAAATGGAGGCAGTGCAGTTATCAGGAAAAAGGGTTGATCCACCAGGCGACTCTAAAGATGGAGGAAATCCATGCTATTCAAATTTAGGTAACCTTGATCTCTTTCTAGTTTATACATTTGGTATATTTTGTTGTTTTCTGTTTACTATGTGAACAAACTATGCGGAGATTGATTAGGGTTAAGTTCTAATTTTTGTTGCATTTTGCCATTTCGGAACCTAGTTACAGACTGTATGTATGAGATTGCCACCCTTTGTAGTAACTCAGCTAGGGCTTACCTCTTTGTTTGTCTCTCTCTGGTTTCATCATGAAAGTAGCTAAATCTGATGCCAAAGCTCCTGAGACTAACAAAGTGAATGAAGTAAAAATGCAGCCAGTAATTCTATTAGATTCTGAAGAAGAGAGGGTGGATCCATCCCGTGGCACTAAAGATGGGGGAAATCCATGTTATTCACGTCGAGGTAAGGTTCACCTCTTTATAAATTTGGTGTTTTTAAATTGTTTTCAGTTAATCTGAGCATGAACTAGAATCTATGGGAGACGCAGCGAAAAAAATTGATGCATATAGATCATACTCATGACTACTTGGGGTTAAGTCCTAACTACTGCTGTTTCTTGTATCAAGTTTGCTATTTCGGAAACTTAAATCACTCTTTTAGCCTAGTTAAAGACTCATATATCATCGTGAATCCTGACTATTAAGTATGAGAATTCCTTTGAGTCCCTCCCCTGCATAGTCTTCTTAACTTCTTCGATTTCACCCTGCACTGACCTCATTTAGCCACAATGTCTCTGTTTGTTTGTCTCACTCTGGTTCATCATGAAAGGAGGTAAATCCCATGCCAAAGATGATAACATGCTTGGCCTGATGAAGAGAACTCCAGAGACTAAAGAAGCGAAGAGAGTCTTTATGTAGCTAATAGTATTATCAGACAACGTTCACATCCCGTGGCTCCAAAAATTGGGGATATCCATGCTATTTGCATCCAGGTAACATCGAGCCCTTTATACATTTGGTATATTTAATTTTTTTCAGTATAGCTATGGATGCACAAGATCGATGAGACACAATGAAACAGAAATGATGCATACTAAATATGAGATTTCCTTTTCCTAATCGCTCTTGAAGTTGTATAAGTATGCTAGTTCTGCACAAGCGTAGTTACAGACTCGTATATCATTGCGACTATAAGTATGAGATTTCCTTTGAGGCCTTCCTCGAAGGCCTTCTTATCCCTTTCTTTTCAGGCCACACTCACTTCACCACCCCACAATGAAATAGGAATATCTCTTTGTTTTTCTCCCTCTTGTTCATTTTCTCAACACTGGAGGATTCATGATGATAGGAGGTAACTCCGATGCCAAAGCTGATAAAATGCACGGCGTGAAGAAGAAAGTTGTCAAGACTAAAGAAGTGAAAAAGGCTGCCAAGGATCCTGACAAGCCTAAGGGCCCACCAAGCGCTTTCAATGTTAAGCGAGGATGGAGGTCTGACAGGAATCCAAACAAACCCAAGAAGCCTGCAGGTGCTTTCTTCATTTTCATGGAGGACTTTAGGAAGCAGTTCAAGGAGGAGAATCCAAAAAATAAATCTAAAAGTCCCTTTCTATATAGCTGGTGGAGAGAAGTGGAAACAGTTGTCAGATGCTGAAAAAGCTCCTTACATGGCAAAGGCAAGGGAATGGCTGGCTGATTACCATAAGAAGAAGGATGCTTATAAGAAGCGACTAGCTGCTGAAGATTCTGATGAAGACGAATCTTACAAGTCACTATTCAAAGATGGGGATGATGATTGAAGAGGTTTTTAATGGATGAGGAAACTAATATCGCCTATACACGGCTTGTTCTCTTTATCATACAATACTTGCATTTATTTTACGGGGGGTTAAAGATGACTCTAGAGCAGCTACCTGTATAGCTCAATAGTACTATCTACATTTTACTTTGATGCTGCTTAGTCCTAATTTAGCTAGGTCTTTGTCCTTCATGGGTAGTACATGGATTTCTATCTAATTTGTCTCTTGCTGATTGTCTACTTTGTTGGTTTCTTGATATATATATATATATATGCTCTACATTAGAGTTGAGATAGCTTTCTGTTCTACCTTTTCGTATGGGTGTTTTGGTTGATTGTCTACGCGGTAAATGTTTGAGTATGTCCTGGTTGCATTTTGACATAGCCTTCTTATGCAAGCTCAGTAACATCTTGTTTTTGTTGCTACTAACCAAAGATGCAGAGAGCCAGAGACATACTATGGAAGTTCAGGTGCAAATGAAACAACGAAAAGGTTTGGACTGACCACTGTTTTGGTTAGTTGTTAACCAAGATCACCACATATGAACTAATATGATTTTTATGATTTGTATAATGTGTCCATGTCTACCAAAATGTGTTTTGAGCTTTGACAATTGTTATTAAAATATTTTCAAATTATATTCTAAAAATTATTTAAATTTATTATTTATTTAACATAATAATTAATAAAATTACTTAATTTGAAGTCATATTGATAACAGATATGCATAAGTAATGATTTACAAGTTATTAAATCCGTCGTAAGTCATATATCATATATCAGAGAGACCAAAAATTATCTACCTGAAAATATGATAAATTTTACTGTACAAGGGAATATTTGGAATTTTTTTTAACCATAGGTTACTGCTTGACCAATGAAAATTACGAAAAAAAAAATAATTTATTGATTTGATGGTCATGAAAATTAAATATACATACAATTTAGATCTAATTCATCGGTGACCCACTAAAATTGGCACTAACTTTCACTTAGACATTCTAACTAGACTTTGTTCATTTTAAATACTTTGTGTAAAGTTCTATTGTGTCATTTAATCATTTTGACACATTCTTTACAATTAGCAAAAATATGTAATGACAAAATGGATCAGTTGATATTTATGAGGCTAAACCTATTATTAAATGACGGATACAATCGAGAAAATGAGATTTGTTGGTTACTTAAGAAATGAGTGGTGGAGAAGGAGATCTTTGTGAGAGTGGTGACTTAGGTGGTGGTGGGGAAAACAAATTTATTTGGGTAAAAGAAATTGATTATATTGTTAAGTGGGTTGGATCGGGTTAAAATTGGATAATTTAAGTAAAATCGAGTAATTTTAATTGATTTGGGGCTTTCTATCCAAAGAGGGATATATTTGTTAAGTTTATTGACGGCATGGGCAAAAATAACTTGTTTTTAACGGCAAGGGTAAAGTCAACCAATAAAATAAAGTTGAGGGGTATTTTTGACCCTTTTCCCAATAAATATTGCAAGTTTTCACAATTCTCCTATTTGAGTTTAAATGAAATTTGTAATTGTGATAATTTTTTTGTGATGAGTTTGGTGATCGGTGAAAAATTAGTGGTGATATGACTTTTAATTTTGATAATGACAATGAAACTCGTGATTTTGATGTAGATGTTGAATTTATGTTTATGATTGTGATGAATTTCAATGATAGTGATGCAGTTTTGATAGTGAATTTAATTAAATTTATGATGGTTGTTATCGATTTTTTTTATGATGGCAATAATTGTGTAAAGATTTCGGTGGTGAATTTTGATTATAATTGGTGAAATCTATGGTGATGGAGGAGTGAATTCGATGATAATTCCATTTTTTAGTAAAAGGTATTAAAGCGAAAAAGGTAAAATATTTAAAAAAAATAAAATTACATAGAAAAAATCTAATTCTAGCCAAAAAGATTATTCCTTTTAATATTATAAGTATCAACGCTAATTATATGTCAGCAACTCCAATAATGTTAGATGTTACATTATCTTAATTAGTTTTATATAGTTCAACATTTCCTATTTCATGAACTACGCCCTCCGTTCTTTTGTAGTTGTTACTATTTTATTTTTAATAGTCAAATAATAAACTTTAACTAACATTTTCAGATATATTTTTTCATCACATTGATATGAAAAAAATTATAATTTATAGTATTGTTCGTATAATTTTTGAATATCTAAATTCTTATTTAAAAATATCAAATTAGTGTATCTAAATTAACTTTAAAAATTAGTCAAGTTGACTCTCAAAAAGCGCAATATGACAACTAAAAAGGAATAGTGGGGTAATAACTAAAATTGTGTTGAAATTAGATGATACAAGTGAAACTATTCGCGCTTCGCGCGACTATATAAAATATTTATAAGATAATAATATGAAATATGTAATATTTAGGTTAGTATCGAATATATAGATAATATTAATATTTCTCCTCGTCTACGATATCATAGACTTTTTTTAAACATATAAAATATATTTATTTATTTTGTATATGTATATATTAGAACAAAATATTCACCGTGGTGAAGTAAATGAAATAAGAGATAATATGTTGAAATAATAATATATTGTATTAGGTTAAAATATTTTATATGTTTTAATTTTCTCTATTTTTTTTGTAGCAATACTAATTTTCTATTCAAACTCTGATTTCGTGAAAATAAAATTATTTTTTTTTAAATTTTATTTTTACATTTGCTTATTATAATTTTAAACAATAATTGAATATTTATAAGACTTACGAAAAATAAAACATATAAAATTTATGAATAATATTTAATATCAAACGTTATAAGTAAGATGAAGAGACATGAGTTATAAATAATTCAAATGTATAATTTTATTAGACATTAAATGTATTACTAATTATTTATTGATTTTATTTGTAAAATAAATAAATAAAAATAGGGGGTGAAAATAAAAAAATTGAACAGAGAAAATATAATAATTGTGACTACATAAAAATTATAAATACATTTCAAAGCAAAAAGAACGGTAACAGATTGTTACATACGCAAAAAATGACATCATGAAAATAATATTTTATTTTTCAATACTTTTTATAATTATAAAAAAAATGAAACTAATCATCATAAATTTTGTTGTTATTGTTAAAATGAAATAATTATATTAATTTTTTTCATAACAAAGAGAAAGTAATACTAAAGGATCAAATTATTAGCATTGACAATATAATATATTTAGCTAAATTATTTATATAAATCAAAATTTAAAAAACTCTATCAAAAGTAACTAAGTTGCTAATACAATTCAAAGTGAAAAAATAATCTCTAATTATGCTTCATTTTTTTTCTTCTATCATCTTCCTTTGCAAAGAGATCCGCCATCATGTTTTGATTCATATGTCAAACTCTTTATTATATGCAACTAACTGAATACAAAAAAATCATATACCAATTAAAAATAATTATGTCAAAAGAAATAACAAAATATAAACTATATTTAATATATTTGTATATTATTTTTTCAATAGTACTAACAATACTAAATAATAATTATTTTTAAAAATCTAACAAATATTATAATCAAACTATATTATATCTGGAAAACTAACTATTAGAAAGAACAATTGCATACGGACAAACATTGTTAAGAATTATAGAGATTTTTTTTAATCATACTTACTTGTTAAAATTATAAGATAAACATAAAAAAATATATATTAAGAAAGCATGTCTAAGTACATAAAAATAAAAAGAAAGACTTTAGAATGAAATATATCTTACCTTCATATACTTCTTTTTGTTACATGTTAGTTAATTCACAAACAATTATCACGAAGAAGAGAAATTAAAACTTTTTATGTGAATCTTCATGAAAATGAATATGAATTTATATAGACAAAATAAAGGAAATAAAAAAAATAAGGACTTGAGAATGATATATTTATTTACTTCATGTACTTTTTTTTTGTTACATGTTAATTTCATTCACAAACCAAATACGAATTTATATAAGACAAAAATAGAGGAAATTTGCAATGAAATATTTCTTACGTTCATGTACTTCTTTTTTGTTACAAACCAAACCTATATGATGAAAAGAGAAAGAATAATTGTGAATGTGAATCTTCATGAAACTAATATGAATTTATAGGCAAAATAAAGGAATACCATAAGACATCATAAACTTATAAATTTAATTTGGAGGTTATGAACATAAAAATTATGAGAGTTATGAATATTATTAAAAGTAAAAATTAAAGAGGGGCAAGTCATGGGTAGTAACTCCTAGTGAATAAATTAAAAAATAAAAATAAAAATAAAAATACTTAAAATGTAAAAATATATATATTATGATTTCATGATTAGAAGTGAGATAAAAAAATAGAAAAAAAATATAGAGAGTTTTTTTATAAATGTTCCTACATTAATAGAATATTTATTTGTATAAATAAAGTAATATATTTTTACAATAAAATAATTAATTTAAATTAAAAAAATTCAAAAATAATAAATTATGTTTCTCCTTTTATTATAAATGAGATAAATAAATAAAAAAATATGAAGAGTTTGATTATAAATGATCCTCCATTGATAAAATATTAATTTATAATAAATTTAAGTAATTTTTTTAATGATATATTAATTAATTTATTTTTTTAAAAAAGCAAAAAAAAAAAAAAAAAGAAGCTAAATGCAAATGGAGGCCATAGAGAGGTGCCACATCACTTTGTCTATGGTCCTCCTTTATATATATATATATATATATATATATATATTGTTGTGTTTGACTAAACACATACTTATTAGAATAATACATAAAATTAGACACGTCCAAATTTTATGAAAATAATAAGAGATAAATATGCAATGCACGTTTTCGAAGACTAATATAATTAAAAAAAGGGAAAAAAAGGGATAATTGTATATAATAGCAAACTAATAATCTAAAATAAATGGAGTAGCTACGGTTTGATTTAATTGTGCTCCATAGCAAACATTTGCCAAAGTTTGTCAATCGCCTCTCTCCCAAAAATCTCGCTCGCCACTCTCCCATTCTCGCTCGCCACTCTCCCATTCTCGCTCGCCACTCTCCCTCTGCTCGCCTCTCTCGCTTTATACACAGAAGTGTATAAATTGTGTTTCTGTTTTGTATAAAGCGAGAGAAAATTGTATATACACATGCAAAAACATATATCTTCGGGCTATACACTTCATTATACAATTTACAAACATTTTACTTCGATTCAATTGTAGACAAATGCAAATTTTATACAACTATTGCAGCGAAAAAGGCCAACGAGTTATACAATTGCGAATTATACAATTGCAGTGAAATATAATTTTTTCTCGCTTTATACAACAGAAGTGTATAAATTGTGTTTCTGTTTTTGTATAAAGCGAGAGAAAAACATATATCTTCTTCCTATACACTTATAATTATACAATATACAAATATTTTACTTCGATTCAATTGTATGCAAAACAAATTTTATACAAATATTGCAGCGAAATAGGCAGCGAATTGTACAATTGCTTATTATACAATTGCAGTGAAATAAGCCAGCGAATTATACAATTTAGGCCAGCGAATCATACAATTATATATGTATAGCGAGGCCAGCGAATTATACAATTTAGGCCAGCGAATTATATAATTGTATATGTATAGCGAATTATACAGTTATATGTTTGCTATGGAGCGCAATTATGCAAACTTTGCTATAGCATACAAATATGAATTTTTTGTTTGCTATATGTGAAAGTTGCCAAAAAAATAATAGAAAACGTGACGAAATTTGGCATTGCAAGAAGTGAGAAAGTAGTCATACTGGCATGCAAATTTTATATGGACGTTTGAAGTTTTACTTTGTAGGGTGTAGACTAGTGATCCTTTTATCAGAGGACAAAATATATGGAAGCAATCTGGCCACAGCATATTTAGAAGCTAGCTTTAGCAAAAAAGCCATAAAAGGTCAACATTAATGGGAAATATGATATATTGATATATGTGTGCATTTTCCATGTATTGGGAAAGAAAATATTTTCTCTATCTCAATTTATGTGATACTTTACATTTTTTGAGAGTCAGTCAATTTAAATTTCACTAATAATTTACGTATGAAATCTTTAAAAATTTTAAAGTGAAATTTATATATTTATAAACTATGTAAAAAGTATTATAACTCATTATAATTGACAATTCAAAATATTTAAAAGATGTATAAAAAAAATTATGATCAAAGATAGACTTATTTAAATTTTAAATTGAAAAAGTGCCATATAAATTGAGATGAAAAGAATACAATTCCATTGATGATAGAGATTCAAATTTGAAACAGAAGGAACAAAATAAAATTATTAAATATTATTTGTCATTTAACACATTTAAAAAAAATTAAATTTAATAAAGTCAAAAGATAATATAGTACTCCCTCTGTCCACAATTGTTTGATAGATATAGTAAAAATAGATGTCCTAGATCAATTATCAATTTAAAAAATCAAGAAATAATTAGTCATTTTTTTCCAATTCTGCCTTAATGATAGTGTAGTTTAATTGAAAAGTTAAATAGACTTTTGATATTTTTGATATAGTAAGGTTATATTAGTCAAATTACACATTGTATTAAATTTTCCTTGAGAGGTGTGCATGATCAATACAAACTCGTTTAATTGCTCCTTAAAAGCTTAAATACATGTATAAGACATTACTCGTTCAATGCAAGTAGATCCCAACAATAGTAGCGAGACTACACGAGTTTTTGGCCAAAAACATCCTTTAACTATACCCAAACATAAACTACATCCTTATAGTATCATTTTTAGCAGAAAACATCCTTTAACTATACCCAAACTTAAACTACATCCTTAAAATATCATTTTTAGCAGAAAACATCCTTTAAGTATTTGTAAGTGAACAACTTTCATCCTTTTGTTAGATATTGTCAAAAAATTAAGGGATCTTACGAAAAAATAAATAGTTAACGTGACTATCAACAAAAGTTATTCTGGAAAATTTCGTTACTTTCTACAAGAAGTTCTTTAAAAATAAATCTTAGACATTGTTGCTCATGGAAACTAAAAATGATTGGAAGGTATGAGTACACATGATTTGCCTTTTTCGTAACGGAAAGAAGTTGGAGATGAATTATTTTTACCTTTTTCTTAAACAATAAATGAATAGATTTTTGGGTCAATCTAATATTAAAGTGACCAAAATATTGATTATGTTTCGTATTTGAGTTTCATTCTACAGTATTAAAAGCGGAAGTCTCCAACAAATGTCGCTTCTAGCATATTCAATTGAGAAGAAACATATTCAAACTAATATTATTTTTAATTAAAATTACATGAAAAATGAATGAAAAAAAGGGTCAAATTAAAAGATTTTGCATAATTCTTAACTCAATTAAGAAAAATTAGGAAGGGACGACTTAATTTTTGTGGGATATATCGATTAGTTTTCTGATAAATTCAAGTAGAAGGATAAAAATTGTTTACTTTAAAATATTTGAAGGATGTTTTCTGCTAAAAATGATACTTTAAGGATGTAGTTTAAGTTTGAGATATAATTAAAGGATTTTTTTTGCTAAAAATGATACTTTAAGGATGTAATTTAAGTTTGGGGTATAGTTGAAGGATGTTTTTGGCCAAAAACTCGAGACTACAACTTCACCAGTTTGTTAGAATTTTCAAAATGGCAGTGGATTCCAATCCATCTTTCTCCATCCTACTTGAACAAGGCTTTATGGATAAAATAGTAAGTTGTATTTTTTTTCCCGCTTGATATTTATGTCGTTGCTTTTGTAACTGAGTTTTTCCTAAACTTGTTAGCGAATGCCGGCTGCTTTCGTCAAAGAACACAAGAAGATGTTGGCTAAGACGGCCATACTGAAAACAGATGAAGGGATGATTTGGGAAGCTAAGATTGTGAGGAAGGCATCTGTTTATTTCATAGGTGTAGGAGACTGGCCATTGTTTGTGTTACATCACAAGTTGGAGGTAGGAAACATGTTGATGTTCTTTCTCATCAACAAGTCCACCTTCCAAGTCATGCTATATTCAAAGAAATGTCTTACCAATAACATTACACATTTTGAGGAACTTAGCAGTTCGGAAGATGAGGTAGAAAACATTGAAGCATCAACAAGATCAGGAAAAAGGGTTGGTCCACCAGGTACCTACAAAGATATATAGGGGAAATCCATGCTATTCACATTAAGATAACCTTTGTTGGGTATTCGCTTTGAGTTTTTTTTTTTTTTTTTTACAAAAAAGGAAAACATAAAGTCTCCATATTTGATTAGTCTTTTTCTAGTAATTTTGACATTATAAATAGATGCTCATAACTTCTCGTGGATATAGGTCGGTTGCAATCGAACCACAATAAATGTTTGTATGTTTTGATCTATTTCTCGTTTGTTTTCTTACTCATGGTGTTGTGGTTATTTTTGGACCTAACCACCTTGACCTCTTTATAGTTTATAGATTTGATGACAGACACAATGTGATCAACAAACTATGATTGGGGTTAATTAAGTTGTAATTTTTGTTAAAACACATACTCTAGATTGCCTCCGTTAATTGTTTGGTTTCATCATGAAATTAAAGTAGGTAAATCTTCTGAAGTAAACATGGAGCCAATAATTCTTTCAGATTCTGAAGAAGAGAGGGTTGATCCATCCAAAGATAGGGGTAAGGTCACATTTGGTATATTTAAATTGTTTTCAGTATATATCTGTGCATGATGAAGTAGCTAGAATAATCTATGGCAGACGCAATGAATCCTGACAAACCTAAGAGCCCTGCAAGAGTTAAGCGAGGACGGAGGTCTGACAGGAATCCAAACAAACCCAAGAGGCCTACAGGTGCTTTCTTCATTTTCTTGAATGATTTTAGGAAGCAGTTCAAGGAGGAGAATCCAAATAATAAATCTGAGGCCTCTGTCAGTATAGCTGGTGGAGAGAAGTGGAAACACTTGTCAGATGCTGAAAAAGCTCCTTACATGGAAAAGGCAAGGGAATGGCTGGCTGATTACCATAAGAAGAAGGATGCTTATAAGAAGCGACTAGCTGATCATGAAGAGGAAACTTACAAGTCACTCTTAGATGTCGATTAGGATGATCGAGATGATTATGGAACAAGTTTTTAATGGATGAGGAAGAAGCTAATGTGTAATATCTTCTTCTTTTAATTTTACGGTGCAATTTGTTTGCTATGTGCTAGGTCTTTGTCCCTTCATGGATTACTATCTAATTTGTCTCTTTATGCTGATTGTCTACTTTGTTGGTTTCTTGATATATATATATATGCTCTACATTGAAGTTGTAACAAATTGCATGTGTCTAATATCGCGAAATGGATATAAGGAATCCAAATGACCGGTTCAACTAGCTATGTATTAATATCCAATTGATTGGTTGATTATCTACGCGATAAATGTTTGAGTATGTCCTGGTTGCATTTTGGCATAGCCTTCTTATGCAAGCTCAGTAGAATCTTGTTTCTGTTGCTACAAACCAAAGATGCAGATAGCCAGAAACATACTATGGAAGTTCAGGTCCAAATGAAACAAGGAAAATGTTTGGACTGGATTCTTTTCATTCCACAAAAATATTTACAACCATTTCATAGTATGGATCTTTGTTGTTTAAGTTTACCACACAGAATCTATATTTTCTTCGCTTCCACTCTCAACACCGCCCTCCTCTTCAGCAACTTTAGTATAGATCAATCAACCAATCTATTGCCCTTTGGAACGGTGACGACCTTGAAATCTGTCTTATAGTCTTTCCTTCTGAATAAGGTAATAATAATGATTATATAGAGAATGGGGAATGGTAATTGGTATTACCGTAAAGTAAATAGTTTGTGAAAAGTTCTCCACAAGTACTGCCTAATATAATCAGCTACCAGTAATTTGAAAACACTTTGAATATTATGTAAGCATTTAAATTTGAAATGAAGCTTAAAAGATAGGAGTAACATGTATTTCAAAGTATTGATTGTGTTTGGATATAAATTTGTCTTCAGAAAAGTTGTAGTAAAATTTTGTTAGTGAAAAGAGAACATTAAATCATGTAGCTCGAATTACTCTTTAATCTCAAAATATTAATTTGGATGATAAAAAACTATCAAAACGAACCATAAGTATAGCCTTTTCCTATTTAACATAAGAACCAATTGATCAGCTTTAATATTCAGGTGATAATGACTTTTAATATATACGCAGGCATGCCGTAGGTGAATGATGTTCATTAAACTTACCAATTAACTTTAACTGTCAACCAGAAAAAAACAGTACTAGGGAAGTGGGAATTGGGTAAATTAAATTGGGCACCTCACTTGCTACCCAATGGAATGTCAACAGTAAAGGGTTCCATATATTTCAATTCCAATAAAAATATATGAGAAAAGCATACCAAATAGATAATATTATAACCATGTTGTTCGGATCCAAAAAAGTTATTTTTTCTAGCAAAAATATGGAGTTAATATCTTAAAAGGTTACTGAATTATGAAAAATTATCTAATAAAATCACTCAACTTTATTAATTTGTATCAATAAAATTACTCAATTTAAGGTTTTTATTTTCAAAATTCACTCAACTACAATTATCTTTAAAATATATTTGACATGACAATTTTTTTTTTTAATGTCATATAATCATGGGCTCCACAAATCAATAAACTATAAAATCTATTTTTTATATTCTCATAATGTTATATTTTTCATGTTTGATTAGGATTTGGGAGTAAAGACATAGTCACATAACAAATTTTACAACGTAAAATTAATAAATAGTATAGAAGACAAGTCGGCTTGTGCCACATGTATTTCAATGATTTAATTTGTTAATGTCAAATGTATTTTAATGATAAATGTAATTGAGTGATTTTTGAAGATAGAAACTTTAAGTTGAGTGATTTTGTTGATACAAAATAAAGTTTAATGACTTTATTGTACAATTTCTCATAGTTCAGTGATCTTTTAAGATATTAACTCCAAAAATACGTCTATGGACACTATTTTTTACAAGAAATTTTTCTTTAACTCAATTTTAATCAATACATATTCAACTCGATTCGCTCGTTTACCTATTCCTAACTGCTCGACATGCAAATAGTAAAAGCATAAGTGCTTCTTACTCTGTTTAAAAAATAATGACCTCCTTTCCTTTTTAGTGTGTTTTAAAAAAAAAGACCTATTTTTTTTTGTAACACTTTAATTTCAATTTTTCAAAAGTCTATTTTATTTTCTTAAATTTCGTGGCAAGTTAAACCAGAACATTTTTTTTTGAAACGGAGAGAGTACTGTTTGTCAAAGCACACATAATAACAGTGAGCCATCATTCCATATATATTTATTACCCTTATTATAAATAAGATTGCACACTAGTACTAACAATTGCAGTAGCTAGTTATTGTTACTAACAATCTCAAAATGCTAGTGGATCCTAACAAGCATCCATCTTTTTGCAAGCTATTATTCAAACAAGGTTTCATGGATAAAATAGTAAGTCTACTATACTTTTTCCTTTCATTATTTTCTTCTATGCTGATCTCTATTTTCATAAACTTGACATTTTTCTTCTTCTTATCAGCTCATGCCACCTATTTTCATCAAAGAAAACAAGAAATTGTTGGCCAAGACTTGCTTATTGACAACAAATGTAGTTGGAATGTCGTGGGAAACAAAGATCGCGAGAGAAAATTCCAACTACTTCATATGTGAAGGAGACTGGCCACAATTTGTGGTGCATCATAAATTGGAGCTAGGGGACATTTTGATCTTTTTTCTCATCGATAAATCAACGTTCCATGTCTTGCCTTACACTCAGAAAAGTTTCAAAAACTCTAGTGGCAGAGGAGTATTTCAGGAACTAACCAGTTCTTCGGAAGAGGAACATGACGTTGGAATCGCTAGAAAATTGAAGAAAATGAAAATGGAGCAAAAAGAATCGTCAGGTAAGTTTTACTAGTAATCTCGAAAATAAGAAAGTTGCATGTTATTTGTATAATTTGTAAAAATACTTTTACTCTTTTTACACGTATTGTAGAAGAGGAAGAAGCTGAGGGTGAAAATGAAGAAAATGTTCCAAAGACGAGCAGATTTAGTGTGATCAACATAAAAAACAAAGATCCATACTTTGAAATGGTTGTAAGAAAGACACATTCATTTTTTATGGTAAGGTTGATTAAACAATTTATGTTCTTTTTCTTTGATTAATTATGCTTCTAATTACTTAATTCCACTGAAAATCAAACATGTTTTGTTATGAATTTATGTTTAGACCATCCCGAAGAGCTTTGCTATATGGACGGGCATAACTAAGATGAAGAAAATGAAACTGGTAAACGGAAAAGGCAACAAGTGGAAATTAGTGGACATAGTGCATACTCGGCAAAGGGTTTACATGAGAAGAGGATGGGCTGAATTCCGAACTCTTAACAAAATATGCAATGGTCAGACTTGTCGATTCAAGTTGATTAAGGAAAATGGTTGTGGGAATAATGTTTTACAGGTTCAAAAGATCCCCAAATCCAAGTGCTTGAAATAGTCTACGATATGTATATGTACTAATGGTTTCTTTTTGGTTGCATTTTGGTATGAAGATGGAACTAGAACTACGACTTGGACATCTTTATTAGTTTTGTATGTTTAATATAACTTGATTTACGTACCCAAGCCACATTGAAAATCATGTGCATTTGCTGAATTTTATGATGACTTATATTATGTACCTCACCTAAAGTATCAATATGATGTATATGTCAACAATCGCGCTACTAGAATATGGATCATGACTGTTATACTTTTGGTGATTACCATTCGTAGCAAAATGTTTTATTTTTTAGTTTAGCTGCTCATTCAAATCTATGGATGAAACTTACCTGACCACAGAATTAGATTTTTGGAGTTTGTTAGAGTGTCTATTGCAACTCAATCACAGTGTTTTTGATTTGATTGTTCGTCGTTGCCCATTGATACAACTATTTATTATTTCACAGATACGTAAATCAATTCGAAATTTTTTCATTGGCCATTGATATAGCAATAAGACCATTGATACATCAATTTACAGATACAAATAATTCTGATTGTTCTTTGTTTGCTATGAATACAACAGTACGACCCTTGATACAACAATTTCCTGGTACGACCATTCATGCAACAATCAGTTGTCTCAAATTCTGAAATAGAATACAACAATGTGAAGCATAACATTGTTAATTCACCATTTTGGGTATTGGAATGATCAAAAAATTTATGTTGACTAAACTATCACTGCAACAAAAATGAGTGTTAGTGGCAATTAATTCTTAATTGCCGCTAAATATATATTTTTAGCGGCAATTAACACTCTTTGTATATGTCCCTAAAGCCTTTAGCAACATTGGTTCTAATAACACTTAACTAATGCGGTAAAGGTTTTAACACTCTTTATTAATGTCAATATTTAGTGCCGCTAAAAGTTGTTTTTGTTGTAGTGTATAGAGGGATCGCGATAGTCATATAGAGATTTAGTTGATGCAGAGTTTTGAAGCAACTTGCCTTAAGAACAGTCATTTAGTATTGTAATGAATTGCATGTATTTGATACTAATATCGCGAAATAGATATAAGGAATTCAAATGAGTGGTTCAGCTAGTTATGTATTAATATGCAATTGATTGGTTGGTTTGCATTTTGTCATAGGCTCATAGCATTCTTGTGCAAGCTAAGCTCAGTAGCTTCTTGTTTCCGTTGCTACTAACCAAAGATGCAGAGATGTACTAAAAAAGTTCAAGTGCAAAGGGAACAGCGAAAAGACTACATATAGCTAGAGCAATGAATGGGGTTCAGAGATCTTTTGAACCCGTAAAACATTATGGCACCCATCATTTTCCTGAATTAACTTGAAGCGATAAGTCTCACCAGTGTCTATCTTGTTATGAGTCTTGAATTCAGGCCATCCACTTGTTATGCGAACACACCCTTGTCTACGTTCTATGTCCACTTGCCATTCCTTGCCTTCCCAATTATCCAGTTTCATTTTTTTCATGCCAATTATGCCAGCCCATCTCGCAAAGTTCACTAGGATACTCTAATAAATATAATTCATCAAACATGTATTTAGAGGCCAGTAAACACGTAAAAATCAAACCGAAGAGTTCAAGAGAACTGAATTTGCTCAACTTTACCATAAAAATTGAGTGTGACTTTTTATTGTTGGGTGGTCTTGGGCCTTCTCAACCCAAAAGCTAGCTCAAAGGTTGAGGCTTTCCCTCACACTTATAAATTGACCACCAGCCCCTTCCACTTCCGATGTGGGATAACCCAACAATCTCCCCCTTCACACATCGGGCCTTGGGCTGGAGAGAGCGACAACCCAGTTTCTCCCGGTGGGCTGAGACTTGTTGACAACCTGGGCTCTGATACCAATGTTGGGTGGTCTTGGGCCTTCTCAACCCAAAAGCTAGCTCAAAGGTTGAGGCTTTCCCTCACACTTATAAATTGACCACCAGCCCCTTCCACTTCCGATGTGGGATAACCCAACATTTATAACCATTTTATAGTACAGATCTTTCTTGTTTAAGTTCATCACACCGAATCTAATCTTCTTTGGACCATTTTCTTCGTTTCCACTCTCAACGCCCTCCTCTTCAGCAACATTACCCGTCTTTCACTCTCTAGTCAAACTAACTCATATAAAATTTGAAAGGAGGGAGTAGTACTTAGTACTAGTAAATAAGTAATAACTACCGTTTGTATCGATTACCATACATCCTTACATAAGAGGCAGAATACATAAGCGGCCCCTTGAACTTGCACGCTTTTTCCGTTTAGACACCTCAACAAGAGGCCATTCCTATTGAACACTTAAACCACTCAAAAAGTGTACCTATCAAACAGACGTGGCTGACTTGTCACCTGTCGTGTGAAGCACGCCTTTTGAGCGCGTGAAGTGAGAAAAAAAGAGCTGATGTGTCTGATTTGTCACACTTAACGGTACAATTTCCCCCTTTATATTTATCCACCCAAAATTCTTCCTTTTTTTTTTTTTTAATTTCTAATCTCTTTCTTCTCCATATCTCCATTGTTGCTGCTGGGGATCAAAAAAATTTCTTCATTCATCTTCTTTACAGCGAATTAAATTCCATAATAATATCCATAAAATTCCCTGGAAAAAAATTCAAATAAAGCCGACAAATTACTGACAAAGAAACCCTACAAAAATCAAACTTTATTCACATGCGTACAAAACATTATCACAGTACTAACATACAAAAATAGACGCTATATTTAAAGGTGAAACTGCAACAATAGTCATGGAGATTCGAAAATGAACTTACTTCTCAAGATTTTGACAGCACAAAATCTCCTAGCTTTCTCGAATCAGCCTTAGAACACAACAACAGTTATTTTCTTCAATTGAGCACGTCTTAGGAAGAATACATGAAGATTAGAGAGATGACTGCAACGTTTCCTTACAGAATCGACCACATTGAGTGGAAATCGTGAATGAAATTCTAGGATTTTTTCAAAATGAATTTTGGGGATTTTGGGGAATGACTGAGGGGTTGGTTGTGAGGTTGGGTGTTTTACCATGTAGATTAGATTTTTCCACGTAGGAGGGTGTGTATGTCATGCGCTCCACGCTCCATATTAAAATAAATGCCTCAAACGACAGGTGACAAGTCAGCCACGTGTGTTTGATAGGTACACTTTTTGAGTGGTTTAAGTGTTCAATAGGAAGGACCTCTTGTTAAGGTGTCTAAACGGAAAAAGCGTGCAAGTTCAAGGGGCCGCTCATGTGTTCTGCCTACATAAGATGAAAACATGAACTAAATAAACCAAATGCATAAAAAGAAGGCAACGACATTACTTGACAATTCTATTGGATCTGTTTTAACTCTTTTAGATTTTCTTCCAGCGTCCTGTTTTTCTCCAGAGGAACTGCTGAATTGCTCAAATTGATGGCTCCCACTAATGTTGTTACCAATTTTTTGTCATACACAAGGACTTGAAATGTCGATTTATCGATGAGAAAAAATAACAAAACATCACCTAGCTCCAGTTGGTGATGCACCACAAATTGTGTCCACTCTCCTTCACATATGATGTAATTCGACTTTTTCTCACTCTTTGCCAACATGTTGTTGTTTTCTTTAATAAAACAAGGTGGCATTTGCTATGATTAACAAATCAATCTTTATTAGGCAAAAAAAAGTAAAAGAATAAAAGTAGAAAACATACAATTTCATCCATAAAACCTTGTCTAAATAAAAAGTTTGCAAATGATGGATGTTTGTTGGGATCCACTTGCATTTATAAGAATGAAGAATGAATGTTGTTGAAGATGGTAGTCAAACAATTTTTTTTTCTTTCTAAAAAGGAAGGATTAAATGAGCAAATAACCACACTCACAATTAGCAACATGCAATAGTATCATCCTCTGTTGGGTACAGTATTATCATTAATTGGACTCGTCTTCTCACAACTAGAAACAAACTTTTTTTCCCAATGCGACTCGGTGAGAAGTTTGTGTTATTAAATATGATTTTACCACTAATTTCTCAACGAATCAGCTTACTAAAAATTCACGTTGGAAAACAAACTCTCACTAAAAATAACAGAAAACTACTTACTAATTTTTCATATGAAAATATTATTACTATTTGTTTCTCACCGATTAGCTATTCACCACAACAAAAACAACTTTTAACGATAACAAAATATAAACATTAATAAAAATCTTTATTGACATTAGTTAGTTGTCATTAGATAAATTGTCGGTAAAGATTTTAGGGGACATATACAAAAGTTTCAATTGTCTCTAAAAATATATATTTAATAACAATTAAATTACTATTACTAATTAATTTTTATGTAAAGATTATATCTAAAGATTATATTTATGTAGTGACGGAACATTTTTGGGTAGAAATTCAGTGATTTTTTAGCTTGTGTGCTTATTTTACCTTCTGACTAAGATAAGATTCGTTGCTATAGGTAATTAATAATGATAGTAGTAGTAATTAAGAGAACAAGAAAAAGATCATCCGATAGTTGGAATACCGTAAAGTAAATAGAGTAGCTAGCCTAGCAACAGTCTTAAAGTACTTGAATATTTTGTAAGCTTTTCAACATATTTGAGTGAGGTTGACAAAATTTCGAGTGTGTTTGGTACGAAGGAAAATATTTTCTAGAAAATGTTTTCCAATTTTCTCATGTTTGGTTGGGACAAAATTTTGGAAAATATTTTCCAAATCAACTTATTTTACTCAAAATGAATGGAAAATGAATTCCCTTCAAAACTCTCCTCCAATTTCAAATTACATTTTTTTTTGAAAAAACATCAATTTAAAAAAAATATTTTTAATTTCAAAATTTTATTATTTCATCCGATCCCTTCCCTGACCCCCCACCCCCACCCCCACCATCACCGGCCAGCCCTCCCAACCCCACCCTCTCCCCAAAAAATTAATTTTGCTTTTTAAAAATATTTTCAACTTCAAATTTTTATTTTTGAACTCCTACCCTCCTCTCCCCAGCCAGACCCCCACCCACTCCCAACCCCCCAAATAATTAATTTTGTTTTTTAAAAATACTATCAATTTCAAATTTTTATTTTTTCACTCCTCCCCCCTCCCCCCATCCACTACCCCCACCCCCACCACCAACCCAAAAAAATAATAATTTTATTTTTAAAAAATATTTTCAATTTCATAAATTATTTTTACTCTAGTAAAAATAAAAGATGTCTCTCAAAACATTTTTCATTCATAAATCAAACACTAAAATTCATTTCCGGAAAATATTTCTACTCACCAACCAAACATGAGAAAATAAGTCCAAAATTCACTTGTTTTCCAAGAAAACATTTTCTAAGAAAACATTTTCCTCCGTACCAAACACACCCTTCTTTTTCAAAATTGATTTGCGTTTGGATATAAATTTGTCTTTTTTATTTGTAAATAGTGATGAACTGAATCATGTGTTTGACAGTAACAAATATTTTATCTTTGGTAAAAAAAAAAATTGTTTCAATTTATGTGATGAAAATTTAATTTCACAAAAAATTTGAAAAGTTGAGAGTAAGAAACATATCTAAATTATTTTAGTTTTCTGAATTTCCTACCTAAAATATTAGGAGTGTGAAATACACCTAGACGCTAACTAGACAAAATATTTGTTTACAAACACTATTCTAGACATGTTTAACCATAAAGTTTTCGTCCACCTGACATATATAAGCCGGAACATTTATTTATTTATCTAAATATTTTTTATTCAATTGATTTCTTTTAAAATTGTAAACCCCTTCCAAGTTTGGGATATCGACGCCATGACTAATACGAGGCCAAGGCTAAGAAGGTGGAGAAGAAGATGTCATATATTGTGGCAAGGAATAAATCAATTTATAAGGTAATAATTTTCAACCTCAATCTTAACTTTTAACCTAAATCTTAATATTATTTATTTAGGTTTGCCACAAATCACAATGGAATGGCTTTTCCATACATGTACAAGAACTTTTAAACAAAGAAGAGAGTGTTAGTCGATGTGTATTTTGCTAACCATTGGGTGATAGTTCAGGTAGGAAACTCACACTCACGATACTCGAAAAGAAATTGGGATAGTTTAGAATTTAGATATGTTTTTTGATCTTTAACTCAAACTTAAAAAGGAAAAAAGATATTTGCAAATTTTACTTTTAAACACGTGATGATATTATTATCATCAAATCATTCGTAGTATAAATAAAATAATAAAAAAAAATGATGCTTTTTCCGCTCTATTTTAACTTTATGTGAAGATATTTACTGTTTAAGGAGTTGAACAATTTTTTTCGTATTTTTAAATTATTACCTATGTTAACATATAATACTGTTTTCTAAATTTTAAATTTATAAATTTTATTTTAAAAGTTTTATACCTAACTTTATAATTAAATTTAAGTATTCCAACTCTTTATTCTGAAAAAATGGGACAAATGAAATAACATATAAAAATAAAACATAGGCCAAGGGTGCAATCAAATGGTAGCTTGTTCAGGTGATGTTGATGACTTGTAATACACGCAGGCCACAACTTCATGAGTTCTTTACTCCCACACAATATAAACTTGCCAATAGTAATTACCTATATATATATACTGCCAACCACAGAAACAGAACAGGAAATTGTGTAAAATTATGAAATATGAAGACATTTGTGTTACTTGAATTAATTGGTTCAGAATTTCGGAAATTGTTGGAACATATTTTGGTTCATCTTGTATCTATACGTATCCGAGTTTAACTTAAATACCCAATTTATGAACTAAATTAATATTATCATACTTTAATTTGTTGAAATAATCTGATTGTGTAAATTTTTAGTTACACTATATTGATTAACATACCAGCTAAACTATATCAATCAAACAACAAGAGCATATCCAAATAAATCCTATAAGTGGGTTTGAGGTGGGTAGCGTGTTCGCGATTTTATTCCTATTTCACAAAGGTAGGTGTAACATCTCACAACTAGAAAGAACTAGAAAAGAGTTTAAAAACTGAAAACACTTATTTTGGAAAAGAATAAGAAAATCTAGAAAATTTGTCTTAGTTAAAAAGTGATTTTTTGGTCATCTTCAAACGACCATAACTCCTAGCTCAGGATGAGTTAGGTGTAGTTTCAGATATGGTTGGAAATCCCTTAGAATAATCTTTCCAACTCCGTCAAGTTTGCGTGATTTAGATATCGTATGAGTGAGATATGTCTTTCGAAAGTTGGGCTGTCGAATTAAGGAAAGTCCAATCCGGATTTGGGGAGGGCAAAGTTGTCTTTCCTTACCTTATTAAATTAATTCGTTTTTAGGGATTAACTGCGGTAAAACCATACCTTCGTTCATTTTAGGAAAAAGAGAATTCACTCTAGGGCTTGGAGAAGAGAGAAAAGAAGAGAAGAGGAGAGAAATCAAGAATCACCAAGAACGTTCAAGCTTTACGTGTGGAACTTGTCGGGGGTGATCCCTATAAAAGTCTGTGAGATAACATAGTGTTGGGTTAGTTCACCCACATGCCAATCTTGTTTAAATTCAACGAATCTAAGTATTTGAATGTTAAGAAAGTGAGTTCTTGAAGAACATTGTTGAAGTTTTCGTTGAATTCTTCATGGTTGTGTTGTTGGAGTTTTGACTCATGTTTTCGGGTGTAATTTCGGGTTGAATTTATTGTATTGATAGTACTAATGATCCTTAGTGCTTGGGGGAAAGAACCATGGAAGTTTGGAGGGTTTAGAGATGAAAAACAAAGGAGAAAAGTCGAGAACACCTGGGTACAGGGATTGGGGCGCCGCGCCTCCCCTAGCCCCAAAGAACAATCTCTGTCCGTAAGGCCTTGGGGCATCATGCCAGCCAGAGCGCCCCAGCCTGCTGCTCTCTGTAAGATGAGGGCTGGCACCCTGCGCCTCTCAGAGCGCCAGGGACGCCAGTTCTCCCAATTCTTCCCCGACTTTTTTGTACTAGTTACTAAGTGATGTACCTATGTTTCTTAGTCGTTTCCAACACTCTAAGGTACATCTAAGCATCATGAAATCATTCATAAACATGAGATCATGAACCTTGAATCCATAATCAAATTCAAGGAAAGTTAAGATCGAAGTCAAAGGAGTTAAGAGTTAAGTCTAGAAGTTAAGAAGTAAGTCAAAGCAAAGTTCTTATAGGTTTTCAAGAGTCCTTAGCAATATTTTAACTTTGTTTTTAAGACTCCATATTCAGGTTAAGTAAAAAGTAAAAAGTTGAGTTCATTTTTCAAAGGTTATAAGGGAACAAAGAGCCCGTTTGAATTGGCTTACGAAAAGTAACTTTTAAAAAGTACTTTTTAAAGTGCTGAAACTTATTTTTAAAATAAGTAGTTATGTGTTTGGATAAAAGTGATGAAGTTGAAAAAAAAGTTGTTGATATGTTTGACAAATAAGTACTGGTAAACACTTTTTTTATTAAAATGTTTGAAATACCCTTAAAGTTGTTAACATGATAAAAAGTTGATTAATTTAAGATTTTTACACTTAAAAAAAATTAAAACAAAATTAATTTATATTTTACATCCATAAGTAATAATACTTCCTATCATTCACATATTTCTTTATCATCACAAAATATTATTATTATTATTATTATTATTATTATTATTGTTATTGATTATTGTTAATAATAATAATGCTAACAATAACAATAATAATAATAATAAAATAATAATAATAATAATATATAATAATAATAATAATAATAATACTATACTAATACTAATATAATAATAATAATAATAATAATAATAATAATAATAATAATAAGTAGAAGAAGAAGAACAATAATATACACCAACTTATGATAAAAAAACAATGGTGTCAGTTAGTCACTCAACATTAGCAAAGTATACAAATATTTAATTTTACGAAAGTAGAAAAAGAAGATCAGAATTTTTGTTGTTTTAAAATGAAAGGAAATCCCACTATTTATATACAAAAAAGGATAGTGTGAACAACTATTTATTGTATCTTATCAGAAATGTTACAACTATTTGGAAAAGTTGCAACCTTCGGAAAGTTCACAACATTTCATAAAAGTCATAACTTTTCATAAAAGTCGCAACTCTTCATTAAAATCATAACTTTTCATAAAAATCACAAGTTTTGATAAAAGTCGCACCTCTTTATTAAAGTCACAATTTTTCATAAAAGTCATATATTTTCATGAAAGAGGAAGACTAGTTTTGAAAATAAAGAAATTTAAAAGGAAATTCTTGCTTGTGATGGCGCCACATAGGCGGGCCTAGTGTTCTCTTTTATATAAATATATGATAATTCATCTTTGATCTCAATTGACTTACTAAAATCTCTTACTTTAAACCTTACTTCCTAATGAAAATCCACTATTGCTAACAACATTTCTTATTATTTTTTCTTTCACAAATCCAACAGAGGATTATTGGTGTTCACAAACCCATTGTTGTACTTTATGAAATTTTGCCTTTTCTAATTTGTGACTTTAACAATGGTTGAACACTATCCTTTGTTAGTTTCCTGAATGTAAAAAGTAAAAAAAATATGTTGAGAACAATAATGGAGGTACTTTACGAAGCAAAGTGTAAAAATAATTTTTTTCATGGTAGTTATTCCTAAATGCGCATAGGATTTTTAGAGGAGTTCAAAAGGAGAAAGATTTCAAGTGTTCAAGATTCTTGCGATCTCCAAGGGATTTCACCAAGGATTTGATCCTTAAAATGTATGTAAGATTTTATAGTGTTGCGTCTGTTCACCCACACGCTAATAATGAGTTTCACTTTAAAATTCATTAATGAGATTCGAGTACATTGTTTTTCATTCTTGAATTAAAATGTTTGGTCAATTTCTTGAGGCGAGGATCTTGTTAATGAGCTTTGTTCTTGATGGTGTTGACACCCAATTTTGACCCTCCCTGATAAGATTAATTATTGAGCTTCTTCAACTTTAAGCGATCTCGAATGACTGGTTTCATATAATTATAATTATAATAATAATAATAATATAAAAGATGATATTTTGCGATCTATTTTGAATAATTTTGTTAATTTCTATGTTTTCAAATAAAATAACTATTTTACAAATTAAGCATATAATTAAATCGTCTTGAAAGATTTTATTTCGTTTAAGTGCTTTACTACTTAGTTTAGCCTTATAGTAGCTTACATTCTGGATTAGCTATTTTATAATTAAGTCAATTATTTTATTTCGTTGAACTTGAGAAGCTTATTAATTAACTTACAGTAATTCGTCTTATTCATTTGCTTTTAATAGGATTTGCAAAATGGTTTAATTTGGGCTAATCTGTTAATTTCATAAGCTAAATTTGGGCTTGGCCAACAAACCCAATCTCTTTTGAGATTTTTGGTTTTTCAATTTTTCTATGGCCCAAAATGCATTTTCCCAGCCCACCTCAAAACCCAACTTCAAACCCAAATCTCCCCTTCGACCCGATAACCCGTCCTTTTCCTAACCCGGCCATGCCTTCTTCTCCAAGAGAAATATCCAGGACGCGCGTTTGCTCCAACTTCCAAAGGAAAACTCTCCAGAAGGCGCGTCTTCAGCATCAGCGAGCGAGCGAGAAGGGTACCCAGATTGTAGCGGCGTGCGCGTCACCTTCCTCGCATGAAGACTGACGCGTCCCAACGTCTCTCTTCACCTTTTTCGTACAAGTTTCAGCAGCAGCAAGAGCAGCTGCTAGGGCAATGTGGAATCGTCCTTCCAAGCGTGAGATCAAGCCACGCAAGGGCGCAAGGACGTTATCTTTGATCCGAGCCGTCTAGCGCTCTTTGTTTTTCCAGATATCGCAGGATTGGGATCGAATCCCGTACGCAAACCCAGATGGCTCCTTCGTCCTTGGGTTTTTCTAATTGAAAAGGGGAGTTGAATTCTCATTTTTACCCTGGGATTTTCCGAAAATTCTCCCGCCTCCCCCTACCTCAGAACCCTAAAAATTCTGCTATAAATAATCGCTTGAAGAAGAAGGGAAAGGGGATTTTTTTTGGGAGGCGCCGAGAAAATTGAGAGGAGAAAAGTTGGAAGAAATCTTGAGAAAGAGTTAGGAAGATATAAATATATAAGAGTTAACTATAACTCTGAGTGTTGAAGTGGTGGCTGTTAGTGATAAGAGCCAAACATAGATACTTCAGGATAGGTTTCGCAAACAGAGTGAGTGAGAGCTCAGTTTCTTTCGAGTCCTCTGCTTCATTTTCCGTTTACCGGAATCTTTGGGAAAGGTTGGAACTCGCTGCTTTTCTTGCTCGTAGTCTCAAGTCGCTGCACCTCAAAAGAGATATCCCTGGAGCCAAAATCATGTTAAGGCAATCAAACATTAATCTTGATTTCTTGTTCCTTTCCACTATTTTGAAAGAGCGAGTAAATGTGTGGTACCCACTTAGTGCATTAAATTTTATTATTTGTTTTTTTGTTTTTTTTAGCAAATTCTGCTTTCTTTTTGGACTCGTCAATTATTTGATTTACGCTTAATCCATATGTCCGCCTGCTTGTAGCTTAAAATTGTTAAGTCGTGATTTTTTGTGGTTACATTCATTACTTAAGAATGGTTGATCATAGTTGGGCTATGGTCTGAAAAATTAATGCTGTCGAATACTAACTCTGTTTTCACGTTTGTTGCATGTGAAACCTATCCGAGTTCTTCATGAACTTCTCCTCCCTTTATATAACGAGAGAGTCATAAAGACTCAATTTCTTTATCAAGTCAAGCTCGTCAAAACCGACGGACAGGTCCAGAAGTTTAAAGAATTGAAGAAAGTCGGAGAAGATAAATTAGAAGACCCTTTTTTTTTTATTTATTTTTGCATTTCGTATTGTATTTTTCGGGCATAAGCCCTTGTCGTCTTTTACCTTTTTATGTATTTACTTTGTATTATTGTTTGCTTAGTCTAGGACAGGTACGAAAGAAAGAAAATGGGTCAAAACCCCAAAACAGATGGGTCCAAATACCGGTCCCGGCGGACAGAAAAATTCGGATTTGGACCCAAATCTCTTTCCCTCTCTCTTTACTTGCTTTTAATTACTTTTCTGTTTTAATTGTCGTTAGTTTAAAAGTTAGAAAATCCGATTTCCCGCAAAAATGCCATTTTTGGTTTTAACGACTTGATCAAATCAAGTAAACGGCTTAAAATTTCACGAATTAAAATCACTTAGATAAATAATTTTTCACTTTCAAAACAATCTTAAATGATTTTGCACTCATTCTCAAATAACTCTACGAAATATTTTTATGCTAAGTTTTAGCCAAATAGTTAGTTGCCGAAAAGCCGTTTTAGACGGATGTTTTAGATGCCTAACACCTTCCTAAAATATTAATAGGAATCCCCGAACCCCTTTTAAGTTTTCATTTGATTTTTCTGTAAGTCTTTTGAAAACATAGTTTTCTTAATTTTCTCAAAATTAAGTGGCGACTCTCAAAAAAGTCGAAATTCTTACAAAAATATCTTTTTCGATTAAAATAGAAATGGCGACTCTGCTGGAGATCTGGAGGATTCTAACCTTAAAACTAACATTATTTGGCTATTTGTGATAAAAATGTTTACTTATTTAGTTTATCTTAGTTTTGAATTGTTGCACTTTCATGGCATCTTTCCGCCAAATGACAAATAGTATGCATTAGGAAAATGAAAGTTACGTGGCTTTCCACGGCTTTCTTCAGAAAATACACAAGAGTTTCATTTGGAAGTATCAAACGAATAGTTGGAATGCGGTCATCCGACGTCGTTTGATAGCTTCACCCCGTTGTTTGTCTGACTCGGGTAACCGTCAATTTGAAAACTATTCTAGTAAGCCTAAGTTAGAGCGAAACCAGAATCGAAAATTAAGCATTAGCCTAAGACGGCTTAATACCCAAGGCGTATTAAGTTCATTTAGTAGAAAACTGCCAAAATCGTGTCTAAGGTCTTCGACCTCACGACACATCATTTTATGTGACATTTGAATGATGTACGTGTTGAAAACCAATTTGGGGTGGGTAAACCTAACTAGCTTCTGTTTTGTAGATATGGACCGTTTTCCAAAATTTGACATGATCGTAACGGCACCACTCCAACTCAAAATGTGGCATGACAATCTCGACGGTGATCATAAAAGGACCCTCAACAAATATGTGGGCGCTCTGACTGAATTGATCAACATGAATGGTTGACCTGAATTGGTTGAGGTCCTTACAGGCTATTGGGATAATCAACGAATGGTGTTTCGATTTGGAATCGACGAAATTACCCCAACTTTGGAGGAAATCCGAGATTGCATAGACACGGTGGGCACGGGGATAGAAAGGAGATCAAGTAAACAAGAAGACATTTTTATCCCTAATAAGCTTTCTGTAGAAAATATTGCGGACTGGCTCAGATTGGGGAAATACTTTACTTACTGGTGCCAAGATTCCCATATAGCGTTTAGAGATCTATACATACGATTTGGACATGCAAGCTTCTACGCCACCTACAACAGAGAGTTCAAGATCTCTTACAAAGAATGGAACGACATTCGTCCTCTAGCATTTGCCGTAGCGTTGTTGGGAACAATGGTCTTTCCACATGGTCCAAGTCTGAGCATCAATACCCGAGTAATAACACTCGCGCACACTTTGTTCAAAGGGTATACACATCAAGGAATAATGAAGTACTATCCTATAGCTCCGGTCATCTTGTTTGATATGTATCGAGCCTTAGGGAAATGCAAAGAAGGGCATCGATACTTCCAAGGATGCAACCTACTTCTTCAGTGGTGGATTCTCAGCCACTTGGCAAAGGGTGCTGGGACTCAGGAGCTACACACTCTCGACAACAAGAACACCCTCAAAGATTTGAATGACATGCTGTACTGGCGGAATATGGGTAATCAGAGAACAAGGGGAAGATGGGCTCAGATTTTCTCCGAATTGAGAGAAGAAGATCTCCAATGGATGCTTGACCGCTTCATCTCCAAAGAAGTCGTTGTAGAGAGCCGCAGACAAATTGTGTTGCCTCTGCCAGGTATTCGGGGAATTCATCCTTACGCACCCTTTCGAGTCTTACGACAGTTTGGGAGGAGGAAAACTGTGCCTAAAGATGCGTACTATGGCGTTTATGTATACGATATCGGAGACGATAGGGTGCATGGCGCAACTGAATTGTTCAGAGAATGGAAAGGTGCCAAGTGGATGGACAAAACTGCCATCGCTCCAGACCGATTCAATGCTGGGTATGATGAGGGTTACAAAGAATGGCTGAAAAAAGACATACAAGGTATCTCCTCCTCAACCCCGCGCAGCTTTCGCAGCGTGACTAACAAGGAAGCCAAGGCAGTGGCTGAGCTACGAGAGGTAAAGAAAGAGGCTCAAGAAGTATACGCTAAATTTGTCGAGAACCAGGATATTCTTGAGAGGACGACTCAAGAGGTGAAAATATTGAGGCAAAGTTATGATGATTTCAATGCTTGGATCGAGGAGAAGATTGGGAAGATGCGATACAAAAGCTTGGAAGACAAAGGATGCCTGGGAGAAGAATTCTTGCTGATGCTAAAATACATGTTTCAGCAATACAAGACTCAGGGAGACGGCGACGGAGCAGGACCATCAGGCACAACATAGAGGATTTCACCCCTGTGTGGTTTTTTATATGTATTTATGTTGTTTTTAGCCCCTGCGTGGGCCTGCCTTATCGCCCTTTAAAATGGCCCCTGCGTGGGTTTGTCTTTAATGTTTTGTCCTTTATTCTTTTTCCCCTTTGTGAACATTATTTTTTTTCGTTTGTGAATTTATTTTGGGGGGAATTGTTTATTTGGTTCAAATTCACGCGTACATCATTCAAATGCGTTAGGCCTACCCTTGGCACAAAAGGGTCCCCCTGTATGTTTTAGGACGCGATATATGTGTGTTTAACTGCTTATGTGTTATGTTGCTATGAATGAGGATATCGTAAACTTACTCCTATCAAGAAATTTTCCAAAAAAAACAGAAGCAACTGTTACAAAATGTCCTACCAAAGTTTTCAAGTCTTAAGTTTCTCACTCAAAAAACCTCCTCCCACATCACAAATCTTAAAACACTGTTCCATCGTCTCAAGAAAGGCAAAATTACCGCTATGGACAAGGGCAAGAACGTCCAGATGGAACTCACTGAAGAAGAGCTACAGAGAAAGATCAAACGAATCACTCGCAAAATCCAAGAAGCCAAGGAAGAAGGGCTCAAGGTCGACATGGCCACCGTGATTTACAAAACTGCAGTTGCGACGTTGGATGAGGATCTAGAATCACAGATAAAAAGAAAAAAAGAGGTTGAGATGGAGACAAAAAGCTTGAGAAAGAAGTTGGACATGCTTCGTTTGAAGGTGCACGAAGGAAAGGCAAGAGAGGCAAAGATAGATGTGGAGACCGCCGTTCTGTTAGCTAAAAATGCGTTACTTGATAAGAAACTGACGACCCGTAGCAACCTGAAGGGCGAAAAATACCTCGCCTGTGAACAAGGAGCAGACAATAATGGCCCTGACAACGCTCACCCCGAATTGACTGAGGAGGACGACGGTGAGGAAATCGTCTACAAGCCTCCATTTCTGGGTTGTTTGAAAGGAAGAGAGTGACGCTGCAACAAGAAGAGAAATGACTAACGTGTCATCATCATGTCATCTTTTAAGAATTCCAATGTTGTCTTTCAATTTCCTTGTAACCGTAATGAAAGAATGAATGAAAATATTTTATCCCGAACTCGATCTACGTTGGGCCTGAATTCTCCTTGTGAGATACGTAGGCAGAATCTATCGGCCCAGCCCCTATCTTTAAATTTTTTTATTCTCCTTCATGTTACGAAAGATACGAAGATCAGATCAACAGACATCAAAAAGCAGCTGCAAGAAGACCGTAGCTCAACGTGATTTAGCCTTCCCGAGACAGTGTCAAAACTAAAAAAAAACAAACAAGCAAATTCCTGCTTGTTAAAAAAAACGTATTCCCGTCCTCACTCGTGGGTTAAAGATATCCTCAAACAAAGCAACTTGTGTGTTTATCTGCTCTCTGTGTGATATTATGCATTTTGTACTCTGAATCTGCACTGACAAATCTGTCTTTGAGTTGTTTCGCTTCTCAGGTACTTTTAAACTGATCTGTGTCGATCAAAGCTGGCAGATCATCCTTACTTCACCAGATCGAAAGGTCCTACAGATTCCTTCCCTAGACAAAATTCAGACAAAGGAAAGACATTCATGGGAGACAACAACGATGAAGTAAGTCTTACTGACGTTGTGGTGGCTCAGCCCACCGTAGCAGAACAGAACGAACTGATCATGCAGCTGATGCAACAGGTCGCCGAAATGAGAGTTGAAATGCAACTGAGACAAGATACGCCTCCACCTGGATTTGGTCCTAATATTGCTGACGAAAGACCTCCGATCTACTTCCCTTCATCAAACACGGATCCAACTCAAAATCAGCCTTCTATACCTGTGCATAATCCGTCTGTGATAGATCTAACAATCCAAACCCCCCAATACGCTTCTGTATCTTACCAAACTCCATCGCCTCTTCCAAATCACCACCCTCAAATGCCACCCCATCCTCAGAATACTCAAACCGCCCCACCGCCACAGAATCAAAACCAAAATCAAAATCGAACTGCCTTCAATCCCCAAACACCTCATCACCATTTAAATCAGAACACCAATCCTCAGGCTTACCCACAGAACTACCAGACCGCCCAAAACGTTCCAAGTCCCTCTATAGCTCCACCCCTCCCAAAAAGAGCCACCTTCCAAGTTCCCGTTCCTGCCGAGCACGAGGTGCACGATTCTGAGTTGGATCACTATGAAGAACAGGAAAGAGAATGGAAGGCAAAGGAGGATGCGAAGATCGATATAAAAGAGGAAATCAAAAAGGCTATGAAAGAGCTACAATGCATCCCAGACGTCGTTGGACTCAGTTACGAAGAGTTGTGCATCCACCTAGATTTGAACCTTCCCGAAGGGTTCAAAATTCCAAAGTTTGACACCTTCGGGGGAGTAGGCAACCCCATGGCTCATCTGAGAGCATATTGTGACCAGCTCGTGGGAGTTGGCAAGGATGAGGCCTTGTTGATGCGGTTTTTCAGCTGAAGTCTATGTGGGGAGGCCTTCGAGTGGTTTACGTCACACGAAACCAGGCAGTGGCCCAGTTGGAATGCGCTGGCCAAAGACTTCATTGACCGATTTGCATACAATATTGAGATAGTTCCCGATCGGTATTCTCTAGAGAAGATGAAGCAGAAACCAACTGAAAGCTATAGGGAGTTTGCCTATAGATGGAGGAAGGAAGCAGCAAGAGTAAGGCCGCCCATGACAGAGAAAGAGATTGTGGAAGCGTTTGTGCGGGTGCAGGAGCCAGAATACTACGACAGAATCATATTGCTAGTCGGAGCTAAATTTGTGAGATAGTCAAAGTTGGTGAGACTATCGAAGACGGTTTGATATCGGGGAAGATAGCCCGTGTATCCGCGTCACCTGGATCTTCAGGATTGATGAGGAACAAAATAGAGGAAGTTGCTGATGTCTCGTATGGAGGAAGAAAAACCCAGAAACTCGTCACATTCCCAAGATCGTTCCAGGCCTTCCCCAAAGTCTCACCAAGCCTACTACCCGCAATCCAATCATCCCAATAACCATAATACTTACCCCACCTATCCAAACGCTCAAGTTCCGTTGTACCAGAGTCCACCCCTTAATCTCCAAAATCTTTCCCCGAGTCTTCGGGGTTCGCGAGGTTCGTGCTTGGTGTTGGAAGAAGCTCGTTGTCCCGCTCTGCTTGTCACTGTCTCAGTATCGCTGTTCCGAAGAAGGTAACACACCTTTTCCTTTAGCATTTTTTTTTCTCTGTTCCTCTTTGAGTTGAAATCTTGGTATTGGAAATTTGTTATTGTTGTTCACTCGTCCTATTTGATGCGGATACTAATTCTCTCCCTTTGTCGTTTTGTTGCATGAACCCCTCCGAATTCATAATGGATTCTTTTTGTTGCATTCCCAAATTCGAGCCATAAAGGCTCGAGTGTCTCCTGTCGTTAAGTCAGCCGGACTGCTGGTGTACGGAGCAGAAGGATCACAACAAGGGCTGTAAAATTTATTTTACAGATTTTGAGGAGGCTGTATACCAGTTGTATACACACTATATACACTGATATACATTATAAAGTATGATACGCAGGTCCAAAAATCAGTACAGGTGCTTGAGAGGCTGAATCGGGATGTATATGTCGAGTATACAGTCCGATATACAATGAAAAGGGCCGAATGCAGCCCATATACAGTGGTATACGCAACACATATGCACAGTTTCTTTGGAGGAAAAATGGGGCCAAAGCCCAAAGAAATTTGCAGCAGGCCCAATTTTCTTTGGGTCCATTTTAGAGTGAGGCAGGCTTCCAGATTCAGTACTTGGGTCTGGCCCAAGTTCAAATATCTCTTCTCCCTATTATTAACTACTTGTTATTATCGTTATATTGACTAATATTTTGGTGGAATTTTATTAATTTCCCACGGACAGCCATTTCTTGCTATATTTATATAGTCATAAATAATTATTTGTCTTTTTAATTATTATTATTATTATTTATTTAGTTTATTTTATCGATTTTTGTCAACACTTAAGTTATGTCCCTTGAGAAATTTCCCTTATTTTTTTTTCCTTAAGATAATATAATTGAGTAAAACAAATAAATATTTTTTTTAATAATAAAAAAAAAACTAAATTTCTTTTATTTTAGTTTAAATTTTAAAAGATGTTTGAAAGTCATTTTAGTCAAATCGCCGGTCAACCGCGAGTTAGCGGGCATTCCGAGGGCCTAACACCTTCTCGGAATGTACATTGAACTTTGAACCCTTTTCAATTGATTTTTATCTGTTTTAAATCTTTAGAAAAATAAATTGTAAGTTTTCTTGATTTTTACTAAAAAATCAAGTGGCGACTCTGTCAATTTGGAAAGTTGATTTTTCTTAAATCATAAGATTAATTGACTTTATGAAACTTAGTCATTTCTTTTTTTTAACTGTACGTTTATATATTTTTGATAAAACAGAAATGGCGACTCTGCTGGGGACTAATTAAGTTCTAACCAAAATGATTTGATTATGTGGACTAATTGTATTATTAAATTGATTATATGTGATTAATTTGTTTAAATTATAAACTGACATTGCATATCATGACATATTTCTGATATATATTGTATAGTATATTAAAGGATGGTTTGCGGAACCGTAGCCGAACTTTTTTATACTCACCTTTTTCGGAATTAGCGGCAATTTATTGGTTCGTCATGCGTCCAATGGTTGTTGCGAGTTCCAGCCTAAGTTGTCCGCTTGGGTTCCCAGTCATTCAAAGCCCACTCTTAGTCATCTAGTGTAGAGCGAAGCCGAAATCTTATATTAAGCATGACACAAGACTCGATGCACATTTGTATAAGCATTATATCCATTGTTTGTATGCTATGTGATATATTACAGTTTTTCTTTAATTAAAACAGTATTTATTTATTTTATTCATTATTTGTGTGATATTTTGCATTATCCATTATGTACAAGAACTAACTCTTACATTTTGAGTTGTTCTTCTTAAAAGCGAAAAATTGGTTTATGTCCGAATTCAGAAATTATTATTTGTTCGAAGTCGCAAGAGACAAGAGGATTAGCGAAATGCGAGTCCTTGTATTTCACAAGACATTAAGTCAAAACGATAAATCAGTGGAGTATTTGACTATGAGGTCGCATCCATTTATTTTTATTATTATTTTGCATGATGTTCCTGCTCTCACATATTTCTCATATTTTTGTAGGAATACCGTCCCCGACATCAGTCGGGGATGGTCATAATAATGTCTGGATCTCGTGAAAACTGGGAAGAGACAAAGGTCCAAGAAAACATCCAAAAAGAGTACAATAAATCATTACTGTAGAAATTCGTAGGTTACATTCAACAGACAGTATAAATATTGACGATTAAGAGGCTATAAAATATATTGGTGCGAAAAAAAAATAATGGTTCTCATTCGGACAAATAATGATTTCTTTAAATGAGAATCAGGTTGAGTTGTTTAAATCTTTAAATTATTATATGCCTTATATACACGAACTACGCGAACCTGATTCTCATTTCGGTGAGATACGTAGGCAACCCTTCTTGGGTTCGGTATTATTTTTTCCAAAAGTAAAAAAAAAAAAAAGGTAAAAAATGAAATAAAATAGTTTGTTAATATTTTCAAAGTTCTATCTACACGAACTACGCGAACCTGATTCTCATTTCGGTGAGATACGTAGGCAACCCTTCTTGGGTTCGGTATTATTTTTTCCAAAAGTAAAAAAAAAAAAAAGGTAAAAAATAAAATAAAATAGTTTGTTAATATTTTCAAAGTTCTATCTACATGAACTACGCACACCTGATTCTCATCTTAATGAGATACGTAGGCAGCCCTTCTCGGGTTCGGTAATCATTCTTTCAAAAAAAAAAAATAGCTTGTACATAATGTAAGAGTCATGTCTTCAGCTCGATTGTGACCTATGTAGTTAAAGATCATGTAAATATATTTGATATGATGGAAAAGATTGACTTTGCGGTAAACTATAGATTCTCGTGGTACCTCTTATCTGTACTTTTGTGATGCTTGAAAATTCTCTTGCACTCAATCAAGATAAGAATAAAACTAACCTTATGTTTCATGTGCATTGTGTGGTGAGCTTTTGATCAAAGTTCAATTGTGTTATACTGTTGATCTAGAACTTGACCTGAATGTTTTTCGAGGCGAAATTCTGAGTAATGTTTGGTTTGAGAAAGGATTGTAGGCCTTTTTTGACCCGATTGTGCCTTTCAAAGCCTACCAAATTACATTAATCCCTAGTTTTCCCACTTTGAGCCTGAAACCTTTCTTTGGACAACCACATCTTAACCACTACCCTTTTAAGTGCTTACAAGCACTATCCTCTCTTGGCCTAACCTTTTGAGTGCACCAAGAATTTGCAAATTATAAGAGACGGTCCATGTTTGAAATTTCCGAAAGCAAAGATATCGAGTTTTCCCAAAATCAAGAAAGCAAAGACTTCTAGAGGAAAAGAGAGAAAGGAAGAAAGAAACAAAAAAAAATAGGGAAAATATACCCTTGGTCAATGAAAGGTGGGAAGGAAAATACTTTAAAAAAAATTAAATTATTATAATAAAGAAGTGAATAAAAGAAAAGCTCCAAGAAATAAGGACCCAAACAAAGGAAGAAAAAAGAAGAAGAAGGGAAAAGAGTCAAAAATGAGAATTCAATGAAGCTGAAAGGGGAGAGTACAATGAAAAGGATCTAACGCCAAAGGCGTATTAATCATTAAAGAGCACAAATGTGACGCTCAAGGAGGAATTAAGTCACTTTTATCCCAAATAAATATCCTACCCATCCCTAAGCCTACGTTACAAGCCAATGACAAGCCCTACATGATCTCATTCCAAATGTTCTCACATTAGTGGAGATTTACATAAGGGTCAAGCATATGGTATCACAGTTGTACGCATTGAACATTCTTATGAGTGTGAGTGCACTTTGGAAAATGTCCTAAAATTAAATATTTCAAATATGTGTGAAATAGGACAAGTCTTTTTTGTGAGGGCACTTGAAACATGAGGATTGATACAATTCAAAACCTTTGTTTGAAGCAAGATGAACAGATCATGTTGATCCTTAAGTATATTGGAGGTACCACTTGAAGCTGTAGGAATTACCTTAAATTCAATCTTTAAAAAAAAAAAAAAATGAGGAATGAGAGATTTACCTGCAATCTTAACTGTTGGTACCAATTGTAGTGAAGGTTTGACTATCTCATCATATTTTTTATTTTCAAAAAGAAAAGAAAAAGTGAGCAAACACTCATTCTTTAATATTTTAAAACCTTTTTAAGAATCTTTCAATTTTGTTTTTTAAAAAAATAAAATCCTTTTGAGTTGTTCATTGTAAAAAGTGTCATCGGGTTAATCTTGTATGTGTAAGAGTCCTATTTTACTGCATGGATTGTTCGTCCAAAAATGTGACATGTTTTTTTTATCGGCTTTGGATATCACATGCAATATTATTTTCCTATTCCATCATGTTCATAATGTACATTTTCTACTGATGATCTTCTTTCAGATTCTTTGCAGTATTCATCATCTACAAGTTTGGAACTACATTTGACCTGATTCCTGGATCAACAAGACATGTAGGCGCCACGATGGCTCGGTCATATATCCAATGTGATTATTATTTCTCCTTACAATGAAAACTGGGACAGAATTTTTGAAAATATCTCAAAAATTCTCAATAGAGGTGTTATCGCCAACAAGTCAAGATTGAAGATCATTTTGAGATTTGCCAAAATTCTAACTGGGACAGAATTTTGAGGAAGACCTCAAAATTCTGATAAGTACTGCGAGAAGCTTGATAGCAACTACAAAAATCATACATTGAGAGTCAATATTCATGCATTGCAGAAAATCATGCATCGAGAGTCAATATTCATGCATTGCAAAAGATCATGCATTGAGAGTCAATATTCATGTATAGCGGAAAATCATGCATTGAGAGTCAATATTCATGCATTGCAAAAGATCATGCATTAAGAGTCAATATTCATGCATTGCGAAAAATCATGCATCGCGAGTCAATATTCATACCTTGCGGATATCATGCATCGAGAGTCGATATTCATGCATCGAGAGTTAATATTCATGCATCGAGAGTTAATATTCATGCATCGCGAGAAGATTTCATACCTCGCAGAAATTCATGCATAGCGAGAAGATTTCATACCTCGCAGAAATTTTATATACCGCAAGAAGATTTCATACCTTGCGGAATTCATGCATCGCGAGAAGATTTCATACCTCGCAGAAATTCATGCATCGCGAGAAGATTTCATACCTCGCAGAAATTCATGCATAGCGAGAAGATTTCATACCTTGCGGAATTCATGCATCGCGAGAAGATTTCATACCTCGCAGAAATTCATGCATAGCGAGAAGATTTCATACCTCGCAGAAATTCATGCATCGCGAGTTAATTCATGCATCGAGAGTTAATATTCATGCATCGCGAGAAGATTTCATACCTCGCAGAAATTCATGCATAGCGAGAAGATTTCATACCTCGCAGAAATTTTATATACCGCAAGAAGATTTCATACCTTGCGGAATTCATGCATCGCGAGAAGATTTCATACCTCGCAGAAATTCATGCATCACAAGAAGATTTCATACCTTGCAGAATTTATGCATTGCGGGAAGATATTCATGCCCCGTAAGAAGATCATGCATCGCGAGTCAATATTTATGCATTGAGGAAGATCATGCATCACGAGTTAATATTTATGCATCACAAGTTAATTGCGAGAAGATATTCATGCCTCGCAGAAAATTATACATCGTGAGAAGGTTTCATTCCTCACTGAAATCATGCATCGCGAGTTAATATTCATATATCGCGAAAAGATACCCATGCTCCGCAAGGAATCATGCACTGCCAGAAAGGGAATCGGGCATCTCAAGAAATCTTCACCCACCAGCATCAACTTCATCATTTTATCAAACATCAAAGACAACATCAAGAAAAATTTCAGCACTGCATCTGTTTTTATTTATTTCAACATCAAATGAAGAATACATTGAAGATTGCATTACATACATAAGACATTAGCTCTATTTGCTTTACGTCAAACCGATTGAGTTGACGTCAAATGTCGAGGAGAACAATTAAGTGTCGACATGGCAAAAGACACTGTCTCCCTTTTTAATTGAGTTTTTATGCTGACGAGTTTTATCTCAGTCTTTATCGAGAGCATCTGAAAGGATGAATTCTCCAATAACAAACCACAGGTGCGGACGACATCAAAAAGGATGCAGCACAACGTGGAACTTTTTCTTAGCAGCGAACTGGGATATAGTCCAAAGAGGAGTGTCAAGCTCTTAGGACGCGAGCAGAGGAGCGACTTCCACCACAATCAAACCACACCCCTATCAGAAGGCATGTGGGTTTTTCTTTAGGTTTTGTCAGTTTCGGTCTCGCATCCAGAAATTTTGGTCTACCGGAAGCAAGTTTCTTATCTGAGTGACAATGCGCCCAGAGCTTTGGAAATTATGTCCGTGTAATCTCTTAATTATGGGTGTGAAGTGCACCACATTCATGGCTAAGAGGTTACAAGCCTCCTTTTCATACTCGTTTAATTTTGTCACTTGTCCAGAACCAAAGGTTATCTAACATAATAGATTCCCTTTTCAATCGATTGAGTCGAACTACAAACAACCTGATTCCTATGGTGTAAGGATATGTAGGCGAGCTCAATGTTGAAAACTCGGCTGTATTCCAACATTCGCTCTCGAATTGTATTATCGAGCATTTTTATACCTTCATAACTCGGTATCGAGATGACTTTTGATTCTTTCAAAGTCGTGCGTTAAATCTAGCATATCGAACTACATGTGGCCTGAATTCTCATATAGCCTTAGATATGTAGGAAACCATTTTCAGGGCTCGGTCATAATTTCCTAAGTCCGTACCAGATCCCTTTTCTTAAAAGATGAATACGTGGTCGGTCAAAATTGGCTTGGTCAATTTCATTTTCCTCAAATTTCTTGCATCAATCCAAGTAAAATGAGGGACAGCTGTTGACACCCAATTTTGACCCTCCCCGGTAGGAATTAATTAATGAGCTTCTTAAATTCTCAAAAAATTTAAAATAATTAGTTTTGTAAATTTTAAAATAATAATAATAAAGTTTGCATTATTTTGAATAATTTTTGCCGTTTCTTAAAAGTTTTAGATAATATATATTTTACATAATTATGTATATAATTAATATATTTTATGATTATTCAAAATAAAAAAAAAATCTCAAAAACATTTTAAATTTAGTGAGTAGTCTTTTAAATTAGTTATATTTTTTTGAATCACTAAGTTTACGATTAAATAATTATTTTATTTTTGTTAAGATTAAGAAGCTTGTTAATTAATTAATATTAATTTGTCTTATTTAAGGTTTAGTCAAATTACTAATGTAACACAATTTGGCTATTTCTTAAATTTAATTCATTTTAAATTTTCAACTTAACTCAACTTTGAGAAACATTGGGCCAAAATCTAATTCAGTTGTCAGCAGCCCATTTCATATCTCCAGCCGACCAAACTTAAATTACCCCCTCCAGCCCATTCAATTTTTTAAATAGACCCCATTCAATTTCTTCAGCCAAGAAATCTTTTTTTTTTTTTTTTAAACTTTCAGCCAAACCCAATGCAATTCCAGCCCATTCCTCCAAATTACTGCAGCCCAATATATTTCCCCATCCGGATTTTGGGGGATTTAATTTGAATTTTGGGGGATTTAGTTTGAATTTTGGGATTTAGTTTGAATTTTGGGGGATTTAGTTTGAATTTTGGGATTTAGTTTGAATTTTGGGATTTAGTTTGAATTTTGGGATTTTGTTTGAATTTTGGGGGATTTAATTTGAATTTTGGGGGATTTAATTTGAATTTTGGGGGAATTTAGTTTGAATTTTGGGGGATTTAGTTTGAATTTGGGGAATGGAGGGATTCTCATTTTTGCCCCCACGTTCCTATCCGATTTTTTTTTCTCCAAAAGAGTAACTTTAATCTTCCCATATATATATATACATCCTATTTTTCACTAAGGGAAAAAGAGGGAGGAAAAAGAAAAAAAGAGAGGTCGGATTTAGATAAGAAAACATTAAAAAATATTGAGAGAATATTGTTAAGTAGAGATTTTCTTAAGAATAGATTTTTTTAGAGGGGAGTTAGTGAGAGTCTAGGCTCTGCTTGTGTCCTCGCCTGTTTCTTTGTTCACCGGAGTTTCTCCGAGTCTTCGGGGTTCGCGAGGTTCGTGCTTGGTGTTGGAAGAAGCTCGTTGTCCCGCTCTGCTCGTCACTGTCTCAGTATCGCTGTTCCGAAGAAGGTAACACACCTTTTCCTTTAGCATTTTCTTTTCTCTGTTCCTCTTTGAGTTGAAATCTTGGTATTGGAAATTTGTTATTGTTGTTCACTCGTCCTATTTGATGCGGATACTAATTCTCTCCCTTTGTCGTTTTGTTGCATGAACCCCTCCGAATTCATAATGGATTCTTTTTGTTGCATTCCCAAATTCGAGCCATAAAGGCTCGAGTCTCTCCTGTCATTAAGTCAGCCGGACTGCTGGTGTACGGAGCAGAAGGATCACAACAAGGGCTGTAAAATTTATTTTACAGATTTTGAGGAGGCTGTATACCAGTTGTATACACACTATATACACTGATATACATTATAAAGGATGATACGCAGGTCCAAAAATCAGTACAGGTGCTTGAGAGGCTGAATCGGGATGTATATGTCGAGTATACAGTCCGATATACAATGAAAAGGGCCGAATGCAGCCCATATACAGTGGTATACGCAACACATATGCACAGTTTCTTTGGAGGAAAAATGGGGCCAAAGCCCAAAGAAATTTGCAGCAGGCCCAATTTTCTTTGGGTCCATTTTAGAGTGAGGCAGGCTTCCAGATTCAGTACTTGGGTCTGGCCCAAGTTCAAACATCTCTTCTCCCTATTATTAACTACTTGTTATTATCGTTATATTGACTAATATTTTGGTGGAATTTTATTAATTTCCCACGGACAGCCATTTCTTGCTATATTTATATAGTCATAAATAATTATTTGTCTTTTTAATTATTATTATTATTATTTATTTAGTTTATTTTATCGATTTTTGTCAACACTTAAGTTATGTCCCTTGAGAAATTTCACTTATTTTTTTTTCCCTTAAGATAATATAATTGAGTAAAACAAATAAATATTTTTTTTAATAATAAAAAAAAAACTAAATTTCTTTTATTTTAGTTTAAATTTTAAAAGATGTTTGAAAGTCATTTTAGTCAAATCGCCGGTCAACCGCGAGTTAGCGGGCATTCCGAGGGCCTAACACCTTCTCGGAATGTACATTGAACTTTGAACCCTTTTCAATTGATTTTTATCTGTTTTAAATCCTTTGAAAAATAAATTGTAAGTTTTCTTGATTTTTACTAAAAAATCAAGTGGCGACTCTGTCAATTTGGAAAGTTGATTTTTCTTAAATCATAAGATTAATTGACTTTATGAAACTTAGTCATTTCTTTTTTTTAACTGTACGTTTATATATTTTTGATAAAACACCATCGTTCACGATGATTTGGAAAGGGTTGTCGCTTCTTTAAGCGTCAAAGAAAAGAGAGAGTTTGTTATTTTGACACCTACACAGGATGTTGCCTTGGTGCCGTCAGAAACTCTCGTCAAGCCTAAGTTTGTTATTAAAACCGCTGCTGCTCAAGGCATGACCAGGTCTGGAAGGTGTTACACTCCTGACGAGCTTGCTCTCGGAGGACAGAAGAAGGACCAGGCTAAGAGGCCGATAAGCGAAGGAGAAGCGGAAGAATTCTGGAGAAGGATGCAACCAAAGGATTATTCCATCGTCAAATATTTAGAGAAGACTCCGGCTCAGATCTCCGTGTGGGCCCTACTGATGAGCTCTCAGTCCCACAGGAAGGCCTTAATGAAAGCTCTCGATGATACATACGTACCCTAAGGTACAAGTAGTGATAACGTGGCTGCCATGATTCATCAGGTTATTGGAGGGCACCGGATCAGCTTTTGTGACGACGAGCTGCCAGCTGAAGGAAGATCACACAACAAAGCACTGCACATTAGTGTGATATGCCGTGAAAAGGTTGTCAACCGTGTTTTAGTAGGTGACGGATCTGGTTTGAATATCTGCCCATTGTCGACGTTGAGGCAACTAAGGTTGGACCTTGGGAAACTGGAGCAAAACCAGGTCAACTTGAAAGCTTTTGATGGGGTTCAAAGAGACACGTTGGGAGCAGTGAATTTGACCCTTCATTTGGGCCCCGCATAGTTCAGCGCACAATTCCAAGTATTGGATATAGATACCAACTACAACCTTCTTTTGGGAAGGCCGTTCATCCATATGGCGGGAGCCGTTCCCTCTACTCTCCATCAAATGATGAAGCTTGTGTGGAAGAATGAAGAGTTGGTTATTCACGGCGAGGGAAGTCACTCGGGCAGGCAGGTGACGATCATTGATGAAATACCGCGAGGTACAAACTTTTACACGATGGAGCTGGTGAATGCCACTGGTGAAGACTTGGCCCCACAGACCCCCATGCCAGCCGTATACAAAATGATAGCCACTGTGATACTGCGGAATGGTTTCGAGCCAGGTTTCGGATTGGGAAGAGATTCCCAAGGAATTATTGAGCCTGTTCCGATCCTCGTCAAGGGATCCAGATATGGTTTGGGGTACACCCCCACAGATGACGACATGAATATGAAGAAGAAAAAGGATCAAGAGTTGATAAGCCGATCCCGCATCTGTATCAATCCTTTTCGATCCGAGAATATGCCAAGCCTGAAGACTTTAGGGAAGGAATCTGTGACCTCTTCGAGGAGATCGATGCTGTTGTCGAGGAGGAGGTCGAGCTAGCTGGTATTCGTGATGCTGAACCAGGGGAGGTGCTGCAGAACTGGACTTCCGCGCCGATCCTGATGTCCCGAACTCTTCGTTAGAAAGGAGTTATTTTATGCACACTAAAATAGGTGGTTGTCCGGAGGAGGCCCGAGACCCACCATTTCTGCATTTTTCTTAACTGTTCAATTTTCGAATTTCCGTTGTGATGTTCAAAAGGCAACATGGCCCCCATGCCATGGCCAAAGTTTGCATTGTTTTAAATGAAAGCCTCTTTATTTTTAACTTTATTTATTTAGTTGTTTGTTATACTTTACTTTCCTAATTTTGTCTGTTTATGATTTCAGTAATATAAGTTACAGACCTGCCAATGTCATGTCATGTCATGAGCTAAATGAACAAAATGATACAAATGACGACAAGGTTGACGATTGTGAAGAAGAAAGTGGGGAACCAGATTACGTCGCCAAAGAATTTCGACAGTTTGAGAATCAGCATAAACCGAATCTAGAGGAAACGGAGACGGCGAATTTGGGAGATTCGGAATGTTTCAAAGAGGTTAAGATCAGCACCCACCTAAATGAGGTTCAGAAGGAGAGCCTGGTTCATTTGCTTGCCGAATATAGTGATGTGTTTGTTTGGGAAGTCGGTGATATGCGAGGGTTGAGTACCGATGTCGTATCTCATAAGCTACCGATCAACCCAGGGTTCGAGTCGGTGAAGCAAAAAACTCGAAAATTCAAGCCTGAATTGAGTTTGAAGATTAAGGAAGAGATCGCCAAGCAAATAGAGTCCCGATTGGTGGAAGTAACACAATATCCAACCTGGTTGGCCAATGTTGTTTCGGTCGCCAAAAAAGATGGAAAAATCAGAATTTTTGTCGACTATAGAGATCTCAACAAAGCCAGCCCGAAGGATAATTTTACATTGACAAACATTCATATTTTGATCGATAACTGTGCTAAGCATGAAATGCAGTCATTTGTGGATTGTTACGCAAGTTATTATCAGATTTTGATGAATGAGGAAGACGCAGATAAAGACAGCTTTTATTACACCTTGGGGTGTATATCATTACAGAGTGATGCCATTTGGCCTCAAGAATGCTGGCGCTACTTATATTAGGGCTATGACGACCATATTTCATGACATGATTCATAAGGAGATCGAGGTATATGTGGATGACATCATAATCAAGTCCCGCGAGAGTTCGAACCACTTGATGCATTTGAAGAAGTTCTTTAATCGTTTGCGTCGTTATAACTTGAAGCTAAATCCTGCCAAATGTGCTTTTGGAGTTCCAGCCGGCAAGCTATTGGGATTTATAGTCAGTAGAAGGGGTATAGAGCTCGATCCTTCTAAAATTAAAGCAATTCAAAAGTTACCTCCGCCGAAGACGAGAAAAGAGGTGATGAATTTCTTAGGGAGGTTGAACTACATCAGTCGATTTATAGCTCAATCAACCGTGGTGTGTGAGCCTATCTTCAAGCTGTTGAAGAAAGACGCTCCGACAAAGTGGACTGAAGAGTGTCAGACTGCTTTTGATGCTATCAAGAACTATTTGTCCAATCCACCGGTATTAGTTCCTCCACCAGAAGGGAGTTCTTTGTTGCTGTATTTGTCCGTCTCAGATAGCGCATTCGGATGCGTGCTCGGTCGGCACGACGAGACAAGAAAGAAGGAAAGGGCTATTTATTACATAAGCAAGAAGTTTACTCCATACGAGTCTCGATACACTTTGTTGGAGAGAATGTGTTGTGCCTTGACTTGGCTTGCTCAGAAGTTGAGACATTATTTGTTGTCTTATACTACATATCTCATTTCCAGAATGGACCCATTGAAGTATATTTTCCAGAAAGCGATGCCGACCGGGAAGTTAGCTAAATGGCAAATGTTGTTGAGTGAGTTTGATATTGTGTATGTGACTCAGAAGGCAATAAAAGCACAGGCCTTGGCGGATCATCTTGCAAAAAATCCTGTTGATGAAGATTATGAACCGCTTAAGACTTATTTCCACGATGAAGAGGTATCGTTTGTAGGTGAAGATATTTCTGAAGCATATCCGGGGTGGAGATTATTCTTTGATGGAGCGGCGAATCACCAAGGAAAAGGTATTGGGGCAGTTCTAGTGTCAGAATCTGGTCAGCACTATCCCATGGCAGCTAAGCTCCGATTTAATTGCACGAACAACATGGCCGAATATGAAGCTTGTGTTCTTGGTTTGAAAATGGCCATCGACATGATTGTCTACGAGTTGCTCGTCATCGGAGATTCAGACTTTTTGATTCATCAAGTTCAAGGAGAGTGGGCCATGAAGAACCCAAAGATTATACCGTACGTGCAGTATGTACAGAAGTTGTGCAAAAGATTTCGCAAGATCGAGTTTAGACATACTCCTAGAATACAGAATGAGTTGGCTGATGACCTTGCCACCATCGCTTCAATGATTAAACATCCAGACACTGATTATATTGATCCATTGGATATAGAGTTGAGAGAACATCCAGTTCATTGTTCACATGTTGAGGCAGAACCTGATGGTTTGCCTTGGTATTTTGATATAAAGAAGTATTTGGAGTCTGGAACTTATCCTGAAGATGCTACATCCAACCAAAAGAAGTCGATACGCCGCATGATCTCAATTTCTTTCTAAGTGGAGAAGTCCTTTATAAGAGAACTCCAGATTTGAATCTTCTAAGATGTGTCGACGCTGTTGAAGCTGCGAAGCTTGTTGAACAGATACATGCCGGAGTTTGTGGATACATATGAATGGTCTCACTTTGGCAAGGAAAATCCTTCGAGCCGGTTATTTTTGGATGACTATGGAGAATGATTGTTGCAAGTTCGTACAGAAATGTCATAAATGTCAAATACACGGTGATTTGATTCGAGTGCCGCCTCACGAACTCAATACTATGAGTTCACCGTGGCCATTTGTAGCTTGGGGTATGGATGTCATCGGCCCGATAGAGCCTGCCGCTTCAAATGGACATAGATTCATCTTGGTTGCCATTGACTACTTCACCAAGTGGGTGGAAGCAGCTTCTTACAAGTCGGTAACCAAGAAAGTTGTAGCTGATTTTGTTCGCAACAATCTGATATGTAGATTTGGAGTGCCAGAATCCGTCATTACTGACAACGGTGCAAATCTCAACAGTCACTTGATGAGAGAGATATATGAGCAGTTCAAGATTACTCATCGAAACTCGACCGCTTATCGTCCTCAAATGAATGGAGCTGTAGAAGCCGCCAATAAAAATATCAAGAAGATTTTGAGGAAAATGATTGATAATCACCGAGGTTGGCACGAGATGTTGCCATATGCTTTATTAGATTATCGAACGACTGTCAGAACGTCGACTGGAGCTACTCTCTACTTGTTAGTGTACGGAACAGAAGCAGTCATACCCGCCGAAGTTGAGATACCCTCATTGAGAATTATCCAAGAAGCTGAGCTAAGTAATGCTAAAAGGGTTAGCAAGAGAATTGATCAGTTAACTCTGATCGATGAAAAGACAATGGTTGCCGTTTGTCATGGTCAACTATATCGACAGAGAATGATTCGTGCTTTCCACAATAGAGTCAGAGCCAGAATTTTTGAAATCGGCCAATGGGTCCTTAAGCGCATTTTTCCTCATCAAGACGAGTACAAAGGAAAATTTGCGCCAAATTGGCAAGGACCCTACGTGGTTCGTAAAGTATTATCTGGAGGTGCATTGGTCCTGTCAGAGATGGATGGCACCGCGTGGCCGAAACCGATCAACTCAGATGCTGTCAAGAGATACTACGTGTAAAGATTTGGTTTGCATTTTACTATTTTCTTGCAATTGTTCATTTGCTTGTATTTGCTTTGTTTTAAAGTTTTACCCTCTTGTAATGAACTACGTCTGACCTGAGTTCTCAAGAATGAGATACGTAGGCGGCCTATGTCGGCCTCGGTGACCCCTTTATCCTCTTTAAATATTTCTTTGTATCTGAACTACGTTCGACCTGAATTCTCAAGAATGAGATACATAGGCGGCCTATGTCAGCCTCGGTCGGTTTTCCTTTGTAATTTTCTTATCTTAGTCAGCCTTTGAGAGGGAACTACGTTTGACCTGATTCCTGCCTCAACGGGATACGTAGGCGCCACAAGGGTTCGGTCATATCTCCCATAAGATTTCTAGTCCTCTTATAATAGAAACTGAGACAGAATTTTTGAGAGGGAATAAAAAATTCTCGAGAATAAAATGTTTTCCTCAGCAAGTCAAGATCAAAGAGGTTTCGAGATTTGCATCTGGGATAGAATTTTCGAGAGGATCTCAAAATTTCCACGGATTTACTTACCAACATTTGAAGATAAACAAAACTTGTAGCTGGGACAGAAATTTTGAGGATAGCCTCAAAATTTAAACATGGGTTTATCGACAGCCTGGAGTGATTGTGAATACTCCCCAGCGAATAAACCTTCGAGCACCCAAACTCAAAGAAGTTCGCTAAGCCTGACGTGACATGACATTTGGTAGTGCCCTTTTAAAAATATTACTTCTCTAAAATATTTCCTTTTATGTTTCATTTGTTTTGGCATGAAATATTTGTCTTATCTATCAAGAGTTGGGAGATCAGGAAAATCAATTGGAGATAGCAGGACAAGGAGCAGACAACTGAAGAAACGACACAGATCAGTCCGTTTTAAAACTAACGTTTTTTCTGTGGATGCAGGTTTATAATATTGCTCAAAAATCAGCAAATTCCTCTGATCGATGAATATGGAGGAGTCGAGGAAGGAGAAATCTCTCCCAAATTAACGTTGTCCCTGTAGAGGCAAGAATTATTTTATTGCTTATACCAGGGACTTGGGAATATGATTTGTTTATTTTGGTCAATTTTCAACAACACGAAGTCTATAGAACGTCCAGCTAGATTTGAAGGTGAATCAAGCGAGGGAGAGTTTATGGTTTCCGTAAAGGACGTCATTTGCATTATAATGTCAGATACGATATTATACATTACCCGAAAGGTTTATTTATTTTATTGTCGATCAAGACGATACATTACCCAGAAGTGTCATTTATTTTATTTTCGATCAATACGATATATTATCTGGAAGTCATTTTACCTTTATTGTCAATTAAGACGACATGATTATCCAGAAGATCACTATGTTGCTCAATTGAAGCACCATCTTCTTTTGGTACCAAGGATGACATCAAGAGCAATATTCATGCATCGCGGAAGATCATGCATCGCGAGTCAATATTCATGCATCGCGAGTCAATATTCATGCATCGCGGAAGATCATGCATCACAGAAGATCATGCATCGCGAGTCAATATTCATGCATCGCGGAAGATCATGCATCGCGAGTCAATATTCATGCATCGCGAAAGATCATGCATTGCGGAAGATCATGCATCGCGGAAGATCATGCATCGCGAGTCAATTTATTCATCGCAAGAAGATTTCAAATCTTGCTGAATTTATGCATCGCGAGAAGATTTCATGCCTCACAGAAATTTATACATTGCAAAAGATTTCATACCTTGCTGAATTTACGCATCACGAGAAGATTTCATGCCTCGCAGAAATTTATGCATCGCGAGAAGATTTCATCCCTCGCAAAAATTTATACATCGCAAGAAGATTTCATACCTTGCGGAATTTATTGCATCGCGAGAAGATTTCATGCCTCGCAGAATTTATGCATCGCGGGAAGATTTAATACCCCGCAAGAAATCACGCATCGCGGGAATTTATTCATGCCCCGCCAGAAATCGTGCACTACCAGAGAAGGAATCGTGCATCTTAAGTAAATATTTACCCCTCAACATCAACTGCATTCTTTTATTTTGATAAAAGTAAACTGTCGAAGACGACATCAAAAGAAATATCAACACTGCATCAACAATTATTTATCAAATCAAGAGTACATTGAAGATTATATTGCAAGCGTAAGACATAAGCTTTATTTGCTTTACGTCAAACCGATCGAGTTGACATCAACTGAAGAAGGAGAACAATTAAGTGTCGACACGGTAAAAGACACTATCTCCCATTTGAATTGCATTTTTATGCTGACGAGTTTTATCTCATTCTTTGTCGAGAGCATCTTAAAGGATGAATTCTCCAAAACATACCACAGGTGCGGACAACGTCAAAAAGGATGCAGCACAACGTGGAACTTTTTCTTAGCAGCGAACTGGGACATAGTCCAAAGAGGAGTGTCAAACTCTTAGGACGCGAGCAGAGGAGCGACTTCCACCACAATCAAACCACACCCCTATCAGAAGGCATGTGGGTTTTTCTTTGGCCTTTGTCAGTTTCGGTTTTGCATCCGGAATTTTGGATCTACCGGAAGCAAGTTTCCAATCTGAGTGACAATGCGCCAAGAGCCTTGGAAATTATGTCCGTGTAAGTTCTTACCTATGGATGTGAAGACTCCACCTTCATGGCTAAGAGTTTGCAAGCCTCCTTTTCATGCTCGATTTATTGTCACTTATCCGATTCCAAAGGTTATCTAACATAATAGATTTCTTTTTCCACCGATGGAGTTGAACTACAAGCAGCCTGATCCCTAAGGTTTAAGGATATGTAGGAGATCTCAACATTAAGAACTCGGCTGTATTCCAACATTCGCTCTTAAATCTTATTCTCAAGCATCTCGGTCCCTCCATAATCCGGTATCAGGATGACTCTGGATTTCTGTCAAAATCGTGCATTAAATCAAGCGTATCGAACTACAAGCGGCCTGAATTCTCATATAGCCTGAGATATGTAGGAAACCCATTTCCGGGGTTCGGCCATAATTCCTAAAGTCCCTACCAAATCCCTTTCCTAAAAGATGAAGATGTGGTCGGTCAAAATTAGTTTGGTCAATTTCATTTTCCTCAAATTTCTTGCATCAATCCAAGTAAAATGAGGGAAGTTGTTGACACCCAATTTTGACCCTCCCTGATAAGATTAATTATTGAGCTTCTTCAACTTTAAGCGATCTCGAATGACTGGTTTCATATAATTATAATAATAATAATAATACTATAAAAGATGATATTTTGCGAGCTATTTTGACTAGTTTTGTTAATTTCTATGTTTTCAAATAAAATAACTATTTTACAAATTAAGCATATAATTAAATCGTCTTGAAAGATTTTATTTCGTTTAAGTGCTTTACTACTTAGTTTAGCCTTATAGTAGCTTACATTCTGGATTAGCTATTTTATAATTAAGTCAATTATTTTATTTCGTTGAACTTGAGAAGCTTATTAATTAACTTACAGTAATCCGTCTTATTCATTTGCTTTTAATATGATTTGCAAAATGGTTTAATTTGGGTAATCTGTTAATTTCATAAGCCAAATTTGGGCTTGGCCAACAAACCCAATCTCTTTTGAGATTTTTGGTTTTTGAAATTTTCTATGGCCCAAAATGCATTTTCCCGGCCCACCTCAAAACCCAACTTCAAACCCAAATCTCCCCTTCGACCCGATAACCCGTCCTTTTCCTAACCCGGCCATGCCTTCTTCTCCAAGAGAAATATCCAGGACGCGCGTCTGCTCCAACTTCCAAAGGAAAACTCTCCAGAAGGCGCGTCTTCAGCATCAGCGAGCGAGCGAGAAGGGTACCCAGATTGTAGCGGCCTGCTGTAACAACCCTGAAAATGGATAAGATAAGAAATGCTTAGTGTGTCAAGAATGCCTATGATTAGACCAGGGTTCACACGGATTGATGCGCGTAGAACCAGACCTCGAAACCATTGCTACAACCAATCCAACTAACTTGGGGAGTTAATTGAGCTTGGAAAGGTTGGGACCAACCATGTAGGGCTCTCGAATACGAAGATTTACTCGAAGGAGTCTTTACCAGACTTAAAGAGAGGAAATCTTAAGTTTTGAGGGTCTAGGGGTAAAATGGTCTTTACCAGGCTAAGGGTAATATAGTAATTACCCTAAATATATATTTAATTAATTATTTAATAAGGTGGAGGGGCAAATTGGAGAGAGAGAGAGAGACGAAATGGAGCTCTTGAAGTTAAGTCTTGCTCCACCCGGGTTCGAACCTAGGTGGAAGCAATGAATTTATGTGATTTTTATTTAAGCTATTGAATTAATGTAATTAATTAATAATTATTATTCATAAGCTGACTTAAAATAAAAATAAAAATCAGATTTTTAATAATTAACTAAACCTTATTTGACTAAGTCCTAAACTAGACTCCTAAGCCTAATATGACTCCCTCTCTCTCACGTCTATCTCTCAACTCTCACGCTCAAACTCTCCCATTCTCTCATTCACGTTTTTCTCTGCCAAAATAACTTCAAAAACAGTAGGTAAACCAAAGCTCTTCACACTTGAATAACTCACAATGGAAATTACAAACAAACAACTAATCAAAAACGTTACGCAAGAGGGAGGATTATTCCGTCGAATTGGTGTTGAAGTTGAGGGGATCTGAACGTGATTTTTGGAGAAAGTTTTGGGCAGCAACTTCAAAGTTTGAACAATCAAATAAGGTATGGGTTTCTTCTCTCTTGGTCCCTTTCCCAAGAGGACCCTAAGTTCAGTTTAAATTCCAATCGAGAAACTAAGGTTGTCCCCACTGCATGCCCTTGTCATTAGATCCTTTGAAAGTTTTAAAGTATGCGTTGGTATGTCTTCTGGTAGATAATATTAGGTCTGGTTGTGAGTATGTATTGAATGTGTATTCGGAAATCATGTAAGGGATGAAAAATATATTCCGAAAAAGTATATTAAGTTGATTGTTTTGAGCATGTGTGTGCTGAAAATTTACTATGTTTGCTGCCTGAAATTTGTATGTTAAAATGTTGTGTTTCGAGTGTATAAAAATGTTAAAAACGTGGTGTTCATATAAGGTTAAGGTGGCTGACTGAATAACACTCAAAATACTACAAAAATCAACATAAGAATGAGAGAAAATGGATTGGAAGAGACCAAATTTCCAGCTTGCTGGAAATTGGTGGTCTCGGCCAAGAATTAAAAAAATTAGCTATGTTTTAAAAAAATTTAAAAATTGTGAGGTCATTGGGAATTGAACCCTAGACCTCACCAAATGCAAATTATATAAAAACTTCATGAAAAAAATAAAAGGAAAAATAAATGTGGAGAGTGGGGATTGAACCCCCAACCTCTTGAATGGATGAAAGATTTAGGAGAAAAATAAAGGAGAAAAATAAATGTGGAGAGTGGGGATTGAACCCCCAACCTCTTGAATGGATGAGAAAGTTAGGAGAAAAATAAAGGAGAAAAATAAATGTGGAGAGTGGGGATTGAACCCACAACCTCTTGAATAGATGAGAGAGTTAGGAGGAAAATAAAGGAGAACTATAAAATGAGGTGAATGGGGATTGAACCCACAACCTCTTGGATAGGTGAGAAAGTTAATAGATAAATTAAGATAAAAATGATGAGCTTGTGGGGGATTGATCCCACAACCTCCATGCCTTGGACGAAAAATAGAGAAGAAAAAGAAAGGAAATATTATGGGGCTGATGGGAATCGAACTAGGGTCTCCCAAATCTGAAAAAATGTAATTATCAAGTTAAAAATAAGATTAAGTGTTGTCCACGGGATTCGAAATAGGGTTCCCTTGCCCAAACTTCCGTATTGATACATAAGTCATACGTGAACAAAATATCCAAGAATAATGCCACCTACTTAGATCAAAATCAAGATCTTGGCATATATACAAGATACATAAGTCTTGTACTACATAATCTTAGGAATGTAAGAATAACTTAACGAATTATGAATGAAGCCCCCTGACTTGTATGTATAGACACATAAGTCTAACATACGTTCAAAAGTAAGTGAACCTAAGATGTATGAAATGAAATGATGAACCCTAGAAGGGTTAAGTATGAGTGTAAGATACACTAAATGACCAAGTGCATTGGCATATGATGAGATGAACAATGAAATGATGAAATGAATAATGAAATAATGAAATCCTAGAAGGGTTAAGTAAGGGTGTGAAACACACCAAATGGCCAAGTGCATTGGTATATGATGAAATGAACATTCACGTAATAAGAGGTGAATAACTATGAAAAGCAAAGGTGCTAATGATGATGAATGTGGTGACAACATGATATGAGGCTAATGTAAATGATGAGAGCAATCTCAAATGAGCCCAAGTAAATGTTACCAATACGTACTCACCTATGAGAGTTAAGATAATGAAGAGACCAGTCTCTATGAACACTCTAATGAGAGTATTGAGCTTAACACACTCAATACGAATGATGAGATGAGAAATCATCTAATGATCTATGATGTCCTCATACTAGAAGCCAGCTTCCATGACGTATGTGATGAATGTAATGGAACTTTATACTGAGCACCGATAGACTAGCTATGAGCGGTGATGCCTTTTTTCGGGAAGGGCGGAGGTTCACGTAACTCTCATGATATGAGACTGTCCGGCCTGCCGGGTATGAGTCTCCTTATATCTCCTAGTCTTCGAACCTATACAGCCAATATAGGGATCTGGCGGGGTTAAATTCCTATGTACGCTAGCATGTTATTGGGTCACTTTGGCCGGTGATTCCACCTCTTTTCGGTATGGGGGAGACACTGGATTTCATGATGCTCACATGATCTATGTCGGTTAAAGTTAAAGTTCCCAATGAATGAATGAGGCCAGCCTCAAATGATGCACATAATGAAATGAATGATACCAAAGGTGTTAGGATAGGATAATCAAAAGGTGAGTTAGATTCAAGTAATGACATTAGGTCATTCTTGGTCATTGCACAACGAACCTAATGAATGTCTTAAACTACATCCTAGGTATAGCTGGTGTTTACACTGGCCTATGAATGAAATGAAATGGAGTACGTATGAATGAACGAAGCAGACTCTGTGTTTGCTAATGAAGACTCTCTAGTTGAGGTCCCATCTGTTGAGCCCTCATTTTTGGGATGTCTTAATGTTAAGTCCATGATTCCAAGGTCTCGTGGCATATGAATGAATGACAATAAAGAAGTTATGTGCTACATGCAAAGGATGTTGTATGCTAAATGTTATGTGCTGTGTGCAAATGTGAAAAGTATGATGATGTATGTTATTCTCATGGCATAACTTTCCTATTCCAAATCTGGGAAGCCCACTGACTTTCCTAATCCAAATTTGGAAAGCTCATTGACTTTCCTAATCCAAATTTGGAAACTTTTCTAATCTCAATTTGGCAAGTCCACTGACTTGACTTCCAAAAAAAATCATGTTGTTAGGAAAGATCTATTCTTTCTCATGCATGTCCTTGGTGTGTGCTTGCATATACCCATACTTAGTACAAGTGTGTACTAACTCTAGACAAACTCTACTATTTTAGGTGCAGGCACAGGTGGACGATAGACCTACAGGATCATCGCTGCAGTTATCCGGACGTCCAGCATTCATCCGGTTTTGGTAGGTCCTCATGCTTTCGAGGATGCTACTGTTTTATATTCTATCTTAGTTTTAGGGTTGAGCTAGTGGAGCATGTTCCACTAGCGTTTCTTTCCTATTTTTATTCAGACTATGTATTGGTGCCATTTTGGCAATTATACACTTAATAAGAATTGAACTATTTCTTTCAGTTGCTTATCTCTTAATGTTAGATGGTTGATGGTGAACAATTACGTATTAATGAGAATGTTTTTATAAGTATGTTAAGAAACAAAAAGTTTCAAACTTTCCGCTAAAATTAACCTAGATGAAGTAAGAATGACGTAAGTAGGCTTGTCTGCGACCTCTGAGAGGTCAACGACGCCGGTCTCGTCTGGGGTCTAGATTCCAGTAGTGACAAAGTTGGTATCAGAGCACTAGGTTTACTTCCGAGGATAATAAGTTCACATCAACCACATTGAGTAGTTTCTAAGTCATGGTACTGAAGTGCACCACTATCCTGAATTAGAGACTGCATGATGCGTAGGAAAGTTTCCCTTCTTCTTATCTTATCGTGCTTTTCCTAATGTCTGATATTCTTGGTGTTATGAGCGTGTCTAACATCAACTCTTGAAGTTTTCGAAAGATGAATACAAGGAGAAAAGCAGGCGGAGATATTAGAGGAGCAGCTGCTGGGGTAATCCAAGTTTTCCCCCAGGATCCAGCTGCTGGAATAGAGATGCCTGTTAACCCAGATGGGTTGACAGATGATGAAGTAAGAACAACGTTGGTATAAATGGCCCAAGCTAGCACTTTACAAGCTCAGGCTATTGGGTTTGATTGATGTGAAGAAGTCTGAGTTGACATCCTACCAGCTAAAGGACGTGATGATACGCTCAAACTTACTTCTCAAATAAGAAGTAAAACGGTCGTATCAAGTAAAGAACCCAACTAAGGAGGTTGGGATCGATCCCACAAGGAAAATAGTTCAGACTTAACTTTATTGTACTATTACTATTATTTAGCCAACTGTTTTCCAAAAAAAACTAAAAGACAAAAAGGGGGTTTTATTTCTAAATTAATGAAAATGATTAACTAAATAAGATCGAACAACTAACAAATTCAACTTTCGGAGTTTTAATCAAATTGTAAAATTAACTAGGGCTTTAGTGTTCCCCACAGGTTCCTAACTTGGTAAATCTAACTATAACAATTCTATCCTGATATCTTGCATGTAAAGTGATAAGTTATGTATCTCTAAATCCTTGGTCCGGCATCTAGAGAATTTCACTCCGCACCTTGGTCCGGCTACGTGTGTTGCTATACTAACCCTTATCTTTACCTCACATTAAACATCGTATTCGGTATTTGACTAAGCTATTAACTCGTAACAACCAATACTAGTCTATTAGATAGTATACACTAAATCTATGTTGATAATTCTTTTTCCTATTATCTACCTCCTTGGTCCAGCAAGTAGCATTAAGGCGAGTTCTAACGTTGGCCACCGTTAAAAAGAATTATAAACGAAAGAATTATCAATACATGCAAGACACCACTCTAGAGATTGTTATTGAAGTTAGATTTCTACCTTGTTATTCACCCATGGTTCCCACAACCCTAGCTATGAGGTTTAGTTACCCATGTTCGTAATTACACAATTCATATCGTTAATGGAAGAGTTCATGCACTTACTTTTATGAAAACGAATAATTTCCCAGAATTTAACTTGATTAATCAACGAAATCCACAACAATCAATTCCCGGAAAAATATCTTAATTCCCAAAATCCAGAATTTTATAATATAATCGAAGAACTATAAACTAAAAATTATCCAGAAAGTCTAACCTCAAAAACGAGGTTTTTCCAACTATTTATAAGAAAAACAAAAAACCTAATCAAATAAGGATTCTATTTACTAAAAATCTGTCCAAACGCGTCTGGGTCGACGGACCACGTGACGGACCGTCATGGACACGACGGACCGTCATAGCCTCCGTCGTCCCATACTTCACATCTTCTCATGTTGCTTTCTTCATTCCCTTCGACGGACAGGTATGACGGACCGTTGAAAGCATGACGGCCCGTCGAGGGTCTTCGTTCCAAAACACTTGAACTTTGGAATTTTGGGTACTGGGATTACTCTCTGATAATTACGACGAACATGCAGGACGGACCGTCGTAGCTGTGACGGTCCGTCACGAACTTCCGTAATCCCACACTTGGTCAGACTTCCCCAAATTTCCTTCAGCAACTTCTTCCTTTACTACGATGCCACCTACGGACCGTCGCAGCCGCGACGGACCGTCATAGGCTCCGTAGGTGGTCTCTTCTGCAATTCTTTCTCAAAAACTCCCGCGTTCTTCCTTAGACAGACTTTTTGCAAACAAAGAGAAACTTATATCAAAATCAACACAAAAAGGCTCTCGACACACACTAAACTTAAGGAAAAAGTATTAGAAATACCGTGAAACCACGGTACATCAACACCCTCAACTTAAATTCGTTGTTTGTCCTCAAGCGACGCACTATGACTCACTACAAATTCTTTGTACAAAAGTATCCATATTTTAACTTCCGCAATCATTTGGCTATCAATCTCGATTATTCTCATTATGTTCATGCATGGTCTCACTATTAGGCATTGATTTGTGTAGAATCAAACCATAACCCAGATTTACTACGCAATGATGCCTATCCTCTTCAATTTCTCACCGAGATGCTAATATTTCTGGTATTACAACTCCTGTCCTCACTTCAAATAACATCCTCATTTTTCACACAATGATTTTAGTTTGAGTATAAGGATCACGTTTCGACACTCACTCTCAGAACAAATTCACCACTCATTTATACATATTGCCATAGGCTTGCCCTTATTTTCACTACTTCAAATTCCTCATACGCACTTAGGATCACAATAGGACTTTTTTAGATTGTAACATAGGCTCAGGGTCAGGTAGGGTGTATTTAGGTATACTTTAGTGACTTGTTGCCCTCCTTGACATATCATTCTTATTTTGCCCTATTACTCAATTTTCTTTTCAGTTTGCTGTTTTCCCTTTCTTATCCTTATGTGTAAGTGACTTTTCTCTTTTCTTGTGTTTATTTTGCTTTTTATTATTATTTTTTTTTTTTTTAGTCACTTCTGTTTTATTCTTTCTTTCTCTTCATTCTTTCAACCCCACTTTCCGTGGTTTTCCTTATAGCAGCCACCCTCAACTCATGATTTTGCCATGAGTCAAGGTTCACAATACCCATGGTTGGGTCAGGGCCAAAACAAGGTTGCTTTCTGCATTAGCCACCCTCAACTTATGCTTTTGGCATAAACTGAGGTGCACATGTCCAAGGAGGGACCAGGGCCAACACATTGTTCCCAGAGAAGATCATTTGGGGTAAAAAAAAAAAGATCTAGTTTAGGCTCAATTCATTTGGATCAAAAAGGGATTAACTTCATTTGGTTTTCTGTTATTTTTAGGCTCAAGATTGACTATTTCGAACAAGGGCCTATGATCCTTTCCTAAGTGATTGTTTTGACTCACTTTTAGTAGGACTAACCAGGCAAGTTCTAGCTCAGTATTAATGGTGGTCATTCGACTTTACCTCACACTCACATGACATTCCTTGCATTCCCAGAGTATTAGACACCTAGTTCAAATCTTAGATTCAGGATCATGCAGAAGTGTATCCTTGTTTCATGTTTCAAACCACACAATTATCACTTACTATGCCTAGTCATGCAAATGATTATCGAGATATCATATTTATATTAGCCATCATGCTTCAGATTTATACTGTGTACATAAGATATGACATGCCGGTTCAACAATAAAAGTAATCAGTCTTTTGGGGAAAAAGAACACAGGCAAGAAAACCCCAAAAGAGGATCGTGAACTTGGGCTACTCAGAATTCACCCAAGCGTTCACTTTCCATTTACCCCACCCCCTACAAAAAATATGCAATTGTCCCCAATGCATAGAAAAGTTAAACTACGTAAAAGGGTAAGTGAAGCAAACCTGAGGCGCTAAGCGCCGGTGATCAGCAAGCTGGTGGGTCCGGTTCCCCGGAACCTGCTCCCTGCGTAGTCTGGACATCCTCAGTAATGTCCTCAGCATCCACAGCACCATCAGTAGTGCCTCCCACAGAATCTACAATTTTGGAGCTAGACGCCCCGGCAGCTACTTCTACAGCCCTCAACCTACGGGCCTCCTCATCGGCGATCGAGGCTCTCCTCGCAGATTCCATCTCACGGCGCTCCTTCTTCTCGCCCTAGCCTCATCCTCCTCTCGACCCCTGCGTCTCTTGACATGCTCTCGTGGGGGAGGTGGTGGAACATCAGAAGTGGTAAACAGGGCGGCCATCACGGTGTCGTCGGCAGGCTCCGCAGAAAGGGCCTCAGACTCGGGCACCCTCGCCTCTAAAATCATATCAAGATCCGCCCGCAGACTCTCAACCGCAGCCTGGAGAGTCGACATGTCCACCGGAGGGGCTGGTCGGGCTAGTACTCGTAATTCAAATGCGTCTAAGCGCTGGTGTACCTCGGCGATCTGCCTCTCTGTGTGCTGTACCATCTTGCGCTCCATGCGCTCCTCTGCCTCAGAAATAGTCTTCTGCATCCACGGCTGGATGTGATGCAGAAGAGTAGCCATCTGTGCCTCAAGTTTCTGAACCCGAGCAAGTGGGACCAGAGTGGCAGAAGGAGCCGAGCGAGAGGAGCTCGGGGTAGTGCTACTACCCGGGATAGACTCGACCGGAGTAGTGTCAGTGTGTGCAGAAGCAGCACGGGAAGCATCATGAGCATGCTCTACGGTGTCGGCCAGGTTCTCACCAAATGGGGCCACCTCTGGACGGGGCCCTCTGCGTGGGGCCAACTCATTGGCCTCATCCCTGATGAGGCCGATGTCAACATTTCCTGGCGGGGTCTTGAGCTGGTCAATGTGCCAAATGGGCACACCTGCTGATCTGCACAAAGAGAAAATCATGCAAGGGAAAGGGTAAGTCGTGGTGACCTTGAAGCCCCTCTCGTGCATGACCGCTTGGAGAAGCCAAGCGAAATCGACCTCGAACCCTGCCATCATTGCAGCCATCAGCACTGCACGATCCCAGGTGACTATGTTATCCGCAGCAGTGGGGGAGAGACAATGGCGGACGATCAACCAGAGAAACTTGGCCGTAAAGGTCAAGTTGGCCTTCCTGATGGCCCCCTTCGGCTCCATCACCCAATCCGCAGCCTCTCCATCAATAGATAGGTGCAGTGCCATCCACCTCTTGGTGGTCTCTCTCAGTGAAGGCTCGCGTAAGAACCGGCCCTCTTAACAATTTGCCACCGGTAATCAAACTCGGCGGTGAGAGGTGTGCTGGTGGAGTCAGAATCCGGCCGTACAGATATCGGCGGATGGCTGGTAGGGAGATGTCAACCTGGATGCCGCGTACTCGGACGTGCTCAAGTGGGGCATGTTTGGCGGGGGCAGACCGCCTATCGATCTGCGAGCGAAGAGTAGCCACATAAGAGGCATAAAACTCGCGGACTAGCTCCTCACTGTAGCGACCCAAAGAACGAGCCGTCCACTCTAGCCGGTGTCTGGTGAAGAGGGTGTGAATATCTGGCATGGTGGGGAGACTTCCCGTGAGGACCCGCCTCTCCAGTGTAAGAGTCCGTGTCATGACGCCTTTGTCATTGAGAACCTTGGCGTCTAAGTATACTTTGTATTGCCCGTCAACACACCACCGGTTGGGCTGATCGGCAACCGGGGCAGGGACTCCTGTTGGTGAGCCAGGGGTGGAGTCAGTGCTGTCAGCCTCATCATCTGAAGCAGACTGTGTAGCTGTGGAAGGGGCAGAGGCTTCTGCAGACCCAGAGGCTTCCTCTGACCACGAAACTCCTAAGGAGCCAGATGCTCCTTCGTCTTGGGCAGCTGACCCAGAAGGAGTGCCGGTCAGTGTGCGCTCCTCATCAGACTGGGAGGCAGTGACTACGCCGGGCGCCACCTTCTTGGGCGTGACTCATGGTACACGTGGAGCTCGTGCTGTAGTAGCAGTGCCAGCGGGCACGTATTCTCGATCATGCTCATCATCAGAGCCTATCACCAATCGGGCAGACGGGGCGACAGATTTAGAACGCCCACGTGCGTCGCGATCTTGTTTAGGTGCCATGATAGGTAGTACCTGTAACGAATCATCATTAGTACTTGAAGGATGAAACATGACACAAAAAGAAATAAAACATTGAAACAATAATACAGAAACTCAAACCAGTGATAACAGCTCTGAAGTGGCAGTAGGGCACGACGGACCTGGTGACGGCCCGTCGTGAGTATGACGAACCGTCATGCAGTCCGTCATGTAAGACTTGGCAACATAAAGTATCAGAGGGAAACTCTCAGACCGATACGACGGTTATGCAGGACGGACCGTCATGGGTATGACGGTCCGTCACATGTGTCCGTCAGTGGACACTTAGAAAAAGAGTTGAGACCCTTAGGACAGGGGTCTCTGACCGTCACAACGGTTGTGCAGGACGGACCGTCGTGGGTATGACGGTCCGTCACATGTGTCCGTCAGTGGACACTTAGAAAAAGTGTTGAGACCCTTAGGACAGGGGTCTCTGACCGTCACGACGGTTGTGCAGGACGGACCGTCGTGGGTATGACGGTCCGTCACATGTGTCCGTCAGTGGACACTTGGAAAAAGTGTTGAGACCCTTAGGACAGGGGTCTCTGACCGTCACGACGGTTGTGCAGGACGGACCGTCGTGGGTATGACGGTCCGTCACATGTGTCCGTCAGTGGACACTTGAAACATTGAGACCCTTAGGACAGGGGTCTCTGACCGTCACGACGGTTGTGCAGGACGGACCGTCATGGGTATGACGGTCCGTCATCGGGTTGTCGTGCTGTCAAACAGAGACAGAACTGAGGGGTGCCAAATTTACCCCATGTGAGTCGAAACGACAACCCAACAATGTTCTAATACAGATTAGAACCCTAATGGACAAGTTTAAAGCCCTATCAAATTGCAAGTTTAAAGCCCTAATCTCTAGTATTGTCCAGGCAGTTTGTGGAATTAAGACCTAAGTTAGATAATATCTAGGCAAAAACAGAAACCCATATGCAATTATAGGAAAACAGTAAAACAACCAAAAATAGTAAAGGGTAGAGTTTCAGGAATACATACCTTGGAAGAGGAGACAACAATGCACAATTGATGGCACTCAAGTTAGAAGACGAAGACTCACTGCAGCAGATTCCGACCAAGAGGGAAAATTTTGGGATGAAAAATGGGAGAAGATGGGGAAATTTGGGAAGAGAGTGAAGTTGGAAGGGGGAAAATGGAGGGAAGATTAATGAAACTGATAATGAAGGGTGGGGGTTTAAAACGTTTTAAACTTTTAAAATTCTGGTACGACGGAGTCATGCGACGGTCCGTCGCGGTCAATGACGGTCCGTCGATGATCCGTCAGTGACTAATGTAGAGTACTTGTTTGCAGAACTTCCTGTAGATGTGCTCACCTGAAAGTTTACAACCCATT
>CM040619.1:59442071-59507256 GCA_022817965.1 Solanum lycopersicoides
CTTTAGCCGGGATCGGGTCGGGTAGCCGGGAATGGCGTGACGAAACCTATGACGGTCCTGTCGCAGTTGTGACGGTCCGTCACCCGGTCCGTCGCCTGGCCCTAATTCTTCAAAATAACAAAATAGAAAATGCTACCGTTACTAGAAAAAAAAAAAAAACTATAAAAGTGGTTAGATGATAACTATTGGGTTGCCTCCCAACCAGCGCCTGATTTAACGTCGCGGCACGACTGAGGACACTTGATTACTCAGACTTCATCAAGATGATATGCCTCAACCACCTCATTCGCCGATTCCGCATGACCAATATAGATTTTGAGACGTTGTCCGTTCACCTTAAACCGCACACCTTCCTTGTTTTCCAACTCAACCGCTCCATGAGGGAATAATTGGGTGATCAAGTAAGGTCCAGTCCATTTAGACTTGAGCTTGCCCGGAAACAAGCGCAATCTAGAGTTGAATAAAAGCACCGAATCCCCAATCATAAACTCTCGTTTCTCGATTTTAGGTCATGGTACTTCTTCATCTTCTCTTTGTAGAGGGCTGAGCTTTCATAAGCCTTAAGGCGAAATTCATCGAGTTCATTTAACCCATTTAATCGTTGTTCTGCAGCTTCGTTCCAGTCCATTTTTAGCTTCTTCATAGCCCACATGGCTTTATGCTCTAATTCAACCGGAAGATGACATGCTTTCCCATATACTAGTTGGTATGGGGACATACCTATGGGAGTCTTATACGCTGTCCGGTAAGCCCAAAGAGCATCATCAAGCCTCCTTGACCAATCTGTTCTACTAGCGTTCACTGTTTTCGACAAAATCTGTTTGATTTCCCTATTTGATACTTCAACTTGCCCACTAGTTTGAGGATGGTAAGGAGTGGCCACATTATGGCGAACCCCATATTTCTCCAATAATCCCTTGAACAATTTGTTGCAAAAGTGGGATCCCCCATCACTAATAATTGCCCGTGGGGTACCAAATCGAGAAAATATATTCTTTTTCAAGAATGCAGTGACACTCTTCCCTTCATTGTTTGCGAGGGCGATAGCTTCCACCCACTTGGATACATAATCACTGCTACTAAAATATACTTCATTCCATGAGAACTCACAAACGGACCCATAAAGTCAATACCCCAAACATCAAATAACTCAATTACAAGAATGGGTTTAGAGGGAGCTCTTGCTTTCTTGAAATGCCGCCATCTCTTTGACATCTATCACATGCTTTGGCGAACTCATGAGCATCTTGATGAATAGTTGGCCAATAGTAACCACTTTGTAAGATCTTGTGAGCAGTCCGGACACCACTATGATGTCCACCAAAGGGTGAGGAATGGCATGCCTCTAAAATACTCAACATCTCGACTTCTGGCACACAACGCCGAATAAGCCCGTCAGCACAACTCCTGTATAAGTATGGTTCATCCCAAAAGAATTTCTTCACATCGTACATGAACTTTTTCCTTTGATGAAAAGACAAGTCCGATGGAACAAGATCACTAGCTAGGTAGTTCGCAAAATCTGCAAACCACGGAATCAGGTCTTGTGAGGCAGCCAATACATGCTCATCGGGGAACGTGTCATCAATATCAGTCTTATCCCCCAACTCTCTCATAGCTTCATCTTCTAAACGGGACAAGTGATCAGCAACTTGATTTTCGGTCCCTTTTCTATCCCTTACCTCAAAGTCAAATTCTTGCAGTAGTAATACCCAACGAATTAACCTTGGTTTCGCGTCCTTCTTCGCCATCAAATATCTCAGGGCTGAATGGTCAGTATGCACTATGACTCTAGTACCTAGCAAATAGGAGCGAAATTTTTCAAAAGCAAATACTACGGCAAGGAGCTCTTGTTCAGTGACTGTATAGTTCTTCTGAGCTTCATTGAGGGCTTTACTAGCATAGTAAATGGGATGAAGGATTTTGTCCCTTCTTTGTCCCAATACCACACCAAGGGCAACCCCACTCGCATCACACATTACCTCAAATGGACTGTTCCAATCCGGAGAAATAATGATAGGTGCAGATACCAGTTTTTCTTTGAGATCGCCGAATGCTTTCAGACAGGATTCATCAAAAGAAAATTTACAATCTTTCTCCAACAGTTTGCACAATGGATGTGCAATTTTCGAGAAATCTTTGATGAATCTCCTGTAAAAACCTGCATGCCCAAGAAAGCTTCTCACACCTTTTACAGAGATAGGTGGAGGAAGTTTCTCTATCACCTCGACTTTGGCTCGATCAACTTCTATGCCCTTTTCTGAAATACGATGGCCCAAAACAATACCTTCTTTGACCATGAAGTGGCATTTTTCCCAATTGAGAACTAAATTGCAATCTTCACATCTCTTAAGAACCTCAGACAAATGGCTCAAACATTGCTCGAAAGATTCACCAACCACTGAAAAATCATCCATAAAGACCTCAATAGTATCTTCCACCATGTCGGAGAATATAGACATCATACATCTCTGAAATGTGGCGGGTGCATTGCACAACCCAAACGGCATTCTCTTGAACGCAAAGGTCCCATATGGACAAGTAAAAGTGGTCTTCTCTTGATCTTCTGGTGCAATAGAGATCTGATTATACCCTGAATAACCATCAAGAAAACAGTACCACCCTTTTCCGGCGAGTCTATCCAACATCTGATCCATGAAGGGCATGGGAAAATGGTCCTTTTCGGTCCATGCATTTAATTTCCGGTAATCCATACACACCCTCCATCCAGTCACCGGCCTCATTGGAACAAGTTCATTTTTTTCATTGGGGACCACAGTCATTCCCCCTTTCTTAGGTACACACTGAACAGGGCATACCCAACTACTATCGGCGATTGGATAAATTACTCCTGCATCCAACCACTTTATGATTTCCTTCTTCACGACCTCTTGCATAGGTGGATTTAAGCGTCTCTGGTGCTCAATACTTGGCTTATGATCGGGCATGAGTTGGATTTTATGAGAACAAATACCAGGAGGGATCCCAATAATGTCCGCAATGGTCCACCCAATAGCTCTTTTGAACCTTTTTAGCACTTTGACCAAACTCTCAACTTGTTGTTCATTTAGATCTGATGCAATGATTACCGGTAATGTGTCACCGTTTCCTAAGAATTCATACCTTAGATGAGGTGGGAGAGCTTTTAGTTCTAGCTTTGGAGCCTCCTCTATGGATGGTTTAGCGGGTGGAGACTCGCGATTCTTCATGTCTAGCTCATATTTCTTCGGTTTAAACCGACATTACCACGATCAAGGGCAGCGACTAATGACATATATTCTTCAATGCCTTCATTATCAAGATTCATTATCACTGCCGCCAGTGCTTCTACACCTAGTCGTTCTTCTATTTGTGTCTTGGATGATTCACCAACTTTGTAGGATATGGCAGATACCGATTGGAGCTCACCACTCTGCCGCATGGACCTACAAATGTTGAAAGTCACTTCTTCATTGTTCAACCGAAATTTCATCTGCCCTTTTTCCATATCAACTAAAGCTCTACCCGTAGCAAGGAATGGCCTCCCAAGAATAATAGGCACCTCAAAATCGACTTCACAATCAAGAATGACAAAATCTGCTGGAAATATGAACGACTCCACTTTTACTAGCACATCATGGAGTATCCCTATAGGCCTTTTTACTGTTCGATCGGCCATCAGTAGCCGCATCGCAGTGGGCTTTGGGTCACCCAAACCCAACTTCTTGTAAATCGAGAGGGGCATGAGATTTATGCTTGCCCCCAGATCACATAATGCTTTCGCAAAATGTAATAACCCGATTGTACAAGGAATAGTAAATGCACCCGGATCTTCTTTCTTTTGCACTAAGACCTTGTAGCAATAGCACTACAATGCTGCATTCTGTCATCATCCTCAAAAGTGACCGATCTTTTCTTTGTAACCAAATCTTTCATAAACTTGGCATAACCGGGCATTTGTTCAAGAGCTTCTACCAAAGGAACATTGATAGAAAGTTGCTTCAACATTGTTATAAAACGCCGATATTTGCCATCCTCGGTCTTTTTCACTAATCTTTGAGGAAAGGGGGTGGAGGTCTAGGCATGGGAGTTACCTTTTTAGGCACTTCAGCAACTTTCTCAGTGTTATCTTCTACTTCATCACTAACCTCTACCACTTCATCATTATCTTTCATCACCTTTTCCACAATAGACGGCATAGGTGGGTCAATAGTTTGTTTACCACCACGAGTAGTAATTGCCATACAGTGTCCATCATTTTTCGGATTTTGGACAGTGTTGCTAGGAAGAGTGCCCGGTTGCCGTGTGTTCACAGTTGCAGATAATTGAGCCATTTGCAATTCAAGCTGCTTGATTGATATGGCATGTGTATCAACTTTCTGTCCAATACCTGCTACATCACTCCTTAACTCTTTGGTGTGCTCATCACTAGCATCGAACCTCCTCATCATCTTGTGCAACATATCCTCAACTCGCGCCATACTACCTCCACCATCCCTAGGAGCAACTTCACGATTTTGAGGAGGAACATAGGGCCCACTCCTCTCATTTCTGTTACCATAGTTACCCCTGTTGAAGTTGTTGTCGCGGTTGTAATTTCCATCACGAACATAATTACCCTCGCGGTTGTAGTTACCATAGTTCCGACCTTGATTTCCTTGACCTTGGCGCCAATTCTCCTGATTGGAGCCTTGGGCATTTGGTCGGAAACCCCCCGTCTGATCATTTACTGCATAAGAATCTTCCTCATAATAATATTCATCAGTTGGTGGTGGTGGTTTAGACAAGTAGTTCACTGCGTTTATCTTTTCTGCACCCCAGTGACATGTTTTAACACTAACCCAAGCTCAGTTCTCATCTGTGCCATCTCTTCACGAATCTCATCTGTGGCTGGGTTGTGTGTGGATTGCACTGCAAAAGTATTTCTCCCAGTATCTGTCTTCCTAGTACTCCATGCTTTATTATTTCGGGAAATTTTCTCTAATTTTTCGGCAATTTCAGCATAAGGACACTCCCCATAAGAACCACCTGCTATAGTATCCAATACCGCTTTATTATTATCATCCTGTCCCCGGTAGAAGTATTCTTTCAGTGACTCATCATCTATGCGGTGATTGGGGACACTTCTCAGAAATGAAGTGAACCTATCCCAAGAACTACTAACTGACTCTCCTGGTAGTGCCACAAAGTTGTTAACTCTATCTTTGTGATTTAGTTTCTTGGAGACGGGTAGTAACGTGCTAAGAAAACGTCCCTTAGTTGGTTCCAAGTGAAGATTGAGTTGTAAGGAAGCTCAGTGAACCAAATGGCAGCCTCTCCCGTCAGTGAGAGAGGAAATACTCTTAGCCCTATTACATCCAAATTCAAATCAGGCCTCCCTACACAGCTTTTACACACTGCCCTCACCTTAGCTATATGGGCATGTGGATCCTCAGACGGTAGTCCGGAAAACAAACCTCTAGCAGTGAGCATTTGCATTAGACTACTAGTGACTACAAAGGTGTGACCTTCAGGTAGAGGGGGCAAGACAAGTGGCCCATCAGAATCTGCAATATTGTCATAACCTCTGTAGTATTCTTGAGGACGTGGTGCGGGATTTTGTCCTCTTTGTGCACCTAGATCAGGATTATCAGGTAATAATCGACCATGAGCATCAACCGGAGCTGGGATGTTCAGGTTTTGATCATCATCATTTATACCCAAGTTTCGATTCATTCTTCGTAGTGTACGCTCTAACTCGTGATCGTAGGGAAACAAGGGTTCTCTTCCTCTCCGTGTATTTGGCATACAAGGACGTCAAACCTAGCAAAAATAAAAAACAACAGAAAAAGTAAAATCAGGAAAATATTGACTAAATTTTAGTAATAAATTAAAGTTAATCTAAAAGCTACTTTCCCCGGCAGCGGCGCCAAAATTTGATACGCTCAAACTTACTTCTCAAATAAGAAGTAAAGCGGTCGTATCAAGTAAAGAACCCAACTAAGGAGGTTGGGATCGATCCCACAAGGAAAATAGTTCAGACTTAACTTTATTGTACTATTACTATTATTTAGCCAACTGTTTTCCAAAAAAAACTAAAAGACAAAAAGGGGGGTTTTATTTCTAAATTAATGAAAATGATTAACTAAATAAGATCGAACAACTAACAAATTCAACTTTCGGAGTTTTAATCAAATTATAAAATTAACTAGGGCTTTAGTGTTCCCCACAGGTTCCTAACTTGGTAAATCTAACTATAACAATTCTATCCTGATATCTTGCATGTAAAGTGATAAGTTATGTATCTCTAAATCCTTGGTCCGGCATCTAGAGAATTTCACTCCGCACCTTGGTCCGGCTACGTGTGTTGCTATACTAACCCTTATCTTTACCTCACATTAAACATCGTATTCGGTATTTGACTAAGCTATTAACTCGTACCAACCAATACTAGTCTATTAGATAGTATACACTAAATCTATGTTGATAATTCTTTTCCTATTATCTACCTCCTTGGTCCGGCAAGTAGCATTAAGGCGAGTTCTAACGTTGGCCACCGTTAAAAAGAATTCTAAACGAAAGAATTATCAATACATGCAAGACACCACTCTAGAATTGTTATTGAAGTTAGATTTCTACCTTGTTATTCACCCATGGTTCCCACAACCCTAGCTATGAGGTTTAGTTACCCATGTTCGTAATTACACAATTCATATCGTTAATGGAAGAGTTCATGCACTTACTTTTATGAAAACGAATAATTTCCCAGAATTTAACTTGATTAATCAACGAAATCCACAACAATCAATTCCCGGAAAATATCTTAATTCCCAAAATCAGAGTTTATAATATAATCGAAGAACTATAAACTAAAAATTATCCAGAAAGTCTAACCTCAAAAACGAGGTTTTTCCAACTATTTATAAGAAAAACAAAAACCTAATCAAATAAGGATTCTATTTACTAAAAATTGTCCAAACGCGTCTGGGTCGACGGACCACGTGACGGACCGTCATGGACACGACGGACCGTCATAGCCTCCGTCGTCCCATACTTCACATCTTCTCATGTTGCTTTCTTCATTCCCCTCGACGGACAGGTATGACGGACCGTTCAAGCATGACGGCCCGTCGAGGGTCTTCGTTCCAAACACTTGAACTTTGGAATTTTGGGTACTGGGATTACTCTCTGATAATTACGACGAACATGCAGGACGGACCGTCGTAGCTGTGACGGTCCGTCACGAACTTCCGTAATCCCACACTTGGTCAGACTTCCCCAAATTTCCTTCAGCAACTTCTTCCTTTACTACGATGCCACCTACGGACCGTCGCAGCCGCGACGGACCGTCATAGGCTCCGTAGGTGGTCTCTTCTGCAATTCTTTCTCAAAAACTCCCGCGTTCTTCCTTAGACAGATTTTCTGCAAACAAAGAGAAACTTATATCAAAATCAACACAAAAAGGCTCTCGACACACACTAAACTTAAGGAAAAAGTATTAGAAATACCGTGAAACCACGGTACATCACGTGACACCTGCGCGTCGCCTTCCTCGCGTGAAGACTGACGCGTCCCAACGTCTCTCTTCACCTTTTTTGTACAAGTTTCAGCAGCAGCAAGAGCAGTTGCTAAGGCAGCGTGGAATCGTCCTTCCAAGCGTGAGATCAAGCCACGCAAGGGCGCAATGACGTTATCTTTGATCGGAGCCGTCTAGCGCTCTTTGTTTTTCCAGATATCGCAGGATTGGGATCGAATCCCGTACGCAAACCCAGATGATCCTTCGTCCTTGGGTTTTTCTAATTCAAAAGGGGAGTTGTATTCTCATTTTTACCGTGGGATTTTCCGAGAATTCTTCCGCCTCCCCCTACCTCAGAACCCTAAAAATTCTGCTATAAATAATCGCTTGAAGCAGAAGGGAAAGGGGATTTTTTTTGGGAGGCGCCGAGAAAATTGAGACGAGAAAAGTTGGAAGAAATCTTGAGAAAGAGTTAGGAAGATATAAATATATAAGAGTTAACTATAACTCTGAGTGTTGAAGTGGTGCCTGTTAGTGATAAGAGCCAAACATAGATACTTCGGGATAGGTTTCGCAAACAGAGTGAGTGAGAGCTCAGTTTCTTTCCCTCTGCTTCGTTTTCCGTTTACCGGAATCTTTGGGAAAGGTTGAAACTCGCTGCTTTTCTTGCTCGTAGTCTCAAGTCGCTGCACCTCAAAAGAGATATCCCTGGAGCCAAAATCATGTTAAGGCAATCAAACATTAATCTTGATTTCTTGTTCCTTTCCACTATTTTGAAAGAGCGAGTAAATGTGTGGTACCCACTTAGTGCATTAAATTTTATTATTTGTTTTGTTTTTTTTGTTGTTTTTTTTAGCAAATTCTGCTTTCTTTTTGGACTCGTCAATTATTTGATTTACGCTTAATCCATATGTCCGCCTGCTTGTAGCTTAAAATTGTTAAGTCGTGATTTTTTGTGGTTACATTCATTACTTAAGAATGGTTGATCGTAGTTGGGCTATGGTCTGAAAAATTAATGATGTCGAATACTAACTCTGTTTTCACGTTTGTTGCATGTGAAACCTATCCGAGTTCTTCATGAACTCCTCCTCCCTTTATATAACGAGAGAGTCATAAAGACTCAATTTCTTTATCAAGTCAAGCTCGTCAAAACCGACGGACAGGTCCAGAAGTTTAAAGAATTAAAGAAAGTCGGAGAAGATAAATTAGAAGACCCATTTTTTTATTTTTTTATTTTTGCATTTCGTATTGTATTTTTCGGGCATAAGCCCTTGTCGTCTTTTACCTTTTTCTGTATTTACTTTGTATTATTGTTTGCTTAGTCTAGGACAGATACGAAAGAAGGAAAATGGGTCAAAAACCCAAAACAGGTGGGTCCAAATACCGGTCCCGTCGGACAGAAAAATCCGGATTTGGACCCAAATCTCTTTCCCTCTCTCTTTACTTGCTTTTAATTACTTTTCTGTTTTAATTGTCGTTAGTTTAAAAGTTAGAAAATCCGATTCCCCGCAAAAATGCCATTTTTGGTTTTAACGACTTGATCAAATCAAGTAAACGACTTAAAATTTCACGAATTAAAATCCACTTAGATAAATAATTTTTCACTTTCAAAACAATCTTAAATGATTTTGCACTCATTTTCAAATAACTCTAAGAAATATTTTTATGCTAAGTTTTAGTCAAATAGTTAGTTGCCGGAAAGCCTTTTTAGACGGATGTTTTAGGTGCCTAACACCTTCCTAAAATATTAATAGAAATCCCCGAACCCCTTTTAAGTTTTCATTTGATTTTTCTGTAAGTCTTTTGAAAACATAGTTTTCTTAATTTTCTCAAAATTAAGTGGCGACTCTCAAAAAAATCGAAATTCTTACAAAAATATCTTTTTCGATTAAAACAGATGGTTTACGAGTAGATTTTCATGTAATTAAGCTGAGTAAACGTATCTAAGAGGATTTGGAAGAAGACATTGGAGTCTAGGTTAATTAGGGACAATAATTGAGAAAACAAAATTCATTCCTGAACTGCACCTTTAAAGTTTAGGGGTGGCGCCCTGCGCCACTCTTTGCGCTAGGTGTATTCGAGTTTTTCATGGAAGAATATTAACGTTTGAATTACTATTTAAAACATTATCTCAATAATTCATCTTCGATCTCAATTGACTTACTAAAATTTCTTATTTTATACATTACTTCCTAATGAAAATTCACTATTGCTAACAACATTTCTTATTATTGTTTCTTTCACAAATCCAACAGAGGATTATTGGATGCTTACAAACCCATTGTTGTACTTTCTGAAATTCTTTTTTCGAATTTCTAACTTCACCAATGGTTGAAAATTAATCCTTTGTTGGTTTCCTGAAAGAAAAAAGTAATAAAAATATGTTGAGAATCATAATGAAGGTACTTTACGAAGCAAAGTGTAAAAATAAATATTTTTCATGGTAGTTATTCGTAAACGAGCATAGGATTTTTAGAAGAGTTCAAAAGAAGAAAAAGGGAGAAAAATTTCAAGTGTTCAAGATTCTTGCGATCTTCAAGGGATATCGCCAAGGATGTGATCCTTAAAAGGTATGTAAGGTGTTTTAGTGTTGGGTTCGTTTACCCACACGCCAATCACGAGTTTCACTTTAAAATTCATCAATGAGATTGAGAATATTGAGGTTCTTGATAAAATTCTTGAGGTGTTGTTTTTCATTTTTGAATTAAAATGTTTGGTCAATTTCTTGAGGCGAGGATCTTTTTAATGAGCTTTGTTCTTGTGAATTTTCGAATAGATTTTCATGTAATTAAGTTGAGGAATAGAATCTAAGAGGATTTGAAAGAAACCATTTAATTCTAGGTGAACAAAGGAAAAAAAATCGAGAATACAAAATTCATTAAAAATTCTAGGTTGGGGCTGACGAGCCGCGCTAGCAGTTCTCCTAAATTGTGCTTTTGAAGTTTAGGGGATGGAGCCCCACGCCACTCTGTGCGCCAGGTCTATTCAAGTTTTTCATGGTAGAATATTAACTTTTGACTTTCTATTTCAAATATTATCTCAATAATTCATTTTCGATCTCAATTGACTTACTAAAATCTCTTATTTTAAACCTTACTTCTTAATGAAAATCCACTATTGCTAACAAAATATTTTTATTACATTTTTCTTTGAGGAAACCAACAGAGGATTATTGGTGTTTACAAACTCATTGTTGTGCTTTCTGAAATTTGCACTTTTCTAATTTCTAACTTCAAAAATGGTTGAACACTAATCCTTTGTTGGTATCCTGAAAGAAAAAAGTAAGAAAAATATGTTGAGGACAATAATGGAGGTACTTTATGAAGCAAAGTGTAAAAATAAGTATTATTCATGGTAGTTAATCCCAAACACGCTTAGGGTTTGGAGAGGAGTTCAAGAGGAGAAAATGGAGAAAAACTTCAAGCATTCAAGATTCTTGCGATCTTCAAAGGATTTCCCAAGGATTTTATCCTTAAGAGGATGGTAAGATTTCGTTCACCCACAAGCCAATCATGAGTTTCACTTTCAAATTCATCAATGAGATTGAGTATATTGAGGTTCTTGATAAATTCTTGAGGTGTTTGTTTTCATTCTTGAATTAAAAATTTTAATCCAGTTCTTGAGTCGAGGATCTTGTTAATCAGCTTCTTCTTGAGACTTTTCGAATAGATTTTCACGTAATTAAGTTTGGTAAATGAATCTAAGAGTGTTTGGAAGAAACCATTCGATTCTAGGTGAATTAGGGAAAAAATTCAAGAAAACAAACTTTATGGAAACTTCTTGGCAGGGGCTGGCAAGACGCGTTAGTAGTGCGCGTGAACTTCCCCTCTAAAGTTTAGGGTATGACGCGCCACACCACTCTGTGCGCCAAGTCTATTCGAGTTTTTCATGGAAGAATATTAACGTTTGTCTTTCTATTTCAAACATTTTCTCAATAATTCATCTTCGATCTCACTTGACTTACTAAAATCTCTTATTTTAAACCTTACTTCCTAATGAATATCCACAATTGCTAACAAAATATTTTTATTACTTTTTTCTTTGAGAAACCAACAGAGGATTATTGGTGTTCACAAACCCATTGTTGTACTTTCCGAAATTTGCCCTTTTCTAATTTCTAACTTCAACAATGGTTGAACACTAATCCTTTGTCGGTAACCTAAAAGAAAAAAGTAATAAAAATATGTTGAGAACAAAAATGTAGGTACTTTACGAAGCAAGGTGTAAAAATCAGTATTTTTCATGGTAGTTATTTCCAAACACATTTAGGATTTTGAGAGGAGTTCAAGCGAAGAAAAAGGGAGAAAAACTTCAAGCATTCAAGATTCTTGCGATCTTCAAAGGATTTCCCAAGGATTTTCTCCTTAAGAGGCATGTAAGATTCGTTCACCCACACGCCAATCATGAGTTTCACTTTCAAATTCATCAATGAGATTGAGTATATTGAGGTTCTTGATAAATTCTTGAGGTGTTTGTTTTCATTCTTGAATTAAAACTTTTGGTCGAATTCTTAAGGCGAGGATCTTGTTAATGAGATTTGTTCTTGAGACTTTTCGAGTAGATTCTCACATAATTAAGTTGTGTAAATGAAACTAAGAGGGTTTGGAAGAAATCATTCGGTTCTAGGTGAATTAGGGTCAAAAAATCGAGAAAACAAAGTTTTTCGAAACTTCTTGGCAAGGGCTGACACAACGCGTCAATAGTGCGCCTGAATATGCCCTATGAAGATTAGGGTATGACGCCCCACACAGTTTGTGCGCCAGTTCTATTCGAGTTTTTCATAGTAGAATATCAACTTTTAACTTTCTATTTCAAATACTATCTCAATAAATCATCTTCGATCTCAATTAACTTACTAAAATCTCTTATATTTTAAACCTTACTTCTTAATGAAAGTCCATTATTGCTACAAACTTATTTTTAATATTTTTTTCTTTGAGGAAACCAACAAAGGATTATTGGTGTTCACCAACCCATTGTTGTGCTTTCTGAAATTTGCCCTTTTTTAATTGTCTAACTTAAACAATGGTTGAACACTAATCCTTTGTTGGTATCCTGAAAGAAAAAAGTAATAAAAATATGTTGAGAACAAAAATAGAGGTACTTTACGAAGCAAAGTGTAAAAATAAGTATTTTTCATGGTAGTTATTCCTAAACGCGCTTAGAGTTTTGAGAGGAGTTCAAGAGGAGAAAATGGAGAAAAACTTCAAGCGTTCAAGATTCTTGCGATCTTCAAACGATTTCCCAAGGATTTTATCCTTAAGAGGCATGTAAGGTTTCGTTCACCCACACGCCAATCATGAGTTTCACTTTCAAATTCATCAATGAGATTGAGTATATTGAGGTTCTTGATTAAATTTTTGAGGTGTTTCTTTTTATTCTTGAATTAAATATTTCGGTCGAATTCTTGAGGCGAGGATCTTGTTAATGAGATTTGTTCTTGAGACTTTTCGAGTAGATTTTCACGTAATTAAGTTGTGTAAATGAATCTAAGAGGGTTTGTAAAAACCATTTGATTCTAGGTTAATTAGGGCAAACAATCGAGAAAACAAAATTTTTTGAAATTTCTTAGCAGGGGCTGGCCCGACGCGTCAGTAGTGCACCTGAACATGCCCTATGAAGATAAGGGTATGACGCCCCACGCCAATTTGTGCGCCAGGTCTATTTGATTTTTTCATAGTAGAATATTAACTTTTAACTTTCTATTTCAAACACTATCTCAATAATTCATCTTCGATCTCAATCGACTAACTAAAATCACTTATATTTTAAACCTTACTTCCTAATGAAAGTCCACTATTGCTAACAACTTATTTTTAATATTTTTTTCTTTGAGGAAACCAACAGAGGATTATTGGTGTTCACAAACCCATTGTTGTACTTTCAGAAATTTGCCTTTTCTAATTTCTTTCAACAATGGTTGAACACTAATCCTTTGTCGGTAACCTAAAAGAAAAGAATAATAAAAATATGTTAGAGAACAAAATGGAGGTACTTTACGAAGCAAAGTGTAAAAATAAGTATTTTTCATGGTAGTTATTCCTAAACGCGCTTAGAGTTTTGAGAGGAGTTCAAGAGGAGAAAATGGAGAAAAACTTCAAGCGTTCAAGATTCTTGCGATCTTCAAACGATTTCCCAAGGATTTTATCCTTAAGAGGCATGTAAGGTTTCGTTCACCCACACGCCAATCATGAGTTTCACTTTCAAATTCATCAATGAGATTGAGTATATTGAGGTTCTTGATTAAATTCTTGAGGTGTTTCTTTTATTCTTGAATTAAATATTTCGGTCGAATTCTTGAGGCGAGGATCTTGTTAATGAGATTTGTTCTTGAGACTTTTCGAGTAGATTTTCACGTAATTAAGTTGTGTAAATGAATCTAAGAGGGTTTGTAAAAACCATTTGATTCTAGGTTAATTAGGGCAAACAATCGAGAAAACAAAATTTTTCGAAATTTCTTAGCAGGGGCTGGCACGACGCGTCAGTAGTGCACCTGAACATGCCCTATGAAGATAAGGGTATGACGCCCCACGCCAATTTGTGCGCCAGGTCTATTTGATTTTTTCATAGTAGAATATTAACTTTTAACTTTCTATTTCAAACACTATCTCAATAATTCATCTTCGATCTCAATTGACTAACTAAAATCACTTATATTTTAAACCTTACTTCCTAATGAAAGTCCACTATTGCTAACAACTTATTTTTAATATTTTTTTCTATGAGGAAACCAACACAGGATTATTGGTGTTAACAAACCCATTGTTGTACTTTCTGAAATTTGCCCTTTTCTTAATTTCTAACTTCAACAATGGTTGAACACTAATCCTTTGTTGGTAACCCAAAACAAAAAAGTAATAAAAATATGTTCAGAACAATAATGGAGGTACTTTACGAAGCAAAGTGTAAAAATAAGTACTTCTCATGGTAGTTATTCCAAAACGCGTTTAGGGGTTTGAGAGGAGTTCAAGAGAAGAAAAAGGGAGAAAAACTTCAAGCGTTCAAGATTCTTGCAATCTTCAAAGGATTTCGCCAAGGGTTTAATCCTCAAGAGGCATGTAAGTTTTCATAGTGTTGGGTTCGTTCATCCACACGCCAATCATGAGTTTCACTTTCAAATACATCAATGAGATTGATTATATTGAGTTTCTTGATCAAATTCTTGAGGTGTTTGTTTTCATTCTTGAATTAAATTTTTGTTCGAGTTCTTGAGAGAGGATCCTGTTAATGAGCTTTGTTATTAAGAATTTTCGAGAAGATTTTCTTGTAATTAAGTTGGGTAACTGAAACAAAGAGGGTTTGGAAGATACCATTCGATTCTAAGTGAATTAGGGTCAAAAATCATTAAAACAAAATTTGTCGAAACTTCTTGGCAGGGGCTGGCACGACGTGGCAGTAGGGCGCCTGAACTTCCCCTCTGAAGTTTAAGGGATGGCTCCCCACGTCAATCTGTGCGCCAGGTCTATTCGAGTTTTTCATGGTAGAATATTAACGTTTGACTTTCTATTTCAAACATTATCTCAATAATTCATCTTCAATATCAATTGACATACTAAAATCTCTTATTTTAAACCTTACTTCCTAATGCAAATCCACTATTGCTAACAACATATTTTTATTACTTTTTTCTTTGAGGAAACCAACAGAGGATTATTGGTGTTCACAAACCCATTGTTGTACTTTCCGAAATTTGCCCTTTTCTAATTTCTAACTTCAACAATGGTTGAACACTAATCCTTTGTCGGTAACCTAAAAGAAAAAAGTAATAAAAATATGTTGAGAACAAAAATGTAGGTACTTTACGAAGCAAGGTGTAAAAATCAGTATTTTTCATGGTAGTTATTTCCAAACACATTTAGGATTTTGAGAGGAGTTCAAGCGAAGAAAAAGGGAGAAAAACTTCAAGCATTCAAGATTCTTGCGATCTTCAAAGGATTTCCCAAGGATTTTATCCTTAAGAGGCATGTAAGATTCGTTCCACCACACGCCAATCATGAGTTTCACTTTCAAATTCATCAATGAGATTGAGTATATGGAGGTTCTTGATAAATTCTTGAGGTGTTTATTTTCATTCTTGAATTAAAACTTTTGGTCGAATTCTTAAGGCGAGGATCTTGTTAATGAGATTTGTTCTTGAGACTTTTCGAGTAGATTCTCACATAATTAAGTTGTGTAAATGAAACTAAGAGGGTTTGGAAGAAATCATTCGGTTCTAGGTGAATTAGGGTCAAAAAATCGAGAAAACAAAGTTTTTCGAAACTTCTTGGCAAGGGCTGACACAACGCGTCAATAGTGCGCCTGAATATGCCCTATGAAGATTAGGGTATGACGCCCCACACAGTTTGTGCGCCAGTTCTATTCGAGTTTTTCATAGTAGAATATCAACTTTTAACTTTCTATTTCAAATACTATCTCAATAAATCATCTTCGATCTCAATTAACTTACTAAAATCTCTTATATTTTAAACCTTACTTCTTAATGAAAGTCCATTATTGCTACAAACTTATTTTTAATATTTTTTTCTTTGAGGAAACCAACAAAGGATTATTGGTGTTCACCAACCCATTGTTGTACTTTCTGAAATTTGCCCTTTTTTAATTGTCTAACTTAAACAATGGTTGAACAATAATCCTTTGTTGGTATCCTGAAAGAAAAAAGTAATAAAAATATGTTGAGAACAAAAATAGAGGTACTTTACGAAGCAAAGTGTAAAAATAAGTATTTTTCATGGTAGTTATTCCTAAACGCGCTTAGAGTTTTGAGAGGAGTTCAAGAGGAGAAAATGGAGAAAAACTTCAAGCGTTCAAGATTCTTGCGATCTTCAAACGATTTCCCAAGGATTTTATCCTTAAGAGGCATGTAAGGTTTCGTTCACCCACACGCCAATCATGAGTTTCACTTTCAAATTCATCAATGAGATTGAGTATATTGAGGTTCTTGATTAAATTCTTGAGGTGTTTCTTTTTATTCTTGAATTAAATATTTCGGTCGAATTCTTGAGGCGAGGATCTTGTTAATGAGATTTGTTCTTGAGACTTTTCGAGTAGATTTTCACGTAATTAAGTTGGGTAAACGAATCTAAGAAGGTTTGGAAGAAACCATTAAATTCTAGGTGAATTAGCGCAAAAAATCAATAAAACAAAAATTTGTCGAAACTTGTTGGCAGGGGCTGGCACGACGCGTCAGTAGGGTGCCTGAACTTCCCCTATGAAGTTTAGGGTATGAAGCCCCTCGCCAATCTGTGCACCAGGCATATTCGATTTTTTCAAGGTAGAATATCAACGTTTGACTTTCTATTTCAAACATTATCTCAATAATTTATCTTCGATATCAATTGACATACTAAAATCTCTTATTTAAACCTTACTTCCTAATGAAAATCCACTATTGCTAACAAACTATTTTTATTACTTTTTTCTTTGAGGAAACCAACAGAGGATTATTGGTGGTCACAAACCCATTGTTGTACTTTCTGAAATTTGCTTTTTTCTAATTTCTAACTTCAACAATGGTTGAACACTAATCCTTTGTCGGTAACCTAAAAGAAAAAAATAATAAAAATATGTTGAGAACAAAAATGGAGGTACTTTACGAAGCAAAGTGTAAAAATAAGTATTTTTCATGGTAGTTATTTCCAAACACTCTTAGGATTTTGAGCGGAGTTCAAGCGAAGAAAAAGGGTGAAAAACTTCAAGCGTTCAAGATTCTTGCAATCTTCAAACGATTTTTCCATGGATTTGATACTTAAGAGGCATGTAAGTTTTCATAGTGTTGGGTTCGTTCACCACACTCCAATCATTAGTTTCACTTTCATATTCATCAATGAGATTGAGTATATTGAGGTTCTTGATTAAATTCTTGGGGTGTTTCTTTTCATTCTTGAATTGAAATTTTTGATCCAGTTCTTGAGGCGAGGATCTTGTTAATCAGCCTTATTCTTGAGACTTTTCGAGTAGATTTTCATGTAATTAAGTTTGGTAAATGAATCTAAGAGTGTTTGGAAAAAACCATTCGATTCTAGGTGAATTAGGAAAAAATATCAAGAAAACAAAATTTATCGAAAATTCTTGGCAGGGGCTGGCAAGACGCGTTAGTAGTGCGCCTGAACTTCCCCTCTGAAGTTTAGGGTATCACGCGCCACGCCACTCTGTGCGTCAAGTCATTTCGAGTTTCTCATGGTAGAATATTAACGTTTGTCTTTCTATTTTAAACATTTTCTCAATAATTCATCTTCGATCTCACTTGACCTACTAAAATCTCTTATTTTAAACCTTACTTCTAATGAATATCCACTATTGCTAACAAATATTTTTATTACTTTTTTCTTTGAGGAAACCAACAGAGGATTATTGTGTTCACAAACCCATTGTTGTACTTTCTGAAATTTGCCCTTTTCTAATTTCTAACTTCAACAATGGGTGAACACTAATCTTTGTCGGTAACCTAAAAGAAAAATAATAAAATATATTGAGAACAAAAATGGAGGTACTTTACGAAGCAAAGTGTAAAAATAAATATTTTTTTATGGTAGTTATTTCCAAACACACTTAGGATTTTGAGAGGAGTTCAAGTGAAGAAAAAGGGAGAAAAGCTTCAAGCGTTCAATATTCTTGCAATCTTCAAGGGATTTTTCCAAGGGTTTGATCTTAAGAGGCGTATAAGTTTTCATAGTGTTGGGTTCGTTCACCCACACGCCAACCAGTTTCATATTTATCAATGAGATTGAATATAATGAGGTTCTTGATTAAATTCTTAAAGTGTTTGTTTTCATTCTTGAATTAAAATTTTTGATCCAGTTCTTGAAGAGAGGATCTTGTTAATCAGCTTTCTTCTTGAGACTTTTCGAGTAGATTTTCACGTAATTAAGTTGGTAAACGAATCTAAGAGTGTTTGGAAAAACCATTCGATTCTAGGTGAATTAGGAAAAAAATCAAGAAAACAAAATTTATCGAAACTTCTTGGCAGGGGCTAGCAAGACTAGTTAGTAGTGCGCCTGAACTTCCCCTCTGAAGTTTAGGGTATGACGAGCCACGCCACTCTGTGCGCCAAGTGTATTCGAGTTTCTCATGGTAGAATATTAACGTTTGTCTTTCTATTTTAAACATTTTCTCAATAATTCATCTTCGATCTCACTTGACTTACTAAAATATCTTATTTTAAACCTTACTTCCTAATGAAAATCCACTATTGCTAACAACATATTTTTATTACTTTTTTCTTTTAGGAAACCAAAAGAGGATTAATTGTGTTCACAAACACATTGTTGTACTTTCTGAAATTTACCCTTTTCAAATTTCTAACTTCAACAATGGGTGAACACTAATCCTTTGTCGGTAACCTAAAAGAAAAAAGTAATAAATATATGTTGAGAACAAAAATGGAGGTACTTTACGAAGCAAAGTGTAAAAATAAGTATTTTTTTCATGGTAGTTATTTCCAAATACACTTAGGGTTTTGAGAGGAGTTCAAGTGAAGAAAAAGGGAGAAAAGCTTCAAGCGTTCAATATTCTTGCAATCTTCAAAGGATTTTGCCAAGGGTTTGATCTTAAGAGGCATATAAGTTTTCATAGTGTTGGGTTCGTTCACCCACACGCCAACAGTTTCATATTTATCATGAGATTGAATATAATGAGGTTCTTGATTAAATTCTTAAAGTGTTTGTTTTCATTCTTGAATTAAAATTTTTGATCCAGTTCTTGAGGCAAGGATCTTGTTAATCAGCTTTATTCTTGATACTTTTCGAGTAGATTTTCATGTAATTAAGTTGGGTAAAAGAATCTAAGAGTGTTTGGAAGAAATCATTCGATTCTAGGTGAATTAGGGGGGGGGGGAAATCAAGTAAACAAAATTTATCGAAACTTCTTGGCAGGGGCTGACAAGACACGTTAGTAGTGCGCCTGAATTTCCCCTCTGAAGCTTAGGGTATGACGCGCCACTCCACTCTGTACGCCAAGTCTATTCGAGTTTTTCATGGTAGAATATTAATGTTTGTCTTTCTATTTTAAACATTTTCTCAATAATTCATCTTCGATCTCACTTGACTTACTAAAATATCTTATTTTAAACCTTACTTCCTAATGAAAATCCACTATTGCTAACAACATATTTTTATTACTTTTTTCATTTAGGAAACCAACAGAGGATTAATTGTGTTCACAAACCCATTGTTGTACTTTCTGAAATTTGCCCTTTTCTAATTTCTAACTTCAACAATGGTGAACACTAATCCTTTGTCGGTAACCTAAAAGAAAAAAGTAATAAAAATATGTTGAGAACAAAAATGGAGGTGCTTTACGAAGCAAAGTGTAAAAATAAGTATTTTTTTCATGGTAGTTATTTCCAAACACACTTAGGGTTTTGAGAGGAGTTCAATTGAAGAAAAAGGGAGAAAACCTTCAAGCGTTCAAGATTTTTGCAATCTTCAAAGGATTTTGCCAAGGGTTTGATCATAAGAGGCGTATAAGTTTTCATAGTGTTGGGTTCGTTCACCCACACGCCAATCATTAGTTTCAGTTTCATATTCATCAATGAGATTGAATATATTGAGGTTCTTGATTAAATTCTTGAAGTGTTTGTTTTCATTCTTGAATTAAATTTTTGATCCTGTTGTTGAGGTGAGGATCTTGTTAATCAGCTTTGTTCTTGAGACTTTTCGAGTAGATTTTCACGTAATTAAGTTGGGTAAACGAATCTAAGAGTGTTTGGAAGAAACCATTCGATTCTAGGTGAATTAGGGGAAATAATCAAGAAAACAAAATTTATCAAAACTTCTTGGCAGGGGCTGGCAAGACGCGTTCGTAGTGCACCTGAACTTGCCCTCTGAAGTATAGGGTATGACGTGCCACGCCACTCTGTGCGCCAACTCTATTCGAGTTTTTCATGGTAGAATATTAACGTTTGACTTTCTATTTCAAACATTTTCTCAATAATTCATCTTCTATCTCACTTGAATCTCTTATTTTAAACCTTACTTCCTAATGAAAATCCACTATTGCTAACAACATATTTTTATTACTTTTTTCATTTAGGAAACCAACGGAGGATTATTGGTGTCACAAACCCATTGTTGTACTTTCTGAAATTTGCCCTTTCTAATTTCTAACTTGAACAATGGTTGAACACTAATCCTTTGTCGGTAACCTAAAAGAAAAAAGTAATAAAAATATGTTGAGAACAAAAATGGAGGTGCTTTACGAAGCAAAGTGTAAAAATAAGTATTTTTTTCATGGTAGTTATTTCCAAACACACTTAGGGTTTTGAGAGGAGTTCAATTGAAGAAAAAGGGAGAAAACCTTCAAGCGTTCAAGATTTTTACAATCTTCAAAGGACTTTGCCAAGGGTTTGATCATAAGAGGCGTATAAGTTTTCATAGTGTTGGGTTCGTTCACCCACACGCCAATCATTAGTTTCAGTTTCATATTCATCAATGAGATTGAATATATTGAGGTTCTTGATTAAATTCTTGAAGTGTTTGTTTTCATTCTTGAATTAAATTTTTTGATCCTGTTGTTGAGGTGAGGATCTTGTTAATCAGCTTTGTTCTTGAGACTTTTCGAGTAGATTTTCACGTAATTAAGTTGGGTAAACGAATCTAAGAGTGTTTGGAAGAAACCATTCGATTCTAGGTGAATTAGGGGAAATAATCAAGAAAACAAAATTTATCAAAACTTCTTGGCAGGGGCTGGCAAGACGCGTTCGTAGTGCACCTGAACTTGCCCTCTGAAGTATAGGGTATGACGTGCCACGCCACTCTGTGCGCCAACTCTATTCGAGTTTTTCATGGTAGAATATTAACGTTTGACTTTCTATTTCAAACATTTTCTCAATAATTCATCTTCTATCTCACTTGAATCTCTTATTTTAAACCTTACTTCCTAATGAAAATCCACTATTGCTAACAACATATTTTTATTACTTTTTTCTTTGAGGAAACCAACGGAGGATTATTGGTGGTCACAAACCCATTGTTGTACTTTCTGAAATTTGCCCCTTTCTAATTTCTAACTTGAACAATGGTTGAACACTAATCCTTTGTCGGTAACCTAAAAGAAAAAAGTAATAAAAATATGTTGAGAATAAAAATGGAGGTACTTTATGAAGTAAAGTGTAAAAATAAATATTTTCATGGTAGTTATTTTCAAACACACTTTGGGTTTTGAGAGGAGTTCAAGTGAAGAAAAAGGGAAAAAAGCTTCAAGCGTTCAAGATTCTTGCGATCTTCAAAGGATTTCGCCAAGGGTTTGATCATAAGAGGCATGTAAGTTTTCATAGTATTGGGTTCGTTCACCACACGGCAATCATTAGTTTCACTTTCAAATTCCTCAATGAGATTGAGTATATTGAGGTTCTTGATTAAATTCTTGAGGTGTTTGTTTTCATTCTTGAATTAAAAATTTTGGTCGAGTTCTTGAGGCGAGGATCTTTTTAATGAGCTTTGTTTTGAGACATTTTGAGTATATTTTCATGTAATTAAGTTGGGTAAACAAATCTAAGAGGGTTTGGAAGAAATCATTCGATTCTAGGTGAATTAGAGCCAAAAATCGAGAAAATAAAATTTGTCGAAGACCCAAAAATAGAAAATAAAAATTACATCTCAAGAAAGAACCTTAAAATAGTAAAACTAGCCATGGAAACAACTAAAACAAATGAAACCTACGGACAGATCTGATATATACTAGCCATGGAAACAACTAAAACAAATGAAATAAAAAGGTGAGAAGTAATTGACCTCGATTGGGTAAAACTTTCTTCGTTGTGTTAATAAGAATCCCCAAAAAATCACCACATAAACTTGGAAACCGAACAAGAAGTTGATCGGAGCTCCACCAAACCATTTCGCCAATTCAACTATACCTCCGTTTATGGTGAATTAGATCGAGTTAGACGATTGTTTTCATGACATTTAAGAAATGGTGTGTTTTGAATGATCAAAAGAGGTGAATTGTGGTTCTGGCTGTTGCGGCTGCTTCACCCTAGGTTTAAATAGATTGGGTTTATGCCTTTTAATTTGATTTCACCTAGGGTATCAAAATGAGCCCAAATATAGATGCCTCATCCAATCTGCTCATAATTTTATGGGTTGGGCTTTTGATGATTTCAATTGGGTTTAATCTCATTCCATTCAAGTCTTAATCCATTTTAAAAGAGGTTTCTATTGAGCCCAATATAATAAAATAACTTAAATACACAACTATAAGTTTAGTTTTATCTAATTTTCCCTTCTTTTTTAAAATATTACATAATTCCCTTTTTTTTAATTTTAATAGAAGTTTAGAGATACATAGTCTTCTCTCTCCTATGACACACACTTCCCCAAGATCATGCCTATTTTTTCTCCACTAAAACACTCAATCTTATGAATCACTTTTTGAATTTTGAATTATTACTTTTAATTAAACACATTTCACAACATTTAATATGCAATTTTGAATTTCAAAATTCAAAAATCTGAAATTTTTGAAAATTGAACTACCATTGTTCTCTGCTTCTTCTTCTTCTTCTTTCTCCATCTTCCGTCTCTGCTTCTTATTCTTCTTCTTACTCAATCATCCGTTCTTCTTTTCTTCTTATTTTCTTCTTGTTCATCGATCTATTACATTATATTAATGGATCCTTTTACGAATAGGAGGATTTATGATTCGGACGATGAAAATTGGAAAGAAAATAAAAAAAAATCTTTGCATGATCCTATGAATGTTCGGAAGGATTCAAGCAAAGATATGGGGGAATCATCTAAATCAAGGGTTGCTAAAATACACCAAAAAAAGAGAAAAGCATCAGCAACCATTATTGTCAGGCCGACTTTGCTTCGGGTATGTCTTTTTTATACTTCTTTTAAAATTGTTTTTAAAATTATAGTATGTTTGAACATAACCTTATAGTGTGTTATAGTGTTTATTCAATTTTATGATACATGAATTAATTGCGTGTCAGATGCCTTTTCTATGTATCACGAGTATTTGCAATTGTTATCATGTATCAGACAATAAGTATGACTTAATATATATCCTCAGTGTGTTATAGTGTTTAGTCGATGCATTGATACATGAATCAATTGCGTGTCAGATGCCTTTCCATGTATCACGAGTATTTGAAATTGTTATCATTAATCAGACAATAAGTTTAATATATATCGTCTCGGTGTGTTATAGTGTTTAGTCGATGCATTGATACATGTATCAATTGCGTGTCAGATGCCTTTCTATGTATCACGAGTATTTGAAATTGTTATCATGTATCAGACAATGAGTTTAATATATATCGTCTCAGTGTGTTATAGTGTTTAGTCGATGCATTGATACATGATTCAATTGCTTGTCAGATGATTTTATATATATCATGAGTATTTGAAAATAGTTAACATGTATCAGACAATAAGTTTAATACATATCGACTCAGTGTGTTAGTCTTTAGTGGATGCATTGATACATGAATTAGATGTGTATCATATGTTTTTTATGCTATATGAATTTTTGAAAACTGATATGATGTATCAGTAAGGTATTAGTTGTTTATTTAGTATTAGTTATTTTATTTAGTATTTATATTTAAAATCGTTAAAATTTGTTTTTTTTTTCAAATTGCAGCCACACAAGTACAAGATAAAAAAGATTCCAACACATCCAATAAGGTTTGCTGTCAATTTTAACAACACTTTTCTGAAGGACTTTGAAAAATATATGGGGGAGAATGTAATCCAACTGTTTAGGGATACAATTTTTGGACACTTTTTAGATATTACTAAATGTAATTTTCAGGGTCAAATTACTAAGTGCTTGTTGTTGTTAGAGTTGGAACAAAGCAACCCTAATGTGTTGCATATTAGACATTCAAACGGGTGTATCCTAAAATTTGGTATAGATGAATTTGCTATATTAACTGGACTCAAAGTCAAAGGAAATACTAATGATTTCCAATACTCAGAATCAACTAATTGTATGCTTTTCCAAAAGTATTTTCCTGGTGCAGTCAATAGTGTTACCAAGTATCAATTAGTTCAACGATTTAAGATGGGTAATTGGGAGAACGAGCAGGATGCACTCCAAATTACTATATTATTCTTTATCCATACATTCGTATTGGCTACTCTTGATAATACAGCTATATCCATTGTGGATTTTCTAATGGTTGAAGATGGTAGATATCAAGATTATCCTTGGGGTCAGCTATCATTCTCAAAACTCATCGGTTCACTTAGACAGGATTTTGATGTTAGCAAAAAATTGTATCGATTATATGGGATGTCGTATGCACTTAACGTATGGATATACGAATGTGCATCCCAGTTAAATTCTAAAATTGCTGTGAAAGAACGAAATATCATCCCAAGAATGTGCAATTGGAGAGTTGTGTCTGATAAGGCAAAGTTTGAATTGCTTATGTCTACCATTTTCCAAGAGGTAAAATTGAAACAATTTTTACTATTAGAATAAACTATTTTAAGTTTGTCTATTTAATATCCTTATTTATGTCTTGTGATACATTGTGATCTGTCTTAATTATTTAATGTGTTGTATTGTATTAACATTTAAATTATTTTATGTGTTGTGATACATTCAGAATGCATGTTCAAACATTGTCCCAACAGCAGAGGAAATTGAAGCTTTTGACCTAGTTGAAGTTGAACATGCTCCTTCTTCATCACCACCCTTAGTACAACCAAATGAGGAAGATGATTTTGATGATTTCTCCACCAAACCTCCCGAACAGTTATTGAGGAGATCTTCTAGAGTGTCTGATACATCTCCTCCACCACCATCAAAAAGAAGGAAAAAAGTGGTTATACATAAAAAAAAGGTTTCAGAACCGAGTCAGCCTGATCAATCCAATGTGTCTCTGACACAGGATGATGATGTACATGTTTCTATTCCAGATCTGCCTCCCAATTCGAATGCTGATGATGTACATGATTATGTTCCAGACGTGTCTCCGAACCCGGCTGCTGATGTACATGGTTCTGCAGATTCTCAGAAAGTCAACTATGTAATTCCAGATATTGAAGAGTTGAAAGGACATTTGAAAACTTACGTAAGTTAATTATTTTGATATTTTTAATCAAATGTAATTTATTTTTATCCTAAATGTATTTATAATTTATAGGTTGACAAGAAATTTGAGGAACTGATTAAGCTGATAAAGGAAAACCACTCACAGTTGATGCAATCTCGAGACAAGGAAAACATCAATGTTGAGGCTAATACAAGCACATTTCAGTCTGAGAAACAAACATCTCCGCAAATACGGATTGATCTTTCTGATATGGTGGATGTCGCTGAGGATGGTGTTGGTGTTTCTGTAAACGAGGGTGAACAACAAGTCAATGATAATCCAAAGGTATTGTTTATGATACATTGTATATGATTTTTCATTTAGTTGATGTCATGTATCATGCACATATACTCAATGTTATGTATCATGTGAGTATAATCACTGTTACGTATCAGCACAATTATATTAACAATTTTTTATTGAAAAACTGCATATTCAGGATGGTGACGCACATCAATCGCACCAAGATATAAATGAACATATCATGGAGCAAGATGTTGATGAAAATGTTCAACACAACATCCCTCACGTTTTTCCCGATAAAACAACAATGGATGCATCGGTAGATTTTTCAATTCTGCTTTAGGACACACAATTTCATTACACACAATTTTACTTTAAAAATCATTACATCATATTATACAGGAATCTTCCACTTCAACAACAATATCGCCATCAACTCAAGCAGCAATAGATGCACTTGTCAAAGATTTGGGGAAAGATCCTATTAATGCTAGATCATTATATTCTTACAATCCACAGAATATAACTAGCATCCAGTACTTGTTGACCGACAGTAAATTACCCACTGACATTCCAATAACTGAGATTGGAGTTAGAACCGATTCAGTCACTCCTGCGCATAGAAACAGAATGCCTTCGAGAAATATTCAATCTCCATATTGTACTTCTTTTGGATCAAGCGAGAAGGGAAAAGAGAAATTGAAGGATATGGCTCGACTTCATTTCCTGTTCGAAGAATGTGGCATTACAGATCAAGTTTCGCCAAAACTTATTGAGGATTATATGAATTGGTTGTCAAGGGGGCTCCTAAAAAATCATAACAATAAGTAAGTTTTATACATTATTTTTGCGATGATACTTTGTAATTATTTTTTATATAACTAATTCATGATACTTTGTTTACAAAAATCATAATTAAGTCACTGTTATGTATCATATACATATACTCAAACTAATGTATCATGTATGCAGGAACCCATCAGACGATAAATACAGATCAAAATCTTCTTCTTTTGGATTTACGATGATGGACTTTGTTGTTGCTTTTCCAATGAACAAGAATTGGTTCTATGCCATGTCTCAGCCAAATAAATATTGGACTGATGAGGTAAAAATCTTAAACTAATTATGTAATGTGTAGCAGTCACACTTATATTATTATAACATGATACATTCTGTAGAAGTATCATAATATTTAATTAGCAAAATTTATGATCAATATTTAATAATTATATTGTTTTATATTGTTTATATGTATATAATTTCTTATTATGTTTTCATTTTGTTTATAGCACATCGATGTGATTTTTTACTACCTTCGTAAAAAATCAAAACTCTGCAGCATGGATCAATACAGATACACAACAACCCACTGCTTGTTCATGTCACATGTAAAAAATTGTTATGATAGGTATTACATGGACAATGATGATGATAGTCTTAGTACACAAGAACATGTTGATCGTGCTTCAGTTGTATCTGTATATGAGAGGTTAATAATTAACATCATCAAAGGTTTTGGAATCCCAGCTGCTTTACCTTGGCATCTTGTAGATGAGGTCTACATCCCGATTAACTGCGATCAAGAATTTCATTGGGTGCTGGCAGTTGTTGAGTTGAAAAACAGGGTGATAAGAGTTTTTGACTCATCAATATGCACAAGGAAAAAAGTAATTCCTCATGAGATAAAAATGTTGTCTAAAATGCTTCCTTCTTACCTACTGGACAGTGGATTCTTTGAAGAAACTGAGCGCACAAAATTTGGTGATTGTCATGCATACAAGGACAACATTACTGGTTCACTTTTGGAGCCTCAAGTTCACTTCATGATTGAATTTGCACAAGACATTGCTAAACAGAATTGTGATAGCCTGTAAGTATCAATAATTTTTCGTTTTCCTTAATCATGTATCATTAAATTTTTAATTTATATTCTGTATTTTTTTGTAGAGAATGTGGGTTATATGTTACTGCATTTGCCGATATGAGTGACCAAATCAATATATCATATGCTGATTTTAGTCCTGAATACCTACGTCAAAGATATGGAGCATTGTTGTGGAGTTATGGCAGCGAGAAGGCTAAGTGCGGATACGTTAGTGACAATGATGATCCACCAAAATCTAAGGGCGTAGTCACACCACCACCAGAAAAAGATTTGGTTCACATAGTGTAGCATATATGCTTAAACAATGTTTTAATGTTATATTTCTTGTTTTGATACGTTATTGAACAAGTATTTTGATGATTTTAATGTTATTTTATTGGTTTTGTCAATTTCCATGAAGATTTTTTTTGTTACATTATGGAACAAGTATTTTTGACTAGAAAACATAAATATCAGACATATTATAACGTCACACAGGTTTAATAAAGTTTAGTCAAAGTTTTTTTTAATTAAACATAGAAATAAATATTTATTTGAAAACTAAATTTTACATGATACTTAGTTATAATGAATATCATAGTTGTATGAAATGCGATAGGTTTGTAAAAGTAAAGTTATTTACTGTATATTTCAAGTAAAGCATATAAAAAAAAGCATTACACAAGTTAAATAATATAAATCACATGATACATGATTTATAGTCATTGTAAAGTACACAGTAACCTCAATAAGTGTTATATTTTTTAATTAAATGCAGATGATACATTGGGAAAAACTCATGATACATGTGTACTACGTTACCCAAACACACACTTGTTTTTTGAAGTAACAGTACATGATACATTGGCTAAAGCATATGTATCATGTACGATATGTTACCCAATAATCCTTGAATTTATATCTCATAGTGTAACATAAGAATTATAAAATTTATATAAAAAAATAAATATTGACACAAATATATTTTTCAACACCAATAATAACAAAGTATTTATAATCAAAAGCGCAACTTAAAATTTAATTAACACAGGTTATTTATAAGTTTATTTATCAAAACCAAAAGTGTTTAAATTGCAACTGAAATGAATACTAAAAATGATAAAATGTTTACGTTATAAATTATTCAAAAATAATATTAATATCTTATAAACATTACGACTAATTCACTTCTCTTTTGGGAAGAAAGTACAAGTTCTTCTGTTGTGTCCTTCTTGTCCACATTGTCCACAACAGTTTGTGTTCACCGAAATCTTTTCATCTGCATTCTTTCTTCTTCTTTTTCTTGGTCGTCCAGATGATCTTCTGTATCTAGGTGGATACACAGTTTCAGCGACCACATTATTAGGATCTGACCAATCTGCCTTATCTGGCATTGGTACCATTGGAATTTCATATGTTTTTGCCAATGCATCAGGCTTGTAGTAATCAGAGCAATATGGATTCATATCTGTGACATTCTCTTCTTTCAATACAGCGATTGCATGTGCACAAGGTATCTCATCTAGTTGAAATCTACCACAAGAACATACTTTCCGCTCAAGACAAACAATGTATCTTCTTCCAGTTTCATAAACCGAGAAAATAAATTCAGACGATGGAACAACCTGTGTACATTAAAAAATTTAAATATATAATTTTTTAAAAACATATCATCTTTCAAACTGAAGAATGATACAATGAATTAGATATATATAATATAAACTATTATATAATGATACATACCTCCATCTTTGAAATTTTAGCCGCGTTTATAATCAATAATTTCTCAAATTTTCTCCCTAATGTGTCCTTTGTATATGAGGCTACTTCTCTGTTTTTGCAATGCCAAGAACCAAAAAGAATTCTCACTTCTTCCAAGAATTCTAATATAGTTAATTGGCGTGCTTCAACAAGACAACCATTGATACATTCTGTAATGTTCGAAGTCATCATTCTACCTCTGTTTACTGTTGCATGAACTCTTGACCACTTTTCATAACCTGCATCTTCAAGGTACTCCTTAACCCTGTGATCAATTCTATCAACCTTAGCCATCAACTTATCAAAATCTTCCTTTCTATATGCCTTGGCCATAGAGTAGAATAGATCACTTATGGACTTTCTGCTCCTTTTGAAGTTTCCACATACATTCTTCCAAAGATGCCAGATGCATGCATAATGAGGTACATTTGGGAACAGAATCCTCACACTCTTCAGGATACTCTCATTTCTATCTGAAACAACACACATATCTTTTCTCTCGCCAAATGCATTTTTGAATTGTTCGAAAAACCATGTCCACGAACAATCATTTTCGGTGTCAACAACACCATATGCCAATGGAAATATGCAACCTGATTACAGACACACATTATATCATTTGATACGTAACATATACAAACACATCACAACTATAAAAAAAAAATACCTGCGCCATCAAGTGTGCTTGCTGATACAAATGTCCCTTTGTAAGCTCCACTCAAATGTGCACCATCCACAACAACTATTGGTCTGCAGTAATTAAATCCCCTAATGAATGGTCTTAAGGCGACGAACAGATACATAAATTCATCCTCCTCAGTCTTATGCATTCTTATATAAGAATTTGGATACACATTTTTTAACATGTGTATGTATCGCGGCAACCGTTTATATCCTGCAGATGGTTTTCCCCTAATCATGGAGAGTGCACGTTCTTTAGCATGCCATGCTTGCTGGTAAGATATTTGAACCCCATAGAATTCTCTAATATCATCAATTATATCTTTCGGAGTATAAATTCGTTTATGATTGACAATTTTTGGAGCATTAACTCCACTTACAAATCCGACTGTTGCTTGGACCTTGGTTAGTACCCTCTCCCTCATCGGACACGTATGTTCACTATTGAAACTTCTAACAATGAAAATATCAGATTTTTTCCTGCAGGACGCCTTCATAGTCCAACCACATTTGTCTGAAAAGCATACCAACACATAGCTGCGTACATTTTTTCAGCATATTAATACTTAAAGCAATTACATCATATAATATATACAACAATAATGTTTAAAGTAATCAAAAAATGAATTACAAAAAAGTATCTACCATTTTCGAGTCAAACAATGAATTACACGTACCAGAACTTTTTGCTATGCTTGTTTAAATTGATATAATCCTTTCTATATCAGCAGTAGTATATTAAAGTATCAATATAGTTAATTCAATGTATCAACAAACTTAACGAAATAGTTAATCATAGGTTAAAACAGATCTAACTTAAAATATCAACGAACTAATGATACATGTAGGTTTCCATAGAAAATAGTAATGTTTCATGTACTAATTTTGATCAGCCTGTAAATATATATACATTCCAAACACTATCATACCTTTGTTGATCAGATCTCTTTACTTTGCAATTGAAGTTGTTCTTTATCTTATATTTCGTCATCACATCTACAAGTGTTGCTTTATCCTTATATATCTGACCTGTCTTCACATCTAGACTATCTGAATTGATTATAACATTTGCAACTCCAAATTCTGGATTTTGATGCCAATCAAATAAACTAGATTCAACCATTGCCAAAGCCTCTGTATCATGTGTTGTGCCTTCTACACATGTAATTTCTCCACATGTTCCATCAAAATTATGTACAATACCACCAATCTTTTCAATTGTGTCAATACATAATGCATACATTGAAAATCCTGGCTCATTTTTTTCAGTTCTAAATATAGTTTAACACTCATATCGTTCTTTACCTTCATCGGACAGGAGTAACCTTCTACAATGTAACGAATTTCAATATCTTTCCTTGATACATCGATATCTAACTCGGCTGCAATTGCTGCTTTGAGATTAGAAAATGAAATTGAATCTCCAACAACGATTCCGTCGATTTTGTAACTTTCATACTGCAATTTGTTCACCCAAATTCCTGAATGTCTCATCAAAATTGATGTATTCATCATGTATCATCCACAATAACAACAATCAAATTTGTATTTTTTGGCTTTTCACTGGATGTTCATAAAATTGTCTTCAACCTAGATGATATAATCTTGAATTTTCAAAATTTGAAAGTGTTACTTAATTACGTTCTGAATTAATGTTTCTTCATGAGCTGTTACCGTAATTTAAGCTGATTTAAATAACCAACTTAATTGTTCCATTTTTTCTCCTTTTTTATCTTAACAGTTATTAAGTTACTGTGTATCATTTACTATTATCACAATGTTCTAATGTATCACGCGAAGGCAATTTTAAGGGATTATTAGTAAATATAAAATTAGTCGGCACAGAATGTAATTATTATATTTCACTATGGGATTCCTTAAATTTTTACTATTTAATTTCAACTTGTTTTAAGAATATTTATTTGTATTGATGTAATGTATGTTTCTATATTGAAAGTATGCATTACTATCTATTTTATATCTTAATTCTAGGATTTATCTATCTATTGGTAACTTTATTTTTCCTTCAGTTGAAATCCACATTGTGGTTATTAAAGTCAAATAACAACATGTTAAAATTATTGAGATTAAGCGGGCCAAAATGGGTAGTCATGACCAAATCTGTTTTCAGCCCATTTGAGCTCAAACTCATTTGAGCCCAAATTAAAATTAGGCAGGTGATGACCCAACCCAATTTCTATTTCAATCTATTTTAATATCTCCAATTTCAACCAACTTGCCCATTTGACACCCCTAGTTTTATCTGTCAAGTATGTCTTTCAATTTTGAGTGTGTACAAGTATGTACATAAACTTATCTCATATTAAACAAGTAAATACACACGTCTTACGTGACATAATACATGTAGACCGCATGTAGGACACAAAATTTACTTGTGGGGTTTCACATAAAATGAATGTGCCTATTTGTTCAATTTTATACAAGTTTAAGTGTCTACATGTGCACACCAAAAGTTGGATGGCATAAATGCAAGTTGAAGGACATGTTTGTATATTATATCTTTATTTTATATTCCAGGTTTAGGGTGTAATGTGGTATATTTTTTGGGAGGTCTAATCTTCCTAAAATGTCCTTATGAATTTTGGATAAGATAAGAAATTTGGGGTGGAAGAGTAAAATATCCCCCCCCCCGGCTCCCATGAATATGTTTTTGATAAAAATTAGATGAAGTTTACCACATGGCAAAATGTCATTGAGCTCTATCTTTTGATTTTTTTTTAAATAACCAACAATAAAATACCACTTAAATATTATGTCACGCTCAGAGCCTACTTCCGGGACATGGTCGTCACTCGAGAATCATTGCTGGTCCCCAAATGAACCTTTGGCATGACTGACTACTTAGCAAAAGACTTACTGAAACATTTAAAGTCTCAAAAACAGAAGTAAATCATTTAAACTCAAAGTCAACACTCAGCTCAAATGTGTGAAAATACTTAGTGTAATAAACATAATAGTTATAAAACAGTTTAACAAGAACTATGAGACATCTGAAATCTAACTATCTATGAAGCCTCTAATAGTAAAATAGGTGTCGGGACAAAACCCACAACATCTCAAAGCTACTAAATTGAAAGTAAATATGAAGTCCTTTGGATTGTAAGAAGGCTTACCAAAAAGCTATATGAAGTACAAAGTGATCTCAAAGAAGTGTCTGTTGATGATCTTGAATACTTGTATCCCCATCATAAAAATATGAATTTCGAATGACATTAGTTCATAGAATGTACGAGTATGTAATGTAGCCAAAATGAAATAACTAAAAGAAGGGACCGCAACAAATAAAATATACTCAAGCTAAATGTAAAGCAATAAAAAGACTAAATAATTTAAAACTTTACTAGTACTTAGCTAATTCATCTCTGAAACTCATAATAAGTGATAAGTAAAAATACACTTTAAATTTATCTGGGAGATTCTCTAATGGACAACCATCACTACGAGCTACGCGATGATACACCATCTCGACCACGCTGCCAGAACTGTCTTATACCTTGTTGGGGTCTCAATTAAGTGGATCCACTTAGTAATAAAGATTCATCTAAAAAGTATGATCATTTATCCATGTTGACAAACATGATTTATGAGGATTTTGAATTGTTGAAACTCAACCCCATATCGATGCTAAATATTATTCCCAATAATATACTCATGCTCAAATGTATAAATCATACTCTTTCTCTGTTTTGAGGTAATTACTCCAATTAACTTATCAAAAAAGGTAACTACTCTGAAGTATCTCTAAACTAATAAACTCTTTTTAGAAATCAAAGTTTCTCTTTTCTCAACGTAATTATGATACATTTGGGAATACCCTTATACTTTTTCTCAATTATGTATAAAACTCTTCTCAAAACTTATCTTTGCTTTCTCAGAAAATTAATTCAAGGCCATTGTTTGGTTAAAAATGATTCTTAATAATTACTCAAAAATAGGTTCATGCTGAAAAATAGACATGAACAATCAACTCAAGAATCTCAATGAAAAATTTAGCAACTCAATAATCAATAAATATAATTCAGAACTCATCAACGAAACTCATCTCAAGAATTATCAAACTAAGGATGTAACCCTAGATTATTCTTTACTAATAGAAAGTAGATGTAGTGAGTGAGGATGAACTCAGCCCATCACTATGTTAACCTTATATACCTGGAAAGAAAAAAGTTCTTGACGCACAATCGACGAAATTCAAAGAACGCTAGAAATCTTGACTTTTCTCCTATTAGATCTTTGTTCTAAGTATTTGAAGTATTAAAAATGTAAAAGAATGTGTTAACATTATTTAAAATCTTAATTAGGTGAAAAAGGGTCGTTCTTTAGTTTTAGAAGGGGTGGGAAAAGACTAAACTATCCTTCTTAAAAGCTGATAAAACTTTCTATGGTTCCATCTACGGTTGTGGTTTATTCTACGGACCATAATCCCACCCGTGAAGTTTATATTTAATTTTTCGGCTCAAAACTTTCTATGGGTCCAACCTATGACCCATATAAGTTTCTACGGACCGTAGATCCAATTTGTAGACTTTGTACAACTTTTAGGCTCAAAAGTTGATACTACAGGTCAAACTATGACCCGTAAGAGTTCCTACGACCTGTAGAATGGATCTGTACGAATTGGACCCCAAAATAAGAAAATGTGAAGTTTTTTGTGACTTGACAGTACGGGGCGTCGAAATTTTGATGGCTCGTAGAAACAAGTTGTTGAAACTGAAAATGAGTCAAACTTGGTGGCGTAGGAATGAGGATTCAGAGGCCTTTAGTTTTGTAGGTCATGGGCTAGCTACTTTGTTATGTGCAGGGAGATATGATCATCTAAAGTTGACCTTAGTAGAATATTATGTCAAAACTTAATCGGTAAAGAAGCTTTCAAATCAACTTTGTGCCAAGGGGTTTGTATGACCTTGAGTCATATCCAAATCCATTCCAACACTAAAGAATTGACCTTTAAACATATGAGAAATTTTAGAATTACCCGATATGATTTTACATGCAAATAAAGAATGGTCCGAACCTTAGCTTAGAAATGTTTACGGTATTACATATTAAAGATAAGAAAACTCAAAGAACATAATTTTATTGTAGTTTTCTTTTTCTTGCAAAAAAAAGACATTATAAAATAACAGAGATTCTTCTTGTGATCTTTTTCTCAAGTAAAATTTACTAAAAGGTGAAATAAAAATTATGAAAATAATATTTAGAAATAAATTATTAAAACAAAAAAAAATGAATTGAAACTAAGACAAAATTCACGTGTCTATACTACTTATTTCATAACCAACATTGATTCTTTTCATACTCGATTCAATTTTATTTTCTGGGAGTGGGGGGAGGCCGGAGGGGTGCCCCCTCCTTATTCAAGTCTACGTAAAGACGGTTGGAGACTTTTATCGATGAGTCGGATTTTTAAGAAGGAGACGTTTTAGACATGCTAATATATCTAAGCACAGAAGAATATATAAAAAGTTGTTGTTAATAATGACCTAGACTTACGTACCCTTAGTGATGAGGGATATATTCTAGTAAAAATAATTAATTAATGCTTTAATGAACATGTCTCTATTATATACATGTATGGAGTATTTATAAATGGATGTCTAAGTGTGCAAGTCTAGTCATGATAACAAGAAAAAGAATAGTCACATTAGGTAGGTGTTAGATCATAAATTCTAAATACTTTTTATTTTATTTAAAATTGGTTTCTTAAAATTGTAAATGAAATTGTATTTGCTTTTCTTTTTGCAAGAAAAAGTGAGAACATTCTATTTGAAGCTTATGAAGATCGAGTTTGAAAACAAGTTTAGGCTACTTTTTCCAAATTTGAAATCCAACTCATGATTTACTTATGTACAACAAATCAACCTGTTGCAAATGTCACTTGATTTAGTAGGAATTACTATCATACATATTAGTAATTGCTATTCTTATAAAAACTTTTCTATATTTGTTAAACTAATTAGCATCTTAATGTTTAGTGTAGTTTGTCCAAAGCTTAAAGGGTCAAAATGTTTTATCAAAAATTTCAAAAGGGTACATCAATTTTTTTAATCAAAAGGGCAAAATCGCTACTGCCGCAGCGATTTTGTTTTGACGCCGTTAACTGTGAAGCTTAAAATCGCTGACCTACCAGCGACTTTGTTCATATTGTTTTTTCCCTTTTTAAACAAAATCGCTATTCATGCAGCGTTTTTGGCGATTTTTTTTTAAAAAAATAAATAAATCGCGGCAACTGCAGCCTTTTTATTAAAAAAAGTTATTATTTTTTTAAATCGCTGCCTAAACAACAATTTTAGTGGGAAATTTTTAAAACTTCTTTGGAAAATCGCTGCATTGACAGCGATTTCTGTTGAATTTTTTCCATCTTTTTTTTTAAAAGATACCGCCTTGGCTTAAAATGCTGCAATTGCAGCCATTTTATTAAAAAAAAAAATCAATTTTTTAAAAAATAATAAAATCATTTAGTGAAATTTTTACTAAGATTTGTAATGCGATTTTTATTTTGACCAAAACAAAAAAAGAAAAATCACCAACATTTAATACGACTTTTTTTAAAAAATAATTGGCAATGATATTTTAATTATTTTTTTTAACAAAAGTGACTTTTTTTATTAAAAAAAACTTTTTTATAAAAACAGTGATTTGTTAAATTATTTTTAAAAAATATTCACTAACATTAAATAATTTTTTGAAAATAATCGCTGCCAATGCAGCAATCTTTGTAAAGACAAAAAAAAAAATATCGCTTGCCATGCAGGGATTTACCAAAATATAAAAAAAATTCCCACTAAAGCAGTGATTTTTAAAAAGTTTTTTTTAAAATAATAAACGCTGTAATCACAGCGATTTTAACTTTTTAGAAAATAAAATTCGTCAAAAACGCTGCCCATGCAGCGATTTTCTTTAAAAAAGAAAAAAACAATATGAACAAAATCGCTGGTAAGTCAGCGATGTTGAGACTTAACGGCGTTAAAACAAAATCGCTGCATCAGTAGCGATTTTGCCCTTTTGGTTAAAAAAGAAATTGATGTACCCCTTTGGAATTTTTGACAATTCTTTTTACCTTTTATGCTTCGGACTTAGATTTAATTGGTATATCAACATGTGTGTAACTTATGAATTAGATCTTTAATATGCTTAAAAATAAATAGCAACCCCTCTTTTCTAGTTTATGTGCTAAAATATGAATACCGACATACATGTATAGTATCTTTAAAAAATAAATATCGATTCATTAATGAAATTTGTGATTATAAACATATCGTAAAATTTAGACGGTCATATAAATTTTCGAACTTATGATTTTAAATATTTCATAACTTTTTTTATAGTATTCATATCGTAATTAATTATTGTTAAATTTATATCAAGTTTGTTACAATTCGAAAGGACGAAGAATCTCATAGTGAAGTAAATAATTAATATGGTCCAAACAAGAACAATCGATGTAGTTTGGTGACCTTCAATGGTGATGATGTCAATTACGTACTTCTCATTCAATTTGTTTATTGGTGACAAAAAATTGATCACTTTCTATCCTATTTGTTTCATTAAATATAATTCAAGAGTTACAACATCTAATTATTCAAGCATTCAAGATTCTTGCGATCTTCAAAAGCTTTTTCCAAGGATTTGATCCTTAAGAGGTATGTAAGTTTTCATAGTGTTGGGTTAGTTCACCCACACGCCAACCAGTTTCATATTTATCAATGAGATTGAATATAATGAGGTTCTTGATTAAATTCTTAAAGTGTTTGTTTTCATTCTTGAATTAAAATTTTTGATCCAGTTCTTGAGGCGAGGATATTGTTAATCAGCTTTCTTCTTGAGACTTTTCGAGTAGATTTTCACGTAATTAAGTTGGGTAAACGAATCTAAGAGTGTTTGGAAGAAACCATTCGATTCTAGGTGAATTAGGGAAAAATATCAAGAAAACAAAATTTATCGAAACTTCTTGGCAGGGGCTGGCAAGACACGTTAGTAGTGCGCCTGAACTTCCCCTCTGAAGTTTAGGGTATGACGCGCCACTCCACTCTGTGCGCCAAGTCTATTTGAGTTTTTCATGGTAGAATATTATCGTTTATCTTTCTATTTTAAATATTTTCTCAATAATTCATCTTCGATCTCACTTAACTTACTAAAATATCTTATTTTAAACCTTACTTCCTAATGAAAATCCACTATTGCTAACAACATATTTTTATTACTTTTTTCTTTGAGGAAACCAACAGAGGATTAATTGTGTTCACAAACCCATTGTTGTACTTTCTGAAATTTGCCCTTTTCTAATTTCTAACTTGAACAATGGGTGAACACTAATCCTTTGTCGGTAACCTAAAAGAAAAAAGTAATAAAAATATGTTGAGAACAAAAATGGAAGTACTTTACGAAGCAAAGTGTAAAAATAAGTATTTTTTTCATCGTAGTTATTTCCAAACACATTTAGGGTTTTGAGAGGAGTTCAAGTGAAGAAAAAGGGAGAAAAGCTTCAAGCGTTCAATATTCTTGCAATCTTCAAAGGATTTTGCCAAGGGTTTGATCTTAAGAGGCGTATAAGTTTTCATAGTGTTGGGTTCGTTCACCCACACGCCAATCAGTTTCATATTTATCAATGAGATTGAATATAATGAGGTTCTTGATTAAATTCTTAAAGTGTTTGTTTTCATTCTTGAATTAAAATTTTTGATCCAGTTCTTGAGGCGAGGATCTTGTTAATCAGCTTTATTCTTGAGACTTTTCGAGTAGATTTTCATGTAATTAAGTTTGGTAAACGAATCTAAGAGTGTTTGGAAAAAAACATTCGATTCTAGGTGAATTAGGAAAAAAATCAAGAAAACAAAATTTATCGAAACTTCTTGGCAGGGCAGGCAAGACGCGTTAGTAGTGCGCCTGAACTTCCCCTCTGAAGTTTAGGGTATCACGCGCCACGCCACTCTGTGCGTCAAGTCATTTCGAGTTTCTCATGGTAGAATATTAACGTTTGTCTTTCTATTTTAAACATTTTCTCAATAATTCATCTTCGATCTCACTTGACCTACTAAAATATCTTATTTTAAACCTTACTTCCTAATGAAAATCCACTATTGCTAACAACATATTTTTATTACTTTTTTCTTTGAGGAAACCAACAGAGGATTAATTGTGTTCACAAACCCATTGTTGTACTTTCTAAAATTTGCCCTTTTCTAATTTCTAACTTCAACAATGGGTGAACACTAATCCTTTGTCGGTAACCTAAAAGAAAAAAGTAATAAAAATATGTTGAGAAAAAAAATGGAGGTACTTTACGAAGCAAAGTGTAAAAATAAGTATTTTTCATGGTAGTTATTTCCAAACACACTTACGATTTTGAGCGGAGTTCAAGCGAAGAAAAAGGGAGAAAAACTTCAAGCATTAAAGATTCTTGCGATCTTCAAAAGCTTTTTCCAAGGATTTGATCCTTAAGAAGTATGTAAGTTTTCATAGTGTTGGGTTAGTTCACCCACACGCCAACCAGTTTCATATTTATCAATGAGATTGAATATAATGAGGTTCTTGATTAAATTCTTAAAGTGTTTGTTTTCATTCTTGAAGTAAAATTTTTGATCCAGTTCTCGAGGCGAGGATATTGTTAATCAGCTTTCTTCTTGAGACTTTTCGAGTAGATTTTTACGTAATTAAGTTGGGTAAACGAATCTAAGAGTGTTTAGAAGAAACCATTCGATTCTAGGTGAATTAGAGAAAAATATCAAGAAAACAAAATTTATCGAAACTTCTTGGCAGGGGCTGGCAAGACACGTTAGTAGTGCGCCTGAACTTCCCCTCTGAAGTTTAGGGTATGACGCACCACTCCACTCTGTGCGCCAAGTCTATTTGAGTTTTTCATGGTAGAATATTAACGTTTGTCTTTCTATTTTAAATATTTTCTCAATAATTCATCTTCGATCTCACTTGACTTACTAAAATATCTTATTTTAAACCTTACTTCCTAATGAAAATCCACTATTGCTAACAACATATTTTTATTACTTTTTTCTTTGAGGAAACCAACAGAGGATTAATTGTGTTCACAAATCCATTGTTGTACTTTCTGAAATTTGCCCTTTTCTAATTTCTAACTTGAACAATGGGTGAACACTAATCCTTTGTCGGTAACCTAAAAGAAAAAAGTAATAAAATATGTTGAGAACAAAAATGGAGGTACTTTATGAAGCAAAGTGTAAAAATAAGTATTTTTTTAATGGTAGTTATTTCCAAACACACTTAGGGTTTTGAGAGGAGTTCAATTGAAGAAAAAGGGAGAAAAGCTTCAAGCGTTCAAGATTCTTGCAATCTTCAAAGGATTTTGCCAAGGGTTTGATCTTAAGAGGCGTATAAGTTTTCATAGTATTGGGTTCGTTCACCCACACGCCAATCATTAGTTTCAGTTTCATATTCATCAATGAGATTGAATATATTGAGGTTCTTGATTAAATTCTTGAAGTGTTTGTTTTCATTCTTGAATTAAATTTTTCATCCAGTTGTTGAGGTGAGGATCTTGTTAATCAGCTTTGTTCTTGAGACTTTTCGAGTAGATTTTTACGTAATTAAGTTGGGTAAACAAATCTAAGAGTGTTTGGAAGGAACCATTCAATTCTAGGTGAATTAGGGGAAATAATCAAGAAAACAAAATTTATGGAAACTTCTTGGCAGGGGTTGGCAAGACGCGTTCGTAGTGCACCTGAACTTCCCCTCTAAAGTTTAGGGTATGACGTGCCACGCCACTCTGTGCGCCAAGTCTATTCGAGTTTTTCATGGTAGAATATTAACATTTGACTTTCTATTTCAAACATTTTCTCAATAATTCATCTTCGATCTCACTTGACTTACTAAAATATCTTATTTTAAACCTTACTTCCTAATGAATATCCACTATTGCTAACAAAATATTTTTATTACTTTTTTCTTTGAGGAAACCAACAGAGGATTATTGGTGTTCACAAACCCATTGTTGTACTTTCAGAAATTTGCCCTTTTCTAATTTCTTTCAACAATGGTTGAACACTAATCCTTTGTCGGTAACCTAAAAGAAAAAAATAATAAAAATATGTTAGAGAACAAAAATGGAGGTACTTTACGAAGCAAAGTGTAAAAATAAGTATTTTTCATGGTAGTTATTTCCAAACACACTTAGGATTTTGAGCGGAGTTCGAGCGAAGAAAAAGGGTGAAAAACTTCAAGCGTTCAAGATTCTTGCGAACTTCAAACGATTTTTCCAAGGATTTGATCCTTAAGAGGCATGTAAGTTATCATAGTGTTGGGTTCGTTCACCCACACGCCAATCATTAGTTTCACTTTCATATTCATCAATGAGATTGAGTATATTGAGGTTCTTGATTAAATTCTTGAGGTGTTTATTTTCATTCTTGAATTGAAATTTTTGATCCTGTTCTTGAAGCGAGGATCTTGTTAATCAACTTTCTTCTTGAGACTTTTCGAGTAGATTTTAACGTAATTAAGTTTGGTAAACGAATCTAAGATTGTTTGGAAAAAACCATTCGATTCTAGGTGAATTAGGAAAAAAAATCAAGAAAACAAAATTTATCGAAACTTCTTGGCAGGGGCTAGCAAGACGCGTTAGTAGTGCGCCTGAACTTCCCCTCTGAAATTTAGGGTATGACGCGCCACGCCACTCTGTGCGCCAAGTGTATTCGAGTTTCTCATGGTAGAATATTAACGTTTGTCTTTCTATATTAAACATTTTCTCAATAATTCATCTTCGATCTCACTTGACTTACTAAAATATCTTATTTTAAACCTTACTTCCTAATGAAAATCCACTATTGCTAACAACATATTTTTATTACTTTTTTCTTTGAGGAAACCAACAGAGGATTAATTGTGTTCACAAACCCATTGTTGTACTTTCTGAAATTTGCCCTTTTCTAATTTCTAACTTGAACAATGGGTGAACACTAATCCTTTGTCGGTAACCTAAAAGAAAAAAGTAATAAAAATATGTTGAGAACAAAAATGGAAGTACTTTACGAAGCAAAGTGTAAAAATAAGTATTTTTTTCATCGTAGTTATTTCCAAACACACTTAGGGTTTTGAGAGGAGTTCAAGTGAAGAAAAAGGGAGAAAAGCTTCAAGCGTTCAATATTCTTGCAATCTTCAAAGGATTTTGCCAAGGGTTTGATCTTAAGAGGCGTATAAGTTTTCATAGTGTTGGGTTCGTTCACCCACACGCCAATCAGTTTCATATTTATCAATGAGATTGAATATAATGAGGTTCTTGATTAAATTCTTAAAGTGTTTGTTTTCATTCTTGAATTAAAATTTTTGATCCAGTTCTTGAGGCGAGGATCTTGTTAATCAACTTTATTCTTGAGACTTTTCGAGTAGATTTTTACGTAATTAAGTTGGGTAAACGAATCTAAGAGTGTTTGGAAGAAATCATTCGATTCTAGGTGAATTAGGGGGAAAAATCAAGAAAACAAAATTTATCGAAACTTCTTGGTAGGGGCTGACAAGACACGTTAGTAGTGCGCCTGAACTTCCCCTCTGAAGTTTAGGGTATGACGCGCCACTTCACTCTGTGCGCCAAGTCTATTCGAGTTTTTCATGGTAGAATATTAACGTTTGTCTTTCTATTTTAAATATTTTCTCAATAATTCATCTTCGATCTCACTTGACTTACTAAAATATCTTATTTTAAACCTTACTTCCTAATGAAAATCCACTATTGCTAACAACATAGTTTTATTACTTTTTTCTTTGAGGAAACCAACAGAGGATTAATTGTGTACACAAATCCATTGTTGTACTTTCTGAAAGTTGCCCTTTTCTAATTTCTAACTTCAACAATGGGTGAACCCTAAATCGTTTGTCGGTAACCTAAAATAAAAAAGTAATAAGAATATATTGAGAACAAAAATGGAGGTACTTTACGAAGCAAAGTGTAAAAATAAGTATTTTTGTAATGGTAGTTATTTCCAAACACACTTAGGTTTTTGAGAGGAGTTCAATTGAAGAAAAAGGGAGAAAAGCTTCAAGCGTTCAAGATTCTTGCAATCTTCAAAGGATTTTGCCAAGGGTTTGATCTTAAGAGGCGTATAAGTTTTCATAGTGTTGGGTTCGTTCACCCACACGCCAATCATTAGTTTCAGTTTCATATTCATCAATGAGATTGAATATATTGAGGTTTTTGATTAAATTCTTGAAGTGTTTGTTTTCATTCTTGAATTAATTTTTTTGATCCAGTTGTTGAGGTTAGGATCTTGTTAATCATCTTTGTTCTTGAGACTTTTCGAGTAGATTTTCACGTAATTAAGTTGGGTAGACGAATCTAAGAGTATTTGGAAGAAACCATTCGATTCTAGGTGAATTAGGGGAAATAATCAAGAAAACAAAATTTATCGAAACTTCTTGGCAGGGGCTGGCAAGACGCGTTCGTAGTGCACCTGAACTTCCCCTATGAAGTTTAGGGTATGACGTGCCACGTCACTCTGTGCGCCAAGTCTATTCGAGTTTTTCATGGTAGAATATTAACGTTTGACTTTCTATTTCAAACATTTTCTCAATAACTCATCTTCGATCTCACTTGAATCTCTTATTTTAAACCTTACTTCTAATGAAAATCCACTATTGCTAACAACATATTTTTATTACTTTTTTCTTTGAGGAAACCAACGGAGGATTATTGGTGTTCACAAACCCATTGTTGTACTTTCTGAAATTTGCTCTTTCTAATTTCTAACTTGAACAATGGTTGAACACTAATCCTTTGTCGGTAACCTAAAATAAAAAAGTAATAAAAATATGTTGAGAACAAAAATGGAGGTACTTTATGAAGAAAAGTGTAAAAATAAATATTTTCATGGTAGTTATTTCCAAACACACTTAGGGTTTTGAGAGGAGTTCAAGTGAAGAAAAATGGAAAAAAGCTTCAAGTGTTCAAGATTCTTGCGATCTTCAAAGGATTTCGCCAAGGGTTTGATCTTAAGAGGCATGTAAGTTTTCATAGTATTGGGTTCGTTCACCGCACGGCAATAATTAGTTTCACTTTCAAATTCATCAATGAGATTGAGTATATTGAGGTTCTTGATTAAATTCTTGAGGTGTTTGTTTTCATTCTTGAATCAAAATTTTTGGTCGAGTTCTTGAGGCGAGGATCTTTTTAATGAGCTTTGTTTTGAGACTTTTTGAGTAGATTTTCATGTTATTAAGTTGGGTAAACAAATCTAAGAGGGTTTGGAAGAAATCATTCGATTCTAGGTGAATTAGAGCCAAAAATCGAGAAAATAAAATTTGTCGAAGACCCAAAAATAGAAAATAAAAATTACATCTCAAGAATGAACCTTAAAATAGTAAAACTAGCCATTCTTAAAATAGTAAAACTAGCCATGGAAACAACTAAAACAAATGAAACCTACGGACAGATCTGATATATACTAGCCATGGAAACAACTAAAACAAATGAAATAAAAAGGTGAGAAGTAATTAACCTCGATGGAGTAAAACTTTCTTCGTTGTGTTAATAAGAATCCCAAAAAAATCACCACATAAACTTGGAAACCGAACAAGAAGTTGATCGGAGCTCCACCAAACCATTTCGCCAATTCAACTATACCTCCGTTTATGGTGAATTAGATCGAGTTAGACGATTGTTTTCATGACATTTAAGAAATGGTGTTTTCTCCCTAGGTTTAAATAGATTGGGTTTATGCCTTTTAATTTGATTTCACCTAGGGTATCAAAATGAGCCCAAATATAGATGCCTCATCCAATCTGCTCATAATTTTATGGGTTGGGCTTTTGATGATTTCAATTGGGTTTAATCTCAATCCATTCAAGTCTTAATCCATTTTAAAAGAGTTTTCAATTGATCCCAATATAATATTTAATTTCAACTTGTTTTAAGAATATTTATTTGTATTGATGTAATGTATGTTTCTATATTCAAAGTATGCATTATTATCTATTTTATATCTTGATTCTAGGATTTATCTATCTATTGTTAACTTTTTTTTCCTTGAGTTGAAATCCACATTGTGGTTATTAAAGTTAAATAACAATATGTTAAAATTATTGAGATTAAGCGGGCCAAAATGGGTAGTCATGACCAAATCCATTTTCAGCCCATTTGAGCTCAAACTCATTTGAGCCCAAAGTAAAATTAGGCAGGTGATGACCCAACCCAATTTCTATTTCAATCTATTTTAATATCTCCAATTTCAACCAACTTGCCCATTTGACACCCCTAGTTTTATCTGTCAAGTATGTCTTTCAATTTTGAGTGTGTACAAGTATGTACATAAACTTATCTCATATTGAACAAGTAAATACACACGTCTTACGTGACATAATACATGTAGACCGCATGTAGGACACAAAATTTATTTGTGGGGTTTCACATAAAATGAATGTGTCTATTTGTTCAATTTTATACAAGTTTAAGTGTCTACATGTGCACACCAAAAGTTGGATGACATAAATGCAAGTTGAAGGACATGTTTGTATATTATATCTTTATTTTATATTCCAGGTTTAGGGTGTAATGTGGTATATTTTTTGGGAGGTCTAATCTTCCTAAAATGTCCTTATGAATTTTGGATAAGATAAGAAATTTGGGGTGGAAGAGTAAAATATCCCCCCCCCCGGCTCCCATGAATATGTTTTTGATAAAAATTAGATGAAGTTTACCACATGGAAAAATGTCATTGGGCTCTATCTTTTGATTTTTTTTTTAAATAACCAACAATAAAATACCACTTAAATATTATGTCACGCTCAGAGCCTACTTCCGGGACATGATCGTCACTCGAGAATCATTGTTCGTCCCCAAACGAACCTTTGGCATGACTGACTACTTAGCAAAAGACTTACTGAAACATTTAAAGTCTCAAAACAGAAGTAAATCATTTAAAATCAAAGTCAACACTCAGCTCAAATGTGTGAAAATACTTAGTGTAATAAACATAATAGTTATAAAACAGTTTAACAAGAACTATGAGACATCTGAAATCTAACTATCTATGAAGCCTCTAATAGTAAAATAGGTGTCGGGACAAAACCCACAACATCTCAAAGCTACTAAATTGAAAGTAAATATGAAGTCCTTTGGATTGTAAGAAGGCTTACCAAAAAGCTATATGAAGTACAAAGTGATCTCAAAGAAGTGTCTGTTGATGATCTTGAATACTTGTATCCCCATCATAAAAATATGAATTTCGAATGACATTAGTTCATAGAATGTACGAGTATGTAATGTAGCCAAAATGAAATAACTAAAAGAAGGGACCGCAACAAATAAAATATACTCAAGCTAAATGTAAAGCAATAAAAAGACTAAATAATTTAAAACTTTACTAGTACCACTACTAAAAAAAGACCAAAAAGAGACCTAAAAATGGAGACCTCAAAAATAGGTCAATAATAAGAGACCTCATGAGGTCGCTATTTAAATTAATATCTTTTAATTTTTTTTTTAATGTAGGAGAGACCTCGTGAGGTCAATTTAATGAATAATTAATTTTTTTACCTAACTTATTTAAAAAATTTAAATTTTTAATCTAATTCTCATAAAATTGGAGACCTCATGAGGTCTCTTATTTTTTAACTATTCAATTAAATTAAATTATTATTTTTAATTTAACAAGTATAGACCTCATGAGGTCTATACTTGTTAAATTAAAAATAATAATTTAATTTAATTGAATATTTAAAAAGTTAGAGACCTCATGAGGTCTCTTAGACAAAACCAAAAACCTAGCCAAAATTAAAATAACTCTTTCTTCCCTCTCTTAATTTTTTTACACGACTGCGCGCCTCTCTCTCTTTCTCACCTCGTCGCGCCTCTCTCTCTTTCTCACCTCGTCGCGGCGCGCCTCTCTCTTCGTCGATCGTCGCCTCTCTCTTTCGTCGACCGCCTCTCTGCCGCCTCTCTCTTTCTCTCTCTAAGAAGCAGCTCGTCATTAAGCTCAATAAAGGTATTTTCACTAATTCCACTCATTTTTTGTGTTACTGTTTTTTTCTTTTTTTTTTCTTTTTCCTCTTGTACATTTGGGGTTTTTTGGAAATGATTTGAATTTGCATGACCTAGATTGAAGCTTTAATTTTGTAATTTGGGTTTTGGGGAGTAGTTTGGAGGTTTATATTTGAATTAATGAGTGCTGAATTGGGGACCCCTCGCTGGAATAAAGAATTTGAGTTGTTCTGGGGTGTGTGGTTTGTCGTCATTTTAAATGTAGCATTTTGGGAGTGAGGCATTTGACCTGAAATTAATGGATAATAGGGTTCTGATTCTGACTGGTTAGGGTGGGGTGGAATTTGTGGGTTAGAAGTGGAAAATTGATCGAATATCATAGGCAAGAAAGGGAAAAAAGGATTTCCACCTGAGGGTTATAAATATTTGTTTATGGGGCCATAAGGTATGTGAGATTACTTGAATATTGGGAGATCGAATTCAATGTTTAAAGGGGGCTCTTATAAGCAATGAGAGAAAAGAGGATTACGAGCAACTATTGTTTATTACATTTTATATGTCTCTCTCTCACTGACCTATGTCGCAGCAAAACTGTTATTAAATTAAATACTTCCAAAGAATAACAAAACATGAATCAACTTCAAATTAAATCCATTTGTGTCCAAGTTTTGGTATAGTTTGCCACAAAATGCAAATATCTTCGCATAGTACAACTACTTATGGTTTCACGTGAATTAGGACTTTTTATTTGTATTACAATGTATATTAATTTGAGATCGTTATAAAATCTCGTAAGTTTCAAATTCTAAATCCATATTTTATTTGTTTAAGCATAAGTACCAACACTAGTTGATCCTATTGATGACAAAATTGATTTTCTTTGAAAATCAATTTGTGTCCATCTAGTGTTGACACTTAGCTTTAAATTTTAGAAATAATTATTTGTTAAGCATAAGTACCAACACTAGTTGATCCTATTGATGACAAAATTGATTTTATTTTGAAAATCAATTTGTGTCCATCTAGTGTTGACACTTAGCTTTAAATTTTAGATATAATTATTTGTTAAGCATAAGTACCAACACTAGTTGATCCTATTGATGACAAAATTGATTTTCTTTTGAAAATCAATTTGTGTCCATCTAGTGTTGACACTTAGCTTTAAGTTTGTAACTATCGTGTTAGTATTAAGTTAAACTAAACTAATTAAACTAAGAAATTTGTTAAGTTAGTTAATAAGTTAAACTTGTTACTATAGTATTAGAATTTATTTAAAACTAGACTAATTAGACTTAGAAATTTGTTAAGTTGGTTAATAAGTTAAAATTGTAACTATTGTGTTAGTGCTTGACAAATTTAATTTATGATTCTTATGTAGATGGATCGTAGTTGGATGTATAATATGACTAATTTTGGTCGAATGGGGCTAAGACCTGAATTTGTAGAAGGTGTCATTGGTTTTGTGGAGTATGCAAAGACATTAGATCCTTTTCAACGTAGTGGTATGATTAAGTGTCCTTGTAATAAATGTCAATGTTTGAATTATGAAAAACCAGATGCTGTTGAGCTTCATATCTATCGAAATGGGTTTAAAAAAGAATACACTGTGTGGACTAGTCATGGAGAAATTGATAATAACTTTGATGTATTCCAACATTATGTTCCTGGTGAAAGTAGTAGCAATGTGAATTCTAATGCACAAAATTATAGAATTGATGACATGGTTCAAGATGCTTTTGGTGAAAGAACTCTATAGAGATGCTTATCCTACATGGGGCAAGTTCCCTAGCAATCTCAAGAGACAAATATTTTTGGAGTTCAGGGTATATTCGAATTTATTTGTTTAACACTATTAAAATACTTGTCTTCATTAATACTTATCAAATAAAATAATTTATGCTTTGATTATAGAAAAAATGTGCTTGGCGTCCGGAACATGAGGCCAAAATTTGTTCAAACTTTCACAAGAAAGCTACGCATACTCTTGCTAGTTTGTTTAATAAAGCTCGTAGAGATAATAGCAAACCTAGCTGGGTTCTATCGGAGGATTGGGCAAAATTACTCGTGCATTGGAAATATGATCCAAGATTTAAGCAGATGAGTGAGATCGGTAAAAAGGCAAGATCATCTACTAAGGGTGGTTCTCTACACACAAGTGGGGCTCAAAGTCAAGGAAGTGTGAGGAGGAAATTGGTGTGTATCATTTTTCTTTGTGTCTATATATTTTATGTATTAATATTTAATTACTCTTGATTATAACTTTATTATTTTATGTAGGAAAAGGAACTAGGAAGACCGATAACTCAAGCTGAGGCATTTAAGGCAACACACATTAGAAAGAAGAAAAATCCTGAAGATCCAGACGTGTGGGTTGAACCGCGAGCTGAAGTGACCTATGTAAGCCTCTAATTTTAAAAAATAATTACTTATTTTCTAAATTTATATTCTCATATGATAACATTCAATTTAGAATCGATATCTTCAAGCTTTGGATGATTTACAACAAACTCTGCCTGAAGAAAATCGAGGTATGCCACTTACTCAAGAACAGGATGAGAGAGTTTGGTTAGACTTGACTTGTGGGCCGAGTAGATATGGGTATGCATATGGAATGCCGCATAAAACCTTTCGTGAATTTTCTTCTGAGTTTGAAGGCCTAAATAGTTCAAATCATGATGAATCAATGAAGAAAAATTTGGCTATGGAGAAAAAGATTGTTGAGCTATCTATCCAAGCCGAAGAATCACGGGCTAGGGAAAGGCGGTTGGAATTACAGTTTGCGGGTCTTAAGGCTCAATTCGATGCATTACTTGCCTCAGGAGGGATTCCCCTTGTTCTGGTGATGTCACTTTCCCTCCTCGACCTCCTCAATCTCAACCTACTCAATATCCAATGTATGGTCAACAAAGAAATATGACCCATGAGAGTAGTGATGAAGAAAGTGATGAAGAAAGTGATGATTATGTGGCAAACACACTACGACATTAGTGAAGTTTAGACTTGTGATATCTAACTTATGGATCATTTTGTTAACTTTATAATTTTTTGATGAGAATTATTTGTTTTGTGAATACATGATAACGTTAGAATGTATTATATAACTTATGGATATCATGGTTTTTGTTTAATATATAATTATGTTGAAGTGAGTTGCAATTGAGTTGATAAGAGAATATTTAGTAAATGTATTGCTTCAATTGAGTTTTTGAAGCTCTTTGAGTTTGATTTGGGTACTGAATTAAAATGACAGGTGATGAGAAGCCGCAGATATAATAATTTTCTGCCAGTTTTTTTCCAGAAAAAGAGACCTCATGAGGTCTCTATTTTGCATTAATTTTCCAGATATTTCATAATAGAGACCTCATGAGGTCTCTTTTTTGCATTAATTTTTCCAGATATTTCACATTAGAGACCTCATGAGGTCTCTATTTACCATTTTCTATTTTATAAATGCAGAAGAGAGACCTCATGAGGTCTCCCTTTTGTATTAATTTTTTCAGCTATTTCAAAATGGAGACCTCATCAGGTCTCTAATTAACATTTTATAAATGCAGAAAAGAGACCTCATGAGGTCTCTTTTCTGTCCGTAAATATCATAATGGAGACCTCGTGAGGTCTCCAAATATTAATGCAGAAAAGAGACCTCATGAGGTCTCTACTTTAAAATAATATAAATTAAATTAAATAATATCTTAGCGACCTAATGAGGTCTCTTAATTAAAATATAAAATTAAATAATATTATAAAATTGTGACCTCATGAGGTCTCTAAATAAAAAATATTAAATTAAATTAAATAATACAATAGTGACCTCGTGAGGTCTCCTTTTTGTAAAAAATCAGATTATTTGTTGGTGACCTCGTGAGGTCTCCGTTTGGCGACCTCATGAGGTGTCTGTAAAAAAGTGACCTGCATTTTACTGACCTAGCGTTGAGGTCTCTTTTTAGGTCTCTTTTTTCCGAAAAGAGACTTCGTGAGGTCTCTTTTCTAGGTCTCTTTTTGGCCTTTTTTTAGTAGTGTACTTAGCTTATTCATCTCTGAAACTCATAATAAGTGATAAGTAAAAATACACTTTAAATTTATCTGGGAGATTCTCTAATGGACAACCATCACTACGAGCTACGCGATGATACACCGTCTCGCCCACGCTGCCAGAACTGTCTTATACCTTGTTGGGGTCTCAATTAAGTGGATCCACTTAGTAATAAAGATTCATCTAAAAAGTATGATCATTTATCCATGTTGACAAACATGATTTATGAGGATTTTGAATTGTTGAAACTCAACCCCATATCGATGCTAAATATTATTCCCAATAATATACTCATGCTCAAATGTATAAATCATACTCTTTCTCTGTTTTGAGGTAATTACTCCAATTAACTTATCAAAAAAGGTAACTACTCTGAAGTATCTCTAAACTAATAAACTCTTTTTAGAAATCAAAGTTTCTCTTTTCTCAACGTAATTATGATACATTTGGGAATACCCTTATACTTTTTCTCAATTATGTATAAAACTCTTCTCAAAACTTATCTTTGCTTTCTCAGAAAATTAATTCAAGGCCATTGTTTGGTTAAAAATGATTCTTAATAATTACTCAAAAATAGGTTCATGCTGAAAAATAGACATGAACAATCAACTCAAGAATCTCAATGAAAAATTTAGCAACTCAATAATCAATAAATATAATTCAGAACTCATCAACGAAACTCATCTCAAGAATTATCAAACTAAGGATGTAACCCTAGATTATTCTTTACTAATAGAAAGTAGATGTAGCGAGTGAGGATGAACTCAGCCCATCACTATGTTAACCTTACATACCTGGAAAGAAAAAATGTCCTTGACGCACAATCGACGAAATTCAAAGAACGCTAGAAATCTTGACTTTTCTCCTATTAGATCTTTGTTCTAAGTATTTGAAGAATTAAAAACGTAAAAGAATGTGTTAACACTATTTTAAATCTTAATTAGGTGAAAAAGGGTCGTGCTTTAGTTTTAGAAGGGGTGGGAAAAGACTAAACTGTCCTTCTTAAAAGCTGATAAAACTTTCTATGGTTCCATCTACGGTTGTGGTTTATTCTACGGACCATAATCCCACCCGTGAAGTTTATATTTAATTTTTCGGCTCAAAACTTTCTATGGGTCCAACCTATGACCCATATAAGTTTCTACGGACCGTAGATCCAATTTGTAGACTTTGTACAACTTTTAGGCTCAAAAGTTGATACTACAAGTCAAACTACGACCCGTAAGAGTTCCTACGACCTGTAGAATGGATCTGTACGAATTGGACCCCAAAATAAGAAAATGTGAAGTTTTTTGTGACTTGACAGTATGGGTCGTCGAAATTTTGATGGCTCGTAGAAACAAGTTTTTGAAACTGAAAATGAGGCAAACTTGGTGGCGTAGGTATGAGGATTCAGAGGCCTTTAGTTTTGTAGGTCATGGGCTAACTACTTTATTATGTGCAGGGAGATATGATCATCTAAAGTTGACCTTAGTAGAATATTATGTCAAAACTTAATCGGTAAGGAAGCTTTCAAATCAACTTTGTGCCAAGGGGTTTGTATGACCTTGAGTCATATCCAAATCCATTCCAACACTAAAGAATTGACCTTTAAACATATGAGAAATTTTAGAATTACCCGATATGATTTTACATGCAAATAAAGAATGGTCCGAACCTTAGCTTAGAAATGTTTACGGTGTTACATATTAAAGATAAGAAAACTCAAAGAACATAATTTTATTGTAGTTTTCTTTTTTCTTGCAAAAAAAAAGACATTATAAAATAACAGAGATTCTTCTTGTGATCTTTTTCTCAAGTAAAATTTACTAAAAGGTGAAATAAAAATTATGAAAATAATATTTAGAAATAAATTATTAAAACAAAAAAAAATGAATTGAAACTAAGACAAAATTCACGTGTCTATACTACTTATTTCATAACCAACATTGATTCTTTTCATACTCGATTCAATTTTATTTTCTGGGAGTGGGGGGAGGCCGGAGGGGTGCCCCCTCCTTATTCAAGTCTACGTAAAGACGGTTGGAGACTTTTATCGATGAGTCGGATTTTTAAGAAGGAGACGTTTTAGACATGCTAATATATCTAAGCACAGAAGAATATATAAAAAAGCTGTTGTTAATAATGACCTAGACTTACGTACGTACCCTTAGTGATGAGGGATATATTCTAGTAAAAATAATTAATTAATGCTTTAATGAACATGTCTCTATTATATACATGTATGGAGTATTTATAAATGGATGTCTAAGTGTGCAAGTCTAGTCATGATAACAAGAAAAAGAATAGACACATTAGGTAGGTGTTAGATCATAAATTCTAAATAGTTTTTATTTTATTTAAAATTGGTTATCTTAAAATTGTAAATGAAATTGTATTTGCTTTTCTTTTTGCAAGAAAAAGTGAGAACATTCTATTTGAAGCTTATGAAGATCGAGTTTGAAAACAAGTTTAGGCTACTTTTTCCAAATTTGAAATCCAACTATTGATTTACTTATGTACAACAAATCAACCTGTTGCAAATGTCACTTGATTTAGTAGGAATTACTATCATACATATTAGTAATTGCTATTCTTATAAAAACTTTTCTATATTTGTTAAACTAATTAGCATCTTAATGTTTAGTGTAGTTTGTCTAAAGCTTAAAGGGTTAAATTTTTTTATCAAAATTCAAAAGGTACATCAATTTTTTTTAATCAAAAGGGCAAAATCGCTACTGACGCAGCGATTTTGTTTTGACGCCGTTAACTGTGAAGCTTAAAATCGCTGATCTACCAGCGACTTTGTTCATATTGTTTTTTCCCTTTTTAAACAAAATCGCTATCCATGCAGCGTTTTCGGCGATTTTTCTTTTTAAAAAATTTAAATCGCTGCAACTGCAGCGTTTTTATTAAAAAAAGTTATTATTTTTTTAAATCGCTGCCTAAACAACAATTTTAGTGGGAAATTTTTAAAACTTCTTTGGAAAATCGCTGCATTGACAGCGATTTCTGTTGAATTTTTTTCATCTTTTTTTAAAAAGACACCGCCTTGGCTTAAAATGCTGCAATTGCAGCCATTTTATAAAAAAAAAAAAAAATTCAATTTTTAACAAAATAATAAAATCATTTAGTGAAATTTTTACTAAGATTTGTAATGCGATTTTTATTTTGACCAAAATAAAAAAAGAAAAATCACCAACATTTAATATGACTTTTTTTAAAAAATAATTGGCAATGATATTTTAATTATTTTTTTTACCAAAAGTGACTTTTTTTTATTAAAAAAAACTTTTTTATAAAAACAGTGATTTAAATTATTTTTAAAAAAATATTCACTAACATTAAATAATTTTTTTGAAAATAATCGCTGGCAAGGCAGCAATCTTTGTAAAGACAAAAAAAAATTCACATATCGCTTGCCATGCAGGGATTTACCAAAATATAAAAAAAATTCCCACTAAAGCAGCGATTTTTAAAAAGTTTTTTTTAAATAATAAAATTGCTGTAATCACAGCGATTTTAACTTTTTAGAAAATAAAATTCGTCAAAAACGTTGCCCATGCAGCGATTTTCTTTAAAAAAGAAAAAAAAAATATGAACAAAATCGCTGGTAAGTCAGCGATTTTGAGACTTAACGGCGTTAAAACAAAATCGCTGCATCAGTAGCGATTTTGCCCTTTTGGTTAAAAAAGAAATTGATGTACCCCGTTGGAATTTTTGATAATTCTTTTTATCTTTTACGCTTCGGACTTAGATTTAATTGGTATATCAACATGTGTGTAACTTATGAATTAGATCTTTAATATGCTTAAAAACAAATAGCAACCCCTCTTTTCTAGTTTATGTGCTAAAATATGAATACCGACATACATGTATAGTATCTTTAAAAAATAAAGATCGATTCATTAATGAAATTTGTGATTATAAACATATCATAAAATTTAGACGGTCATATAAATTTTCGAACTTATGATTTTAAATATTTCATAACTTTTTTTATAGTATTCATATCGTAATTAATTATTGTTAAATTTATATCAAGTTTGTTACAATTCGGAAGGACGAAGAATCTCATAGTGAAGTAAATAATTAATATGGTCCAAACAAGAACAATCGATGTAGTTTGGTGACCTTCAATGGTGATGATGTCAATTACGTACTTCTCATTCAATTTGTTTATTGGTGACAAAAAATTGATCACTTTCTATCCTATTTGTTTCATTAAATATAATTCAAGAGTTACAACATCTAATTATTTCTTCACTTAATTAACATGCGTTTTTAGCTTCCTTAATCCTTACCATAAATCCCATAAAATGCTTAACAATGTAACATTAATTATGATTGAAGGATCTCATTCTCAACCTATACAAACAAGGTTAGTATATATTTTGTTAATATCATTTTGTTTTTCTCTCTTTGCACATGATCACATGTTATTTGTGTCTTTAAACGTTAAAATATTGTTGTTTTATAGAAATTGTAAGTTAAAAATCATGACCGGGAGAGTTCCCAAAAATGGTTCACACAATTTACATAAGTTGTATGAGAATTTTTTATTATCTTAGAATATTAGGTGAACCTAAAAGCGTAAAATTTTAATTTATTAATTTGTGAAATAAAAAGATTTCACACAATTTGCATGTTGTGTGAGGTCCAAAATTACTCACACAGTTAATGAGCAGGTGATAGCCTCTTCTAGTCAAAATTAGAACCTTTTTTTTTCTTTTTGATTTACTTCAAAGTTATCTTGGGATTTACAAAATATTTTCTACTTTGGACTGTTCCAAAACTTTTTACAGAAATCTTTAGCAAAATTCCTATTATATGCATGTATGAATTGTATTTATAAATGTATGTTTAAGTGTGCAAATTTAGAGATTATAAAAAAGAAAAAGAATAGTATTTACTTATTTGATTTCTACATTTTTTTTCTACTGAAAAAATCATAAACAAATTAAAGATGCTAATGGAGTCTGATAAGCCTTTGATATTTCGTAAGATTTTACTATCTAGAGAAACCTTCATGAATAAAATGATAAGTTTGTTAATTTCTTTCTAGAATTTCTTTTGGGTTCTACTGATGTTTTAAGAAATTTGAAACATAGTATGCGTTAGATCATAAATTTTAAATTTTATTTGAAATTTATTTAGTTAAAAATGTATCAGGTTCTTTCGAATAAAAGAGAATAGAACATTTTATTAGAAATTTATAAATATCGATTTGGAAAAACAGTTTAAACAACTTTTCCAAATTTGAAATTCAACTGCAAGTTGGATTTGAAAATTTTATAATCAAACACCAATTTTTAAATAAAGTAAGAATCATTTCAAAGAAGACAAATAATTCTCATGGCCAAACGAATTTGTATATTTGGTTGAAACTACATTAGAAAAACTTACCATGTGTTAACGAGCCATAATATTTTTTGTTTATTTGTTAAATTTGATATGTCAACACGTGTCGTTTTATTTCATAAAAGAAACTAAGAAAATGCTGAGTAAGACTTGTTTACTAAAAACGGGTGAAGCTGAAATGTCATGGGAAGCAAAGATGGTGAGAACAAAGCCAAAATACTTCATATGTAAAGGAGGTTACAGATGAAATGTTGAATTTCTTAGGAATAATTTGGTTCATAATATTATGGTCATTTGATAGGATGTACTATTTGATATATATATATTAGTTATGAAACCATTTAGTTTTTTATTTGATAGAATTATCCATTTGTCACGCCCCCTTTTTTTTTCTCAATATTTTTTTTTGATTTTATTTATTTTGAAAGAAAAAGAGTTTTTCCAATTAAAGTGACATTTTGAAAAGGAATAATTTTTCTTCAGAGTCGTCACTTGAAACTGAGTTTTGGCGTTCCAAGTCACCTTATTTAAATCCCTAATCAAAAGGAAATTGACTCTATTTTTATTGGTCTGCGAACTAGAATTTTGGGTAAGGAATTCTGTTAACCGAGGGGAAGGTGACGGTCGCTTTATTGACTTTAGTATGACTTAACTTAATTTTTGGATATTATATTATTTAATAAATAATAGAATTGTTATTTACCCTCAAATTTATTTTAAACTTATTTGAAATTGGCTTATTTATTTTAAATGGTCTTAATTTTTTCCACTGTGCGTCCATTAATTTTAAACTTGAAATATCCGTATATTATTTTTAAATTATTTTTGCTTATATTTGTATGTTTTATTTTTTAATGTTATTATAGTAGAATATATATTGGTATCTAATTTCTACAAATTAGAGTTCGTGTGGAAAAGATATTTTTTTTCAGTTCAAGATAATATGTATATATTTATTTATTAGATAAAGAATAAGAAAAATAAATAAATTTTATAAGATTTGAAGTTAGTTTTATCAAGAAATTCTAACTAGATTAGGAATGTTATTTTTTTTAATGAAACAAAATTTTCCTTTTTTTTTTAATTTTTTCTTTTTTTGCACGTTTTTGTTTTATTTTAATTTTTTATATATTTGTTTTGTTTTTTTTGTTTTCTGTAAGTTCTATTTCTCTCTTTTGTTTTTTATTTTATTTTATTTTATCATTATTTTTATTTTATTATTATTTTGTAGATTTTGTCTTCTTTTTTTTTTTCCAAATTCTTTTGTAATAATTTTGTTACTCTTTTTTTTTTTACGTTGTGTTGTTTTTGTTTGTTTTTTCGTCCTATTTTATTAATTTTATATTTGTATTTTTTCATTTTACTTCTCCCTTTTTAATTTTTTTTTATGTTTTCATATTTATTTTCACTCTGCTTCGTTCTCTTTATTTTTATTTTTTATGTTATGTTTCTGTTTTTAATTTTTTGGTTTTTTTTTTTGTTTCATTATTATTTTTTTTGGGTTGTTCTTTTTTATGCTTTTTTTTTTATTAATCTTCCTAATAATTTATCTATTTTTTTAACCATATTCTCTAAATAATATTATATATCCTCTTATTTATATTTCTTAATAATACTAATTAAAATGATAATCATCTTACGTTTATTCTAGAGGAAAATTATCTTATTTATTGAAATAATATATAAAAGAAAATGAAACATGTTTTGCATAGCTTTTCTAAATTGCTAATCACTTAAACTTTAGTTTATGTCCTAGCGCTACAAATCTACAAATATTTTTTTTTAAATAATAATAATTCTTAAGTGAAAACTAGGCTCCAAAAAAAATTAACTATTAAATATCACAAAATCAATGTTAATATAAATTGCGTCTAAAAAGTATAGACAATAATAATAATACAAAAATGTGTAATACATATTTTATTTTATATTATTTTTTAGCAAAAAAACAATTTTTGGATCCCGTTTTCTGAACATTCGAAAAAAATTCATAACATGTAACACAGATTGATATTACATAATAATAACATACGATTCAAAGAACTTCATATAGATTCATATTTTCATAGAACATTACATTCAAATAATACGAGAATTTAGAGTTACCTCGCTGTGAGTATTGATACCACAAAAATAACTTTAAGGATCCACGAACTTGGAACCACGAGCGAAACCTCTAACTCTAGACCTAATTCTCAAAGAATAACTCACTTTTCCTCTCTTTGCTTTTTTTTTTGCTTTGTTTTCTCTCTGTGTATTTCAAGATCGGTTTCTGTGTCTCCCTATATTTTTTCTCTATCTCTTTATTTTAAAAGAACGTGGGGTTATATAATCTTTTTTGGGTGAGAGTCTGGTGCTAATTAAAAGGGACGTAGTGTAGTGGGATTAGGATTTAATTTAAAAATTAGTTGAGAAAATTGAGTTGAGATAAGGAAAGAAAAATAAAATAAATAAATAAATAATAATAACAAATCAATAAATTGGCAAAACAAAACAAAATATAAGAAGATCACACAAAAAGTGTAAAAAAAAGTGTAAAAGAAATAAAATAAATAAATGGGATGAGGATTTTTAGAAAAATAAGTTAGAAAGTTGGAAGTAATTAGGGTAAGGTAAAACAAATTTGAAATTATTTAGGACGCTTCTTTTCTTTTCTTTTTCTATACTTTTTCATATTATCACTTTATTATTATTATTGTTAAACTATAACTGATCTTATAATTTGCATTAATTTACAATTTATTATTATTATTATTAATTTTATTTAAAATATAACCCTTTAAAAATTGGTATAAAATATTTATGTTTTGGTAAAAAATAAGGTGTTCACAGTATGCCCCTCTTTGCTTGGAAACATGAAGAGTTTTCATGCAAAGACGTGAACAATGTGACTAATTTTTTACTAAAACATTTATACCAAAATGTGAAAAATTAATAAAAGAGAAGAAGTTTGACTGTCCTAACTTTTGAAAAACTACCTATCCTAAGTTGATGATAAGGAGTCAGGCGTAGTTCCAATGAGTTAGGTAGTCGAGTGAGGTTTTGTCGAGATTCCCGTTCGTAGCTCCAGCTATTACATAAAAAAAAATCCAGAAGGAAAGATATGAAATCCTATCTACTCCGATAGTGCTAAGTCTTCATTTTGAATTCTCGAATATCGCTTCACCCTCTTTGGTAGGTTCATTGATTCCGAACTTTGCTCTGAACATCTGAGTTTAAGACTTAAAATTTCATGACTTGACTTCAGCTACTGACGTTCTTTCGCATGATATTCTTGAAAACTTATTTTCTTGAAATGATGAATTCTTTTATTCTTGAACTTTAAATTTGTGTACAATGTAAAAACCTGCACACCATAAAAAAATGAAACAAAATTTTCTGCCCAGTTTGCACTAGGAAATTTTGTGAGTTATTGATGAAAGGTATAAAAGTCTATACTAACAATAAAAATAATGTTTTTGTAGCCATTACAAAATGTAAAAAATAAGACAAAAGGTAGTTTTGTACCCAACTTGCAACCAGGGGTTATTGTGCCCTGTGAAGACATGAAAAATAAAATAGGGGTTATTGTGTCCCATATGCAACCAGGGGTTATTGTACCCTATGAAGACATGAAAAATTGAAATAGGGGTTATTGTGCCCTATATGCAATCCAGGGGTTATTGTGCCCTCTAAGACATGAAAAATAAAATAGGGATTATTGTGCCCTATATGCAACCAGGGTTATTGTGCCCTGTGTGACATAAAAAAAATGATAGGGATTATTGTGCCCTATATGCAATCCAGGGTTATTGTGCCCTCTGAAGATATGAAAAATAAAATAAAATAGGGTTATTGTGCCCTATATGCAACCAGGGGTTATTGTGCCATGTGAAGACATAAAAAAATGATAGGGGTTATTGTGCCCTATGAAGACATGAAAAATAAAATAGGGGTTATTGTGCCCTATAGGCAACCAGGGGTTATTGTGCCCTGTGAAGACATAAAAAAAAATGATAGGGGTTATTGTGCCCTATATGCAATCCAGGGGTTATTGTGCCCTATGAAGACATGAAAAATAAAATAGGGGTTATTGTGCCCTATATGCAACCAGGGGTTATTGTGCCCTGTGAAGACATAAAAAAAATGATAGGGGTTTTTATGCCCTATATGCAACCAGGGGTTATTGTGCCCTGTGAAGACATGAAAAAATAAAATAGGGGTTATTGTGCCCTATATGCAACCAGGGGTTATTGTGCCCTGTGAAGACATAAAAAAAAAAGATAGGGTTATTGTGCCCTATATGCAACCAGGGGTTATTGTGCCCTGTGAAGACATAAAAAAAAATAAAAAATAGGGGTTATTGTGCCCTATATGCAACCAGGGGTTATTGTGCCCTGTGAAGAAATGAAAACATAGAATAGGGGTTATTGTGCCCTGTGAAGAAATAAAAAAATGATAGGGGTTATTGTGCCCTATATGCAATCCAGGGGTTATTGTGCCCTATGAAGACATGAAAAAATAAAATAGGGGTTATTGTGCCCTATATGCAACCAGGGTTATAGTGCCCTGTGAAGACATAAAAAAAAATGATAGGGTTATTGTGCCCTATATGCAACCAGGAGTTATTGTGTCCTGTGAAGACATGAAAAAATAAAATAGGGGTTATTGTGCCCTATATGCAACCAGGGGTTATTGTGCCCTGTGAAGACATAAAAAAAAATAGGGGTTATTGTGCCCTATATGCAACCAGGGGTTATTGTGCCCTGTGAAGAAATGAAAACATAGAATAGGGGTTATTGTGCCCTATATGCAACCAGGGGTTATTGTGCCCTGTGAAGACATGAAAAAAATAAATATGATAGGGGTTATTGTGCCCTATATGCAACCAGGGTTATTGTGCCCTGTGAAGAGATGAAAAAATAGGATAGGGGTTATTGTGTCCTATATGCAACCAGGGGTTATGATACCCTGTGAAGACAAAAAAAAAATAGGGGTTATTGTGCCCTATGAAGACATGATTTAAATATATATATATATATATATATATATATATATATATATATACACACATTTCTTCTTTTCACTTATATTATTATTATCATTATTATTCATCATTATTTTATTTTATTTTTATTTGTATATTGAACAAACTAAAAATAAAATAAAATGCCCCATATTCTATTAAGAGAAAAAAAATCATTTTTATTATTATTATTTTATCATGCATATTGTATGAAAAGTAAGGATTCAAGAACTTACCATCGTGGCGTTTGTCTCTCGCAAACTATTTACATGATTATGCTTTATACCTGTTTCAAGTCAAAGAAATGTATTGTTAATTTTTCTAAATGGTGGTTGATTTGTGACTTCAAGTATCTTGTGAAGCTTGACTTCTTGATACGCCCCGCTTGGGAGATTCATCCCATTGATGATTGTGCGAATATCTTGATGTTTTAAAGACAGTCCTTATCTTTCCTTGAAATACTTTTCATGGACATTCTAACGCATTACCCTTTTGTTCATGTTGTGTGGTTCATTCGTTCCCAAGCAACTCTTTTGCTTTATCTATTTTCACACGGTATCGATTTATGATATTTATTTTCTTGATAGGTTCACAGCCCTAGCCAATATGGTGCATGTCCCCAACATTCAACTGGAAATACCGTCGTCAATTTTGCGGATTTTATTTTCTCACTTGACACGAGTTGATGCTGAGAAAGGAAAAAAATTCAAAGAATAACGAACACAAGCACAAATGACACTAATGAAAGGGTTATGAAGGAAAAATTATGTCTTTAGAAGTAGTAGATAAATAAGAGAATGTTTAAAAGGAGTGAAAAGAATCTTATCTGAAAGTACGTGACGACTTTAAAACATGACATGCATTTGGACTGAACGTTTGATCTTTTCGAGTTGTCTGAATCTCAGGAAACAATGTTGCACCTTTCAGTCTAACCTTGACTTTTATCATGATTGCGCTTATGTCAAGAAAAAATGTCATCATTTGATCAGTAGCACCTTTCATGATTTTTCACCAATAAGACATTCTAATCTTTGTCACTCAACCAACCATCGTCTTATAGTGCCCGTAACGATTTTCACTCATAAACTCTCTTCTTTATTTTCTCCCATAGTTCGCCATATAATGTCTCAACCTTTGAGAATTGAAGAACATGATTATCTTTTATTGAGCGATTAGACCGAACCCCAATGAAGGGCTGCCTACGTATCCTTTTAGGAATCAGGTCGAACGTAGTTCAATGAACTTTGAGTTTTTTTTTTTTTTTTTTTTCGTTTCTTTTTTTTATTATTATTTTTTTTTTTTGATTTTTTTTTTAAAGCAAGCACCAGACCAGTGGTGTTTGAGATAAAAGAGGATACATTTTATCTTCTCATCATAAAAATGACAAGGAGTGCTAAATGTAGTATCTCTTGATCGAATCTGCATTGACAATCGTGTCAATCGCCTTTCCCTCCATATCCGCCAATTGCAAAGCTCCTTTGGATAACACTTGCTTAATAACATAAGGGCCTTGCCAATTGGAGCAAACTTTCCTTGGCCTCGTCTTGGTGGGAAGGATACGTTTCACAACAAGTTGACCCACTTCAAAATTTCTTGGGCGTACTTTCTTATTATAAGCCCGAGCCATCCTCTGCTGATATAATTGACCAAAACAAAGTTGATGTCAATCGTTTTTCTTCTATCGGTGCTAATTGTTCTAACCTCAATTTAACCCATTTTGTATCCTCGATTTCTGCTTCAACAATGGTTCGAAGAGAAGGGATTTCAACTTCTGCGAGTATGACAACCTCAGTTCCGTAAACCAATAAGTAGGGAGTTGCACCAACTGACGTACGAACAGTCGTGCGATATCCCATGAGAGCGAAGGGTAATTTCTCATGCCACTGTCTAGATCCTTGCACCATTTCCTAAGAATCTTCTTGATGTTTTATTCGCAGCTTCAACAGCCCCATTTGCTTTGGGACAATAAGGGGTTGAATGACGATGAACAATTTTAAATTGCTCACAAACTTCCTTCATCAGGTGGCTGTTGAGATTCATTGCATTGTCTGTAATAATGATTTTTGGTATGCCAAAACGACATATGATGTTGGAATGAATGAAGTCCACCACCGCTTTCTTGGTAACTGATTTGAACGTGACAGCTTCTACCATTTGGTAAAGTAATCGATGGCAACTAAAATAAACCGATGACCGTTAGATGCTTTCGGCTCTATTGGCCCATACCCACGTAAGCAGACCATAGGATGTAACTCTAAAGGGGGTGAGTGAATCAAATCGCTATGAATTTGGCACTGATGGCACTTGCGAACAAATTGGAAGGTCAATCTCGCTCCATGGTCAACCAATAGTATCCTGCCCGAATAATCTTTTTTGCTAGGACGGTAACCATTCATGTGTGGGCCACATACCCCTGAGTGTACCTCATTCATAATTGTTCCGCCTCTTGAGTATTCACACATTCGTATATAAATTCAAATCTGGAGTCCTTTTATATAAGATCTCGCCACTTAAGAAAAACCCATTGGCGAGTCGCCTAATAGTTCTTTTTTGATCTCTATCAGCATGCAGTGGATATTCTCTAGCTTTTATAAACTGTTTGATGTGTGATACCAAGGCTCACCATCTGCCTCTACCGCAATTATATTGCAATAAACCATGTTGATCCCTAACTTGGATTTCCAATGGGTCAATGTAGGTATTACCTGGGTATGGAAGCATCGATGCTAGGGTGGCCAAAGCATCAGCCAACTCATTGTGAAAACCTGGGAATATATCTAAATTCATGGACTTGAACTTTTGATGAGATTTTCTAAACATTGTTTGTATGGTATGAGCTTAATGTCTCGAGTTTCCCATTCGCCTCGAGCTTATCGAATGAGCAAGTCGGAATCCCCCAAGACTAAGAGCTCATGTACATCCAGATTTATTGCCATATTCAAACCCATGATGCAAGCTTCGTATTCTGTTGTGTTGTTGTAGAAAAGAATCGAAGTCGTGCTGTGGCAGGATAATGACAACCGTTTGGTGAGATAAGAACTGCCCCAATTCCCACTCCATTTTTGTTGACAGCCCCATCAAAATATAATTTCCATACGGGGTCATTATCGGGAATTTCTTCCTCAATAGAGAAGAGAAATTGAAGTAAGAATCAGCAGCCGACCGAATGGAACAGAACTAAAGGCTCACTTTAGATATCTACAGCCATGACTTAAAAAGATAGTAAGAAAGATGGCTCGACGTGATGCAATATTCGAGGAAAGAGTTACATGATTGAAAAAAGTGTGAAAGAAACATATGTACTATTCGAACCCTCATGAAGATTTGGGATTGTTAGAGTGCTTGGACACATGAGGAAGAATATGAAAGAAAAGACCTTGATGAATGCACAAGCTAGGTACAAATCATTAAAAGCTTCTATGGGACGAGAAGAGACATAAAAACAGTTCACCATGTATCAGACAGAGTGGCGATCGTAAAGGAATCAGTGGATGGAAGAGCGTGAAGAATTCATAACCAAATTGAAGAGCTTCAAGCAAAGAAGAGAATCTGAGTGATCAGTTGTCACTCTGAAAATGGTCAGAATTGTCAGAGAATAATGGAGGGGCCAAAGGAAGTGCTTCATTGCGGAGACTTGATTGATGTTTATGGTGGTCATAGTCCACGAGAGGATGAGAGCTGGTTAAATCGCGGCATGCAGCCCACATTGCGAAAGCTTGTTCAAGGTCTACTCTAGCTAGGACAATTGATATAAAGAAATGTAAGATGA
>CM040619.1:59507614-59524791 GCA_022817965.1 Solanum lycopersicoides
TTTTTTTTTCTTTTTAGTCGTCAAATTTTGTTTTAATCTTAAGACTTTGATGTTTTTATTTGGTCATTTGATTTGAATGGTATTTTCATTTTAAAATTAAATAAATGTCGTATTTTTTTCAAAGAAATTTATACACATGAACTACGTAATGATCTGATTCATGTTCAAACATGATACGTAGGCAACCTTTAATAGGTTCGATCAAAATGCATTCAAATTATTCAAGTAAGTAAAGTAGGGGACCAAATGACATAAGCAAGTCGTCCAAAGCCGGGATGAAACATAAAAGTCTTCCAAAACATATTATAGACATATGAATAATCTAGGTGCATAACATACAACGTGCATTTAATATCCTCAATATGTTGAATCCTAACACATTTTTTTAATATGAGAATTTAGAGAGTTTAAAAGGTGGTTGGTTTGTGAGGAGAGTGGCATCTCATCAATATAACACAAGATCAAAAGGGAAAGAAAAAATGACACGTAAAGACGGAACAGAGTCGGAAAATGAAGAAGCACAAACCAAATGGTTGCGCAAGAATCGGTACCTATGGAAGAGGTGAAAATGTTAAGACAACAGATGACCGAAATGTACGAAGCTTGGATGAATGGGCAAGCTCCTCCGCCCTCAATTCGAGAATATTTGAATGTGAATATGCCATTCCCCATCCAAATGTCAACAAGTGACCCGGTTTATCCACCTGGGTTTGGACCCTACGTTAACACATCTAATACTGCCGGAACTTCCTCAGTAAACCCGTTGAAACCATCAATGATGAATAATCCACTTTCATGCCTACTGTCCAAACTAATACAATTCCTCAACCGACACTGGTACAAAAATCCAATGATGACCCTATACTCAAAGATCAATACGGCCAAGGTCATGCCCCTAAATTAACTTTCAATGTTCCTAACTCTTACCACCACCAATACAGTTCTCCCGTTGAGGTTGAGAAAAACATTAAGAATGAGGAACATGAAGAAATTGCAAGGAAAATGAGGAGTTTGGAACAAAACATAAGGAATATGCAAGGTCTGGGAGGACACAAAAGTGTCTCATTTAAGGACTTATGCATGTTTCCAGATGTTCACTTGCCTCTAGGGTTCAAAACTCCAAAGTTTGATAAATATAATGGTCATGGCGATCCAGTGGCTCATTTGAGAAGATTTTGTAATCAGTTGAGGGAGCCGAGGAAAAGAAGAACTTCTTATGGCTTACTTTGGAGAGAGTTTAACGGGTGTAGCATCAGAATGGTTTATCGATCAGGACATTTCTCATTGGCACGTTTGGGATGATATGGCGCAAGATTTTGTCCAACAATTTCAATATAATATCGATATTGTTCCCGATCGCAATTCCCTAGCTAATATGAAAAAAGCCATCGGAAAGTTTTAGGGAATATGCCATAAGATGGAGGGAGCAGGCGGCTAGAGTCAAACCGCCGATGAAAGACTATGAATTAATTGATGTTTTTCTCCAGGCTCAAGAACCTGACTACTTTCATTATCTTCTCGCCGCAATGGGCAAGCCTTTCGCCGAAGCGATCAAGATCGGAGAAATGGTAGAGAATGGCATAAATCGGGTAAGATTGTGAGTCAAGCAGCCATTAGAGCTACCACACAAGCAATACAAAGTGGATCCGGTAATTTTACCAATCGAAAAAAGAAGGAGGAAGGGTCCATGACGGCATCTGGATCGAGAGGTGTTCAAATGGGCATGAACCATCCTTATGGTCAAGTCCAACAAGAACAATATAATTCTCCTCAGCATTATTACCCGTCCCAATATGCAGTTCTCAACACTCAGGCATATGTCCGGCCTCCTTCGCACCAACAATGGGGGGGCCTGCCCACAAGTTGCTCGCCCCCAACAACAAAATTTCAGGCGCCATACAATCCACGTCCCTGGACAAACTATACGAGAGAACAAGGTCGAAAAGAAAATTTTACCCCAATTGGGGAATCGTATACGAGTTTATTACGGAAATTAATACAATTGAGACTGGTTGAACCTGTCAATCCGTACGTTGTCAATCCAAATGCGAGAGGCTTTGATCCAACTGTTATATGCGAGTATCACGCCAACGCTCCAGGTCATAGCACAGAGAATTATTGGACCCTAAAAAGAGTCATTGAGAAGTTAATCGAGGATAAGGTAATCGAGGTACGCAATGAGAAAGCACCAAATGTCACCAATAACCCACTCCCTGCTCATAATAATGAGCGTGTTGTGGGGATGGTTGACATTTTCGAAGATTATGAGCAAACAAGTAGAACAAAAGTGAAAAGCAAGGTTTCAAAAGAAGAGTCTAGTATGGTTTTAGAACCCATACAAAGGGCACCGATAATTATTAAAGGTGTACGTTCGAATTTTGGGGACTCGAGGAAGCTAGTGTTGTATGTCCCTGAATCAATAAAAAGAGGAGACGTATCGTTGAATGGTCCAAAATGCTACATTCCTGGTAAATTTTCAACGTTTGATCAAAATCAAGAAACTATGAAAGAGCCAGTTGTGATACAAATTGCAACACAACTTCCGATCGCAAACACCAAGGCCGTTCCGTGGAACTACAACAAAGTCGTCGTTACTCACAAGGGAAAAGAGATTATCGAAGAAACAAATGAAACAAGAGGCTTAACTCGTTCCGGAAGGTGTTATGCTCCGGAAGAATTAAAGAGGGACAAACAAATCAAAGAAAATCAGTTGCCGATAAAAAAATCAGTCACTGAGGAAGATGCTGAAGAGTTTCTGAAAAAGATGAAAGCTCAAGATTATTCTGTTATAGATCAGTTGAGGAAAACGCCTGCTCAAATCTCTTTGTTGTCATTACTCATACATTCTAAAGAACATCGTGAAGTGTTGACCAGAATTTTGAATGAGGCACATATCTCAGAAAATATTACAGTAGGTCACTTGGAAAAGATGGTCAATCGAATTTTTGAGTAAATAGAATCACTTTCACTGATGATGAATTGCCCTTGGAAGGATCTGGACATAATAGGGCTCTACATTTAACCGTGAAATGTGAAGAACACTATGTGAAGAGAGTCATGGTTGATGGAGGATCGGGTGTAGACATATGCCCTCTTTCCACTCTACAAAGCTTGAAAATCAACACTGATAGGATTCGTACTAACAATGTTTGTGTACGGGCATTTGATGGTGCAAAATGGGATACTCTTGGTGAAATATACTTAATTGTCACAATTGGACCAGCGGAGTTTGGAATCACTTTCCAAGTTATAGACATGGACACGTCTTACAATCTGCTTTTGGGTAGGCCATGGATCCACATGGCTAGAGTTGTGCCATCTACTCTACACCAAGTGGTCAAGTTTGAGCATGACAAACAAGAAATCATTGTCCATGGTGAAGATGATCTCCCAATCACCCGAGATCCTTCAATACCATGCATTGAGGCTAAAAGAGGTTGTGAATCCCTCAACTATCAGGCTTTGGAGATAATAACGGTAAATCAGTTCTTAGAAGGAAAGCCTATCCTCCAACCTCATCTGTCCTCTACTTCAGTCATGGTGGTGGCTCAAATGGTACAAAATGGCTATGAACCCGGAAATGGGTTAGGTTTGTCGTTGCAAGGAATTGTGAGTCCTATCAATCCGATGGGTAATCAAGATACATTCGGTTTGGGTTTCAATCCAACTAGATTTGATAGAAAATGGGCAAAAGATCGTAAAAGAAATGCTTGGAATCTGTCGAAGCCGATCCCCCATATTGCTCAATCTTTCATTAAATCTCTAGGTGAACCGTGTCCTGACTTACCTATCCAAAATGATGTGGATGAAATGTGTCAAGGTATCAAGGAAATGTTTTGTGAGGTAAACATGACTCAGATGGGTGAGGGCACTAGTTATATGGATGTGCAGTTTATCGGCCCAAATGTCCAACTAAATAACTGGAAAGCCACTCCTCTCCCTACAAGAAAGGAGTCCTGGTAGTTTTTGTTTTGCTGTTTTTTTATTTTCTTGGATTATTCTCAGGGTTGTAATTCAAACATTCTAGTTGTTTCGCTTTGTTGTTAACCCTTCTATCCTTTCCCATTCAATGCAATGAAGTTCTAGTTATCTTCTTTGTTCCTACTATTTCTAATATTTGTCATCTTATTTTCATTTTCAGTTACGTTAACTTTAATAATATGACATGCATGCGGAGTTTACAATTAGATCCTAAAAAGTTGTCTGATCTCAAAACAATGAATCTAAGTCTAAGGAATATGATGAAGCTGAAGCTGACGAAGAAATAAAAAGGGGTTTGGATCAATTTGAAAATAAGCCTAAACCTAATTTAAGTGAAACGGAGGTGGTTAATTTGGGAACTCCCGAAGAAGTGAAAGAAATAAAGATAAGTATTCATGTCGATCAAAATATTCGAGATGACATAATTCAAGTTTTATTTGAATACAAAGATGTCTTCGCTTGGTCATACGATGACATGCCGGGGTTAAGTGCTGATCTGGTAGTTCACAAACTTCCCATACATCTTGACTTTCCACCTGTCCAGCAAAAGCAGAGAAAATTTAAGACAAATATGAGCGATAAAATCAAAGAGGAAATCATGAAGCAACTGAGTGCAAAAGTGATCAGGGTTGTCCAATACACTACTTGGTTGGCTAATGTTGTGCCAGTACCAAAAAAGGATGGAAAGATCAGAGTTTGTGTTGATTATAGAGATTTAAACAAAGCAAGTCCAAAAGACAATTTTCCACTACCCAACATTCACATCTTGGTTGACAATTGTGCTAAACACGAGATTCAATCTTTTGTGGACTGCTACGCCGGATATCACCAAATTCTCATGGATGAAAAAGACGCAGAAAAAACTGCTTTCCCCACTCCGTGGGGTACATATTGTTATAGAGTCATGCCATTTGGTCTAAAAAATGCAGGGGCAACCTACATGAGAGCTATGACTACCATATTCCATGACATGATGCATAAAGAAGTTGAGGTATATGTCGATGATGTCATCATTAAGTCTAGAACGCAAATTGACCATGTGCGTGATCTAAGAAAATTTTTCGAAAGGTTCAGAAAGTACAAAATGTGCATTTGGAGTTCCATCCGGCAAGCTTTTGGGTTTTATAGTTAGCCGAAGAGGCATTGAATTAGACCCCTCCAAGATAAAGTCCATTCGAGAATTGCCACCTCCAAAAACCAGAACTGAAGTCATGAGTTTTCTGGGAAGGTTAAACTATATCAGCCGATTCATCGCTCAACTCACTACTACATGCGAGCCGATATTCAAGTTGTTGAAAAAAGATGCTGCTATTAAATGGACAAGTGAGTGTCAAAAGGCTTTTGACAAAATTAAGGAATATTTAGTAAATCCTCCGGTACTGGTCCCCCCAGAGCCTGGTAGGCCTTTAGTTTTATACCTCTCGGTGACGGATAATTCCTTTGGTTGCGTTCTAGGACAACATGACGTCACGGGGAAAAAGGAACAAGCTATCTATTACTTGAGCAAAAAGTTCACATCCTATGAGGCAAAGTACACTCTCTTAGAAAAAACATGTTGTGCTTTAACTTGGGTCGCCCAAAAACTGAAGCACTATTTTTTGTCCAACACCACTTACCTCATATCTCGAATGGATCCTCTGAAATATATTTTTCAAAAAGCCATGCCGACGGGTAGGTTGGCAAAATGGCAGATTTTGCTTACCGAATTTGATTTTGTGTATGTTACTCGCACCGCCATGAAAACACAAGCGTTGGCCGATCATCTGGCAGAGAATCCGATTGATGATGAATACGAACCCTTAAAGACATACTTCCCTGATGAAGAGATCAACTCTATTGAGGAAGAAATTCCCGATAATGACCCCGTATGGAAATTATATTTTGATGGGGCTGTCAACAAAAATGGAGTGGGAATTGGGGCAGTTCTTATCTCACCAAACGGTTGTCATTATCCCGCCACAGCACGACTTCGATTCTTTTCTACCAACAACACAACAGAATACGAAGCTTGCATCATGGGTTTGAATATGGCAATAAATCTGGATGTACATGAGCTCTTAGTCTTGGGGGATTCCGACTTGCTCATTCGATAAGCTCGAGGCGAATGGGAAACTCGAGACATTAAGCTCATACCATACAAACAATGTTTAGAAAATCTCATCAAAAAGTTCAAGTCCATTGAATTTAGATATATTCCCAGGTTTCACAATGAGTTGGCTGATGCTTTGGCCACCCTAGCATCGATGCTTCCATACCCAGGTAATACCTACATTGACCCATTGGAAATCCAAGTTAGGGATCAACATGGTTATTGCAATATAATTGCGGTAGAGGCAGATGGTGAGCCTTGGTATCACAACATCAAACAGTTTATAAAAGCTAGAGAATATCCACTGCATGCTGATAGAGATCAAAAAAGAACTATTAGGCGACTCGCCAATGGGTTTTTCTTAAGTGGCGAGATCTTATATAAAAGGACTCCAGATTTGAATTTATTACAATGTGTGAATACTCAAGAGGCGGAAACAATTATGAATGAGGTACACTCAGGGGTATGTGGCCCACACATGAATGGTTACGTCCTAGCAAAAAAGATTATTCGGGCAGGATACTATTGGTTGACCATGGAGCGAGATTGCTTCCAATTTGTTCGCAAGTGCCATCAGTGCCAAATTCATAGCGATTTGATTCACTCACCCCCTTTAGAGTTACATCCTATGTCTGCTCCGTGGCCTTTTGTTGCATGGGGAATAGACGTTATTGGGCCAATAGAGCCGAAAGCATCTAACGGTCATCGGTTTATTTTAGTCCATCGATTACTTTACCAAATGGGTAGAAGCTGTCACGTTCAAATCAGTTACCAAGAAAGCGGTGGTGGACTTCATTCATTCCAACATCATATGTCGTTTTGGCATACCAAAAATCATTATTACAGACAATGCAATGAATCTCAACAGCCACCTGATGAAGGAAGTTTGTGAGCAATTTAAAATTGTTCATCGTCATTCAACCCCTTATCGTCCCAAAGCAAATGGGGCTGTTGAAGCTGCGAATAAAAACATCAAGAAGATTCTTAGGAAAATGGTGCAAGGATCTAGACAGTGGCATGAGAAATTACCCTTCGCTCTCATGGGATATCGCACGACTGTTCGTACGTCAGTTGGTGCAACTCCCTACTTATTGGTTTACGGAACTGAGGTTGTCATACTCGCAGAAGTTGAAATCCCTTCTCTTCGAACCATTGTTGAAGCAGAAATCGAGGATACAAAATGGGTTAAATCGAGGTTAGAACAATTAGCACCGATAGAAGAAAAACGATTGACATCACTTTGTTTTGGTCAATTATATCAGCAGAGGATGGATCGGGCTTATAATAATAAAGTACGCCCCAGAAATTTTGAAGTGGGTCAACTTGTTGTGAAACGTATCCTTCCCCACCAAGACGAGGCCAAGGGAAAGTTTGCTCCAAATTGGCAAGGCCCTTATGTTATTAAGCAAGTGTTATCCAAAGGAGCTTTGCAATTGGCGGATATGGAGGGAAAGGCGATTGACACGATTGTCAATGCAGATTCGATCAAGAGATACTACATTTAGCACTCCTTGTCATTTTTATGATGAGAAGATAAAAATGTATCCTCTTTTATCTCAAACACCACTGGTCTGGTGCTTGCTTTAAAAAAAAAATCAAAAAAAAAAAATAATAAAAAAAGAAACGAAAAAAAATCAAAAAAAAAAAAAACTCAAAAAGTTCATTGAACTACGTTCGACCTGATTCCTAAAAGGATACGTAGGCAGCCCTTCATTGGGGGTTCGGTCTAATCGCTCAATAAAAGATAATCATGTTCTTCAATTCTCAAAAGGTTGAGACATTATATGGCGAACTATGGGAGAAAATAAAGAAGAGAGTTTTATGAGTGAAAATCGTTACGGGCACTATAAGACGATGGTTGGTTGAGTGACAAAGATTAGAATGTCTTATTGGTGAAAAATCATGAAAGGTGCTACTGATCAAATGATGACATTTTTTCTTGACATAAGCGCAATCATGATAAAAGTCAAGGTTAGACTGAAAGGTGCAACATTGTTTCCTGAGATTCAGACAACTCGAAAAGATCAAACGTTCAGTCCAAATGCATGTCATGTTTTAAAGTCGTCACGTACTTTCAGATAAGATTCTTTTCACTCCTTTTAAACATTCTCTTATTTATCTACTACTTCTAAAGACATAATTTTTCCTTCATAACCCTTTCATTAGTGTCATTTGTGCTTGTGTTCGTTATTCTTTGAATTTTTTTCCTTTCTCAGCATCAACTCGTGTCAAGTGAGAAAATAAAATCCAGAAAAATTGACTACGGTATTTCCAGTTGAATGTTGGGGACATGCACCATATTGGCTAGGGCTGTGAACCTATTGTTTACATCCCTACTCTATTCAAATAGGGCGAAACGTCGCGGCAACTCAAAAAATTATTAATTGATTCAATTTTAAAAGTTTTAAAAATGAACGAGTTTTTTAAAAAAAGAGTCGCCACCTAATTTTAGGAAAAAACTAGGAAACCATTAAATGATCTACGAAACCAATTTGATTCTAGGTAAGGGGTTCAAATTATTCCGAAGGGAAGGGGTTAAGCACCCTCCGAAATCCACAAATGTGGGTCCCGGCTGAATTCATTTTTTTTTAAATTGAGGAAAAAATAAAATAATATACGAATATAATAAACATGCAATATACACAAATAATAAAATAAGAAAATATAAGAAACGGCCTAAAGTTTGCCTAACGTAATATATACAAAATATTGAATAAAGAGTATAATTCGAACTTAATTCGAATAACTTCAAGGAAGCAAGTCTTGGGTACCTGTAAACACACTTAGTAAAAGTGTTAGTAATAAATAAATATGAATAAAATTGAATATAAGAAATAATAACTAAAAATAAAAACCCGTCTTATTAACATTGGAGGCCTTGGAAATCGACGGTAATTTCTTCATCGGCCAATTTCAACATATAAAATATATAAACTTAAATTAAAACTCCGTCTTTTAAAATGGAAAGGCCTCTAAACCCGACGGATAGATTTTTCATTGGCCATTTCACATACAAAAATTGCAATAATATGTTATGATACAATAACTTAAATATGAAACAAAATCGTGTGAATAATAACCAAATATAAAACAATATGAAATCAATTTGAGCAAATTTCGATAATTGCCAACACAAAAATATGTATAAACAGTATCCAACTATAACACAAAACAATACAAAATCAACAGTGAAACATGACAAAACTGAAAACTTTATATTAAGCTAATAATGAAGGATGAATAATGTTTCAAGGAAATTGCTAAGTCTTTACTGTTCTTATAATGGGTCACTTGCAAACAACAAACATAATTATTATAAACTTGTCCAACTTTACAGCTTTTATTGGAGAATCCATCAATAGTACTACACAAAACTAAATAATAACAAAATTTAATGTAACAAGCAGTGACAAAATATTCAAAAATAGACAAGGCAAAAAAAAAAAACAATACAAAAATTGAATAATAATTAAAAAATAAATAATGGACCATCAATAACAGATAACTTCAAAACAACGACCTAATTAAATTGATAAAAATCACAATATACCAACAAATAAGAAATTATTTAATAAAGCAATATAAAATGACTCACAGCCTAACTGAAGCAATTTCTAATTAGCTTAAAACAAAAACTAACAACTTAATATACACTAGCTTAAAAATATCAACAATTTTATGATTAAAAAAAATAAAAAAAATCAATAAATAGATATGAACCCAAACTAACTTAATATGTCAAAAATAACAATAGCCAAAAATAAGAAAAATCAGCCAATACACAAATATAATTAAAAGACATAATAAACAGTAACAATGGGGTTACCCGCTTTGAAGTTTGACGATTCCGACCAGATCTTGTATAATTCCATCTTGAGAGAGATGGGTGGGCAGCCATAGTGATGCTGCGGTGGTCTTTTTACTGTTGGTTCATGAGCTCAGAGCTTGTTGATGTTGGTCGGAGTTAGTGATGGGTTGTTTGTTTATTGTTCACCGGAGATGGAGCCTTTATTTTCGACCAGATCTGATTGTTTTGTTGGTTCGCCAGAAAAATGGAAAAAACGGATGTTTTTTTTTTGAGATGGTTGTTGTCCAGCTCTTTGGAGGTGGTGGGTGTTTGGTGTGAAAAGGATGATTGTTTGCTGGTAGATTTGGGTCGGCTATCCGTCGGAAAAGAGAGGAGAGGAACAGAAGGCGCCAGAGCTGCTGCTGGTCGCAGCTTGCCTGAGCGCTGCCAGCAATGGGGAGAAGAAGGCGAAGAAGAAGGGAAGAGAGAAGAGGCGATGGGAGAAGAAGAAAGAAGAGAGGAGGCGGCTTTGGGTTGTTGTTTGGATGCTATTGGAGTGGGTTTTTGGGGGGTGGCGGCTCCATTTGAAAATTTACACTAACCCTAATTTTCTCTTCCCCCCCTTAACCTAATGGTCAAATTGTTTTATATATAGGGAATTATTAAAAATGGGCCTAAATTATGGGCTTGAAATAGTGGCCTAAAATTATTTGTTGATAAAATATCCGTATATAAAATTATCTTCGTATTTGAATGAATTTCTTAGACTGCGCAGAATATCAAAAATGAATATTAACAATGTAAAGATGCAATTTTAAAATTAACTAATAAGAAATTCTGAATTCTAATAAATAAAGATAGTTATCGATAAACTTATTAAAAAATTATAAAAATAATATATTTTTGAACTCTTAAATAAATAAACTTAAAAATCACGAATTTTTAAAATGTTAGGCCAAAATTGGGTGTCAACAGCTGTCCCTTTCGTTGTGTATGATTGATGAAAGAAATCGTGGACAACGAAAATTGACAAACCTAATTTTGACCAAACACATCACCTTTCTAGATAAGTGTTGTTGAATGTAGTGGAAGTCAATCCTAGACTTGTCTCCAAAAGGTTCTATGATGCTGCGTCCTTGCTGAAGTAGTTTGGACATGTGGCTCCTCTGAGAGTGCATCTTCTAGAATGTTCTAAAAAAAAAGAAGATAAAACTCATTATTATAGGCAAAACTAAAAGAAAAAGGGTAGCATCTCTTATGATACGATAAATGGAGACAAATACATGTCCCTTGGTAGGACGAATGAAGATGATGATCAATCTGTAGGATTTGAAATGTATGTCCATCGATAGGACGAATGAAAAGAAAATGATGATCCATCGATAGGATTTTAAATGTATGTCCATCGGTAGGACAAAATGTAAACATCTTTCAACGCACGTTTCCACCGACTTGAACGTTGAATAGATAGAGTGCACAACCTTCACCTCCAAATAGATGTGTCTTAAATGCAAATATCATTCAACGCAAGTTTTCACCGACTTGAACGTTGAAAAGATATGGTGCACATCCTTCACCTCCGAATAGATGTGTCTTAAATGCATATATCTTTCAACGCAAGTTTTCACCGACTTAAACGTTGAAAAGATATGGTGCACATCCTTCACCTCCGAATAGATGCGTCTTAAATGCAAATATCTTTCAACGCAAGTTTTTACCGACTTAAACGTTGAAAAGATATGGTGCACATCCTTCACCTCCGAATAGATGCGTCTTAAATGCAAATATCTTCTTGGCAATGTATAAACTTTTGCGAGGGATAGAATCTTCTCGCGATGCATAAAATTTTGCGAGGGATGAAATCTTCTCGCGATGCATAAAGTATGAAATCTTCTTGCGATGCATTAATTTCTGCGAGGTATGAAATCTTCTCGCGATGCTTGAATAATAACTTGCGATGCATGAATATTAACTTGGATGCATGATCTTTCGCAATGCATGAATATTGACTCGCGATGCATGATTTTTTTTTTTTTTTTTTTGCGATGCATGAATATTGACTCGCGATGCATGATTTTTTGCAATGCATGAATATCGACTCGCGATGCATGATTTTTCGCTATGCATGAATATTGACTCGCGATGCATGATTTTTCCAATGCATGAATATTGACCTCAATGCATGATCTTCTGCGGGGCATGAATATTTTCCCGCAATGCATAAATTTTGCGAGGGATGGAATCTTCTCGCGATGCATAAATTTTTGCGAGGAATGAAATCTTCTGGCGATGCATTAATTTCTACGAGGTATGAAATCTACTCGCAATGCGTGAATAATAACTTGCGATGCATGAATATTAACTTAGATGCATGATCTTTCGCAATGCATGAATATTGACTCGCGATGCATGATCTTTCGCAATGCATGAATATTGACTCGCGATGCATGATTGTTATTTATATATATATATTTTATTTTATTTTGCGATGCATGAATATTGACTCACGATGCATGATTTTTTGCAATGCATGAATATCGACTCGCGATGCATGATTTTCCGCTATGCATGAATATTGACTCGCGATGCATGATTTTTCCAATGCATGAATATTGACCTCAATGCATGATCTTCTGCGGTGCATGAATATTTTCCCACAATGCATAAATTTTGCGAGGGATGGAATCTTCTCGCGATGCATAATTTTGCGAGGAATGAAATCTTCTCGCGATGCATGAATTCCGCAAGGTATGAAATCTTCTCGCGATGCATAAATTTCTGCGAGGTATGAAATCTTCTCGCGATGCGTGAATAATAACTCTCGATGCATGAATATTAACTCTCGATGCATGAATTAACTCGCGATGCATGATATTCTACGGGGCATGAATATCTTCCCGTAATGCATAAATTCTGCAAGGTATGAAATCTTCTTGCGATGCATGAATTTCTGCGAGGTATGAAATATTCTCGCTATGCATGAATATTAACTCTCGATGCATGAATATTAACTCTCGATGCATGAATTAACTCGCGATGCAAGAATAATTCGCGATGCATGATCTTTCGCAATGCATGAATATTGACTCGCGATGCATGAATTTTTTTTTTTTTTTTTTTTTTTTTTGCAATGCATGAATATTGACTCTCAATGCATGATTTCTGCAATGCATGAATATTGACTCTCAATGCATGATTTCTGCAATGCATGAATATTGACTCTCAATGCATGATTTTTTGCAATGCATGATTTTTTGCAATACATGAATATTGACTCTCAATGCATGATTTTTGTAGTTGCTATCAAGCTTCTCGCAGTACTTATCAGAATTTTGAGGTCTTCCTCAAAATTCTGTCCCTGTTAGAATTTTGGCAAATCTCAAAATGATCTTCAATCTTGACTTGTTGGCGATAACACCTCTATGGAGAATTTTTGAGATATTTTCAAAAATTTTGTCCCAGTTTTTATTGTAAAGAGAAATAATAATCACATTGGTATATGACCGAGCCGTCGTGGCGCCTACATATCCTGTTAATCAAGGAATCAGGTCAAATGTAGTTCCAAACTTGTAGATGATGAATACTGCAAAGAATCTGAAAGAAGATCATCAGTAGAAAATTTACAATATGAACATGATAAAATAGGAAAATAATATTGCATGTGATATCCAAAGCCTATAAAAGAAAAGAAAAAAAAACATGTCACATTTTTGGACGAACAATCCATGCAGTAAAATAAGACTCTCACACATACAAGATTAACCCGATTACACTTTTTACAATGAACAGCTCAAAAGGCAAATTTTTTTTATTTTTTTATTTTTTGTATAAAATTGAAAGACTCTTAAAAAGGTTTTAAAATATTAAAGAATGAGTGTTTTTTCACTTTTTCCTTTTCTTTTTTAAAAAAAAAAAAAAAAGTGATGAGATAGTCAAACATTCACTACAATTGGTACCAACAGTTAAAATTGCAGGTAAATCTCTCATCGACTTTTTTTTTTTTTTTTTTTTTAAGATTGAATTTAAGGTAATTCCTACAGCTTCAAGTGGTACCTCCAATATACTGATGGATCAACATGATCCGTTCATCTTGCTTCAAACAAAGGTTTTGAATTGTATCAATCCTCATGTTTCAAGTGCCTCACGAAAAAGACTTGTCCTATTTCACACATATTTGAAACATTTGATTTTAGGACATTTTTCAAAGTGCACTCACACTCACAAGAATGTTCAATGCATACAACTGTAACACCATATGCTTGACCCTTATGTAAATCTCCACTAATGTGAGAACATTTGGAATGAGATCATGTAGGGCTTGTCATTGGCTTGTAACGTATGCTTAGGGATGGGTAGGATATTTATTTGGGATAAAAGTGACTAAATTTCTCCTTGAGCGTCACACAAAATTTGTGCTCTTAATGATTGGTACGACTGTGGCACTAGATCCTCTTCATTATTCTCTGACCTCTCAAATTCTTTTGAATTCTCATTTTTAACGTTTTTCCATTCTTTTTTTTTGGAGCTCTCATTTTTTGGAGCTTTTCTCTTCTTCTCTTTTCCTTCTTTTGAGTCATTATTCGTTGGAGCTTTTCTTTCATTCACTTCTTTATTATAATAAATTTTCCTTTTTTTTTGTTAGAGTATTTTTCTTTCCACTTTTCATTGACTCTGTAAATGTATTTTTTACCTTTCTTTATTTCTTCCACCCTTTTTTTTTCTTCCTTTCTCTCATTTCTCTAGAGTCTTTGCTTCCTTGATTTTGGGAGACTCAATATCTTTGCTTTTGGAAATTTCAAACATGGATCTTCTCTTATAATTTGCACATTCTTGGTGCACTCAAGAAGGTTGGGCCAAGAGAGGATAGTGCGTGTAAGCACTCAAAAGGGTAGTGGTTAAGATGTGGTTGTTCAAAGAAAGGTTTCAGGCTCAAAATGGGAAAACTAGGGATTAATGTAATTTGGTAAGCTTCGAAAGGCACAATCGGGTCAAAAAAGGCCTACAATCCTTTCTCAAACCAAACATTACTCAGGATTTCGCCTCGAAAAATATTCAGGTCAAGTTCTAGATCAACAGTGTAACACAATTGAACTTTGATCAAAATCTCACCACACAATGCACATGAAACATAAGGTTAGTTTTATTCTTATCTTGATTGCATGCAAGAGAATTTTCAAGCATCACAAAAGTACAGATAAGAGGTACCACGAGAATTTATAGTTTACCGCAAAGTCAGTCTTTTCCATCATATCAAATATATTTACATGCTCTTAATTACATAGGTCCCAACCGAGCTGAAGACATGACTCTTACAGTATGTATAAGTAATTTTTTTTTTTTTTGAAAGAATGATTACCGAACCCGAGAAGGGCTGCCTACGTATCTCATTAAGATAAGAATCAGGTGTGCGTAGTTCATGCAGATATGACTTGGAAGATATGCACAAACTATTTTTTTTTTTTAAATAATACCGAACCAAAGAAGGGTTGCCTACGTATCTCAACGAAATGAGAATCAGGTTCGCGTAGTTCGTGCAGATATGACTTGAAAGATATGCACAAACTATTTTTTTTATTTTTTTATTTTTACCCTTTTTTTGTTTTTTGAAAAAATAATACCGAACCCAAGAAGGGTTGCCTGCGTATCTCACCGAAATGAGAATCAGGTTCGTGTAGTTCGTCCAGATATAACTTGGAAAATATGCACAAACTATTTTTTTTTTTTTTTACTTTTGGAGAAGATAATACCGAACCCAAGAAGGGTTGCCTACGTATCTCATTAAAATGAGAATCAGGTACGCGTAGTTCGTCTAGATATGACATATAATAATTTAAAGATTTAGACAACTCAAATAAATTTCTAGGTCTAGCGTCACTAAAATTTGTAGTCATGAAGTATTTTTGACCCCCATTTTTTCCGCACCAATATGTTTTATAGTCTCTTAATCGTCAATTTTTATACTGTCTTTTGAATGTAACCTGCGAATTTTCACAGCAATTTCTACGTATACTCTTTTTGGAATTTTTCTTGGAACTGTCTCCTCCCAATTTTCACGAGATCCAGACATTGTTATGACCATCCCCGACTGATGTCGGGGACGGTATTCCTACAAAAATATGAGAAATATGTGAGAGCAGGACCATCATGCAAAATAATAATAATAAAAATAAATGAATGCGACCTCATAGTCAAATACTCCCCTAATTTATCATTTTAACTTGATATAATTGAGAAATGCAAGGACTGTAATTTCGCTAATCCTCTTGTCTCTTGCAACTTCAGACAAATAATGATTTCTGAAGTCGGACAATAAATTAACATTTCGCTCTAAAGAAGAACAACTCAAAATGTAAGAGTTAGTTCTTATACATAATGGATAATGCAAAATATCACACAAATAATGAATAAAATAAATAAATACTTTTTTAATTAAAAAAAAAACTGTAATATATCACATAGCATACAAACAATTATTGCGCGTCCTATACAAATATGTGACCCTTTTATGCCTAGGGCAGGCCTATCGATTTGAAGGATGTATTACGCCATTTGACAATTTTCCATTGTCCCCAAAACACATAGTACAATTTTATGAATAAATGAAATAGAATTATGAAGTTAGGGGAAAAAGAAAGAAGGAAATTTTTTTTTACAAATATTCAATCCACGTAGGGATACCATCCTATTCTAAGCCTTTGTGGAAGGGTCTTTCTCTTGAAATTCTTGTCATCTTCGATTGTCAACACTTTTGGATTGAATGATAGCTTGTGAAGAATCGAATTTGACAAAAATAGACTATTAAAATAACTCTCTAATCAAATGGACCATGGTTTGTCAAATGTCGTATACATCCTTCAAATTACACACAATTATGATTGTCCGTTTAGGCCAGAGGCCATTATGGACTGAAGGTGGTCTTTCTAATAGACCCAACACGCCTTGGGTGTTTGGATCGTCCTAGTTCAATGCGCTAAATTCGGAATTTGATTTCGCTCTACGCTAGTCGAGTAAGAGTGGGTTGTATTTAGAGTGGAAAAGGTAACCCAAACGGACTATTTGGGCTGGTACAGTTAACGATCGTTGACTATCAAGTAGCCAACTACACTCGTCAGGGTGCCCCAAGAAAATTTTGGTTAATGAACGACTGCGAACCCGCATAATCATCCTTTAGTGAAAATGAAATAATTGTCGTTTGACGGAAAATATTATGTCATGAATGCAATGATAATATACACACAATAAAATAAATAATGAAAATACAATAAACAAATAATCAGCGAAATATAAAAATACAAGGTATAACATAATAATAAAACAAAA
>CM040619.1:59525791-59611842 GCA_022817965.1 Solanum lycopersicoides
CAAAATCAAATTCGGTAAGCAAATCTGCCATTTTGCCAACCTACCCGTCGGCATGGCTTTTTGAAAAATATATTTCAGAGGATCCATTCGAGATATGAGGTAAGTGGTGTTGGACAAAAAATAGTGCTTCAGTTTTGGGCGACCCAAGTTAAAGCACAACATTTTTTTCTAAGAGAGTGTACTTTGCCTCATAGGATGTGAACTTTTTGCTCAAGTAATAGATAGCTTGTTCCTTTTTCCCGTGACGTCATGTTGTCCTAGAACGCAACCAAAGGAATTATCCGTCACCGAAGGTATAAACAAAGGCCTACCAGGCTCTGGGGGACCAGTACCGGAGGATTTACTAAATATTCCTTAATTTTGTCAAAAGCCTTTTGACACTCACTTGTCCATTTAATAGCAGCATCTTTTTCAACAACTTGAATATCGGCTCGCATGTAGTAGTGAGTTGAGCGATGAATCGGCTGATATAGTTTAACCTTCCCAGAAAACTCATGACTTCAGTTCTGGTTTTTGGAGGTGGCAATTCTCGAATGGACTTTATCTTGGAGGGGTCTAATTCAATGCCTCTTCGGCTAACTATAAAACCCAAAAGCTTGCCGGATGGAACTCCAAATGCACATTTTGTACTTTCTGAACCTTTCGAAAAATTTTCTTAGATCACGCACATGGTCAATTTGCGTTCTAGACTTAATGATGACATCATCGACATATACCTCAACTTCTTTATGCATCATGTCATGGAATATGGTAGTCATAGCTCTCATGTAGGTTGCCCCTGCATTTTTTAGACCAAATGGCATGACTCTATAACAATATGTACCCCACGGAGTGGTGAAAGCAGTTTTTTCTGCGTCTTTTTCATCCATGAGAATTTGGTGATATCCGGCGTAGCAGTCCACGAAAGATTGAATCTCGTGTTTAGCACAATTGTCAACCAAGATGTGAATGTTGGGTAGTGGAAAATTGTCTTTTGGACTTGCTTTGTTTAAATCTCTATAATCAACACAAACTCTGATCTTTCCATCCTTTTTTGGTACTGGCACAACATTAGCCAACCAAGTAGTGTATTGGACAACCCTGATCACTTTTGCACTCAGTTGCTTCATGATTTCCACTTTGATTTTATCGCTCATATCTGTCTTAAATTTTCTCTGCTTTTGCTGGACAGGTGGAAAGTCAAGATGTATGGGAAGTTTGTGAACTACCAGATCAGCACTTAACCCCGGTATGTCATCGTATGACCAAGCGAAGACATCTTTGTATTCAAATAAAACTTGAATTATGTCATCTCGAATATTTTGATCGACATGAATACTTATCTTTATTTCTTTCACTTCTTCGGGAGTTCCCAAATTAACCACCTCCGTTTCACTTAAATTAGGTTTAGGCTTATTTTCAAATTGATCCAAACCCCTTTTTATTTCTTCGTCAGCTTCAGCTTCATCATATTCCTTAGACTTAGAATTCATTGTTTTGAGATCAGACAACTTTTTAGGATCTAATTGTAAACTCCGCATGCATGTCATATTATTAAAGTTAACGTAACTGAAAATGAAAATAAGATGACAAATATTAGAAATAGTAGGAACAAAGAAGATGACTAGAACTTCATTGCATTGAATGGGAAAGGATAGAAGGGTTAACAACAAAGCGAAACAACTAGAATGTTTGAATTACAACCCTGAGAATAATCCAAGAAAATAAAAAAACAGCAAAACAAAAACTACCAGGACTCCTTTCTTGTAGGGAGAGGAGTGGCTTTCCAGTTATTTAGTTGGACATTTGGGCCGATAAACTGCACATCCATATAACTAGTGCCCTCACCCATCTGAGTCATGTTTACCTCACAAAACATTTCCTTGATACCTTGACACATTTCATCCACATCATTTTGGATAGGTAAGTCAGGACACGGTTCACCTAGAGATTTAATGAAAGATTGAGCAATATGGGGGATCGGCTTCGACAGATTCCAAGCATTTCTTTTACGATCTTTTGCCCATTTTCTATCAAATCTAGTTGGATTGAAACCCAAACCGAATGTATCTTGATTACCCATCGGATTGATAGGACTCACAATTCCTTGCAACGACAAACCTAACCCCTTTCCGGGTTCATAGCCATTTTGTACCATTTGAGCCACCACCATGACTGAAGTAGAGGACAGATGAGGTTGGAGGATAGGCTTTCCTTCTAAGAACTGATTTACCGTTATTATCTCCAAAGCCTGATAGTTGAGGGATTCACAACCTCTTTTAGCCTCAATGCATGGTATTGAAGGATCTCGGGTGATTGGGAGATCATCTTCACCATGGACAATGATTTCTTGTTTGTCATGCTCAAACTTGACCACTTGGTGTAGAGTAGATGGCACAACTCTAGCCATGTGGATCCATGGCCTACCCAAAAGCAGATTGTAAGACGTGTCCATGTCTATAACTTGGAAAGTGATTCCAAACTCCGCTGGTCCAATTGTGACAATTAAGTATATTTCACCAAGAGTATCCCATTTTGCACCATCAAATGCCCGTACACAAACATTGTTAGTACGAATCCTATCAGTGTTGATTTTCAAGCTTTGTAGAGTGGAAAGAGGGCATATATCTACACCCGATCCTCCATCAACCATGACTCTCTTCACATAGTGTTCTTCACATTTCACGGTTAAATGTAGAGCCCTATTATGTCCAGATCCTTCCAAGGGCAATTCATCATCAGTGAAAGTGATTCTATTTACCTCAAAAATTCGATTGACCATCTTTTCCAAGTGACCTACTGTAATATTTTCTGAGATATGTGCCTCATTCAAAATTCTGGTCAACACTTCACGATGTTCTTTAGAATGTATGAGTAATGACAACAAAGAGATTTGAGCAGGCGTTTTCCTCAACTGATCTATAACAGAATAATCTTGAGCTTTCATCTTTTTCAGAAACTCTTCAGCATCTTCCTCAGTGACTGATTTTTTTATCGGCAACTGATTTTCTTTGATTTGTTTGTCCCTCTTTAATTCTTCCGGAGCATAACACCTTCCGGAACGAGTTAAGCCTCTTGTTTATTTGTTTCTTCGATAATCTCCTTTTCCTTGTGAGTAACGATGACTTTGTTGTAGTTCCACGGAACGGCTTTGGTGTTTGTGATCGGAAGTTGTGTTGCAATTTGTATCACAACTGGCTCTTTCATAGTTTCTTGATTTTGATCGAACATTGAAAATTTACCAGGAATGTATCATTTTGGACAATTCAACGGTACGTCTTCTCTTTTTAATGATTCAGGGACATACAACACTAGCTTTCTCGAGTCCCCAAAATTCGAACGTACACCTTTAACAATTATTGGTGCCCTTTGTATGGGTTCTAAAACCATACTAGACTCTTCTTTTGAAACCTTGCTTTTCACTTTTGTTCCACTTGTTTGCTCATAATCTTCGAAAATGTCAACCATCCCCACAACACGCTCATTATTATTAGCAGGGAGTGGGTTATTGGTGACATTTGGTGCTTCCTCATTGCGTACCTCGATTACCTTATCCTCGATTAACTTCTCAATGACTCTTTTTAGGGTCCAACAATTCTCTGTGCTATGACCAGGAGCGTTGGCGTGATACTCGCATATAACAGTTGGATCAAAGCCTCTCGCATTTGGATTGACAACGTACGGATTGACAGGTTCAACCAGTCTCAATTGTATTAATTTCCGTAACAAACTCGTATACGATTCCCCAATTGGGGTAAAATTTTCTTTTCCAGGGACTTGTTCTCTCGCCTGAAAATTTTGTTGTTGGGGGCGAGCAACTTGTGGGGCAGGCCCCCTCCATTGTTGGTGCGAAGGAGGCCGGACATATGCCTGAGTGTTGAGAACTACATATTGGGACGGGTAATAATGCTGAGGAGAATTATATTGTTCTTGTTGGACTTGACCATAAGGATGGTTCATGCCCATTTGAACACCTCTCGATCCAGATGCCGTCATGGACCCTTCCTCCTTCTTTTTTCGATTGGTAAAATTACCGGATCCACTTTGTATTGCTTGTGTGGTAGCTCTAATGGCTGTTTGACTCACAATCTTACCCGACTTTATGCCATTCTCTACCATTTCTCCGATCTTGATCGCTTCGGCGAAAGGCTTGCCCATTGCGGCGAGAAGATAATGAAAGTAGTCAGGTTCTTGAGCCTGGAGAAAAATATCAATTAATTCATAGTATTTCATCGGCGGTTTGATTCTAGCTGCCTTCTCCCTCCATCTTATGGCATATTCCCTAAAACTTTCCGATGGCTTTTTTTCATATTAGCTAGGGAATTGCGATCGGGAACAATATCGATATTATATTGAAATTGTTGGACAAAATCTTGCGCCATATCATCCCAAACGTGCCAATGAGAAATGTCCTGATCGATAAACCATTCTGATGCTACACCCGTTAAACTCTCTCCAAAGTAAGCCATAAGAAGTTCTTCTTTTCCTTCGGCTGCCCTCAACTGATTACAAAATCTTCTCAAATGAGCCACTGGATCGCCATGACCATTATATTTATCAAACTTTGGAGTTTTGAACCCTAGAGGCAAGTGAACATCTGGAAACATGCATAAGTCCTTAAATGAGACACTTTTGTGTCCTCCCAGACCTTGCATATTCCTTATGTTTTGTTCCAAACTCCTCATTTTCCTTGCAATTTCTTCATGTTCCTCATTCTTAATGTTTTTCTCAACCTCAACGGGAGAACTGTATTGGTGGTGGTAAGAGTTAGGAACATTGAAAGTTAATTTAGGGGCATGACCTTGGCCGTATTGATCTTTGAGTATAGGGTCATCATTGGATTTTTGTACCAGTGTCGGTTGAGGAATTGTATTAGTTTGGACAGTAGGCATGAAAAGTGGATTATTCATCATTGATGGTTTCAACGGGTTTACTGAGGAAGTTCCGGCAGTATTAGATGTGTTAACGTAGGGTCCAAACCCAGGTGGATAAACCGGGTCACTTGTTGACATTTGGATGGGGAATGGCATATTCACATTCAAATATTCTCGAATTGAGGGCGGAGGAGCTTGCCCATTCATCCAAGCTTCGTACATTTCGGTCATCTGTTGTCTTAACATTTTCACCTCTTCCATAGGTACCGATTCTTGCGCAACCATTTGGGTCTGTGCTTCTTCATTTTCCGACTCTGTTCCGTCTTTACGTGTCATTTTTTCTTTCCCTTTTGATCTTGTGTTATATTGATGAGATGACAACTCTCCTCATAAACCAACCACCTTTTAAACTCTCTAAATTCTCATATTAAAAAAATGTGTTAGGATTCAACATATTGAGGATATTAAATGCACGTTGTATGTTATGCACCTAGATTATTCATATGTATATAATATGTTTTGGAAGACTTTTATGTTTCATCCCGGCTTTGGACGACTTGCTTATGTCATTTGATCCCCTACTTTACTTACTTGAATAATTTGAATGCATTTTGATCGAACCTATTAAAGGTTGCCTACGTATCATGTTTGAACATGAATCAGATCATTACGTAGTTCATGTGGATGAATTTCTTTGGAAATAAAAATACGATATTTATTTATTTTAAAATGAAAATACCATTCAAATCAAAATGACCAAAATAAAAACATCAAAGTACTTAAGATTAAAACAAAATTTGACGAACTAAAAAGAAAAAAGAAAGGAAAAAAAAATCCATCTCCAACATTTCTTGATCATCAATTGCCCTCTAGGCTAGAGTAGACCTTGAACAAAGCTTTCGGCAGATGTGGGGCTAGTGCACGCGCTTCTCAACCCAGGCTCTCATCACTTCGGTGGATATGACCACCATAAACATCAATCAAGCTCTCCGTCAACTGAAGCACTTGTCCTTTGGCCTCCTCCATATTCTCGTGACAATTCTGCAACCATTCTTCAGTAGTGACAACTGCATCACTCAGATGCTCTTCTTGTGCTTGAAGCTCTTCAATTTGGTTATGGAATTCTTCACGCTCTTCCATCCATTGATTCCTTTCGATCGCCACTCCTGCTTGATACAATGTGAAACGGTTTGTTATGTCTCTTTCTCGTCCCATAGAAGCTTTTAATTGATTTTGTAACCTAGCTTGTGCATTCATCAAGAGGGTCTTTTCTTTCTTATATTCTTCCTCATGTTGCTCCATAGCACCTCTAACAATGCCCAAATCTTCATGCAGGGTTCGAATAGTACATAGATGTTTCTTTTCAACCCTTTTTTCAATCAATGTAACTCTTTCCTCGAATATTGCATCACGTCGAGCCAACTCTTCTCTAACATTTTTTAGGTCATTGCTTAGGATATCTAAAGTAGACCTATAATTTCTTTCCACTTCGAGTCGGGCCTGCTTGATTCTTACTTCAATTTTCTCTTCTCGATCTATGATCTCTCATGTTGATCCTTCGGGCATTACTTTGAGAGGGGCTTGATCGAAAAACCAATAGAGGTATAAGGGGTCAACTTCCCCTTCAACGCGATCATCCACCATAGCTTTCGAACTTAAAGTTCGACTACCACCCCAAATCTTTTGGGCTTTTGATTCTCGATCTCGATCTTCAAATGCCACCTCCCACACAAAATTATGCGTATCCTCGGATTTAGGTAAAATTTATTTTTGTCCTAGTTGGCGTAGAACTTGGAGGGGTATGTATGGTTGGAACCCGCGAAGGCCTGTCAGAACGAAGAATGGACGATAGGAAGACATAACAATTACCTCACTAGCAGGGAACCAATGATAGTTCCATGTAATTTTAGATGCCGTCAATTTAAGAAGATAATGTCTCCATGCTTTGACACCTTTTGGCAATTTATCTCCTAATTCTTTCATCCTGTCTGGGTGGCTCAAAATATAATTCGTTCAATCGGATTTGAAATCTGTCGCAAAACGATGGCGATATAGGTGCTCCAAAAACCACATTTGCAATAGAATGCTACAGCCTTCAAAAAAATCTCCCCCCTCTCTACATTTAGTCAAAGCACGATAAATATCAGCCAACATCATCGGCAATATAGTGAATTTTCTTTTCTTCATCATAACAGTGATTATTCCTGACAGACGAATATCGATTTTTTTATCCTTCCTTGGAAAAACCATAGCTCCCAAGAATGCCACCATGAATGCTTCTTGTCTATGTTTTCCCAAGTAGGGAGGTGTTGTCCATTTTTAAGTTGTTTTCCATAGCTTGAAAATCCTTCCTTCTTTCCATATCTTGAGTACAAGAATTCCAAAGAAACCAACCCATTATCAAAACACTCCTTATGAGGATGGATGATGTGCATCTGTTCCAGAAATTTACTTCCGCTGATACTCCTAGGGGCTATTAGTGTTTTGGTTCGAAGATCCTGGCCTAAACCTGTGAAACCACCCAATTCTTCTAATGTAGGCGTCAACTCAAAATCACTAAATCGAAACACATTATTTGTGGAATCCCAAAACGGGATCAAAGCCTCGATCAAACCTCTGTCAGGACTAAATCTCATGATATCTGTAAGAAAACCAACATGTTTAAATATCTCAGTCCGCCTAAATTCATGCATATCGTTCCACCAATCCATGAGTAATTGTGGGGTTTTATCTGTGATCATGAACTTTGGGGGATCATTGACCATTTTGACAACTTCATCCCTTGGTCTTTTATCACACCTCATAGATCTCATGATTACCTGGTTGAAGAAGGGAAAATTAGGATTTTTTAAAATCAAATTTAATTGTGAAATTTTGATAATTCGAAATTATTTGTTGGAGTAGTTAAAAAAATGATTCGGAATGTCTCAAGTGGTCATTGATTTAGGTTGTTTTTGAAAAGAATGACCGAATAAAGAGACAAGTTTGATTAAAAAAAGAAAGAAAAATAAAATCATGTACAATTTAAAAGACATATATATACATATATTATTATTATTTATGCATCATTTTAATAAAAGCGAAAATAGAATTAAGGATTATGTGTGTATGTATAGATATGTGTATTAATTTGTTTATTTTGAATCATTGGTCGAAAGAAGGTAGAAAATAGATATTTATTTCCATAGTCGATTATTCTAAAGCCGGTCAACATTTTGTTAGTCTTCCACATGATGCAACAAGTAGAACAAAAATGCACATGATGGTCTCACGAAAAAGTACTTGTCCTAATCAAATTGGGCCCCTATGCCGAATCTCGCTGAGTTACATGCACATGATGCAAATAAATCGGAACCTAGTAAGGATATCATGTCTGAAAGTTTCAGTTCTACTAAGGTGTAACTTGTGGAGAAAAAATTTCTAGACTGGCTGTAAAACGAGCGGACAACTCGAGTCAGGGAGTAGCAACGTACCGGTAGCAGCGCTTTCCGGCTTTGTGCATGGGTGCTCCCCATCCTATACATATTAACTAAAATCCTTCACCATGGATCGAAGATCCACTGGTTATCTTGATAGAAGCGGGGTGCGCAGTCGCAATTTCCATATTATTATGTAGAAGACTCAGAGTGGTGCGTGAGAGAGGAAAATTGTAATGCAATTCAAATATTATCAAAATATTAAAAATAAATAAAGAATTAGCATATTAAGACAAATAAATACAATATCCAAAAGCGTAAATAAATAAATCATAGTCATACATAAATCAATATTTAAAGCTCGAATTCTAGTTAGTGTCCCCAGCGGAGTCGCCATCTGTCACGCCCCCTTTTTTTTCTCAATATTTTTTTTTATTTATTTATTTTGAAAGAAAAAAGTTTTTCCAATTAAAGTGACATTTTGAAAAGGGATAATTTTTCTTCAGAGTCGCCACTTGGAACTGAGTTTTGGTGTTCCAAGTCACCTTATTTAAATCCCTAATCAAAAGGAAATTGACTCTATTTTTATTGGTCTGCGAATTAGAATTTCGGGTAAGGAATTCTGTTAACCGAGGGAAAGGTGTTAGGCACCCCTCGAGTCCCGTGGTTCTAGCACGGTCGCTTTATTGACTTTAGTATGACTTAACTTAATTTTTGAATATTATATTATTTAATCAATAATAGAATTGTTATTTATCCTCAAATTTATTTTAAACTTATTTGAAATTGGCTTATTTATTTTAAATGGTCTTAATTTTTTCCACTGTGCGTCCATTAATTTTAAACTTGAAATATCCGTATATTTTTTTTAAATTATTTTTGCTTTTATTTGTATGTTTTATTTTTTAATGTTATTATAGTAGAATATATATTGGTATCTAATTTCTACAAATTAGAGTTCGTGTGGAAAAGATATTTTTTTTTAGTTCAAGATAATATTTATATATTTATTTATTAGATAAAGAATAAGAAAAATAAATAAATTTTATAAGATTTGAAGTTAGTTTTATCAAGAAATTCTAAATAGATTAGGAATGTTATTTTTTTTAATGAAACAAAATTTTTCTTTTTTTTTAATTTTTTCTTTTTTTGCACGTTTTTGTTTTATTTTAATTTTTTATATATTTGTTTTTTTTTGTTTTCTGTAAGTTCTGTTTCTCTCTTTTGTTTTTTATTTTATCATTATTTTTATTTTATTATTATTTTGTAGATTTTGTCTTCTTTTTTTCCAAATTCTTTTGTAATAATTTTGTTACTCTTTTTTTTTTTACGTTGTGTTGTTTTTGTTTGTTTTTTCGTCCTATTTTATTAATTTTATATTTGTATTTTTTCATTTTACTTCTCCCTTTTAAATTTTTTTTTATGTTTTCATATTTATTTTCACTCTGCTTCGTTCTCTTTATTTTTATTTTTTATGTTATGTTTCTGTGTTTAATTTTTGGTTATTTTTTTTTGTTTCATTATTATTTTTTTTGGGTTGTTCTTTTTTATGCTTTTTTTTTTATTAATCTTCCTAATAATTTATCTATTTTTTTTAACCATATTCTCTAAATAATATTATATATCCTCTTATTTATATTTCTTAATAATACTAATTAAAATGATAATCATCTTACATTTATTCTAGAGGAAAATTATCTTATTTATTGAAATAATAGATAAAAGAAAATGAAACATGTTTTGCATAGCTTTTCTAAATTGCTAATCACTTAAACTTTAGTTTATGTCCTAGCGCTACAAATCTACAAATATTTTTTTAAAAAAAAATAATAATTCTTAAGTGAAAACTAGGCTCCAAAAAAAATTAACTATTAAATATCACAAAATCAATGTTAATATAAATTGCGTCTAAAAAGTATAGACAATAATAATAATACAAAAATGTGTAATACATATTTTATTTTATATTATTTTTTAGCAAAAAAACAATTTTTGGGTCCCGTTTTCTGAACATTCGAAAAAAAATCATAACATGTAACACAGATTGATATTACATAATAATAACATACGATTCAAAGAACTTCATATAGATTCAGATTTTCATAGAACATTACATTCAAATAATACGAGAATTTAGAGTTACCTCGCTGTGAGTATTGATACCACAAAAATAACTTTAAGGATCCACGAACTTGGAACTACGAGCGAAACCTCTAACTCTAGACCTAATTCTCAAAAAATAACTCACTTTTCCTCTCTTTGCTTTTTTTTTTGCTTTGTTTTCTCTCTGTGTATTTCAAGATCGGTTTCTGTGTCTCCCTATATTTTTTCTCTATCTCTTTATTTTAAAAGAACGTGGGGTTATATATTAAACTGACCTCCGGAAGTCGAAAAAAAATAAAAAAAATTGCCGACATAAATTAAAACTGACCTCGCAGGTCAGTAAATACCGACCTCCAGAGGTCGGAATTGAATAGCGACCAAGCTTTTTCTGGCTTAAGCTGGAAAGTCGGTTTTTGGTTGGTATTTCAGGAATACTGACCTCTGGAGGTCGGTATTTCTAGGTCGGTATTCACTGTTTTTTTAGTAGTGTATTTGATATATATATTAGTTATAATACCATTTAGTTTTTTATTTGATAGAATTATCCATTTATATATAACTATCAGAAATATATTTATTATCAGTGGCGAAACAAGAATTTTTAACAGGGGGTTCAAAATCTGATGAAATAAACACACGAAGGGGGTTCCACACACACACACACACACGTGCACACACACACAGACACACACACAGCGCGCGCGCGCACACACACACACACACACACATATATATATATATATATATATATATATATATATATATATATATATATATATATATATATATATATATATATAATATATAAATTAGTCATGTATAAATAAGTAATATTTTTCGTCGAATAGGATTCAAATGAACCCCTGAATGTATGTTTTCTCCGTTGCTCCTGTGTATTAGTTATATATCTTATTAGTATTATAGTGTATAGAGACAAATCTATGATTTCTAGAAAAAGGATGTATCACAAAAAGGAAAAAAATAAAATTAAGTGGAAATTGAGCCCTATTTTAGGTAAATAACTCAATATTTAATTAAGTGCATCATTTAATATTTTTGTAACACCGCTGTCAAAATTTAGTGTCAACCAAATTTAGAAAATTTTACGAATATAGCGGGGGGTCGTGTGCTCCATATTTTGCATAAATTTGACTCTGATAGAGTGAATAATTAATAAACAACAAATCATGATATTAACAATACTTAAGCTATCAATATATGGGGATAAAGATCCGATCAAGTAAATTAGGTCAAGTAATGTTCAATGGCCTTATAGATTCATGTCATGTGTATTATATGATTATTTATGGTTGAGATTCATTTAAATTATATGATTATTCTTGGCAGGGCTGTCACGACGTGTAAGTAGTGCGCCTGAGCTTCCCCTCAGAAGTTTAGAGAATGGCGCCCCACGTCACTCTGTGCGCCAGGTCTATTCGAGTTTTTCATGGTAGAATATTAACGTTTGACTTTCTATTTCAAACATTATCTCAATAATTCATCTTCAATCTCAATTGACATACTAAAATCTCTTATTTTAAACCTCACTTCCTAATGAAAATCCGCTATTGCTAACAACGTATTTTTATTACTTTTTTCTTTAAGGAAACCAACAGAGGATCATTGGTGTTCACAAACCCATTGTTGTACTTTCTGAAATTTGCCACCTTCTAATTTCTAACTTCAACAATGGGTGAACACTAATCCTTTGTCGGTAACCTGAAAGAAAAAAGTAATAAAAATATGTTGAGAACAAAAATGGAGGTACTTTTACGAAGCAAAGTGTAAAATAAGTAGTTTTCATGGTAGTTTTTCTTAAACACGCTTAGGGTTTTGAAAGGAGTCCAAGAGGAGAGAAAGGGAGAAAAACTTCAAGTCTTCAAGATTCGTGTGATCTTCAAAGGATTTCGCGAAGGATTTGATCTTTAAAAGGCATGTAAGTTTTCATAGTGTTGGATACGTTTATCCAAACGCCAATTATGAGTTTCACTTTCAAATTCATTAATGATATTGAGTTTATTGAGGTTCTTGATTCAATTGTTGAGGTGTATGTTTTCTTTCTTGAATTAAAATTTTTGGACTAGTTTTTGAGGCGAGGATCTTTTAATGAGCTTTGTTCTTTAGACTTTTCGAGTAGATTTTCACATAATTATGTTGGGTAAACGAATCTAAGAGGGTTTGGAAGAAACCATTCAATTCTAGGTGAATTAGCACAAAACTCGAGAAAACAAAAATTTGTCGAAACTTCTTGGCAGGGGCTGGCACGACGCGTCAGTTGGGCGCCTAAACTTCCCCTATGAAGTTGGGGTATGACGCCCCACGCCACTCTGTGCTCCAGGTATATTCGAGTTATTCATGGTAGAATATTAACGTTTGACTTTCTATTTCAAACATTATATCAATAATTCATCTTCGATATCAATTGACATACTAAAATCTCTTATTTTAAACCTTACTTCCTAATGAAAATCCACTATTGCTAACAACATACTTTTATTACTTTTTTCTTTAAGGAAACCAACAGAGGATTATTGGTGTTTACAAACCCATTGTTGTACTTTCTGAATTTTGCCCCTTTCAAATTTCTAATTTCAACAATGGGTGAACACTAATTCTTTGTCGGTAACCTGAAAGAAAAAAGTAATAAAAATATGTTGAGAACAAAAATGGAGGTACTTTACGAAGCAAAGTGTAAAAATAAGTATTTTTCATGGTAGTTATTCTTAAACACGCTTAGGGTTTTGAGAGAAGTCCAAAAGGAGAGAAAGGGAGAAAAACTTCAAGTGTTCAAGATTCGTGCGATCTTCAAAGGATTTCCCAAGGATTTTATCCTTAAGAGGCATGTAAGTTTTCATAGTGTTGGGTTCGTTCACCCACACGGCAATCATTAGTTTCACTTTCATATTCATCAATGAGATTGAGTATATTGAGGTTCTTGATTAAATTCTTGAGGTGTTTCTTTTCATTCTTGAATTGAAATTTTTGATCCAGTTCTTGAGGCGAGGATCTTGTTAATCAGCTCTCTTCTTGAGACTTTTCGAGTAGATTTTCATGTAATTAAGTTTGGTAAACGAATCTAAGAATGTTTGGAAAAAACCATTCGATTCTAGGTGAATTAGGAAAAAAAATCAAGAAAACAAAATTTATCGAAACTTCTTGGCAGGGACTGGCAAGACGCGTTAGTAGTGCGCCTGAACTTCCCCTCTGAAGTTTAGGGTATCACGCGCCACGCCACTCTGTGCGTCAAGTCATTTCGAGTTTCTCATGGTAGAATATTAACGTTTGTCTTTCTATTTTAAACATTTTCTCAATAATTCATCTTCGATCTCACTTGACCTACTAAAATATCTTATTTTAAACCTTACTTCCTAATGAAAATCCACTATTGCTAACAACATATTTTTATTACTTTTTTCTTTGAGGAAACCAACAGAGGATTAATTGTGTTCACAAACCCATTGTTGTACTTTCTAAAATTTGCCCTTTTCTAATTTCTAACTTCAACAATGGGTGAACACTAATCCTTTGTCGTTAACCTAAAAGAAAAAAGTAATAAAAATATGTTGAGAAAAAAATGGAGGTACTTTACGAAGCAAAGTGTAAAAATAAGTATTTTTCATGGTAGTTATTTCCAAACACACTTACGATTTTGAGCGGAGTTCAAGCGAAGAAAAAGGGAGAAAAACTTCAAGCATTCAAGAGTCTTGCGATCTTCAAAAGCTTTTTCCAAGGATTTGATCCTTAAGAGGTATGTAAGTTTTCATAGTGTTGGGTTCGTTCACCCACACGCCAACCAGTTTCATATTTATCAATGAGATTGAATATAATGAGGTTCTTGATTAAATTCTTAAAGTGTTTGTTTTCATTCTTGAATTAAAATTTTTGATGCAGTTCTTGAGGCGAGGATATTGTTAATCAGCTTTCTTCTTGAGACTTTTCGAGTAGATTTTCACGTAATTAAGTTGGGTAAACGAATCTAAGAGTGTTTGGAAGAAACCATTCGATTCTAGGTGAATTAGGGAAAAATATCAAGAAAACAAAATTTATCGAAACTTCTTGGCAGGGGCTGGCAAGACACGTTAGTAGTGCGCCTGAACTTCCCCTCTGAAGTTTAGGGTATGACGCGCCACTCCACTCTGTGCGCCAAGTCTATTTGAGTTTTTCATGGTAGAATATTAACGTTTGTCTTTCTATTTTAAATATTTTCTCAATAATTCATCTTCGATCTCACTTGACTTACTAAAATATCTTATTTTAAACATTACTTCCTAATGAAAATCCACTATTGCTAACAACATATTTTTATTACTTTTTTCTTTGAGGAAACCAACAGAGGATTAATTGTGTTCACAAATCCATTGTTGTACTTTCTGAAATTTGCCCTTTTCTAATTTCTAACTTCAACAATGGGTGAACACTAATCCTTTGTCGGTAACCTAAAAGAAAAAAGTAATAAAAATATGTTGAGAACAAAAATGGAGGTACTTTATGAAGCAAAGTGTAAAAATAAGTATTTTTTTAATGGTAGTTATTTCCAAACACACTTAGTGTTTTGAGAGGAGTTCAATTGAAGAAAAAGGGAGAAAAGCTTCAAGCGTTCAAGATTCTTGCAATCTTCAAAGGATTTTGCCAAGGGTTTGATCTTAAGAGGCGTATAAGTTTTCATAGTATTGGGTTCGTTCACCCACACGCCAATCATTAGTTTCAGTTTCATATTCATCAATGAGATTGAATGTATTGAGGTTCTTGATTAAATTCTTGAAGTGTTTGTTTTCATTCTTGAATTAAATTTTTTCATCCAGTTGTTGAGGTGAGGATCTTGTTAATCAGCTTTGTTCTTGAGACTTTTCGAGTAGATTTTCACGTAATTAAGTTGGGTAAACAAATCTAAGAGTGTTTGGAAGGAACCATTCGATTCTAGGTGAATTAGGGGAAATAATCAAGAAAACAAAATTTATGGAAACTTCTTGGCAGGGGCTGGCAAGACGCGTTCGTAGTGCACCTGAACTTCCCCTCTAAAGTTTAGGGTATGACGTGCCACACCACTATGTGCGCCAAGTCTGTTCGAGTTTTTCATGGTAGAATATTAACATTTGACTTTCTATTTCAAACATTTTCTCAATAATTCATCTTCGATCTCACTTGACTTACTAAAATATCTTATTTTAAACCTTACTTCCTAATGAATATCCACTATTGCTAACAAAATATTTTTATTACTTTTTTCTTTGAGGAAACCAACAGAGGATTATTGGTGTTCACAAACCCATTGTTGTACTTTCTGAAATTTGCCCTTTTCTAATTTCTTTCAACAATGGTTGAACAGTAATCCTTTGTCGGTAACCTAAAAGAAAAAAATAATAAAATTATGTTGAGAACAAAAATGGAGGTACTTTACGAAGCAAAGTGTAAAAATAAGTATTTTTCATGGTAGTTATTTCCAAACACACTTAGGATTTTGAGCGGAGTTCAAGTGAAGAAAAAGGTGAAAAACTTCAAGCGTTCAAGATTCTTGCGAACTTCAAACGATTTTTCCAAGGATTTGATCCTTAAGAGGCATGTAAGTTATCATAGTGTTGGGTTCGTTCACCCACACGCCAATCATTAGTTTCACTTTCATATTCATCAATGAGATTGAGTATATTGAGGTTCTTGATTAAATTCTTGAGGTGTTTATTTTCATTCTTGAATTGAAATTTTTGATCCTGTTCTTGAAGCGAGGATCTTGTTAATCAGCTTTCTTCTTGAGACTTTTCGAGTATATTTTCACGTAATTAAGTTGCGTAAACGAATCTAAGAGGGTTTGGAAGAAACCATTTGATTCTAGGTGAATTAAGGGAAAAAATCAAGAAAACAAAATTTATCGAAACTTCTTGGCAGGGGCTGGCAAGACGCGTTAGTAGTGCGCCTGAACTTCCCCTCTGTAGTTTAGGGTATGACGCGCCACGCAACACTGTACGCCAAGTCTATTCACGTTTTTTATGGTAGAATATTGATGTTTGACTTTCTATTTCAAACATTTTCTCAATAATTCATCTTCGATCTCACTTGACTTATTAAAATCTCTTATTTTAAACTTTACTTCCTAATGAAAATCCACTATTGCTAACAACATATTTTTATTACTTTTTTCTTTGAGGAAACCAACAGAGGATTATTGGTGTTCACAAACCCATTGTTGTAATTTTGGAAATTTTCCCTTTTCTAATTTTCTAACTTCAACAATGGTTGAACACTAATCCTTTATTGGTAACCTAAAAGAAAAAAATAATAAAAATATGTTGAGAACAAAAATGGAGGTACTTTACGAAGCAAAGTGTAAAAATAAGTAGTTTTCATGGTAGATATTTCCAAACACACTTAGGGTTTTGAACGAGTTCAAGTGAAGAAAAAGGGAGAAAAGCTTCAATCGTTCAAGATTCTTGCGATCTTCAAAGGATTTCGCCAAGGGTTTGATCTTAAGAGGCATGTAAGTTTTCATAGTATTGGGTTCGTTCACTTATAAGCCAATCATGAGTTTCACTTTCAAAATCATCAATGAGATTGAGTATATTGAGGTTCTTGATTAAATTCTTGAGGTGTTTGTTTTCACTCTTGAATTAAAATTTTTGGTCGAGTTCTTGATGCGAGGATCTTTTTAATGAGCTTTGTTTTGAGACTTTTTGAGTAGATTTTCATGTAATTAAGTTGGGTAAACAAATCTAAGAGGGTTTGGAAGAAATCATTCGATTCTAGGTGAATTAGGGCCAAGAATCGAGAAAATAAAATTTGTCTAAGACCCAAAAATAGAAAAAAAAATTACATATCAAGAATGAACCTTAAAATAGTAAAACTAGCCATGGAAACAACTAAAAAAATGAAACCTACGGACAGATCTGATATATACTAGTCATGGAAACAACTAAAACGAAATAAAAAGGTGAGAAGTAACCTCGATGGAGTTAAACTTTCTTCGTTGTGTTAACAAGAATCCCCAAAAAATCACCACATAAACTTGAAACCGAACAAGAAGTTGATCGGAGCTCCACCAAACTATTTCGCCAATTAAAGTATACCTCCGTTTATGGTGAATTAGATCGAGTTAGACGATTGTTTTCATGACATTTAAGAAATGGGTGTGTTTTGGATGATCAAAAGAGGTGAATTGTGGTTCTGCCTGTTGCGGCTGCTTCTCCCTAGGTTTAAATAGATTGGGTAGCCTTTTAATTTGATTTCATCTAGGGTATCAAAATGAGCCCAAATATAAACGCCTCATCCAATCTGCTCATAATTTTATGGGTTGGGCTTTTGATGATTTGAATTGGGTTTAATCTCAACCCGTTCAAGTATTAACCCATTTTAAATGAGTTTTCAATTGAGCCCAATATAATATTTAATTTCAACTTGTTTTAAGAATCTTTATTTGTATTGATGTAATGTATGTTTCTATATTGAAAGTATGCATTATTATCTATTTTATATCTTAATTCTAGAATTTATCTATCTATTGATAACTTTTTTTCCCTTGAGTTGAAATCTAAATTGTGGTTAATAAAGTTAAATAACAATATGTTAAAATTATTGAGATTAAGCGGGCCAAAATGGGTAGTCATGACCAAATCCATTTTCAGCCCATTTGAGTTCAAACTCATTTGAGCCCAAAGTAAAATTAGGCAGGTGACGACCCAATCCAATTTCTATTTCAACCTATTTTAATATCTCCAATTTCTATTTCAACCTATTTTAATATCTCCAATTTCAACCAACTTGCCCATTTGACACCCTGATTTTATCTGTCAAGTATGTCTTTCAATTTTGAGTATGTACAAGTATGTACATAAACTTATCTCATATTGAACAAATAAACACACACGTCTTACGTGACATAATACATGTAGGCCGCAAAATTTACTTGTGGGGTTTCACATAAAATGAATGTGCCTATTTGTTCAATGTTATACAAGTTTAAGTGTCTACCTGTGCACACCAAAAGTGAATGACATAAATGTAAGTTGAAACCAAGTTGAAGGACATGTTTGTATATTATATCTTTATTTTATATTCCAGGTTTAGGGTGTCATATGGTATATCTTTTGGGAGGTCTAATCTTCCTAAAATGTCCTTATGAATTTTGGATAGGATAAGAAATTTGGGGTGGAAGAGTAAAATATCCCCCCTCCCCCCATAATAAGTGATAAGTAAAAATACACTTCAAATTTATCTAGGAGATTCTCTAATGGACAACCATCACTATGAGCTACGCGATGATATTCCGTCTCGCCCACGCTGCCAGAACTGTCTTATACCTTGTGGGATCTCAACAAAGTGGATCCACTTAGTAATAAGGATTCATCTAAAAAGTATGATCATTTATCCATATTAACAAACATGATTTATGAGAATTTTGAATTGTTGAAACTTAACCCCGTATCGATGCTCAATATTATTCTCAATAATATACTCATGCTCAAATGTATAAATCATACTCTTTTTCTGTTTTGAGGTAATTATTCAAATTAACTTATTAAAAAAGGTAACTACTCTGAAGTATCTCTAAACTAATAAACTCTTTTTAGAAATCAAAGTTTCTCTTTTCTCAACGTAATTATGATACATTTGGGAATACCCTTATACTTTTTCTCAATTATGTATAAAACTCTTCTCAAAACTTATCTTTGCTTTCTCAGAAAATTAATTCAAGGCCATTGTTTGGTTAAAAATGATTCTTAATAATTACTCAAAAATAGGTTCATGCTGAAAAATAGACATGAACAATCAACTCAAGAATCTCAATGAAAAATTTAGCAACTCAATAATCAATAAATATAATTCAGAACTCATCAACGAAACTCATCTAAAAAATTATCAAACTAAGGATGTAACCCTAGATTATTCTTTACTAATAGAAAGTAGATGTAGCGAGTGAGGATGAACTCAGCCCATCACTATGTTAACCTTACATACCTGGAAAGAAAAAAGTTCTTGACGCACAATCGACGAAATTCAAAGAACGCTAGAAATCTTGACTTTTCTCCTATTAGATCTTTGTTCTAAGTATTTGAAGAATTAAAAACGTAAAAGAATGTGTTAACACTATTTTAAATCTTAATTAGGTGAAAAAGGGTCGTGCTTTAGTTTTAGAAGGGGTGGGAAAAGACTAAACTGTCCTTCTTAAAAGCTGATAAAACTTTCTATGGTTCCATCTACGGTTGTGGTTTATTCTACGGACCATAATCCCACCCGTGAAGTTTATATTTAATTTTTCGGCTCAAAACTTTCTATGGGTCCAACCTATGACCCATATAAGTTTCTACGGACCGTAGATCCAATTTGTAGACTTTGTACAACTTTTAGGCTCAAAAGTTGATACTACAAGTCAAACTACGACCCGTAAGAGTTCCTACGACCTGTAGAATGGATCTGTACGAATTGGACCCCAAAATAAGAAAATGTGAAGTTTTTTGTGACTTGACAGTATGGGTCGTCGAAATTTTGATGGCTCGTAGAAACAAGTTGTTGAAACTGAAAATGAGGCAAACTTGGTGGCGTAGGAATGAGGATTCAGAGGCCTTTAGTTTTGTAGGTCATGGGCTACCTACTTTATTATGTGCAGGGAGATATGATCATCTAAAGTTGACCTTAGTAGAATATTATGTCAAAACTTAATCGGTAAGGAAGCTTTCAAATCAACTTTGTGCCAAGGGGTTTGTATGACCTTGAGTCATATCCAAATCCATTCCAACACTAAAGAATTGACCTTTAAGCATATGAGAAATTTTAGAATTACCCGATATGATTTTACATGCAAATAAAGAATGGTCCGAACCTTAGCTTAGAAATGTTTACGGTGTTACATATTAAAGATAAGAAAACTCAAAGAACATAATTTTATTGTAGTTTTCTTTTTCTTGCAAAAAAAAAAGACATTATAAAATAACAGAGATACTTCTTGTGATCTTTTTCTCAAGTAAAATTTACTAAAAGGTGAAATAAAAATTAAGAAAATAATATTTAAAAATAAATGATTAAAACAAAAAAAAAATGAATTGAAACTAAGACAAAATTCACGTGTCTATACTACTTATTTCATAACCAACATTGATTCTTTTCATACTCGATTCAATTTTATTTTCTGGGAGTGGGGGAGGCCGGAGGGGTGCCCTCCTCCTTATTCAAGTCTACGTAAAGACGGTTGGAGACTTTTATCGATGAGTCAGATTTTTAAGAAGAAGACGTTTTAGACATGCTAATATATCTAAGCACAGAAGAATATATAAAAAGTTGTTGTTAATAATGACCTAGACTTACGTACCCTTAGTGATGAGGGATATATTCTAGTAAAAATAATTAATTAATGCTTTAATGAACATGTCTCTATTATATACATGTATGGAGTATTTATAAATGGATGTCTAAGTGTGCAAGTCTAGTCATGATAACAAGAAAAAGAATAGACACATTAGGTAGGTGTTAGATCATAAATTCTAAATACTTTTTATTTTATTTAAAATTGGTTATCTTAAAATTGTAAATGAAATTGTATTTGCTTTTCTTTTTGCAAGAAAAAGTGAGAACATTCTATTTGAAGCTTATGAAGATCGAGTTTGAAAACAAGTTTAGGCTACTTTTTCCAAATTTGAAATCCAACTCATGATTTACTTATGTACAACAAATCAACCTGTTGCAAATGTCACTTGATTTAGTAGGAATTACTATCATACATATTAGTAATTGTATTCTTATAAAAACTTTTCTATATTTGTTAAACTAATTAGCATCTTAATGTTTAGTGTAGTTTGTCTAAAGCTTAAAGGGTTAAAAATTTTTATCAAAATTTCAAAAGGGTACATCAATTTTTTTTAATCAAAAGGGCAAAATCGCTACTGACGCAGCGATTTTGTTTTGACGCCGTTAACTGTGAAGCTTAAAATCGCTGATCTATCAGCGATTTTGTTCATATTGTTTTTTCCCTTTTTAAACAAAATCGCTATCCATGCAGCTTTTTCGGCGATTTTTCTTTTTAAAAAATTTAAATCGCTGCAACTGCAGCGTTTTTATTAAAAAAAGTTATTATTTTTTTAAATCGCTGCCTAAACAACAATTTTAGTGGGAAATTTTTAAAACTTCTTTGGAAAATCGCTGCATTGACAGCGATTTCTGTTGAATTTTTTTCATCTTTTTTTAAAAAGACACCGCCTTGGCTTAAAATGCTGCAATTGCAGCCATTTTATAAAAAAAAAAAAAAATTTCAATTTTTAACAAAATAATAAAATCATTTAGTGAAATTTTTACTAAGATTTGTAATGCGATTTTTATTTTGACCAAAATAAAAAAAAAGAAAAATCACCAACATTTAATATGACTTTTTTTAAAAAATAATTGGCAATGATATTTTAATTATTTTTTTTACCAAAAGTGACTTTTTTTATTAAAAAAAACTTTTTTATAAAAACAGTGATTTAAATTATTTTTAAAAAAATATTCACTAACATTAAATAATTTTTTTGAAAATAATCGCTGGCAAGGCAGCCATCTTTGTAAAGACAAAAAAAAATTCACATATCGCTTGCCATGCAGGGATTTACCAAAATATAAAAAAAATTCCCACTAAAGCAGCGATTTTTAAAAAGTTTTTTTTAAATAATAAAATTGCTATAATCACAGCGATTTTAACTTTTTAGAAAATAAAATTCATCAAAAACGCTGCCCATGCAGCGATTTTCTTTAAAAAAGAAAAAAAAATATGAACAAAATCGCTGGTAAGTCAGCGATTTTGAGACTTAACGGCGTTAAAACAAAATCGCTGCATCAGTAGCGATTTTGCCCTTTTGGTTAAAAAAGAAATTGATGTACCCTGTTGGAATTTTTGATAATTCTTTTTATCTTTTACGCTTCGGACTTAGATTTAATTGGTATATCAACATGTGTGTAACTTATGAATTAGATCTTTAATATGCTTAAAAACAAATAGCAACCCCTCTTTTCTAGTTTATGTGCTAAAATATGAATACCGACATACATGTATAGTATCTTTAAAAAATAAAGATCGATTCATTAATGAAATTTGTGATTATAAACATATCATAAAATTTAGACGGTCATATAAATTTTCGAACTTATGATTTTAAATATTTCATAACTTTTTTTATAGTATTCATATCGTAATTAATTATTGTTAAATTTATATCAAGTTTGTTACAATTCGGAAGGACGAAGAATCTCATAGTGAAGTAAATAATTAATATGGTCCAAACAAGAACAATCGATGTAGTTTGGTGACCTTCAATGGTGATGATGTCAATTACGTACTTCTCATTCAATTTGTTTATTGGTGACAAAAAATTGATCACTTTCTATCCTATTTGTTTCATTAAATATAATTCAAGAGTTACAACATCTAATTATTTCTTCACTTAATTAACATGCGTTTTTAGCTTCCTTAATCCTTACCATAAATCCCATAAAATGCTTAACAATGTAACATTAATTATGATTGAAGGATCTCATTCTCAACCTATACAAACAAGGTTAGTATATATTTTGTTAATATCATTTTGTTTTTCTCTCTTTGCACATGATCACATGTTATTTGTGTCTTTAAACGTTAAAATATTGTTGTTTTATAGAAATTGTAAGTTAAAAATCATGACCGGGAGAGTTCCCAAAAATGGTTCACACAATTTACATAAGTTGTATGAGAATTTTTTATTATCTTAGAATATTAGGTGAACCTAAAAGCGTAAAATTTTAATTTATTAATTTGTGAAATAAAAAGATTTCACACAATTTGCATGTTGTGTGAGGTCCAAAATTACTCACACAGTTAATGAGCAGGTGATAGCCTCTTCTAGTCAAAATTAGAACGTTTTTTTTTCTTTTTGATTTACTTCAAAGTTATCTTGGGATTTACAAAATATTTTCTACTTTGGACTGTTCCAAAACTTTTTACAGAAATCTTTAGCAAAATTCTTATTATATGCATGTATGAATTGTATTTATAAATGTATGTTTAAGTGTGCAAATTTAGAGATTATAAAAAAGAAAAAGAATTAGTATTTACTTATTTGATTTCTACATTTTTTTTCTACTGAAAAAATCATAAACAAATTAAAGATGCTAATGGAGTCTGATAAGCCTTTGATATTTCGTAAGATTTTACTATCTAGAGAAACCTTCATGAATAAAATGATAAGTTTGTTAATTTCTCTCTAGAATTTTTTTGGGTTCTACTGATGTTTTAAGAAATTTGGAACATAGTATGCGTTAGATCATAAATTTCAAATAAAATTTGAAATTTATTTAGTTAAAAATGTATCAGGTTCTTTCGCATAAAAGAGAATAGAACATTTTATTAGAAATTTATAAATATCGATTTGAAAAATAGTTTAAACAACTTTTCCAAATTTGAAATTCAACTGCAAGTTGGATTTGGAAATTTTATAATCAAACACCAATTTTTAAATAAAGTAAGAATCATTTCAAAGAAGACAAATAATTCTCATGGCCAAACGAATTTGTAGATTTGGTTGAAACTACACTAGAAAAACTTACCATGTGTTAACGAGCCATAATATTTTTTTGTTCATTTGTTAAATTTGATATGTCAACACGTGTCGTTTTATTTCATAAAAGAAACTAAGAAAATGCTGAGTAAGACTTGTTTACTAAAAACGGGTGAAGCTGAAATGTCATGGGAAGCAAAGATGGTGAGAACAAACTCAAAATACTTCATATGTGAAGGAGGTTACAGATGAAATGTTGAATTTCTTAGGAATAATTTGGTTGATAATATTATGGTCATTTGATAGGATGTACTATCATTACTAAAAAAACAGTGAATATCGATCTAAAAATTACCGACCTCAAATAATGTCGGTAATTTCTGACCTCCGGATGTCAGTATTGTTAAAAATAATAAAACTAGTTGGTATTTAGACAAAATAAGGAGGGGAAAAAAATTCCGACCTCAAATGGTCGGTATTTTTTGCGGAAAAATTAATTACAATAAAAATCGACTTTTTGAAGTCGGTATTAAATAAAATAAATGAATAAACATATTTTATTTTTGGTATTTTTATTTCATCAATATCCAAATACCGACATCATGAGGTCGGTATTTTTATTTCATTCAAATACTGACATCATGATGTCGGTATTTCATCCAAATACTGACATCATGAAGTCGGTATTTTTATTTCATCCAAATACCGACCTCATAAAGTCGGTATTTTTCCTTCATCCAAATATCGACCTAATGAAGTCGGTATTTTTGCTTATCTAAATATCGACCTCATGAGATCGGTATTTATCTTCATCTAAATACCGACCTAATAAGATCGGTATTTTTATTTCATTCATATCCAAATACCGACATATGAGGTCGGTATTTTTATTTCATCCAAATACTGACATCATGAAATCGGTATTTTTATTTCATCCAAATACGACTCATGAATCGGTATTTTTTTCATCCAAATACCGACCTCATGAAGTCGGTATTTTTCCTTCATCCTATCGACCTAATGAGGTCGGTATTTTTACTTCATCTAAATACCGACCTAATAAGGTCGGTATTTTTATTTCATCCATATCAAAATACGGACATATGAGGTCGATATTTTTATTTCATCCAAATACTGACATCATGAAGTCGGTATTTTTACTTCATCCAAATACCGACCTCATGAAGTCGGTATTTTTCCTTCATCCAAATATCGACCTAATGAGATCGGTATTTTAACTTCATCTAAATACCGACCTCATGAAATCGGTATTTATCTTCATCTAAATACCGACCTAATAAGGTCGGTATTTTTATTTCATTCATATCCAAATACCGACATATGAGGTCGGTATTTTTATTTCATCCAAATACTGACATCATGAAGTCGGTATTTTTATTTCATCCAAATACCGACCTCATGAAGTCGGTATTTTTTCTTCATTCAAATATCGACTTCATGAGGTCGGTATTTTTACTTCGTCTAAATACGTCCTCATGAGGTCGGTTTTTTATTTCATCCAAATACTGACATCATGATGTCGTTATTATTATTTCATCCAAATACTGACTTCATGAGATCGGTATTTATCTTTAATCTAAATACCGACCTAATGAGGTCGCTGATGTTATTTCAGTTAAATACCGACCTCATGAGGAAAGTTTTGCGTAAATTAAAAAACAAAAATATATTATAATATCGATTTCTAAAAATCGGTAAAATTAAATATCATGCAATTTAATTAGTTTTAATTTAAATATTTATATCGTGCAATTAACTTTAAATAAATCGTACTCTGGATGACGGTTTTATATAAGTTAAAAGATAAACTAATATAATATACCGACCTCTCGATATCAATATTATTTATTATGATTTCTTTTATTTTTCTTAAAATTTAATGTGATACCGACCTCATGAGATCGGTATTTCTTTTGTTATCTAATTCATTTTAATAAAAGCGACATCCGGAGGTTGGTTGGTTTATTATATTTCTAATAATCATAATTTTTGTTATTTAGCATAATACTAAAATTTCATTTGAAACTTACAATTAATTGTTCAAAAAATGTAATAATTTTGTATACTTTATCAATAAAAAGTTAGACTTCGTGGAAAAATTAAAATATATATATATAATCCATATTTAAAGTATGAAATACGTTGATATGAATTAGGATATAATTATACTTATATTTCTACAGTAATGTACAAAAAACTATTAGCCCGTCGTCTAATCGTGAACTTAATATCTCATGTTATGATGTAGAGGTGAAGAGCTAACATATAATCTACTCGAGTATGAAATGCGAGATAGTATTATTATATACTTTCAATCTTGAATGTATGTCAAGTGTAGTGATCACTTCCTAATTATGATGACATGTAAAGGATACTTCATCTGAGTATGAAAGACGTTAATTAATTATATATGAAATACATTATCAATTAAATAAATTAAATATCGATGATCAATTTAAAGAGATTTATATATAATTAACATGATTACTTGTTATTTCTTTTAAAGTTTAATGTGATACCGGTCTCATGAGGTCAATATTTTTTTTATTATATCTAATTACTTTTAATAAAACCGACATACAGAGATTGGTTTAATTATTTAAAGTATTTCTATTAATCAGAATTTTTGCTATTAGCATAATATTAAAATTTTATTTGAAACTTACAATTAATTGTTCAAAAAGTATAACGATTTTGTATACTTTTATAAATAACAAGTTAGACTCTATGGAATAAATGAAAAATATCTATAATTTATATTTAGAGTATGAAACTACGTTGTTATGAATTAGGATATAATATAATTATACTTATATTTCTAGAGTAATGTACAAATCTATTAGTCCGTCGTCTAATCGTGAACTTCGAATATGAAATACGACATAGTATTATTATATACTTTCGATCTTGAGCGTATGTCAAGTGTAGTGATCACTTCCTAATTCTAATGACATGTAAAGGATACTTCATCCGAGTATGAAATACATTGAGTAATTATGTATGAAATACATCATCAATGAAAGAAATATCAATGATCAATTTAAGGCGAGATTTATATATTATATTTGAATTAATATAATTAGGAGGAATATAATTTAAATTTATAAAATTAACTGGATCGACAAATTAAATTTATTAAATTAAACTTCTATTGATTTTTTTTATATATATGTCGACCTATTTAAATGATTATTTTATTTAAATAATATTGAATTCACGATATTGATATTTATTAAATATAGATAATTATTTGAATAAATATCAACATTTCATGATCGATAAATTAATTATTCTAAAAAATACTGACATTCCGTGGTCAGTAAATTAAATACTTCTCTTAAAAATAAGAGGATAATATCAAAATCCTAACTCAAATATCTCTCTAATACCCACCCTTCACCCGCCTCTCTCTCTTTCCCTCATCTCTTCTCCCCTCGCCCGCTTTCCTCTTCTCCTCCTCCATCTCGTCTTCATCTTCTCCGGCGAGCAGCAGCAGCCCCGGCGACTCCTCTCTCTCCCTCTCGTCTTCCTCTTCTCCTCTTCCCTCGACCCCTCTCTCTTCTTTCTTCATCTATCCCCCTCCCGTCGATCGCTTCTCCACAGTGAACTCCGGCGAGGATCAACAGCCATCCATCGGCGAGCATCCGGCAGCAGCAGCAGCAGCCACAACTCCGACAGAACTCCCGGCGGCCAGCAGCTCCAACCAACGACAGCAAGCCGGCAGCTCGGCTAGAGGGCGATAGCAACAACACCAACTGCTCAAGCTGAGGGCTCAAATGCCTGTGATTTCGTACCAAAGGATCTGTCCAGGTTTGTTTTCTCTTTTTATTATTACCTCATAATTTTCTTAATGATTTTCATAAGTTATAAACAGTTTGTTACCCCTTTTTAATTATTACCTCATAATTTTTTGTATTGATGTTCATCAGTCTTTAGGACCACCTAAAGGAACTAGTTTTCTGACTTTGGGAGTTGCTACTTTTTGCTTGCGTTTTTTATGCACATCTCCCTTAAAAGATTTTTATTGAAGTGCTTGAAGTGTTATTAGAATCTCTAGTTGAAAACATATTTCCAATTTTGTTTATTGAAGTGCTTGAAGTACTATTATTATGGTAGAGTTGTAATATTTTTGTTGTTAATAAATGGTTCTATCATAAAGAAAAAATCATACATCCTTGTGTTTGGGATAAATTAGTAGGTTGGTAGGAATCCATACGAGCTATTGATGTTAGTGAATCAAATCGAACTATTTTGACTTAAGAGTATGACTTAATGCCCTACTTGATCTTCTTGTATGTAAAATGTGCGTGTAAGTAAGTTCAAACTCTATTTTTCTAGTGTTAACTTTTTTATCTCTTTTCGTGCTAGGCAACTCAGAAAGCTCAACATATAAAAAAATTGATACAACATTATATCGCTTCTTTCATTAAAGTTGGAGATAAGGTTTGATGATTCTAAATTTCTAAAGTTCAAGTACAATTATTTTATATAATGTGTTTATATCCACCTACTTGATTTGTGTCCATCTTGTGTAGACACTTAGCTTTAAATTTAGAAATAATATATTTGTTAAGGATAAGTATCAACACTAGTTGATCCTATTGATGACTAAATCGATTTTCTTGCAAGATCGGTTTGTGTCCATCTAGTGTTGACACTTGGCTTTAAATTTAGATATAATATATTTGTTAAGCATAAGTACCAACACTAGTTGATCCTATTGATGACAAAATTAATTTTCTTGCAAGATTGATTTGTGTCCATCTAGTGTTGACACTTAGCTTTAAATGTAGAAATAATATATTTGTTAAGGATAAGTATCAACACTAGTTGATCCTATTGATGACTAAATCAATTTTCTTGCAAGATCGATTTGTGTCCATCTAGTGTGTTGACACTTAGCTTTAAATTTAGATATAATATATTTGTTAAGCATAAGTACCAACACTAGTTGATCCTATTGATGACAAAATCGATTTTCTTGCAAGATTGATTTGTGTCCATCTAGTGTTGACACTTAGCTTTAAAATTAGAAATAATATATTTGTTAATCATAAGTACCAACACTAGTTGATCCTATTGATGACAAAATTGATTTTCTTGCAAGATTTATTTGTGTCCATCTAGTGTTGGTTAAAACTTAACTAAATAGACTTAGAAAGTCTTTAAGTTCTCCAAATACTTAATGTCATTTAGTTGGTGAATATAGTGTTTTAGTTAAGTTAAAACTTAACTAATTAGCCTTAGAAAGTCTTTAAGTTTTCCAAACAAGTAATGTGATTTCGTTGGTGATTAGTGTTAGAAGTAAGTCAAAACTTAACTAATATACTTAGAAAAATTGTTAAGTTCTTCAAATAAGTTATTGTGATTTAGTTGACGAATATAGTATTTTAGGTAAGTTAAAACTTAACTAATTAGCCTTAGAAAGTCTTTAAGTTCTCCAAATACTTAATGTGATTTAGTTGGTGAATATAGTGTTTTAGTTAAGTTAAAACTTAACTAATTAGCCTTAGAAAGTCTTTAAGTTTTCCAAACAAGTAATGTGATTTCGTTGGTGATTAGTGTTAGAAGTAAGTTAAAACTTAACTAATATACTTAGAAAAATTGTTAAGTTCTTCAAATAAGTTATTGTGATTTAGTTGATGAATATAGTGTTTTAGGTACGTTAAAACTTAACTAATAGACTTAGAAAAATTGTTAAGTTCTTCAAATAAGTTATTGTGATTTAGTTGATGAATATAGTGTTTTAGTTAAGTTAAAACATAACTAATTAGACTTAGAAAGTCTTTAAGTTCTCCAAATACTTAAGGTGATTTAGTTGGTGAATATAGTGTTTTAGTTAAGTTAAAACTTAACTAATTAGACTTAGAAAGTCTTTAAGTTTTCCAAACAAGTGATGTGATTTCGTTGGTGATTAGTGTTAGAAGGAAGTTAAAACTTAACTAATAGACTTAGAAAAATTGTTAAGTTCTTCAAATAAGTTATTGTGATTTAGTTGATGAATATAGTGTTTTAGTTAAGTTAAAACTTAACTAATTAGCTTTAGAAAGTCTTTAAGTTCTCCAAATACTTAATGTGATTTAGTAGGTGAATTTAGTGTTTTAGTTTGGTTAAAACTTAACTAAATAGACTTAGAAAGTCTTTAAGTTCTCCAAATACTTAATGTGATTTAGTTGGTGAATATAGTGTTTTAGTTTGGTTAAAACTTAACTAAATAGACTTAGAAAGTCTTTAACTTCTCCAAGTACTTAATGTGATTTAGTTGGTGAATATAGTGTTTTAGTTAAGTTAAAACTTAACTAATTAGACTTAGAAAAAATGTTAAGTTCTCCAAATAAGTTATTGTGATTTAGTTGATGAATATAGTGTTTTAGTTAAGTTAAAACTTAACTAATTAGCCTTAGAAAGTCTTTAAGTTTTCCAAACAAGTAATGTGATTTCGTTGGTGATTAGTGTTAGAAGTAAGTTAAAACTTAACTAATAGACTTAATTGTTAAGTTCTTCAAATAAGTTATTGTGATTTAGTTGATGAATATAGTGTTTTAGTTAAAGTTAAAACTTAACTAATTAGCCTTAGAATGTCTTTAAGTTCTCCAAATACTTAATGTGATTTAGTTGGTGAATATAGTGTTTTAGTTTGGTTAAAACTTAACTAAATAGACTTAGAAAGTCTTTAACTTCTCCAAATACTTAATGTGATTTAGTTGGTGAATATAGTGTTTTAGTTTTGTTAAAACTTAACTAAATAGACTTAGAAAGTCTTTAACTTCTCCAAATACTTAATGTGATTTAGTTGGTGAATATAGTGTTTTAGTTAAGTTTTATTAGACTTAGAAAAAATGTTAAGTTCTCCAAATAAGTTATTGTGATTTAGTTGATGAATATAGTGTTTTAGTTAAGTTAAAACTTAACTAATTAGCCTTAGAAAGTCTTTAAGTTTTCCAAACAAGTAATGTGATTTTGTTGGTGATTAGTGTTAGATGTAAGTTAAAACTTAACTAATAGTCTTAGAAAAATTGTTAAGTTCTTCAAATAAGTTATTGTGATTTAGTTGATGAATATAGTGTTTTAGTTAAGTTAAAACTTAACTAATTAGCTTTAGAAAGTCTTTAAGTTCTCCAAATACTTAATGTGATTTAGTTGGTGAATATAGTGTTTTAGTTTGGTTAAAACTTAACTTATTAGACTTAGAAAAAATGTTAAGTTCTTCAAATAAGTTAATGTGATTTCGTTGATGAATAGTGTTAGAAGTAAGTTAAAACTTAACTAATTAGCCTTAGAAAGTCTTTAAAACTGAAATTAAAATTATTATTATTGTTTGTGTAGATGGATCTTGATCGTAGTTGGATGTATAAAAGAAACAATCCTGGTCGAGCGGGTATGATACCAGAATTTGCAGACGGTGTCACTAGATTTATAAATCATGCAAAGACACTTGATGATTTTTTAACTTCAATATTGATTAGGTGTCCGTGTGTGAATTGTGTAAATGTGAATCAGGCCCAACTAACTTTTCTTTTTGAATCAGGAAATATTCTTCCTCCATGTCCCGCAAGTAGTGATGATGGAGCTGATCAAGAGGGTGATGAGAATGATGAGGGTGATAAGGAGAGTGACGGTGATAACGAGTAGTTGTATTGGTTTGACATTTTAGACTTCTATATTTTTGAAATTGTTTGATCGTATTTTAGTTTAATTTGAAGTTGGATGAAGTTTATTTTAAAATAGTTTAATGTATATTTTAAAAATACTATTTTGTTTTGGTTGGATGAAGTTCATTTTAAAATAGCTCATTGAGAATTCTTTGAGTTGGATGAAGTTTATTTGAAATAGATTATTTGAAATTCTTTGGGTTGTTTTGATATTAATATACAGGTGGGATACTGAAATTGCAGCTCAATGTTGTCAGATTTGTAGCAGAAAATACCGACCTCCGGAGGTTAGAATCTAAAAAATAAGAAACAAAAATACCGACCACCGGAGGTCGGAATCTAAATAATAAGAAATAGAAATACGGACCTCCAGAGGTCGGAATCTAAAAAAATAAGAAATACAAATACCGACCTCCGGAGGACGGAATCTCAAAAATAAGAAATAAAAATACCGACCTTCGAAGGTCAGAATCTAAAAACTAGGAAATAAAAATACCGACCTCCGGAAGTCGGAATCTAAAGAATAAGAAATAGAAATACCGACCTCCGGAGGTCGGAATCTAAAAAATAAGAAATACAAATATCGACTTCCAGAGGTCGGAATCTAAAAAATAAGAAATGAAAATACCGACCTCCGGAGGTCAGAATCTAAAAAATAAAAAATAATAATACCGACTTCCGGAGGTCAGTATTCTAAAATTTGATAATTAAAATTTCTGACCTCCGAAAGACGGAAATAATAAAAATAAAAACAAACAAATATATTAAACTGACCTCCGGAAGTCGAAAAAAATAAAAAAAATTGTCGACATAAATTAAAACTGACCTCGCAGGTCAGTAAATACCGACCTCCAGAGGTCGGAATTGAATAGCGACCAAGCTTTTTCTGGCTTAAGCTGGAAAGTCGGTTTTTGGTCGGTATTTCAGGAATACTGACCTCTGGAGGTCGGTATTTCTAGGTCGGTATTCACTGTTTTTTTAGTAGTGTATTTGATATATATATTAGTTATAATACCATTTAGTTTTTTATTTGATAAAATTATCCATTTATATATAACTATCAGAAATATATTTATTATCAGTGGCGAAACAAGAATTTTTAACAGGGGGTTCAAAATCTGATGAAATAAACACACGAAGGGGGTTCCACACACACACACACACACGTGCACACACACACAGACACACACACAGCGCGCGCGCGCGCGCACACACACACACACACACACATATATATATATATATATATATATATATATATATATATATATATATATATAAATATATAAATAATTTAGTCATGTATAAATAAGTAATATTTTTCGTCGAATAGGATTCAAATGAACCCCTGAATGTATGTTTTCTCCGTTGCTCCTGTGTATTAGTTATATATCTTATTAGTATTATAGTGTATAGAGACAAATCTATGATTTCTAGAAAAAGGATGTATCACAAAAAGGAAAAAAATAAAATTAAGTGGAAATTGAGCCCTATTTTAGGTAAATAACTCAATATTTAATTAAGTGCATCATTTAATATTTTTGTAACACCGCTGTCAAAATTTAGTGTCAACCAAATTTAGAAAATTTTACGAATATAGCGGGGGGTCGTGTGCTCCATATTTTGCATAAATTTGACTCTGATAGAGTGAATAATTAATAAACAACAAATCATGATATTAACAATACTTAAGCTATCAATATATGGGGATAAAGATCCGATCAAGTAAATTAGGTCAAGTAATGTTCAATGGCCTTATAGATTCATGTCATGTGTATTATATGATTATTTATGGTTGAGATTCATTTAAATTATATGATTATTCTTGGCAGGGCTGTCACGACGTGTAAGTAGTGCGCCTGAGCTTCCCCTCTGAAGTTTAGAGAATGGCGCCCCACGTCACTCTGTGCGCCAGGTCTATTCGAGTTTTTCATGGTAGAATATTAACGTTTGACTTTCTATTTCAAACATTATCTCAATAATTCATCTTCAATCTCAATTGACATACTAAAATCTCTTATTTTAAACCTTACTTCCTAATGAAAATCCGCTATTGCTAACAACGTATTTTTATTACTTTTTTCTTTAAGGAAACCAACAGAGGATCATTGGTGTTCACAAACCCATTGTTGTACTTTCTGAAATTTGCCACCTTCTAATTTCTAACTTCAACAATGGGTGAACACTAATCCTTTGTCGGTAACCTGAAAGAAAAAAGTAATAAAAATATGTTGAGAACAAAAATGGAGGTACTTTTACGAAGCAAAGTGTAAAAATAAGTAGTTTTCATGGTAGTTTTTCTTAAACACGCTTAGGGTTTTGAAAGGAGTCCAAGAGGAGAGAAAGGGAGAAAAACTTCAAGTCTTCAAGATTCGTGTGATCTTCAAAGGATTTCGCGAAGGATTTGATCTTTAAAAGGCATGTAAGTTTTCATAGTGTTGGATACGTTTATCCAAACGCCAATTATGAGTTTCACTTTCAAATTCATTAATGATATTGAGTTTATTGAGGTTCTTGATTCAATTGTTGAGGTGTATGTTTTCTTTCTTGAATTAAAATTTTTGGACTAGTTTTTGAGGCGAGGATCTTTTAATGAGCTTTGTTCTTTAGACTTTTCGAGTAGATTTTCACATAATTATGTTGGGTAAACGAATCTAAGAGGGTTTGGAAGAAACCATTCAATTCTAGGTGAATTAGCACAAAACTCGAGAAAACAAAAATTTGTCGAAACTTCTTGGCAGGGGCTGGCACGACGCGTCAGTTGGGCGCCTAAACTTCCCCTATGAAGTTGGGGTATGACGCCCCACGCCACTCTGTGCTCCAGGTATATTCGAGTTATTCATGGTAGAATATTAACGTTTGACTTTCTATTTCAAACATTATATCAATAATTCATCTTCGATATCAATTGACATACTAAAATCTCTTATTTTAAACCTTACTTCCTAATGAAAATCCACTATTGCTAACAACATACTTTTATTACTTTTTTCTTTAAGGAAACCAACAGAGGATTATTGGTGTTTACAAACCCATTGTTGTACTTTCTGAATTTTGCCCCTTTCAAATTTCTAACTTCAACAATGGGTGAACACTAATTCTTTGTCGGTAACCTAAAAGAAAAAAGTAATAAAAATATGTTGAGAACAAAAATGGAGGTACTTTACGAAGCAAAGTGTAAAAATAAGTATTTTTCATGGTAGTTATTCTTAAACACGCTTAGGGTTTTGAGAGAAGTCCAAAAGGAGAGAAAGGGAGAAAAACTTCAAGTGTTCAAGATTCGTGCGATCTTCAAAGGATTTCCCAAGGATTTTATCCTTAAGAGGCATGTAAGTTTTCATAGTGTTGGGTTCGTTCACCCACACGGCAATCATTAGTTTCACTTTCATATTCATCAATGAGATTGAGTATATTGAGGTTCTTGATTAAATTCTTGAGGTGTTTCTTTTCATTCTTGAATTGAAATTTTTGATCCAGTTCTTGAGGCGAGGATCTTGTTAATCAGCTCTCTTCTTGAGACTTTTCGAGTAGATTTTCATGTAATTAAGTTTGGTAAACGAATCTAAGAATGTTTGGAAAAAACCATTCGATTCTAGGTGAATTAGGAAAAAAAATCAAGAAAACAAAATTTATCGAAACTTCTTGGCAGGGACTGGCAAGACGCGTTAGTAGTGCGCCTGAACTTCCCCTCTGAAGTTTAGGGTATCACGCGCCACGCCACTCTGTGCGTCAAGTCATTTCGAGTTTCTCATGGTAGAATATTAACGTTTGTCTTTCTATTTTAAACATTTTCTCAATAATTCATCTTCGATCTCACTTGACCTACTAAAATATCTTATTTTAAACCTTACTTCCTAATGAAAATCCACTATTGCTAACAACATATTTTTATTACTTTTTTCTTTGAGGAAACCAACAGAGGATTAATTGTGTTCACAAACCCATTGTTGTACTTTCTAAAATTTGCCCTTTTCTAATTTCTAACTTCAACAATGGGTGAACACTAATCCTTTGTCGTTAACCTAAAAGAAAAAAGTAATAAAAATATGTTGAGAAAAAAAATGGAGGTACTTTACGAAGCAAAGTGTAAAAATAAGTATTTTTCATGGTAGTTATTTCCAAACACACTTACGATTTTGAGCGGAGTTCAAGCGAAGAAAAAGGGAGAAAAACTTCAAGCATTCAAGAGTCTTGCGATCTTCAAAAGCTTTTTCCAAGGATTTGATCCTTAAGAGGTATGTAAGTTTTCATAGTGTTGGGTTCGTTCACCCACACGCCAACCAGTTTCATATTTATCAATGAGATTGAATATAATGAGGTTCTTGATTAAATTCTTAAAGTGTTTGTTTTCATTCTTGAATTAAAATTTTTGATGCAGTTCTTGAGGCGAGGATATTGTTAATCAGCTTTCTTCTTGAGACTTTTCGAGTAGATTTTCACGTAATTAAGTTGGGTAAACGAATCTAAGAGTGTTTGGAAGAAACCATTCGATTCTAGGTGAATTAGGGAAAAATATCAAGAAAACAAAATTTATCGAAACTTCTTGGCAGGGGCTGGCAAGACACGTTAGTAGTGCGCCTGAACTTCCCCTCTGAAGTTTAGGGTATGACGCGCCACTCCACTCTGTGCGCCAAGTCTATTTGAGTTTTTCATGGTAGAATATTAACGTTTGTCTTTCTATTTTAAATATTTTCTCAATAATTCATCTTCGATCTCACTTGACTTACTAAAATATCTTATTTTAAACATTACTTCCTAATGAAAATCCACTATTGCTAACAACATATTTTTATTACTTTTTTCTTTGAGGAAACCAACAGAGGATTAATTGTGTTCACAAATCCATTGTTGTACTTTCTGAAATTTGCCCTTTTCTAATTTCTAACTTCAACAATGGGTGAACACTAATTCTTTGTCGGTAACCTAAAAGAAAAAAGTAATAAATATATGTTGAGAACAAAAATGGAGGTACTTTACGAAGCAAAGTGTAAAAATAAGTATTTTTTTAATGGTAGTTATTTCCAAACACACTTAGGTTTTGAGAGGAGTTCAATTGAAGAAAAAGGGAGAAAAGCTTCAAGCGTTCAATATTCTTGCAATCTTCAAAGGATTTTGCCAAGGGTTTGATCTTAAGAGGCGTATAAGTTTTCATAGTGTTGGGTTCGTTCACCCACACGCCAATCATTAGTTTCAGTTTCATATTCATCAATGAGATTGAATGTATTGAGGTTCTTGATTAAATTCTTGAAGTGTTTGTTTTCATTCTTGAATTAAATTTTTTCATCCAGTTGTTGAGGTGAGGATCTTGTTAATCAGCTTTGTTCTTGAGACTTTTCGAGTAGATTTTCACGTAATTAAGTTGGGTAAACAAATCTAAGAGTGTTTGGAAGGAACCATTCGATTCTAGGTGAATTAGGGGAAATAATCAAGAAAACAAAATTTATGGAAACTTCTTGGCAGGGGCTGGCAAGACGCGTTCGTAGTGCACCTGAACTTCCCCTCTAAAGTTTAGGGTATGACGTGCCACACCACTATGTGCGCCAAGTCTGTTCGAGTTTTTCATGGTAGAATATTAACATTTGACTTTCTATTTCAAACATTTTCTCAATAATTCATCTTCGATCTCACTTGACTTACTAAAATATCTTATTTTAAACCTTACTTCCTAATGAATATCCACTATTGCTAACAAAATATTTTTATTACTTTTTTCTTTGAGGAAACCAACAGAGGATTATTGGTGTTCACAAACCCATTGTTGTACTTTCTGAAATTTGCCCTTTTCTAATTTCTTTCAACAATGGTTGAACAGTAATCCTTTGTCGGTAACCTAAAAGAAAAAAATAATAAAATATGTTGAGAACAAAAATGGAGGTACTTTACGAAGCAAAGTGTAAAAATAAGTATTTTTCATGGTAGTTATTTCCAAACACACTTAGGATTTTGAGCGGAGTTCAAGTGAAGAAAAAGGGTGAAAAACTTCAAGCGTTCAAGATTCTTGCGAACTTCAAACGATTTTTCCAAGGATTTGATCCTTAAGAGGCATGTAAGTTATCATAGTGTTGGGTTCGTTCACCCACACGCCAATCATTAGTTTCACTTTCATATTCATCAATGAGATTGAGTATATTGAGGTTCTTGATTAAATTCTTGAGGTTTTTTTCATTCTTGAATTGAAATTTTTGATCCTGTTCTTGAAGCGAGGATCTTGTTAATCAGCTTTCTTCTTGAGACTTTTCGAGTATATTTTCACGTAATTAAGTTGCGTAAACGAATCTAAGAGGGTTTGGAAGAAACCATTTGATTCTAGGTGAATTAAGGGAAAAAATCAAGAAAACAAAATTTATCGAAACTTCTTGGCAGGGGCTGGCAAGACGCGTTAGTAGTGCGCCTGAACTTCCCCTCTGTAGTTTAGGGTATGACGCGCCACGCAACACTGTACGCCAAGTCTATTCACGTTTTTTATGGTAGAATATTGATGTTTGACTTTCTATTTCAAACATTTTCTCAATAATTCATCTTCGATCTCACTTGACTTATTAAAATCTCTTATTTTAAACTTTACTTCCTAACGAAAATCCACTATTGCTAACAACATATTTTTATTACTTTTTTCTTTGAGGAAACCAACAGAGGATTATTGGTGTTCACAAACCCATTGTTGTAATTTTGGAAATTTCCCTTTTCTAATTTTCTAACTTCAACAATGGTTGAACACTAATCCTTTATTGGTAACCTAAAAGAAAAAAATAATAAAAATATGTTGAGAACAAAAATGGAGGTACTTTACGAAGCAAAGTGTAAAAATAAGTATTTTCATGGTAGATATTTCCAAACACACTTAGGGTTTTGAACGAGTTCAAGTGAAGAAAAAGGGAGAAAAGCTTCAATCGTTCAAGATTCTTGCGATCTTCAAAGGATTTCGCCAAGGGTTTGATCTTAAGAGGCATGTAAGTTTTCATAGTATTGGGTTCGTTCACTTATAAGCCAATCATGAGTTTCACTTTCAAAATCAATAATGAGATTGAGTATATTGAGGTTCTTGATTAAATTCTTGAGGTGTTTGTTTTCACTCTTGAATTAAAATTTTTGGTCGAGTTCTTGATGCGAGGATCTTTTTAATGAGCTTTGTTTTGAGACTTTTTGAGTAGATTTTCATGTAATTAAGTTGGGTAAACAAATCTAAGAGGGTTTGGAAGAAATCATTCGATTCTAGGTGAATTAGGGCCAAGAATCGAGAAAATAAAATTTGTCTAAGACCCAAAAATAGAAAAAAAAATTACATATCAAGAATGAACCTTAAAATAGTAAAACTAGCCATGGAAACAACTAAAAAAATGAAACCTACGGACAGATCTGATATATACTAGTCATGGAAACAACTAAAACGAAATAAAAAGGTGAGAAGTAACCTCGATGGAGTTAAACTTTCTTCGTTGTGTTAACAAGAATCCCCAAAAAATCACCACATAAACTTGAAACCGAACAAGAAGTTGATCGGAGCTCCACCAAACTATTTCGCCAATTAAAGTATACCTCCGTTTATGGTGAATTAGATCGAGTTAGACGATTGTTTTCATGACATTTAAGAAATGGGTGTGTTTTGGATGATCAAAAGAGGTGAATTGTGGTTCTGCCTGTTGCGGCTGCTTCTCCCTAGGTTTAAATAGATTGGGTAGCCTTTTAATTTGATTTCATCTAGGGTATCAAAATGAGCCCAAATATAAACGCCTCATCCAATCTGCTCATAATTTTATGGGTTGGGCTTTTGATGATTTGAATTGGGTTTAATCTCAACCCGTTCAAGTATTAACCCATTTTAAATGAGTTTTCAATTGAGCCCAATATAATATTTAATTTCAACTTGTTTTAAGAATCTTTATTTGTATTGATGTAATGTATGTTTCTATATTGAAAGTATGCATTATTATCTATTTTATATCTTAATTCTAGAATTTATCTATCTATTGATAACTTTTTTTCCCTTGAGTTGAAATCTAAATTGTGGTTAATAAAGTTAAATAACAATATGTTAAAATTATTGAGATTAAGCGGGCCAAAATGGGTAGTCATGACCAAATCCATTTTCAGCCCATTTGAGTTCAAACTCATTTGAGCCCAAAGTAAAATTAGGCAGGTGACGACCCAATCCAATTTCTATTTCAACCTATTTTAATATCTCCAATTTCTATTTAACCTATTTTAATATCTCCAATTTCAACCAACTTGCCCATTTGACACCCTGGTTTTATCTGTCAAGTATGTCTTTCAATTTTGAGTATGTACAAGTATGTACATAAACTTATCTCATATTGAACAAGTAAACACACACGTCTTACGTGACATAATACATGTAGGCCGCAAAATTTACTTGTGGGGTTTCACATAAAATGAATGTGCCTATTTGTTCAATGTTATACAAGTTTAAGTGTCTACCTGTGCACACCAAAAGTGAATGACATAAATGTAAGTTGAAACCAAGTTGAAGGACATGTTTGTATATTATATCTTTATTTTATATTCCAGGTTTAGGGTGTCATATGGTATATCTTTTGGGAGGTCTAATCTTCCTAAAATGTCCTTATGAATTTTGGATAGGATAAGAAATTTGGGGTGGAAGAGTAAAATATCCCCCTCCCCCATAATAAGTGATAAGTAAAAATACACTTCAAATTTATCTGGGAGATTCTCTAATGGACAACCATCACTATGAGCTACGCGATGATATTCCGTCTCGCCCACGCTGCCAGAACTGTCTTATACCTTGTGGGATCTCAACAAAGTGGATCCACTTAGTAATAAGGATTCATCTAAAAAGTATGATCATTTATCCATATTAACAAACATGATTTATGAGAATTTTGAATTGTTGAAACTTAACCCCGTATCGATGCTCAATATTATTCTCAATAATATACTCATGCTCAAATGTATAAATCATACTCTTTTTCTGTTTTGAGGTAATTATTCAAATTAACTTATTAAAAAAGGTAACTACTCTGAAGTATCTCTAAACTAATAAACTCTTTTTAGAAATCAAAGTTTCTCTTTTCTCAACGTAATTATGATACATTTGGGAATACCCTTATACTTTTTCTCAATTATGTATAAAACTCTTCTCAAAACTTATCTTTGCTTTCTCAGAAAATTAATTCAAGGCCATTGTTTGGTTAAAAATGATTCTTAATAATTACTCAAAAATAGGTTCATGCTGAAAAATAGACATGAACAATCAACTCAAGAATCTCAATGAAAAATTTAGCAACTCAATAATCAATAAATATAATTCAGAACTCATCAACGAAACTCATCTCAAGAATTATCAAACTAAGGATGTAACCCTAGATTATTCTTTACTAATAGAAAGTAGATGTAGCGAGTGAGGATGAACTCAGCCCATCACTATGTTAACCTTACATACCTGGAAAGAAAAAAGTTCTTGACGCACAATCGACGAAATTCAAAGAACGCTAGAAATCTTGACTTTTCTCCTATTAGATCTTTGTTCTAAGTATTTGAAATATTAAAAACGTAAAAGAATGTGTTAACACTATTTACAATCTTAATTAGGTGAAAAAGGGTCGTGCTTTAGTTTTAGAAGGGGTTGGAAAAGACTAAACTATCCTTCTTAAAAGCTGATAAAACTTTCTATGGTTCCATCTACGGTTGTGGTTTATTCTACGGACCATAATCCCACCCGTGAAGTTTATATTTAATTTTTCGGCTCAAACCTTTCTATGGGTCCAACCTATGACCCATATAAGTTTCTACGGACCGTAGATCCAATTTGTAGACTTTGTACAACTTTTAGGCTCAAAAGTTGATACTACAGGTCAAACTACGACCCGTAAGAGTTCCTACGACCTGTAGAATGGATCTGTACGGATTGGACCCTAACATAAGAAAATGTGAAGTTTTTTGTGACTTGACAGTATGGGTCGTCGAAATTTTGATGGCTCGTAGAAACAAGTTTTTGAAACTGAAAATGAGGCAAACTTGGTGGCGTAGGAATGAGGATTCAGAGGCCTTTAGTTTTGTAGGTCATGGGCTAACTACTTTGTTATGTGCAGGGAGATATGATCATCTAAAGTTGACCTTAGTAGAATATTATGTCAAAACTTAATCGGTAAGGAAGCTTTCAAATCAACTTTGTGCCAAGGGGTTTGTATGACCTTGAGTCATATCCAAATCCATTCCAACACTAAAGAATTGACCTTTAAGCATATGAGAAATTTTAGAATTACCCGATATGATTTTACATGCAAATAAAGAATGGTCCGAACCTTAGCTTAGAAATGTTTACGGTGTTACATATTAAAGATAAGAAAACTCAAAGAACATAATTTTATTGTAGTTTTCTTTTTCTTGCAAAAAAAAAAGACATTATAAAATAACAGAGATACTTCTTGTGATCTTTTTCTCAAGTAAAATTTACTAAAAGGTGAAATAAAAATTATGAAAAAAATATTTAAAATAAATGATTAAAACAAAAAAAAATGAATTGAAACTAAGACAAAATTCACGTGTCTATACTACTTATTTCATAACCAACATTGATTCTTTTCATACTCGATTCAATTTTATTTTCTGGGAGTGGGGGAGGCCGGAGGGGTGCCCTCCTCCTTATTCAAGTCTACGTAAAGACGGTTGGAGACTTTTATCGATGAGTCAGATTTTTAAGAAGAAGACGTTTTAGACATGCTAATATATCTAAGCACAGAAGAATATATAAAAAGTTGTTGTTAATAATGACCTAGACTTACGTACCCTTAGTGATGAGGGATATTTCTAGTAAAAATAATTAATTAATGCTTTAATGAACATGTCTCTATTATATACATGTATGGAGTATTTATAAATGGATGTCTAAGTGTGCAAGTCTAGTCATGATAACAAGAAAAAGAATAGACACATTAGGTAGGTGTTAGATCATAAATTCTAAATACTTTTTATTTTATTTAAAATTGTTATCTTAAAATTGTAAATGAAATTGTATTTGCTTTTCTTTTGCAAGAAAAAGTGAGAACATTCTATTTGAAGCTTATGAAGATCGAGTTTGAAAACAAGTTTAGGCTACTTTTCCAAATTTGAAATCCAACTCATGATTTACATAAAATTATGTGCAGAACAAAAATGGAGGACTTACGAAGCAAAGTGGTAAAAATAAAGATCGGGATGGTAGTTAAGTCCAAACACAACTTAGATTTTGGAGCGGATTTCAAGTGAAGAAAAGGTGAATAAATTCACAGAGTTCAAGATTCTTTTGCGAACTTCAAACATTTTTTCAAAGATTTGATCCTACAGAGGATGTAAGTTATCATTAGTTGGGTTCGTCACCCACACGCCAATCATTTTAGTTTCACTTCATATTCATCAATGAGATTGAGTAGATTGAGCGTTCTTGATTAATTCTTGAGGTATTTATGTTATTCTTGAATTGAAATTTGTGATCCTGTCTTGAAGCGAGGATCTTGTTAATCAACTTTCTTCGTGAGACTTTTCGAGTATATTTTCACGTAATTAAGTTGCGTAAACGAATCTAAGAGGGTTTGGAAGAAACCATTGTGATTCTAGGTGGAATTTAAGGGAAAAAATCAAAGAAAACAAAATTTTATCGAACTTCTTGGCAGGGGCTGGCAAGCGCGTTAGTAGATGCGCCATGAAACTTCCCCTCTGTAGTTTGGGTATATGACGCGCCACGCAACACTGTACGCCAAGTCTATCACGTTTTTATGGTTAGAATATGATGGGTTGTGGACTTTCTATTTCAAACATTTTCTCAAATAATTCATCTTCGATCTCATTTGACTTTTAAAATCTCTTATTTTAAACTTTACTTCCTAATGGAAAATCCACTATGGCTAACAACATATTTTTATTTACTTTTTCTTTGGAGGAAAGCCACGAGGATTATTTGGTGTTCACAAACCCATTTGTTGTAATTTTGGAAATTTTCCCTTTTCTAATTTTCTAACTTCAACAATGGGAACACTAATCCTTTATTGGTAACCTGTTAAAAGAAAAAAAATAATAAAATTTGTTGAGAACAAAAATGAGGTCTTTACGAAGCAAAGTGTAAAAATAAGTAGTCTTCATGGTAGATATTTCCAACACACTTAGGGTTTTGAACGAGTTCAATTGAAGAAAGGGAGAAAAGCTTCAAGTTCAAGATCTGCGATCTTCAAAGGATTCGCCAAGGGTGTGATCTTAAAGAGGCATGTAAGTTTTCTAGTATTGGTTCGTTTCACTTATAAGCCAATCATGAGTTTTCACTTCAAAAATCAATAAGAGATTGAGTTATTGAGGTTCTTGATTAAATCTTGAGGTGTTTGTTTCACTTTGGAATTTAAAATTTTTGTCGAGTTCTGATGCGAGGATCTTTTAATGAGCTTGTTTTGAGACTTTTTGAGTAGATTCATGTAATTAAGTTGGGTAAACAAATCTAAGAGGGTTTGAAGAATCATTCGATTCTGGTGATTAGGCAGAATCCGGAGGGGAAAAACTCTAAATTTTGTTCTAAGGGACCCAAAAATGAAAAAAAAAATTACATTCAAGAATGAACCTTAAAATAGTTAAAAACTAGCCATGAAACAACAAAAAAATGAACTGACGGACAGATCTGATATATACTTGTCATGGTAAACAACTTAAAACGAAATAAAAAGGTTGGAAAGAAGTAAAACCGATGGTTAACTTCTTCGTGTTAACAAGAACCCCAAAAATCCACCGACAATAAACTTAACCGAACAAGAAGTTGATCTGAAGCTCCACCAAACTATTTCGCCCAATAAAGTTATACCTCCTTTGGGGCATCTAGATCGAGTAGACGAGTTGTTTTCATGACATTTAGAAATGGTTGTTATTGGATGATCAAAAGAGGGTGATTGTGGTTCTGCCTGTTGCGGCTGCTTTCCCTAGCTTTAAAAGATTGGGTAGCCTTTTAATTGATTTCCATTAGGTATCAAATGACCCAATTAAACGCCTCATCCAATCTTGATCATTAATTTATGGGGTTGGGCTTTGTGATTTGAATTGGCTTAATCTCAACCCGTTTCAAGTATTAACCCATTTAAAGAGTTGTTCAAATTGAGGCCCCCAAATTGTTTTAAAATTTTTAATTTCAACTTGTTTTAAGAATCTTTATTTGTATTGATGTATGTATGTTGCTATATGAAAGAGCATATTATCTATTTTATATCTTAATCAGAATTATCATCTATTGATAACTTTTTTTCCCTTGAGTTGAAACTAATTGTGGTTAATAAAGTTAAATAAAATATGGTTAAAATTATTGAGATTAAGGGGGCCAAAATGGTAGTCATGACCCAAACCATTTTCAGCCCCTTTGAGTTCAAACTCATTTGAGCCCAAAGTAAAATTAGGCAGGTGACGGACCCAATCCATTTCTATTTCAACCTATTTGTAATATCTCCAATTCTATTTCAACCTATTGTTAATATCTCAATTTCAACCAACTTGCCCATTTGCACCTGATTGTATCTGTTCAAGTATGTCTTTCAATTTTGGTATGTACAGTATGTACATAAACTTATCTTCAATTGAACAAGTACACACACGTCTTACGTGACATAATACATGGTAGGCCGCAAAATTTATTTGGGTTTCACATAAAAGAATGTGGCCTGATTTGTTCAATGTTATACAAGTTAGTGTCTACCTGTGCACACCAAAAGTGAATGACATAAATGAAGTGAAACCAAGTGAAGGACGATGTTTGTATATTATTATCTTTATTTTATTTCCAGGTTAGGGTGTCATTATGGTATAATCTTTTGGAGGTCTGATCTTCCTTAAAATGTCCTTATGAATTTTGGATAGGATAAGAAATTTGGGGTTGGGTTCGTTCACCCACACGGCAATCATTAGTTTCACTTTCATATTCATCAATGAGATTGAGTATATTGAGGTTCTTGATTAAATTCTTGAGGTGTTTCTTTTCATTCTTGAATTGAAATTTTTGATCCAGTTCTTGAGGCGAGGATCTTGTTAATCAGCTCTCTTCTTGAGACTTTTCGAGTAGATTTTCATGTAATTAAGTTTGGTAAACGAATCTAAGAATGTTTGGAAAAAACCATTCGATTCTAGGTGAATTAGGAAAAAAAATCAAGAAAACAAAATTTATCGAAACTTCTTGGCATGGACTGGCAAGACGCGTTAGTAGTGCGCCTGAACTTCCCCTCTGAAGTTTAGGGTATCACGCGCCACGCCACTCTGTGCGTCAAGTCATTTCGAGTTTCTCATGGTAGAATATTAACGTTTGTCTTTCTATTTTAAACATTTTCTCAATAATTCATCTTCGATCTCACTTGACCTACTAAAATATCTTATTTTAAACCTTACTTCCTAATGAAAATCCACTATTGCTAACAACATATTTTTATTACTTTTTTCTTTGAGGAAACCAACAGAGGACTAATTGTGTTCACAAACCCATTGTTGTACTTTCTAAAATTTGCCCTTTTCTAATTTCTAACTTCAACAATGGGTGAACACTAATCCTTTGTCGTTAACCTAAAAGAAAAAAGTAATAAAAATATGTTGAGAAAAAAAATGGAGGTACTTTACGAAGCAAAGTGTAAAAATAAGTATTTTTCATGGTAGTTATTTCCAAACACACTTACGATTTTGAGCGGAGTTCAAGCGAAGAAAAAGGGAGAAAAACTTCAAGCATTCAAGAGTCTTGCGATCTTCAAAAGCTTTTTCCAAGGATTTGATCCTTAAGAGGTATGTAAGTTTTCATAGTGTTGGGTTCGTTCACCCACACGCCAACCAGTTTCATATTTATCAATGAGATTGAATATAATGAGGTTCTTGATTAAATTCTTAAAGTGTTTGTTTTCATTCTTGAATTAAAATTTTTGATGCAGTTCTTGAGGCGAGGATATTGTTAATCAGCTTTCTTCTTGAGACTTTTCGAGTAGATTTTCACGTAATTAAGTTGGGTAAACGAATCTAAGAGTGTTTGGAAGAAACCATTCGATTCTAGGTGAATTAGGGAAAAATATCAAGAAAACAAAATTTATCGAAACTTCTTGGCAGGGGCTGGCAAGACACGTTAGTAGTGCGCCTGAACTTCCCCTCTGAAGTTTAGGGTATGACGCGCCACTCCACTCTGTGCGCCAAGTCTATTTGAGTTTTTCATGGTAGAATATTAACGTTTGTCTTTCTATTTTAAATATTTTCTCAATAATTCATCTTCGATCTCACTTGACTTACTAAAATATCTTATTTTAAACATTACTTCCTAATGAAAATCCACTATTGCTAACAACATATTTTTATTACTTTTTTCTTTGAGGAAACCAACAGAGGATTAATTGTGTTCACAAATCCATTGTTGTACTTTCTGAAATTTGCCCTTTTCTAATTTCTAACTTCAACAATGGGTGAACACTAATCCTTTGTCGGTAACCTAAAAGAAAAAAGTAATAAAAATATGTTGAGAACAAAAATGGAGGTACTTTATGAAGCAAAGTGTAAAAATAAGTATTTTTTTAATGGTAGTTATTTCCAAACACACTTAGGTTTTGAGAGGAGTTCAATTGAAGAAAAAGGGAGAAAAGCTTCAAGCGTTCAAGATTCTTGCAATCTTCAAAGGATTTTGCCAAGGGTTTGATCTTAAGAGGCGTATAAGTTTTCATAGTATTGGGTTCGTTCACCCACACGCCAATCATTAGTTTCAGTTTCATATTCATCAATGAGATTGAATGTATTGAGGTTCTTGATTAAATTCTTGAAGTGTTTGTTTTCATTCTTGAATTAAATTTTTTCATCCAGTTGTTGAGGTGAGGATCTTGTTAATCAGCTTTGTTCTTGCGACTTTTCGAGTAGATTTTCACGTAATTAAGTTGGTAAACAAATCTAAGAGTGTTTGGAAGAACCATTCGATTCTAGGTGAATTAGGGGAAATAATCAAGAAAACAAAATTTATGGAAACTGCTTGGCAGGGGCTGGCAAGACGCGTTCGTAGTGCACCTGAACTTCCCCTCTAAAGTTTAGGGTATGACGTGCCACACCACTATGTGCGCCAAGTCTGTTCGAGTTTTTCATGGTAGAATATTAACATTTGACTTTCTATTTCAAACATTTTCTCAATAATTCATCTTCGATCTCACTTGACTTACTAAAATATCTTATTTTAAACCTTACTTCCTAATGAATATCCACTATTGCTAACAAAATATTTTTATTACTTTTTTCTTTGAGGAAACCAACAGAGGATTATTGGTGTTCACAAACCCATTGTTGTACTTTCTGAAATTTGCCCTTTTCTAATTTCTTTCAACAATGGTTGAACAGTAATCCTTTGTCGGTAACCTAAAAGAAAAAAATAATAAAATTATGTTGAGAACAAAAATGGAGGTACTTTACGAAGCAAAGTGTAAAAATAAGTATTTTTCATGGTAGTTATTTCCAAACACACTTAGGATTTTGAGCGGAGTTCAAGTGAAGAAAAAGGGTGAAAAACTTCAAGCGTTCAAGATTCTTGCGAACTTCAAACGATTTTTCCAAGGATTTGATCCTTAAGAGGCATGTAAGTTATCATAGTGTTGGGTTCGTTCACCCACACGCCAATCATTAGTTTCACTTTCATATTCATCAATGAGATTGAGTATATTGAGGTTCTTGATTAAATTCTTGAGGTGTTTATTTTCATTCTTGAATTGAAATTTTTGATCCTGTTCTTGAAGCGAGGATCTTGTTAATCAGCTTTCTTCTTGAGACTTTTCGAGTATATTTTCACGTAATTAAGTTGCGTAAACGAATCTAAGAGGGTTTGGAAGAAACCATTTGATTCTAGGTGAATTAAGGGAAAAAATCAAGAAAACAAAATTTATCGAAACTTCTTGGCAGGGGCTGGCAAGACGCGTTAGTAGTGCGCCTGAACTTCCCCTCTGTAGTTTAGGGTATGACGCGCCACGCAACACTGTACGCCAAGTCTATTCACGTTTTTTATGGTAGAATATTGATGTTTGACTTTCTATTTCAAACATTTTCTCAATAATTCATCTTCGATCTCACTTGACTTATTAAAATCTCTTATTTTAAACTTTACTTCCTAATGAAAATCCACTATTGCTAACAACATATTTTTATTACTTTTTTCTTTGAGGAAACCAACAGAGGATTATTGGTGTTCACAAACCCATTGTTGTAATTTTGGAAATTTTCCCTTTTCTAATTTTCTAACTTCAACAATGGTTGAACACTAATCCTTTATTGGTAACCTAAAAGAAAAAAATAATAAAAATATGTTGAGAACAAAAATGGAGGTACTTTACGAAGCAAAGTGTAAAAATAAGTATTTTTCATGGTAGATATTTCCAAACACACTTAGGGTTTTGAACGAGTTCAAGTGAAGAAAAAGGGAGAAAAGCTTCAATCGTTCAAGATTCTTGCGATGTTCAAAGGATTTCGCCAAGGGTTTGATCTTAAGAGGCATGTAAGTTTTCATAGTATTGGGTTCGTTCACTTATAAGCCAATCATGAGTTTCACTTTCAAAATCATCAATGAGATTGAGTATATTGAGGTTCTTGATTAAATTCTTGAGGTGTTTGTTTTCACTCTTGAATTAAAATTTTTGGTCGAGTTCTTGATGCGAGGATCTTTTTAATGAGCTTTGTTTTGAGACTTTTTGAGTAGATTTTCATGTAATTAAGTTGGGTAAACAAATCTAAGAGGGTTTGGAAGAAATCATTCGATTCTAGGTGAATTAGGGCCAAGAATCGAGAAAATAAAATTTGTCTAAGACCCAAAAATAGAAAAAAAAATTACATATCAAGAATGAACCTTAAAATAGTAAAACTAGCCATGGAAACAACTAAAAAAATGAAACCTACGGACAGATCTGATATATACTAGTCATGGAAACAACTAAAACGAAATAAAAAGGTGAGAAGTAACCTCGATGGAGTTAAACTTTCTTCGTTGTGTTAACAAGAATCCCCAAAAAATCACCACATAAACTTGAAACCGAACAAGAAGTTGATCGGAGCTCCACCAAACTATTTCGCCAATTAAAGTATACCTCCGTTTATGGTGAATTAGATCGAGTTAGACGATTGTTTTCATGACATTTAAGAAATGGGTGTGTTTTGGATGATCAAAAGAGGTGAATTGTGGTTCTGCCTGTTGCGGCTGCTTCTCCCTAGGTTTAAATAGATTGGGTAGCCTTTTAATTTGATTTCATCTAGGGTATCAAAATGAGCCCAAATATAAACGCCTCATCCAATCTGCTCATAATTTTATGGGTTGGGCTTTTGATGATTTGAATTGGGTTTAATCTCAACCCGTTCAAGTATTAACCCATTTTAAATGAGTTTTCAATTGAGCCCAATATAATATTTAATTTCAACTTGTTTTAAGAATCTTTATTTGTATTGATGTAATGTATGTTTCTATATTGAAAGTATGCATTATTATCTATTTTATATCTTAATTCTAGAATTTATCTATCTATTGATAACTTTTTTTCCCTTGAGTTGAAATCTAAATTGTGGTTAATAAAGTTAAATAACAATATGTTAAAATTATTGAGATTAAGCGGGCCAAAATGGGTAGTCATGACCAAATCCATTTTCAGCCCATTTGAGTTCAAACTCATTTGAGCCCAAAGTAAAATTAGGCAGGTGACGACCCAATCCAATTTCTATTTCAACCTATTTTAATATCTCCAATTTCTATTTAAACCTATTTTAATATCTCCAATTTCAACCAACTTGCCCATTTGACACCCTGGTTTTATCTGTCAAGTATGTCTTTCAATTTTGAGTATGTACAAGTATGTACATAAACTTATCTCATATTGAACAAGTAAACACACACGTCTTACGTGACATAATACATGTAGGCCGCAAAATTTACTTGTGGGGTTTCACATAAAATGAATGTGCCTATTTGTTCAATGTTATACAAGTTTAAGTGTCTACCTGTGCACACCAAAAGTGAATGACATAAATGTAAGTTGAAACCAAGTTGAAGGACATGTTTGTATATTATATCTTTATTTTATATTCCAGGTTTAGGGTGTCATATGGTATATCTTTTGGGAGGTCTAATCTTCCTAAAATGTCCTTATGAATTTTGGATAGGATAAGAAATTTGGGGTGGAAGAGTAAAATATCCCCCGTCCCCCATAATAAGTGATAAGTAAAAATACACTTCAAATTTATCTGGGAGATTCTCTAATGGACAACCATCACTATGAGCTACGCGATGATATTCCGTCTCGCCCACGCTGCCAGAACTGTCTTATACCTTGTGGGATCTCAACAAAGTGGATCCACTTAGTAATAAGGATTCATCTAAAAAGTATGATCATTTATCCATATTAACAAACATGATTTATGAGAATTTTGAATTGTTGAAACTTAACCCCGTATCGATGCTCAATATTATTCTCAATAATATACTCATGCTCAAATGTATAAATCATACTCTTTTTCTGTTTTGAGGTAATTATTCAAATTAACTTATTAAAAAAGGTAACTACTCTGAAGTATCTCTAAACTAATAAACTCTTTTTAGAAATCAAAGTTTCTCTTTTCTCAACGTAATTATGATACATTTGGGAATACCCTTATACTTTTTCTCAATTATGTATAAAACTCTTCTCAAAACTTATCTTTGCTTTCTCAGAAAATTAATTCAAGGCCATTGTTTGGTTAAAAATGATTCTTAATAATTACTCAAAAATAGGTTCATGCTGAAAAATAGACATGAACAATCAACTCAAGAATCTCAATGAAAAATTTAGCAACTCAATAATCAATAAATATAATTCAGAACTCATCAACGAAACTCATCTCAAGAATTATCAAACTAAGGATGTAACCCTAGATTATTCTTTACTAATAGAAAGTAGATGTAGTGAGTGAGGATGAACTCAGCCCATCACTATGTTAACCTTTATACCTGGAAAGAAAAAAGTTCTTGACGCACAATCGACGAAATTCAAAGAACGCTAGAAATCTTGACTTTTCTCCTATTAGATCTTTGTTCTAAGTATTTGAAGAATTAAAAACGTAAAAGAATGTGTTAACACTATTTAAATCTTAATTAGGTGAAAAAGGGTCGTGCTTTAGTTTTAGAAGGGGTGGGAAAAGACTAAACTATCCTTCTTAAAAGCTGATAAAACTTTCTATGGTTCCATCTACGGTTGTGGTTTATTCTACGGACCATAATCCCACCCGTGAAGTTTATATTTAATTTTTCGGCTCAAACCTTTCTATGGGTCCAACCTATGACCCATATAAGTTTCTACGGACCGTAGATCCAATTTGTAGACTTTGTACAACTTTTAGGCTCAAAAGTTGATACTACAGTCAAACTACGACCCGTAAGAGTTCCTACGACCTGTAGAATGGATCTGTACGGATTGGACCCCAACATAAGAAAATGTGAAGTTTTTTGTGACTTGACAGTATGGGTCGTCGAAATTTTGATGGCTCGTAGAAACAAGTTTTTGAAACTGAAAATGAGGCAAACTTGGTGGCGTAGGAATGAGGATTCAGAGGCCTTTAGTTTTGTAGGTCATGGGCTAACTACTTTGTTATGTGCAGGGAGATATGATCATCTAAAGTTGACCTTAGTAGAATATTATGTCAAAACTTAATCGGTAAGGAAGCTTTCAAATCAACTTTGTGCCAAGGGGTTTGTATGACCTTGAGTCATATCCAAATCCATTCCAACACTAAAGAATTGACCTTTAAACATATGAGAAATTTTAGAATTACCCGATATGATTTTACATGCAAATAAAGAATGGTCCGAACCTTAGCTTAGAAATGTTTACGGTGTTACATATTAAAGATAAGAAAACTCAAAGAACATAATTTTATTGTAGTTTTCTTTTTCTTGCAAAAAAAAGACATTATAAAATAACAGAGATTCTTCTTGTGATCTTTTTCTCAAGTAAAATTTACTAAAAGGTGAAATAAAAATTATGAAAATAATATTTAGAAATAAATGATTAAAACAAAAAAAAATGAATTGAAACTAAGACAAAATTCACGTGTCTATACTACTTATTTCATAACCAACATTGATTCTTTTCATACTCGATTCAATTTTATTTTCTGGGAGTAGGGGGAGGCCGGAGGGGTGCCCCCTCCTTATTCAAGTCTACGTAAAGACGGTTGGAGACTTTTATCGATGAGTCGGATTTTTAAGAAGGAGACGTTTTAGACATGCTAATATATCTAAGCACAGAAGAATATATAAAAAGTTGTTGTTAATAATGACCTAGACTTACGTACCCTTAGTGATGAGGGATATTTTCTAGTAAAAATAATTAATTAATGCTTTAATGAACATGTCTCTATTATATACATGTATGGAGTATTTATAAATGGATGTCTAAGTGTGCAAGTCTAGTCATGATAACAAGAAAAAGAATAGTCACATTAGGTAGGTGTTAGATCATAAATTCTAAATACTTTTTATTTTATTTAAAATTGATTTTCTTAAAATTGTAAATGAAATTGTATTTGCTTTTCTTTTTGCAAGAAAAAGTGAGAACATTCTATTTGAAGCTTATGAAGATCGAGTTTGAAAACAAGTTTAGGCTACTTTTTCCAAATTTGAAATCCAACTCATGATTTACTTATGTACAACAAATCAACCTGTTGCAAATGTCACTTGATTTAGTAGGAATTACTATCATACATATTAGTAATTGCTATTCTTATAAAAACTTTTCTATATTTGTTAAACTAATTAGCATCTTAATGTTTAGTGTAGTTTGTCCAAAGCTTAAAGGGTCAAAAATTTTTATCAAAAATTCCAAAAGGGTACATTAATTTTTTTAATCAAAAGGGCAAAATCGCTACTGACGCAGCGATTTTGTTTTGACGCCGTTAACTGTGAAGCTTAAAATCGCTGACCTACCAGCGACTTTGTTCATATTGTTTTTTCCCTTTTTAAACAAAATCGCTATTCATGCAGCGTTTTTGGCGATTTTTTTTTTTTAAAATTAAATCGCGGCAACTGCAGCGTTTTTATTAAAAAAAGTTATTATTTTTTTAAATCGCTGCCTAAACAACGATTTTAGTGGGAAATTTTTAAAACTTCTTTGGAAAATCGCTGCATTGACAGCGATTTCTGTTGAATTTTTTCCATCTTTTTTTAAAAAGATACCGCCTTGGCTTAAAATGCTGCAATTGCAGCCATTTTATTAAAAAAAAAAAAATTTCAATTTTTTAAAAAATAATAAAATCATTTAGTGAAATTTTTACTAAGATTTGTAATGCGATTTTTATTTTGACCAAAACAAAAAAAGAAAAATCACCAACATTTAATACGACTTTTTTAAAAAAATAATTGGTAATGATATTTTAATTATTTTTTTTAACAAAAGTGACTTTTTTTATTAAAAAAAACTTTTTTATAAAAACAGTGATTTGTTAAATTATTTTTAAAAAATATTCACTAACATTAAATAATTTTTTGAAAATAATCGCTGCCAATGCAGCAATCTTTGTAAAGACAAAAAAAAACAAAACATATCGCTTGCCATGCAGGGATTTACCAAAATATAAAAAAAATTCCCACTAAAGCAGCGATTTTTAAAAAGTTTTTTTTTAAATAATAAAAACGCTGTAATCACAGCGATTTTAACTTTTTAGAAAATAAAATTCGTCAAAAACGCTGCCCATGCAGCGATTTTCTTTAAAAAAGAAAAAAACAATATGAACAAAATCGCTGGTAAGTCAGCGATTTTGAGACTTAACGGCGTTAAAACAAAATCGCTGCATCAGTAGCGATTTTTCCCTTTTGGTTAAAAAAGAAATTGATGTACCCCGTTGGAATTTTTGATAATTCTTTTTATCTTTTACGCTTCGAACTTAGATTTAATTGGTATATCAACATGTGTGTAACTTATTAATTAGATCTTTAATATGCTTAAAAACAAATAGCAACCCCTCTTTTCTAGTTTATGTGGTAAAATATGAATACCGACATACATATATAGTATCTTTAAAAAATAAAGATCGATTCATTAAAGTAATTTGTGATTATAAATATATCATAAAATTTAGACGGTCATATAAATTTTCGAACTTATGATTTTAAATATTTCATAACTTTTTTTATAGTATTCATATCGTAATTAATAATTGTTAAATTTATATCAAGTTTGTTACAATTCGGAAGGACGAAGAATCTCATAGTGAAGTAAATAATTAATATGGTCCAAACAAGAACAATCGATGTAGTTTGGTGACCTTCAATGGTGATGATGTCAATTACGTACTTCTCATTCAATTTGTTTATTGGTGACAAAAAATTGATCACTTTCTATCCTATTTGTTTCATTAAATATAATTCAAGAGTTACAACATCTAATTATTTCTTCACTTAATTAACATGCGTTTTTAGCTTCCTTAATCCTTACCATAAATCCCATAAAATGTTTAACAATGTAACATTAATTATGATTGAAGGATCTCATTCTCAACCTATACAAACAAGGTTAGTATATATTTTGTTAATATCATTTTGTTTTCTCTCTTTGCACATCACATGTTATTTGTGTCTTTAAACGTTAAAATATTGTTGTTTTATAGAAATTGTAAGTTAAAAATCATGACAGGGAGAGTTCCCAAAAATGGTTCACACAATTTACATAAGTTGTATGAGAATTTTTTATTATCTTAGAATATTAGGTGAACCTAAAAGCGTAAAATTTTAATTTATTAATTTGTGAAATAAAAAGATTTCACACAATTTGCATGTTGTGTGAGGTCCAAAATTACTCACACAATTAATGAGCAGGTGATAGCCTCTTCTAGTCAAAATTAGAACGTTCTTTTTTCTTTTTGATTTACTTCAAAGTTATCTTGGGATTTACAAAATATTTTCTACTTTGGACTATTCCAAAACTATTTACAGAAATCTTTAGCAAAATTCCTATTATATGCATGTATGAATTGTATTTATAAATGTATGTTTAAGTGTGCAAATCTAGAGATTATAAAAAAGAAAAAGAATAGTATTTACTTATTTGATTTCTACATTTTTTTTCTACTGAAAAAATTATAAACAAATTAAAGATGCTAATGGAGTCTGATAAGCCTTTGATATTTCGTAAGATTTTACTATCTAGAGAAACCTTCATGAATAAAATAATAAGTTTGCTAATTTCTCTCTAGTTTGTTCTTCTTTTGGGTTCTACGGATGTTTTAAGAAATTTGGAACATAGTATGCGTTAGATCATAAATTTCAAAATAGCGGGGGGTCATGTGCTCCATATTTTGCATAAATTTGCCTCTGATAGAGTGAATAATTAATAAACAACAAATCATGATATTAACAATACTTAAGCTATCAATATATGAGGATAAAGATCCGGTCAAGTATTAGGTTAAGTAATGTTCAATGGCCTTATAGATTCATGTCATGTGTATTATATGATTATTTATGGTTGAGATTCATTTAAATTATATACTTATCTTAATAATAAAAACAACAAAGTTGTTAACTTTTTTATTTTTTAAACTATTGAATAAAACAATTAAGTGATACACCCAAGCTAATATTTTCAAAAGAAAAAAAAATTAAGATTGAAAAAGAAAATTTAATATACTTGAGAGAAAGTATTTGCAGTATCAAATTGAGTCTTATCGTCAACTCTCGATTCACATACCCGCCAATCTTAATTTTTTTTCTTGAAAATATTAGTTTGGGTACCTTAATTGCATTATTTATAATTTTAAAAAATAAAAATAATTGACAGCTTTGTTGTTTGTATTATTAATATGAGTATATAATTTAACTTTATTAAGAGGAATATATAATTTAAATGAATCTCAACCATAAATTATTATATAGTATACATGACATAATTCTATAAGGCCATTGAACATTACTTGACCTAATTATATATACTTGACCGAGTCTTTATCAAATATATGGATATGCACATATAAAATACAATTATCTTTAATACATCAGATTAAATAGTAAATAGAAAATAGATTCAACATTACTAATATATCAATACATAGTTAGAATTATGCAGATATTAGTAATATTTGTATTAATTATATGGATATTAGTCATGTACTCATGTAAATATTAGTTATTCCATCTTCTAACCCTTTAACCCATATGAAATAGAGAAAATACATGAAAACCTTCCAAACTTGGCAACAAAACTTACTTTAGTACTTAAACTACACGGGCGTTTAAATCTCTTATCATTTTCGAAGTGATTTTTTTCCACGCTGAGACTCAAATACCACCCTCACCCGCCACATCATAGCCATGTAAGCACCACATCATAACCATGTAGGTACCACATCATTAATTTTTAGTTCTTTCTTACTTATTTACTATTTTTTATTAAACACATTTTAAGATTAATTATATCAATTAATTAATTTATAATGCATAATCCATCCCTTTCTTTCTTCTTCCTTGTTGTTCACCATTTCAACCTTCAATACTTACTTTTGTTCTTCTTTCCTATTCAACAATTTTAAATAACTAGAATGAAAAAAATAACTATAATATTCACATTATCTTCTTCAAACCCACTCCACGAATTTACCCTCTTGGAGAATGAATTTTTTTTGCCAAGTTTTTCTTAACAACTTAAATAAAAAATGAAGATTGCATAAGAAAGTTGATAAAAAATATAATTCTATGAGAAGTATTTGAATAGATCTAGAAATCAAAATGGGTCACTCAAAATTCAAGAAAGTTTACATTTACGAAATCGACACCAATAAATAGAGTGAAATCAACGTCAATAAAATGACTTTGGTATTGAATTTTATGGATTAGTAAAATGAAAATAGTTTTTTTTTAAAGTGGGAGGAAGATGGAGGAGGAGGTGTTTCAATGTAGAAAAAAGTGTATTGAGGAAGACAACAAAATGAAAAGAAAAAATTTAAAGAAATTAAAAGAGGGACCACTAATTCTAGCTATTAAATGTTATATATCTTATAAACATTATAGCTAGAATTAATACTAAACATTGTATAATTCTGGCTATTAATAAACATTATTTATTAATTCTAGTTATAAACTTATTACGAATTCGCAACGCGTAGGGCTCATTCTAGGAGAAATGCTATCTATCAAGGATTTTTTCATACTCAGGACTCTAATTCAAGACCGCTAATTAAAGGAGGAACAACCTCATCGGTTGTACCATATCCATTAGTGGTCCTCTATTCCAATTTAAATGTCCTATTTTATTTAATTTTTGTTTATCCTAAAAAGTGTATTTCTAAATAAATTTTTAAAATTTTTTCAATTCCAACATCCTACATGACAAGTTTAAAATCACAAAACTTAAAAGGTGTATGATACATAAATGTGTCATTTAACTTGACTTCATTTCACATTTATGTCCTCCAACATTTGGTGTCACAAGTAGACACTTGAACTTATAATAAATTGAAGTAGATACATGAGTCGTATGTGACACGATATACATAGGACAATTAAACACCACATATGACACAAATTGTCATGTAGGATATTGTGATTTATATAATCCCCTAAGTTTTAAAGAGCATATTTATATATTTTGCCAAGTTTTAAGTTTTATTTTAATTTTGCTTAAAATATTATATCAGGTCAATGATGTTATATAAATCGAAATAGACTAAATATTTTTTTTCTCCAATTATTGTTAACAAGCATGATAATTAAAATGGACCAAAGAAAACTACATGTTACCAATTTCAAAAATAAATTATTTTTATATTATTATTCTTAACATATCAAGAAAACATAATTATTTCTTCTGCATTACCTGTGACATTAGTTATTCATTTTTCAAATTATTTTTTTGGAGTCTAAGATTTTAATCAAAATGAATATAGTAATAAAACATTGAGGCGTGCATGTTTGTTGAAAGTGGACAAGTGATGGACAAAGTTGTAATTATATTTTTATGAATAACTACAAGAAAAGAAATGTTTATGGACTCAGATGACTCTCTTATTTACTTTCTACACATGATTTTTTTTGGGTAGGGAGAGTCCTGAATAGTGCCTTATTCAGAGCAAAGTTTGAAATAATCCGGTTCTAATATGAGTATTGAAAAGAAAAAAACAATGTATTGAACATTTAAGAAACAAGCAGATTGGTGCTGCTGCTACAATTTGTTTGACAAAAACAAAAATGACAATTAGTAAGTTCCGCTAAGGGATTCTTCTTCTACTACTAGAAACAACATTTTTGTGCAGCCAAAGTTCTACAAGATTATATTCCATCATGAATGCACCCGTCTAGTATGTACAATTTTAATTTTTCTCCCTTCTGATTTTTGTTATAAAATTCAACTATTTGTGTCTTTGTTGAACCAAATTCGATATATAGTGGTGTATATAGTTAAATTGATGAGAAATTTAAGCTTATTGTTTTGCATGAGTCATAGGAATTCACGCCAATTTATGGGGTCAAGGCTTCACTACTGGTATGAATGATGAAGTTGATTGAATATTTATTGTTAATAAATGTTTCATTTTTGAACATATGTTGTCTAGATCTTCTGAAATAGGACAATAAATTTGTATCTCTAATTGTTAATCTATTTTAGTTGTAGTCAATGTTCTTGTACACTTCAAAAATGTCAACAGGTGCATGTCGGATACACAAAAAGGCAAATATAGTGAATTTTGAAGAATCTAAATATAATGTAGCCGTATAAGATGGTCTAGATCATCTCATAATGTAGTCGTGTTGGCTTGAAATTTTAAAGGTAAAGGTACTTTCTTGATCATTTCAATATATTGTAGTCGTGTTGGCTTGAATTGATAATGCATCCTTTAAATTAACAGACCATAATGTCATCAGTAGCTAGAAAATTCTTTTACACTAGACATAGTGACGTGGTACTTCAAGTTTCGAGAAAGAGGCAATGGACTGTAAAATGTACTCTTGGAATATCGCAAACGAAGTTTGGTGCTGATTGAAAGGAGTTTGTGCTGGAAAACAACCTGAAAGTTGGTGATGTTTGCATCTTTGAAGGAAATAATGTATATCTGGATCTTTATTTTGTAAAGAGTTGAGCATGCTCTACTCCCTCTGTTTCCTTCCTTCAGGTATTTCAGATTTTGGATATTAATATATAAGATATATGTCAAGCCTAATTTTGAATCACGATCTTTGAAATTCAATTAGGGTTATAAACGTGTGAAAAATCAGTGTTCTCTGTGAGACATGCACACAGAGTTTAGAAATATTGGTGAGAAGAAACTATTTTATGAACAACTCATCAGTAGAAGTAATAGTAGTTGTGAAGAGGAAATTGAATCTTTTTAAAGAAAATCGAAGAGGGCTAGAGAAGTGGATAGTACCGAGGAAGAAAGTGTTGACACATCATCCACAGGTAAACATCCTACCTATTCACATCGTGCAACTTACTACAAAAATCCTAAGCAGGAGAATGTATAATCTGATAACATCGTCTTAAAATTTAATTTGTATGTATATTTAAATGTTTCACTATCATATACTGAACCTTTTAAGAGAAAGCGCTTTAGACGACGAGGCTGATAGTGGAAGTAAAGCAGAAGAATGCAGTACTACTAGTTTGATGAACTTCAGAACTTCAGACTGGTTAATGAAGAAGACAAAGAATATTGGAGAGTGACAAAAGTATATATGAGATGTAATACAATATATAATTTTTTGTCATTTTCAATCGCTACCCTAACTTATCATCTTCCTCGTGATTGTCCACCCACCGCTTTGTGGATCCATGAGTGTATCCACCCAACTCTCATTAATTGAAGCAGGAGACCATCTATTTTTCTTCCACAACTCTTCATTCTCAATCTTCTCCAACAATTGATGCAATGTCAAGGTTATTCTTCGTCATCTCTCTGTTTTGCTCTTCAATTTCTAAATTTGACATCTTAGATTTCCGTATGGTCAATTTTTTAATTTGATTTCTTAGGTTTCTATTTCTTTTCCTCTGTTTTGTTTTGGCTGTAAATTCTGGTTAAATAGATTTTTTTAATAGAAAGGCTTTGATTTTACGTTGACTTTTATGGGTTGATGAAGTTTGATGCACACTAACATAAACAAAGATAATAGATATGGCCTAACTGTATATATGTGAGTTTAGCTACATAAGATTACGAGTCTACGATAAGGACAAGCTTGAAAGAAGGAATGAGTCAAGTTGAGACTTAATAGTTTATTCGTTCAACAGTAACCGAAGGTTCACAAGCAATTGTACTCGAGTGTGTTTAATTTCTTTTGCTTTTCTTTGTCCCATTTTCTGCTTCTTTTACTTATTGTGTCTTAGCTTCTTGGCTTTACTTCGCTTGCTTACTTCCACAATTTCTTTAGTCAGCTACTTTAAGGTTTAAGGTAGGGGCCACTTATAGCTTAGACTAATCTTCTCGCTTTGAAACATCTATTTTTTATATAAGAATAATTTTTGCATAACTCTGTTATGTCGGTGTAGTTCGAATTAGGCTGACCATTGTATCAACCAATGTAATCAGTTAACTCCCATAAACAAATGTTAATAAGATCAAAGATGAAATCATAAATAAAACATATATCCGTTCAAACCTTTTAGAGTTAACATTGAGCTAAAAATTAAGGTTTAGTTACCAAAAAGGTAAAAACATCGCCTCTGTTACTAACTGTAAAACAATTTAAGCCAAATATTGCATGTTTTTGGTATTGTTCTATGAGTTACTTTCATAATAATATTAAGCAACTTTTAATTTTGTTTTCTTCTTCCCAGGATTCCATCTAAAAATCCATTCTTCTTACGCTTTATGCAATCATCATATGTGTCTCTGGCTAGAGGTCCGATGCAATTGGTAAGATAGTTATTTGTGTTTATATATTTTAGTTAACTAAAGCAATCCTTGACTGATTATTACATGATGAATCTTTTGTTCCATATGATAATGCATCCTTCAAACTGACAAGCATGCATCGTCAACATCTAGGAATTTTTTTCCACTAGATAGAGTAACGTTGTATTTCAAGTTTCAAGCAATAGACAATGGACTGTAAAATGCACTCTTGGAATAGCAAACACGAAGTTCAGTACTGAATTGGAAGGAGTTTGTGCTAGAAAACAACCTATAAGTTTATGATGTTTCTGTCTTTGAATGGACCCAAACTTCTGTTCAATGTAATGATATTTCCTTCTACTAAATGTATTTAAGATGCTTGATCACTTGTTTAATTTCCTACTTTAAACTCCTATGTCTATTTTGTTTAGCTACTATATATGTGTTATGAAGATGATGTATATCTGGATCTCTATGCCTCTCTTTCTTGTTTTGGTTGATGAAATGCCTGATTTACTGTGCAAGACTAAAGGTGCTTCAGCTCAGAAATATCATTCAAGATAGTTCTATCTATATTACTGTTCAGATTAATTTACTTACCTAAAATGAAGAAGATGGAATGTTGTACTACTGGATTGACAATTCCATATTTCTTTTAGCAAGTGTTTTAATTTAATTGTTTTAAACCTTTTCTCACTATCATTGCAATTGAAATTCAATATGATAATCGTATTATAAGTTGTAACGCCTTATCTTGGGATGCGGACAAGATTAATGAAACGGAAGTAATCTCTCGTCCTTAAGACATGAGAAGGTATATTCATTACGTACTTTTTCTTAGTGTCTCCTTGGTTTGGGACGAAGCTAGGCAAAAGAAAAACCTACTCACAAGGTCTAAGGGGAGTGTAGACCAGAGTAAGAGAGAGCCAAGCCAGCTAGGGCCTCTTATTTCTTGTTAGTTTGATGGTGCTTTCCTTCCATTGTGGCGAGAAGATAGAAAAAGACTCGCACCATTACGACAGTAAGGGGCTTGCCCTATTCTAGTATTTCAGAATACATTTGCTTTTTATTTAATTAGTTTTTAAGAATTTAAGTTTTGCTGACTATCTTTGGATTGGAGTAGCAAACTTGTATTAGAATATGTTTTGATATAAAAAATGTTCATACACAACATATACCTTTTAAAGAATTCACATTTATGAATTAACTCAAAAATATATATTGCTTAAAAATTATTTCAATATTCTAAAAAAGATGATATAATTATGTTTCTACAATCGCCGCAAATTTCATAAATAAAACGTAAAATAATAGTGCAAGTGTAAATAAGTGGTAATAGGGTTAGGTGAATGAGTCTTTAATAGTAGTCAAAAAGAAAGAAAAAGAAAAAGAAAAAAACAATCTTTATGCATTCCAAGACAAAGCAATAGTAGTCACATTCACGTGAGTGTAAATAAGTGGTAATTAATAGGGTTAAGTGAATGAGCCTTAAATAGAAGTCAAAAAGAAAGAAAAAGAATAAAACAATCTGTTTAATATTCTAAGACAAAGCAATATAGTAGTCATCACAAGCACCATGTGATGAGTGAGATATAATGGAATCCTCATGAGACAAGCATTGCATGGTTCTCGTGAATCAAACTCCTATATATAATAAACAAGTTCTTCAACAATTTCCCATCCTACCGTCTATCATGGCAAACAAGTTCCATGGATCTTCCTTAAGGAACTCTTCTCCCAACAACCTAAGTTCATCCAAATCATTACTTCATCAGATGAATTACGCCGTCTGGTAAGTAATTAAGTGTAATTTCAGTCCTTAATAATTGTTGATTTAGTCCAAGATATATGTTAAACTAATTATTTTGTATGATACTAAATTTGCAATTTCTTTTTCACACAGAGGATTCCAGTAGTATTTGCCAAAAGACATTGCAAGAACATGTTTAACCCCGTGTTTCTTGAGGCTCCCCATGGAAAAGCATGGGAGATTGAAGTGGAAAATTCTCAAGGCCAAATTTGGCTAGCCAAAGGATGGAATGATTTCTGTGACTATTACTCAATAAGCGTCAGGAGCTTATTAATGTTCACATACAACCCGCGTTCTCACTTTGCTGTCGCTATATATGATCATAGTGCAATAGAAATTGAATATCCAATAGATCAAGATATTGAATCAGATGAAGAAGAGGAAGATATTCTAGTTGCCCAAGCTAATGCTAATGTAATCGAGGAAGATATTCCAGTTCTCCAAGCTAATGCTAATGTAATCGAAGAAGATATTCCAATTAACCTTCAAGCTAATGCTAATGTAGTCGAGGAAGAAGAGGAAGATATTCCAGTTAATTACCTTCAAACTAATGCTAATGTAATTGAGCAATGTAAGTAAACATCTTAACTGCTTTGTTAGCTATTAATTAAGTGAATTCATTAGTAGAATATTGTACTAGTTGTTTTACTTATGTCAAGCTGTTGCAGATAAGGAGGTTGGAGAAGCTAACAGTTTGGTGGACTTAACTGGTGACAATCCGTTTTTTGAAATGGTTAAAAAAAGGCACATGCTACTTGTATGGTAAGGTTTAATAGTTTTACATTGTGTTTTCAAATTCGCTAGATTTTGCACATACTAGTTATATTTCCTGAAAATCTAATGATTATGTTTGTTTGATGAATATGTTTATTAGACTATCCCGTTGAGATTTGCCCAAAGAACAAACATAATCAACATGAAGAATATAAGGTTGGTTAATGAAGAAGGAGTAGAATGGAAAGTGGAAATAGTGTATACTAGGAGTAGGGTTATCATAAAAGGAGGATGGACTACCTTTCGAAAAGATAACAAGATAGCTAATGGTGAAACTTGTCGCTTCAAGTTCATTCGGGGCCCTATTGCAAATATTTTGCAGGTTCAGAAGATCCCAACACCCCTTTGCTTGCAATGAATTAGCTATAATATTTTTTGATTGCATTTTGGCTATTTTAGTTTGTCTTATGAAGATGCTAGCCAGATGCTATATTTGTTTGGTTTAAAAAGACCGACAAACTTGCACTTAATTTGCTAGGGTATCAAATTTCAGATAGTTCTTAGCATAAATTATCTTATTATAATTGCAAGTATATGTATTCATCAAGTGTTCTAGTAAGCATTTTATTTTGTAAACGTTATGGAATGTAACTCTTGGTTGGTTTTGGCATATATATGTTTAAATTTTTTTTTCTAATCGTCACTTATTTATAGCAAATAAATTACTATTTTGCAGCTTTGTGAATAGTTATAAGTCACGATGGAAGAAAAGAGAGAAAAAATCTACCTTACCACTTACTTTAATATTGCCTTCGTCTTAAAATAGTTATCGCGTTCTGTTTCTCGAGACCTAAATCCACTAGCCCCACCAGATAAAGGAGGATTAGAATTAAGCCAGGATTGAGGAAAAAGTCTTTCAAAACATACTACCACAAGAGGATGAAGGAGGTGACCACATATTATTAATTATTATCCAATCAAGAAAAAAGAAGAATCTATAAACTATAGACACATTCCATTAAATGGGCAAAAGAGAATAACCTCAACTATCTAAAAGAGACATTGATTATGTTGTGGAGAGTGATTGAAAAAGACCGACAAATCGCGCACTTCGAGAAAACTAAAACTCTTTACTACCATGGTGAGTCTGATTCTAAGTTGGAGCAAGAAGCAAGGGATTGGGCGCATCTTTACTTATTTAATTGGGCGCATCTTCACTAATTTAGCTCACGACTATTATATAACAAAGTTTTAGAAAGAGTAAAACTAGCCGCAAATTCTACAACAAGGACCTTGATTCATCAACATATACATTTTATATGTCAAAAAGTGAAATTCAAATTTTGTTACCTTCGAAGCCTGAGAAAATTTCAACCTTATCGGTTTCAACAATTTCACCTTTCTTCTCATTTAGAAAGGTTACTCTGCCCCTTAGAAAACAGTAGGTGTTTGTTGATTTGTAGTCCAAGGAAGAAAATGTGCTCGCTTATCATGTTCATTTCAAACTCAATACTCATCTAAGTTATGGTCATATTTTCACATCACCTTTTTATGTCCTTTCTTTTTATTACTAAATACATTAGCGTTGAAAAAATAAAGGAAAAAAGATACTAATTGAAAAGGAGAAAATGAAAATAACTATCCAACAATTCCATACATAATTGATATTTATAGATTGATACAAGAATTAGGTAGAAGGGAATTAAGGTGTCATGTAGTCAATTAAGTGAGAATACAAAGGTATGGTTTTTTTATATAACTCATGAGATTTGTGTAGGTGTACGATTTTTTTATAATTATCAAACGAATTGATTAATGAAAATAATGAAGTAAAAAATTCAAAAAAATATAATATAAAAGATAGTAATAATTTTCTAGACCATAGAGATGTGTCACATATCTTGTCTATATCTAGCTTTATAATTATGTATGTCATTTATGGTAGTTTTTTCTCCTAATGAGAGTAAAGATGAAGATTAATTTCTTCTCCCATATATTCTATAAATGTGTTGGATTCATTTCTAATTAAATCTTTTTTCTCATATTTTATATTGAAGATCTTGTTAAATTCAAGGATATGTACTTAAATCAAGTGAAATATTCTTAAAGACATTGTCATCTGTAAACAGAAACAAGATAATGGAACAACAGTAAACAAAAACTGAGAAATGAGTTGAAACGTTGAGAAGAGAGGGAACTACTTTACTGCATTTTTTGGTGCTCTGCAACGACAGATTTTATATGAAAATTACACGACGTTTAAAGCTAAAAATAGTGGAACCACTAACTCCTAAAAATAAGAAGTAAATCCATGATAAACTACTTCCCTAAAGACTAGGACAAAGCTGAAATAACTAAACATTATTTGCTAATAGGACTCTATGTAACAAACTATTTAACATCCTCCCTTAAACTGAAAGCATGTAAGCTTCAGTTTAACTTCAGCTTCTTGAAATCTTCCATAGTGCCGATACCCATCAACCTCCTCAGATTTTGAAAAGGGAGAAATCTAAGAGGTTTGGTAAAACTGTCGGCCAACTGATCTTCACTTCGGCAGTACTGCAACTTTATTCTTCCTTCATTATTGAGATCTTACAGGAAGTAATACTTCACATCAATGTGTTTGTTTCTTCCATGGTTCACAGGATTCTTTGACAACTTGATGGCTGAATTGTTGTCGCAAAATATCATAGTGGCTCTTCTCGTCTTGAACTGCAGCTCTTCAAGGAGTCTCATAAGCCAAATAGCTTGAGAAGCACAAGATGTAGCAGCAACAAATTCAGCTTCTGTACTTAATAATGTGACAATTGTTTGTGTTTTAGAGGACCACGACACAACCCCTGCACCTAGCATAAACACATAACCCGAAGTACTCTTTCTATCATCTTGATCTCCTGCATAATCACTGTCAGTAAAGCCAACCAAATATGACTTTTCTCCTTTCATGTAGAAAATTCCAAAATCCTTGGTTTCTTGTACGTATCACATAATTCTCTTCGCAGCTAGGAGATGCAATTCAGTCGGGCACTCCATATATCTACTTACAAGACTAACAACATACATGATGTGTTGTGAACCAAGTTAGCTCTATAAGGGCCTATGAGTTAGAAGTGGGGAATGAGATTGAGCCGAATAAAATATTGGAGTGTTTTTATTTGGGATCCTGGCCCAATTAGCATTTGGTTAAAAGGCAAAATGAATTGGAAAGAATGGAGATGAGGACTTAGATTCTAGAAGAAGAGGAGAAGATAAACATTTTCTTCAATATGCATCCCCCTTCTTTCCAATTCATTTTGGCTTTTAACCAAATGCTAATTGGGCCTGGATCCCAAATAAAACACTCCAATATTTTATTCGGCCCAATCTCATTCCCCACTTCTAACTTATAGGCCCTTATAGAGCTAACTTGGTTCACAACAATACATGCGCCTCCAAAAAGAACCTTGTCCTCAAGGTTCGAGTCAAGATACATCATCCGCCAACGTGGATTATACTAAACTCGGCTAGAGCAGGCAAAACTGTGTAGGAACCGTATCATAATTGGTTGGCAACTTGGAGTAGTCTAGACATGGTTTCATACTTCTTGATTAGCTTTGGAACATGGTAGGGATGTTTAATAATTTGAAATATGTCCAAAAGATTAATGCACCTAAACATCTGACCCAAACTTATGGAAGCAATACTAGCAGCAACATAGGAGACCTTTATCATATTTTCCAACAGCAACCAACACATATGGCTAACAAGAGCTGCAATGCCCTCCATACTCCATTCTACCTTCGTATCGATTCCTTTACGATCAATTGAAATATTCACCTTGACGAATCGATGAATAGTGTTAGAAGCTAACCTTCCCCATAACCTCTGCATTGAAACTGACATCAGCCAATTGCAACCACACTTTCTATGATTTACAGTAAAACTCTTCGTTATTATCAAATGGAGTTCAGTTATAACCTGTCCTGCAGCCATACGCTTGTTCAAGAGGATAACAAAACCTAATGCAGTATCTAAGCCATGATGTAATCTATGACGCGTAGCCCACCCTATCATCTCAAGGACCCCATAAAGTGTGTCACTTGTAAAAGGGGGCTCAACCTGAAACTTCACCTTGCATCCACTCCTTCATACTACTTATTTCCACTCCAGTAACATGGTAGCAAGCACAATAATATAGTGAAGATGTAAAACTGATGTGTGCTTGAAGTTGGCCGCCAAAACCTCATGTTTTACATCATAATTATATCGATGTAAGGCTAGTGTATATGCAATTGACAGACATGTGAACGGAATTCGCAAGTAGGAATTTACACACCATTGTTGTCCAGGATCCCACACTCTATTGATAGAGTTTGAATACACAATTAAGAATAACCTGTCAGTACATCCCAGCAATAGCAATTCATTCACGTTGTTTACTTTATAACTTGTTAGAACTGTGAAATCGAAACCTATTCCTGGATCCCAGACACAAGGATCCACTATAGTTGTAGGAATGGTTACAATAAGGAATTTAGCAACAGGTTCAAATGGAAATTGAATCAAAATCTGTTCAACATTGAACTCCCGGGAGGATTTTCCATTTTCACTGTTAGGAAGTATTAACAGAATGCATTAAACTTGTCGAGATATTGAGATATAGTTCTTCATTATCCACCGGTTCCATGAAAAAATCAGCAAGATAACAGTCATCGAAGGACTCCAAATCAGTTTTCCATTTAGGAAAGCCACTAGCAAGAGAGTTAACATCTACGTACCTCATTGACATATCTCGTACAAGGTGTTCATTCAGCCTAACAATTGCTGGACCATCAAAAGGCACTAGAAGTGATACTCGAGGTGCAAATGACTTTATCTCCCCGAGTTTAATGTTGTGGGGACTTTTATCGAGCACCTGGATGGTTACTTCGGGTGGTAACTTGTCATTTCCGCAGATGTTTGTGTCAGACACCTTAGAAACTACAAGTGTAGACTGGTGTTCATCATGGACACTAGCATTAGGATCATGGAAGTTGTGGCTCGCTGTTTCACATGAAATTTCAGTGAACACTAGATCGTTGCTCACAATAGAAGGTTCCTCTACCAAAGCAGTTGTTGATTTGGATCTCTCGTTTTGAACAGTTACTGTGTTGTCTAAAGCCGATATGCTAGTGATACCTCCATTAGTAAAATCGCAGACATCTACTGTGTGATACTTCACAAGCAATTTATCAATCACATGGTCCTCTTTACAGGTCTGAATTTCATAGGCAGAGTTGAACACAAATGGCGTTTGAAAACTTCTTGGAGCAGTTGTCCGCACTACTGGATATACTTTGGTTTGGTGGCTAAAATGTTGAGAAAATTTCTTTTTGAAATGCACCCAATCAAAAAAATGCTTGTTGCGAAACAACCAATCGAACCATGTCAGAGCTTCACCCTCAAGGTAGAAGGAAGGAAGAGGTAGCCAATACTCCTCTGCGAAGCCAAGGAATGCAAAGTACCTCTCTGCTCGATAAAGCCAGACCTCTGGATTGCCAGTGCCACTAAATCGATCCAATATCATCACTTCCATTAGAGTACGAAAATGAAAACACCAATGTAACAAACCGAAATCCTTACTATATTAATAAGAGCACTAGAACAGGATTACAACCTTAAGATTCTAATTGAAATAGTCAAACTACTGAATTACAATGAAAATATTGAAATAACGAGTAATTAAAGATAGAAGAAGAATGAAGATGAGGACTTAGATTCTAGAAGAAGAGGAGAAGACAAACATTTTCTTTAATATGCATCCCCCTTCTTTCCAATTCATTTTGCCTTTTAACCGAATGCTAATTGGGCCTGGATCCCAAATAAAACACTCCAATATTTTATTCGGCCTAATCTCATTCCCCACTTCTAACTCATAGGCCCTTATAGAGCTAACTTGGTTCACAACAATACACGCCCCTCCAAAAAGAACCTTGTCCTCAAGGTTCGAGTCAAGATACATCAGCCACCAACGTGGATTATAATAAACTCGGCTAGAGCAGGCAAAACTGTGTAGGAACCATATCATAATTTGGTTGGCAACTTGGAGTAGTCTAGACATGGTTGCATACTTCTTGATTAGCTTTGTAACATGGCAGGGATGTTTAATAATTTGAAATATGTCCAAAAGATTAATGCACCTAAACATCTGACCCAAACTTATGGAAGCAATACTAGCAGCAACATAGGAGACCTTTATCATATTTTCCAACAGCAACCAACACATATGGCTAACAAGAGCTGCAATGCCCTCCATACTCCATTCTACCTTCGTATCGATTCCTTTACGATCAATTGAAATATTCACCTTGACGAATCGATGAATAGTGTTAGAAGCTAACCTTCCCCATAACCTCTGCATTGAAACTGACATCAGCCAATTGCAACCACACTTTCTATGATTTACAGTAAAACTCTTCGTTATTATCAAATGGAGTTCAGTTATAACCTGTCCTGCAGCCATACGCTTGTTGAAGAGTATAACAAAACCTAATGCAGTATCAAAGCCATGATGTAATCTATGACGTGTAGCCCACCCTATCATCTAAAGGACCCCATAAAGTGTGTCACTTGTAAAAGGGGGATCAACCTGAAACTTCGCCTTGCATCCACTCCTTAATACTACTTCTTTCCACTCCAGTAACATGGTAGCAAGCACAATAATATATAAGGATTTCGGTTTGTTACAGGATGTCTGGTCTTGTAGCAGATAGATACATTAAACTACCAATAATTTGCTTGTAAACCGTGTTATCCACCTTTTTTCGGCTCCCAGCTTTGCTAAATTTCAAACCAAACTCAACTGGAATGTTGGCTGGATTGCAATTCTGCATCTCAAACCTATTTAAAATTTCTCGCACATACTTCTTTTGAGAAACAAATATCCCTTCATCAGATTGCACCACTTCTAAACCAAGAAAATAATGCATCTTACCAAGATCGGTCATCTCGAATTCATTCATCATACACTTCTTGAATTCATCAAACATGACACTACTATTCCCCGTGAATATAAAATCATCAACATATAAGCACGCAATGAGCATTTTCCCATTCTCCCCAGTTTTAACAAAAAGTGTATGCTCGTATGGACACTTTTGAAAACCCATTTTCTGAAAATAAGCCTCGATACAGCTATACCAAACTCGTGGGGCTTGTTTTAGTTCATAAAGAGCTTTCTTTAATCGATAAACCTTCTGTTCATTGTCAATCTTAACATAACCAGGGGGTTGTTCAATAAATACCTCTTTCTCAAAGTATCCATGTAGGAAAGCCGATTTGACATCCAACTGGAAGATAGACCACACATTTTGTGCCGCCAAGGCAATTAGCATTCTGATAGTGTCATGCCTTGTAACTGGAGCAAAACCTTCAGTGTAATCAACGCCATACTCCTGCTTGTATCCCTTAACCACCAATCACACCTTATACTTATCAATTTCACCATTTTCTTTCAGCTTCGTCTTATATACCCATTTGACACCAATGTTTTTTTGCTTCTCAGGAAGATCAACAAGCTCCCAAGTATCATTCCTTTCAATGGATTCAATTTCCGCATCCATAGCCTTTCTCCATTTTTCTTCTCTAACAGCGCACTCAAAAATTATCGGGTCACAATCTGCAAACAATGGCAAGCGAGTAAGTGCATCATCATTTACATTAATTCCTGTACATTATAGTCCCCCATCCACGCGGGCTTTCTGCAAGCACGACGAACAGACTGAGTTGCTGCATCAGTTGCTGGTAAAGTTTCAGCAGTTGGTGAAATTTCAGCAGGAGTTGTTGGAATTTCAGCCGCTGCAGGAGTTGAATTCTCCACAGTTTCGGGCATTGCAGCTGCTTCTTCAATATCAAATACAAATGGAGTAGATTGTTGCATACTCTAGTCCCAAGTGCTTTCTTTATAAAAAATGACATCTCTACTGATTACGATTTTCTTCGTCCGTTGATTAAACAATTTATATGCCTTAGATGCTTCACTAACACCCACAAAGATACACTTTTCGCTTTTGTCGTCAAGCTTCTTCCTTTTCTCGTTTGGAACATGTGCATAGGCAATGCAACCAAAAATTCGAAAGTGAACGACAGATGGCTTTCTTCCACTCCAAGCCTTTTCTGGAGTCATGTTTTGAACAACATATGTTGGGCTTCTATTCAATACATGAATGCTCCAATTTATCGCTTCCGTCCAGAATGTCATTTCCATCCTTCCTCTTGCTAGCAAACTCCGCACCATATTAAGAATGGTTCTATTCATTCTCTCCAATACACCATTTTGTTGTGATGTATAAGCATTGGTGAGCTCTCTTTGAATTCCATTGAATTCAAAAAAATCTTTAAAGAGCAATACTCGCCACCACGATCAGTTCGAAGAGTTTTTATGGCCTTTCCAGTCTCATTTTCTACATGAACTTTGAAGGTTTTAAACACTCCAAAAGCTTCTGATTTTTCCTGCAAAAAAATACACCAAGGTCTTTCGAGAGAAATCATCCGTAAAGGTAATGAAATACCTTTTACCTCCATTAGAAATTACTATATTTGGGCCACAAATGTCTGAATGCACCAGTTCCAAAATAGCTTTTGCTCTCCATGACTTCCCTTTTGGAAATTGAGAACGATGTTGTTTTCCAACAACACATTCTTCACAAACTTGGGAGGGGATGAGAATCTCTGGAATGCCTATCACCATATTTTTCTGTTGGAGAGTTTTTAATTCACCAAAACTCAAGTGACCATATCTAAAATGCCACAAGCAGGAAGAATCTTTCACTTCCGCCTTCAGACATAATTTAGTACTCTCATTGTTCAAGAGAAATAACCTGTTTGAATTCATTTTCACAAAAACAATAGCTCCTCTAGTAGGACTAGAAATCTCACAAACACCTTTTCCAATGAGAATAAAATACCCTTTCTCTTGCAATTGTTCGACACTCAATAAATTGCTTTTTAGAGCAGGAACATATAACATATTTGATATTATTTCTTCAAAACTATTCTTGGCTTTAATTTTAATATCACTTTTTCCCATTGCATCTACAGTAGAGAAATCACCTAAACTAACTTTAGAACGAAAGCCTTCATTTTGAATAAGAAAAGCAAGACTTACTGCCACTCATGTGATTACTGCAGCCTGTGTCCACATACCAAACATCTTGCAAAGGTTCTTCATGTGCTTGTGTTGCCATCAACAAGGTCTCAGTTTCCTTGCTTTCCACAAAATTTGATTTCTCGTCCTTCTCATTAGGCAACCTAGTATAGCATTCAGACTTATAATTACCAAATTTATGACATCGATAACATTCTACTTTTGATTTGTCAAAATTCCTTCGTCTGCCTTTACTGTGGTCATCATTGGCTCTTGAATTCCTACTGTCGTCTTTGATGCCTTCATCTCTATATCCTCGATCTCCTCTTCCTCTACCTCTAACTCTATCCCTTCCTCTAAAATTTGAGAAACGAGTATTAGTAGAAGCCTTCAAAGCATGCTCTTCGAAAGATGAACTGCGGTTCATTTTTCGCTCATGTACTAATAAGGAACTTTGAAACTCGTCAAGCGATAACTCTTCTATATCTTTTGACTTCTCAATGGAGCAAACAACATAGTCATACTTCGGCGTCAGGGAGCGCAATATCTTTTCCACAATTGTTACATAAGTCATTTTTTCACCATGAAATCGCATTTTGTTGCTAATCTCCATTGTTCTACGCAGTAACTTATAACATACTCTCCTTCCTTCATCTGCAACGTCTCGAAATCTCTTCTCAAGGCTTTAAGCTGTGCACGCTTCACTTTAGCAGTACCTTGATACTTTTTTTTCATCGAATCCCAAATATACTTAGAAGTTTCTTTGCAAAGAATATTTTCTAGGATGGGACGATCGATAGCCTGAAAAAGATAATTCTTTGCCTTCAAATCTTTCAACTTTCTTGCTTCGAACTCCGCCTTTAGAGCATTCGTTAACGCTTTGCCTTCCGCCGAAGCTACGATTCCGTCCTCGACAATTGGACAATATTTCTTTGACCGTAAGAATTTATCCATCAGCATACTTCAATGGTCATAGTGACCATCAAAACACGGAATATCTGATTGAACGTAATTGCTCTCTGAATCCATAAGCTAGCAATATTTATCTCTGTTTTTTTTCTTTTTGGATCTCACTTGGCTCTGATGCCACTGTAAACAGAAACAAGATAATGAAACAATAGTAAACAAAAATAGAGAAAAGAGTTGAAACGTTGAGAAGAAAGACAACTACTTTACTGCATTTTTTGTGCTCTGCAACGGCAGATTTTATATGAAAATTACAAAACGTTTTGAGCTAAAAATAGTGGAACCACTAACTCCTAAAAATAAGAAGTAAATACATGATTAACTACTTCCCTAAAGACTAGGACAAAGCTGAAATAACTTGATATTATTTGCTAATAGGACTCTATGTAACAAACTATTTTCTAACATCATCGACACACCTCAAACCGTAAGTATTTCCTTAAATGAGGTCATTTAAGATTTGCTCACACTCGTAATTCAAAGTAGACGTGTTTGGAAATTCAAACCACCGAAATGTTAGAACCACGAGAACTATAAAGTGTCATGCATGATATTCTCGTTAATTTGAGCATAAATTTTAAAGTTGAAATTTGAAAATTTGAATTTATGAAGTTTTCATATTTTAAAATTTGATTTTATGTTTGAACATACATTTTACTTGAAATAAATTGAAATTTTGTGAGTGAAAGTGAAAATTCTCTCAAAAAGAACAAAAATTTGAAACTTGAAAATTATTCAAACATAGATTCCAAAATTTAATCCAAAGTTTATGGTCAAATGGTTAATTTCATTTCTTCGTTGAATTTATTAGGGAAAAATCTCATGTCTACCTCTTTTGTCTCGTGAATCGTAACAACATAATTAGTTTTTCCAATAAAAACTTTATTTTGTGCCTAAACATGGTGTACCTGTATATTGGCCTCTCATAAGTGCTTTAATCACATCTTCTTTGTTTAATTTCTCTTTTTAATCTTGAATTCACCGACTGATTTCCAACTCTATGTTAGTGCTACTCTACTTTCCCTCCTTGTCAATTGTGGATTTAAATAGAATGATTTTTAATCTTAATCAATTAGAATTTCTCAAAATCCAATGTAAGAAGACAAATTAAATTTCATTCCCTTGACAAAAATATTCCTTTTCACGACCAAGGCTAGACATAATTTTGAGCGTGAATTAATCGAGGTTCCTACAAGTTTCATATATACAAAAATGGCATGTCTTACGTTTTTACCCTGTAAAAATTGAATCTTTGACCTTTTATTGGTAGAGGCTAAATAATGAGGCACAAAATGTGCAAGATCTATACCTCATTCTTTCTATAATTGTGGGACAATTTAAAAAGGGTCGAATAAAAATATTGTGTCCATTGCCAAGTGCCTTGTAGTCGCGCCTCTGTCTTCATTCCTTTATTGTCAAAGGCGCCTTTAAGCCATAAAAAAACACTACTCATGTAAGGTGGACAAGCAGATGATGATACTCAAGTTGGCGTCCAACTTTCTGTAATCGAGTTAGAAGAGTAAAACATCTTATCTGATTTATTAGCTATGAACATAATGAAATTTGTCATCTCGTTTTGTTACAATTTAGTAGTAATAACTCACTTCATTCAATTCATGTGATAAAATTTGACTCACTTAATGATTAGAAATATAAAAGATCATTCTTGAAATAAGTGATTATAAACATGAATGTCATAATATTTATATAGCAAAAAGACCTTTAAATTTTGTGAACATAAATATAAATTAAAAGATTTTAATTTATTTTAACCAATTTATTTATTTAAAATTTGAATTAATATTAAAAAATTAATTGAACACAAAGGTTGTATCTATTCAGAAAATGAGATTAAATGAGATTTTTATCGAAAAGGTTTCCTTGAATGCTGCTATAACTACGTGAACTTCCGGATGTGGTGTATGTAAGAAATATGACACTACTTGAGTCTAACTCAACCACAAAAGCTAGTCATTAGGGGAGGATTTCCCAACTGACGCGTAACCAGGAGCTCAAACGATGATGGACTAACTCTGATATCGTGTAAAGATATGACAACTAGACCTAACTCAACCCAAAATACTAGCTCATGAAGGAAGGATTTCATAGTACATATGAGGACACCACCACCGGTCCACTGCCCAATCAATGTGGGACTTTTACCACTCTATCAGCGTATTCAATTGCACATAGGTTTCAGGTTTTGTTGTATTATGATAAAAAATTGCTTGTAATCCCTATGACTCTTGAAAGATAGTGATTCTTCACGCCTCAAAGCCAAAATTTCTCTATTGTTTTTTTCTAACTCAAATTATTACGTGATCAATCTTTAGTTCTATATTATAATGCATCCTTCAAATTAACAAACAATAACGCCGTCAGTAGCTAGGAATTCTTTTCCAATAGACATAGTGACATGGTACTTCAAGCTAAAGGAGTTCGTGTTTAAATTGACCCAAGCTTCTGTTCAATGTCATCATATTTCCTTCTGTTCAATGTCATCATATTTCCTTCTACTGAAGATACTCAAGATTGTTTGATCACATGTTTAGTACTTTAAACTTCTATGTATATATTGTTTAGCTACTGTGTGTTAGTTCCTTTCTGAAAGGGAAGGAAATAATATATATCTGGATCTTTATTTTGTAAAGAGTTGAGCATGCTCTACTCTCTCTCTGTTTCCTTCCTTCATGTATTTCAGATTTGGATATCAATATATAAGATATATGTCTAGCCTAATTTTGTATCACGATCTTTGAAATTCAATTAGGGTTATAAACGTGTGAAAAATCAGTGTTCTGTGTGCAGCCATATACACAGAAATGTTTAGAAATATTGGTAGAAGAAACTATTTTATGAACAACTCATCATTAGTAACAGTAGTAGTCGTAGTTCTGAAGAGGAAATTGGACATTCTTTAAGAAAATCGAAGAGAGCTAGAAAAGAGGATTGTACTGAGGAAGAAAGTGTTGACACATCATCCAGTGACATCGTGCAACTTACTACAAAAATCCTAAGCAGGAGAATGTGTCATCTGATAACATCTTCTTTCTATTTAATTTGTATGTATATTTAAATGTTTCACTATCATATACTGAACCTTTTAAGAGAAAGTGCTTTAGACGACGAGGCTGATAGTGGAAGTAAAGCAGAAGAATGCAGTACTACTAGTGGGATGAACTTCAGAACTTCAGACTGGTTATTGGAGAGTGACAATAGTATATATGATATGTAATACAATATATAATTTTTTGTCATTTCCAGTCGCTACCCTAACTTATCATCTTCCTCGTGATTGTCCACCCACTGCTGTGTGGATCCATGAGTGCATTCACCCAACTCTCATCAATTGAAGCAGGAGACCATCTATTTTTCTTCCACAACTCTTCATTCTCAATCTTCTCCAACAATTGATGCAATGTCAAGGTTATTCTTCGTCATCTCTCTGTTTTGCTCTTCAATTTCTAAATTTGACATCTTAGGTTTCCGTATGGGTCAATTTTTTAATTGGATTTCTTAGGTTTCTATTTCTTTTCCTCTATTTTGTTTTGGCTGTAAATTCTGGTTAAATAGATTTATTTTTAATAGAAAGGCTTTGATTTTACGTTGTCTTTTATTGGTTGATGAAGTTTGATGCACACTAACATAAACAAAGATAGTAGATATGGCCTAACTACATATATATGAGTTTAGCTACATAATATTAATAGTCTACGATAAGGACAAGCTTGAAAGAAGGAATGAGTCAAGTTGAGACTTAATAGTTTATTCATTCAGCATTAACCGAAGGTTCCCAAGCAATTGTTCTCGAGTGTGTTCAATTTCTTTGGCTTTTGTTTGTCCCATTTTCTGCTTCTTTTACTTATTGTGTCTTAGCTTCTTGGCTTTACTTCGCTTGCTTACTTCCATACTTTCTTTAGCCAGCTACTTTAAGGTTTAAGGTAGGGGCCACTTATAGCTTAGACTAATCTTCTCGCTTTGAAACATCTATTTTTTATATAAAAATAATTTTTGCATAACTCTGTTATGTCGGTGTAGTTCGAATTAGGCTGACTATTGTATCAACCAATGGAATCAGTTAACTACCATAAACAAATGTTAATAAGATCAAAGATGAAATCATAAATAAAACATATATCCGTTCAAACCTTTTAGAGTTAACTTTGAGCTAAAAATTAAGGTTTAGTTACCAAAAAGGCAAAAACATCGCCTCTGTTACTAATTGTAAAACAATTTAAGCCAATATTGCATGTTTTTGGTACTGTTCTATGAGTTACTTTCATAATAATAGTTAAGCAATTGTTAATGTTGTTTTCTTCTTCTCAGGATTCCATCTAAAAATCCATTCTTCTTAAGCTTTATGCAATCATCATATGTGTCTCTGGCCAGAGGCCCGATGCAATTGGTAAGATAGTTATTCGTGTTTATATATTTTAGTTATCTAAAGCAATCCTTGACTGATTATTACATGATGAATCTTTTGTTCCAAATGATAATGCATCCTTCAAACTGACAAGCATGACATCGTCAATAGCTAGGAAACTTTTTCCACTAGATAGAGTAACGTTGTATTTCAAGTTTCAAGCAATAGACAATGGACCGTAAAATGCACTCTTGGCATAGCAAACACGAAGTTCAGTACTGGTTGAAGGAGTTTGTGCTGGACAACAACCTAAAAGTTGCCGATGTTTGTGTCTTTGAATGGACCCAAACTTCTGTTCAATGTAATGATATTTCCTTCTACTGAATGTATTTAAGATTGCTTGATCACTTGTTTAGTTTCCTACTTTAAACTCCTATGTCTATTTTGTTTAGCTACTATATATGTGTTATGGAGATGATGTATATCTGGATCTCTATGCCTCTCTTTTTTGTTTTGGTTGATGAAATGCCTGATTTACTATGCAAGACTAAAGGTGCATTCAGCTCAGAAATATCATTTAAAATAGTTCTATCTATATTACTGTTCAGATTAATTTACTTACCTAAAATGAAGAAGATGGAATGTTGTACTACTGGATTGACAATTCCATATTTCTTTAAGCAAGTGTTTTTATTTAATTGTTTTGAACCTTTTATCACTATCATTGCATTTGAAATTTAATATGATAATCGTATTATAAGTTGTAACGCCTTATCTTGGGATGCGGAAAAGATTAATGAAATGGAAATAATCTCTCGTCCTTAAGACATGAGAAGGTATATTCATTACGTACTTTTTCTTAGTGCCTCCTTGGTTTGGGACGAAGCTAGGCAAAAGAAAAACCTACTCACAAGGGCTAAGGGGTGTGTAGACCAGAGTAAGAGAGAGCCAAGCCAGCTATGGCCTCTTCTTTCTTGTTGGTTTGGTGGTGCTTTCCTTCCATTGTGGCTAGAAGATAGAAAAAGACTCGCACCATTGCGACAATAAGGGGCTTGCCCTATTCTAGTATTTCAGAATACATTTTCTTTTTATTTAATTAGTTTTTAAGAATTTAAGTTTTGCTGACTATCTTCGGATTGGAGTAGCAAACTTGTATTAGAATATGTTTTGATTTAAAAAATGCTCATACATAGTGCTGGCAATTTAAGCCCATATTTCAATTATCTGCCCAAATAACTCTTCAAATATGGGTAATATTTGAGATTATACTCATATTTTACCCATTATAATATGGGTATATTATGGGTAAATTACGAGTCAAATATGGATATTGCAAGTTTTCTTAAAATTTTCAAAAAACCTTCTGTTACCAAGTTTTTGAAGCGATTTTTCAAAACTTTCATATATGGGTCCCTATTAATATTTCAACTTTCGACCTCCACCCCACGCTTCCAAAAAAAAAGATAAAGTTTATTTTTAAAAAATATTTTGAACTTCAAAATTTTATTTTTCACCCCTACCCTCGACCCCCCCACCCCCCACCCCACCCTCACCGCCCCACCCCAAAAAAAATTAAGTTTATTTTTAAAAAATGTTTTCAACTTCAAATTTCATTTTTTCATCCCTACCATCGTCCCCCATCACCCCCCACCCCACCCCTACCCAAAATAAAATTAAGTTTGTTTTAAAAATTTCAACTTCAAATATTTAATTTTTCACCCTACCTCGACCCACCCCACCCAGCCATCGTCCCCCCACCCCCATCTCCTACCCCCAACCAATCCCCACCCTTCAAAAATATTAAGTTTATTTAAACAATAATTTTTAACTTCAAAGTTTTTCACCCTGCCCTGGACCCCCCCCCCCCGCTAGCCCCCTATGAGCCCCCCCCCCTCTCTCAACCCCAAAATTTTTTAAATTTTTTTTTACTTTTATAATAAAATAAAACTAAATGAAGCATTTTCAACAAATTTCATCTAAAAAAAAGACTAAAATATTTTCTCCATATTGAATTCTTAAGTAAAGAACTATTTATTCATGAAAAATAGATAAAATATGGGTAAACTAGTATTTTACCCAACCCATTTTTACCCATATCAAATATGGGTGGGTTGAATAATTACCCATTTTATTTTACCCATTTTCAACCTGCCAACATTTGACCCAACCCGCCCATTTGCCACCTCAACTCATACACAACATATACCTTTTAAGTAATTCACATTTATGAATTAACTCAAAAATATATATTGCTTAAAAATTATTTCAATATTCTAAAAAATATGATTTGATAAATTTTAAATATGTTTCTACAATCGCAGCAAATTTCAAAAATAAAACGTAGAATAATAGTGCGAGTGTAAATAAGTGGTGATAGGGTTAGGTGAATGAGTCTTTAATAGAAGTCAAAAAGAAATAAAAAGAAAAAGAAAAAATATTCTTTACGCATTCCAAGACAAAGAAATAGTAGTCACATTCACGTGAGTGTTAATAAGTGGTAATTAATAGGGTTAAGTGAATGAGTCTTAAATAGAAGTCAAAAAGAAAGAAAAGAAAAAAACAATCTGTGTAATATTCCAAGACAAAGCAATATTCTAGCCATCACAAGCATCATGTGATGAGTGAGATATAATGGAATCCTCATGAGACAAGCATTGCATGGTTCTCGTGAATCAAACTACTATATATAATAAACAAGTTCTTCAACAATTTCCCATCCTACCGTCTATCATGGCAAACAAGTTCCATTCCTCTTCCTTAAGGAACTCTTCTCCCAACAATCCTAAGTTCATCCAAATCATTACTTCATCAGATGATTTACGCCGTCTGGTAAGTAATTAATTGTAATTTTAGTCCTTGTTAATTGTTGATTTAGTCCAAGATATATGTTAAACTAATTATTTTTGTATGAAACTAAATTTGTCATTTCTTTTTCACACAGAGGATTCCAGTAGTATTTGCCAAAAGACATTGCAAGAACATGTTTAACCCCGTGTTTCTTGAGGCTCCCCATGGAAAAGCATGGGAGATTGAAGTGGAAAATTCTCAAGGCCAAATTTGGCTAGCCAAAGGATGGAATGATTTCTGTGACTATTACTCAATAAGCGTCAGGAGCTTATTAATGTTCACATACAACCCGCGTTCTCACTTTCTTTGTCGCTATATATGATCATAGTGCAATAGAAATTGAATATCCAATAGATCAAGATATTGAATCAGATGAAGAAGAGGAAGATATTCTAGTTGCCCAAGCTAATGCTAATGTAATCGAGGAAGATATTCCAGTTCTCCAAGCTAATGCTAATGTAATCGAAGAAGATATTCCAATTAACCTTCAAGCTAATGCTAATGTAGTCGAGGAAGAAGAGGAAGATATTCCAGTTAATTACCTTCAAACTAATGCTAATGTAATTGAGCAACGTAAGTAAACATCTTAACTGCTTTATTAGCTATTAATTAAGTGAATTCATTAGTAGAATATTGTACTAGTTGTTATACTTATGTCAAGCTGTTGCAGATAAGGAGGTTGGAGAAGCTAATAGTAGAAGTGAAAAAATTGGTCCAAATAATTATAGCAGTCGATACAGTTTGGTGACTTAACTGGTGACAATCCGATTTTTGAAATGGTTATAAAAAAGGCACATGCTACTTGTATGGTAAGGTTTAATAGTATTACATTGTGTTTTCAAATTCGCTAGATTTTGCACATACTAGTTATTTTTCCTGAAAATCTAATGATCATGTTTGTTTGATGTTTATGTTTATTAGACTATCCCGTTGAGATTTGCCGAAAGAACAGGCATAATCAACATGAAGAATATGAGGCTGGTTAATGAAGAAGGAGTAGAATGGAAAGTGGAAATAGAGTATACTAGGAGCAGGGTTATCATAAAAGGAGGATGGACTACCTTTCGAAAAGATAACACGATAGATGATGGTGAAACTTGTCGCTTCAAGTTCATTCGGGGCCCTATTGCAAGTGTTTTGCATGTTCAGAAGATCCCAACACCCCTTTGCTTGCAATAAATTAGCTACAATTTTTTGGATTGCATTTTGGCTATTTTAGTTTGTCTTATGAAGATGCTAGCCAGATGCTATATTTGTTTGCTTTAAAAAGACCGACAAACTTGCACTTAATTTGCTAGGGTATCAAATTTCAGATTGTTTTTTGCGTAAATTATCTTATTATAATTGCAAGTATATGTATTCATCAAGTGCTCTAGTAAGCATTTTATTTTGCAAACGTTATGGAATGTAACTCTTGGTTGGTTTTTGCATATATATGTTTAAATCTTTTTTTTCTAATCGTCACTTATTTATAGCAAATAAATTACTATTTTGCAGCTTTGTGAAAAGTTATAAGTCACGATGGAAGAAAGAGAGAAAAAATCTACCTTATCACTTACTTTAATATTGCGTTCGTCTTAAAATAGTTATCGCGTTCTGTTTGTCGAGACCTAAATCCACTAGCCCCACCAGATAAAGGAGGATAGAATTAAGCTAGGATTGAGGGACCAGAAGAGAGAAAGAACTCTTTCGAAACATAATAATTTCTCCCTATCTCCTTCAAGATGGAAGAGCAGCTAGCACTCAAGCTTTAATAAGGATGAACAACAAAAATATAAGAAACTACCACAAGAGGATGAAGAAGGTGACCACATATTATTAATTATTATCCAATCAAGAAAAAAGAAGAATCTATAAACTATGGACACATTCCATTAAATGGGCAAAAAAGAATAACCTCAACTATCGAAAAGAGACATTGATTATGTTGTGGAGAGTGATTGAATAAGACCGTCAAATCACACACTTCGAGAAAACTAAAACTCTTAACTACCCTGGTGAGTCTAATTCTAAGTTGGAGCAAGAAGCAAGGGATTGGGCGCATCTTCACTAATTTAGCTCACGACTATTATATAACAAAGTTTTAGAAAGAGTAAAATTTTCCACAAATTTTACAACAAGGATCTTGATTCATCAACATATATATTTTATATGTAAAAAAGTGAGATTCAATTTTGTTACCTCCGAAGCCTGAGAAAATTTCAAGCTTACCTGTTTCAACAATTTCACCGTTCTTCTCATTTAGAAAGGCTACTCTGCCCCTTAGAAATCTGTAGGTGTTTGTTCGTTTGTAGTCCAAGGAAGAAAATGTGTTCGCTTATCATGTTCATTTCAAACTCAATACTCATTTAAGTTATGGTCATATTTTCACATCACCTTTTTTTATGTCTTTTCTTTTGATTACTAAATACATTAGCGTTGAAATAATAAAGGAAAAAAGGTACTAATTAAAAAGGAGAAAATGAAAATAACTATCGAACAACTCCATACTAATTGATATTTATAGATTGATACAAGAATTAGGTAGAAGGGAATTAAGGTGACATGTAGTTAATTAAATGAGAATACAAAGGTATGTTTTTTTTTATATAACTCATGAGATTTGTTTAGGTGTAAGATTTTTTTATAATTATCAAACGAATTGATTAATGAAAATAATGAAGTAAAAAATTCAAAAAAAATATAATATAAAAGATAGTAATAATTTTCTAGACCATAGAGATGTGTCACATCATCTTGTCTATATCTAGCTTTATAATTACGTATGTAATTTATGGTAGTTTTTTCACCTAATGAGAGTAAAGATGAAGATTAATTTCTTCTCCCATATATTCTATAAGTATGTTGGATTTATTTCTAATTAAATCTTTTTACTCATATTTTATATAGAAGAGCTTGTTAAATTCAAGAATATGTACTTAAATCAAGTGAAACATTCTCAAGGACATTGTCATTGACATACCTCAAACCGTAAGTATTTCCTTAAATGAGGTCATTTAAGATTGGCTCACACTCGTAATTCAAAGTAGACGTGTTTGGAAATTCAAACAACCAAAATGTTCGAACCACGAGAACTATAAAGTGTCATGCATGATATTCCCGTTAATTTAAGCATAAATTTTAAAGTTGAAATTCAAAAATTTGAATTTATGAAGTTGTCATAGTTTAAAATTTGATTTTATGTTTGAACATACATTTTACTTGAAATAAATTGAATTTTTGTGAGTGAAAGTGAAAATTCTCTCAAAAGAACCAAATTTTGAAACTTGAAAATTATTCAAGCACAGATTTTCAAAATTTAATCCAAAGTTTATGGTCAAATGGTTAATTTCATTTCTTCATTGAATTTATTATGGAAAACTCTCAGGTATACCTCTTTTGTCTAGTGAATCATGACAACATAATTAGTTTTTCTAATAAAAACTTTATTTTGTGCCTAAACAAGGTGTAGCTGTATATTGGCGTCTCATAAGTGCTTTAATCACATTTTTATGGTTTAATTTCTCTTTTTAATTTTGAATTCACCGACTGATTTCCAACTCTATGTTAGTGCTACTTTACTTTCCCTCCTTGTCAATTGTGGATTTAAATAGAACGATTTTTAGTCTTAATCAATTAGAATTTCTCAATATCCAATGTAAGAAGAAAAATTAAATTTCATTCCCTTGACAAAAGTATTGCTTTTCACGACCAAGGCTAGACATAATTTGGAGCGTGAATTAATCGAGGTTCTCACAAGTTTCATATATTCAAAAATGGCATGTCTTACTTTGTTACCCTGTAAAAGTTGAATATTTGACCTTTCATTGGTAGAGGCTAGATAATGAAGCACAAAATATGCAAGATCTATACCTCATTCTTTCAATAAATGTGGGACAATTTAAAAAAGGTCGAATACAAATATTGTGTCCATTGCCAAGTGCCTTGTAGTCGTGCCTCTGTCTTCCTTCCTTTATTGTCATAGGAGCCTTTAAGCCATAAAAAAGCCAGTACTCATGTAAGGAGGACAAGCAGATGATGATATTCAAGTTGGCTTCCAACTTTATGTAATCGAGTTAGAAGAGTAAAACATCTTATCTGATTTATTAGCTATGAACATAATGAAATCTGTCATCTCGTTTCGTTACAATTTAGTAGTAATAACTCACTTCTTTCAATTCATGTGATAAAATTTGACTCACTTAATGATTAGAATATAAAAGATCATTCTTGAAATAAGTGATTATAAACCTGAATGTCATAATATTCATATAGCAACAAGACCTTTAAATTTTGTGATCTTAAATATAAATTAAAAGATTTTAATTTATTTTAACCTATTTATTTATTTAAAATTTGAATTAATATTAAAAAATAAAATAATTGAACACAAAGGTTTTATCTATTCAGAAAATGAGATTAAATGAGATTTTTAACGGAAAGGTTTCCTTGACTGCTTCTATAACTACGTGAACTTCCGGATGTGGTGTATGTAAGAAATATGACACTACTTGAGTCTAACTCAACCCCAAAAGCTAGTAATTAGGGGAGGATTTCGCAACTGACGGCGAACCAGGAGCTCAAACGATGATGGACCTAACTCTTATATCATGTAAAGATATGACACCTAGACCTAACTCAACCCAAAACACTAGCTCATGATGGAAGGATTTCATATTACATATGAGGACACCACCACCGGTCCACTGCCCAATCAATGTGGGACTTTTACCCACTCTATCAGCGTATTCGATTGCACATAGTTTCAGGTTTTGTTGTATTATGATAAAAAATTGCTTGTAATCCTATGACTCTTGAAAGAAAGTGATTCTTCACGCCTCAAAGCCAAAATTTCTCTATTATTTTTTTCTAACTCAAATTATTACGTGATCAATCTTTTAGTTCTATATTATAATGCATCCTTCAAATTAACAGACAATA